>JAKZAO010000009.1:30105613-31311946 GCA_023053555.1 Branchinecta lindahli | reverse complement strand
TAGCAATATAGAAGCACAGGAAATGACAAGCCCCCTGTAAAGGAAATTTATGGGTCCCTGGTGCTATTAAGGTGGTACACGTGATGCGTCAATCCCAAGCGCAAAAAAAAAAATAACGATAGACTGGACATAGAAACTGATACTGATGGACATGGAACGATCAACACAAGCTATGAACAGAAATGACAAGTTTTCACTTTCAGACCCGTGGGGAAATGCTCCTCTTTTTGTTTTTGTTTTCTATTATTCACTTGAAGAAGATATTTTGACGCTGGGGCCAGAGAACTGTCGCACATCTTAAGCACTTACAGTTTTAGTCCACCTTCAACTGAAACTAACTGCCTGCTAGAATGGAGCTTTCCACACGAAAAGTTTTGAAGAAACGAAAGCTCGGCTACATACCGTGGGACAGTCCGCTCTGCATAGACTATAAATCTCCACTCTATTCCACACACTGTAGGCTCTGGCTCAAGGAAATATTTTTTTTTTGCCCTAGACAAGAGGTCTATTACGGAGCTTTTCAAAATGTAGTATGGTTTCATCAATCCAGCACGAGGTTCACACTTTCTGCAAAGGCCGCAGACGTCACGTTAGACCTTTACCACCTTCTAGCACTAAGCAGAAACCGGACTACGAAAAAAAACACAAACGACCGTAACACAATTAGATCGTCCAAATTTATGGTCGGGAGCATCATACGGGATAATAACTATCTGTTCTGCAAGAATTCCCGTCAGAATGGTGACGTCTGTCCGCGGTGTTATTATTTTCGTTCTAACGAGGGTAGCAACGACCACAAGCGCTGGCCCCTTCTCTTATCATCATAACTTGTAATAACTAACCAAAAAGTTAGCATTAATCTTGCGGACAGAATATCAAGTTTATGCGGCTGTGAAACTTCTCACTCTCAACTTTTTCATATGGAAGTGATGGTGATGATTAAAATCCTGGTAGTTTATTCCAGTCCGCGTCCACAATAACTTGATCCTGTCTGTCCGCACCGGAACTATTTCTAAACCGTTCGAACAGTTTCTGTTGTAAAGATGTTGCAGGTTGGAACGACCAGCGATGGAAGTTTTAAACACACTCTTAGTAGTGTTGGGGCGATATTTGGATTTTTCGATATATCGATATTTTCACTTTTGATATTCGATAATCGATATTTCGGTACCATGTTTCGCTATAGTATATGTTTCGTTTCTCCAAAATTTAAGAGCAAAATTGTCGTAAGAAAGCACCTGGCATGTACTCAAACTTCGAATAAGTAAAAACGGAATAATGATGAACATGTTGCTCAAAAATGTAAATGTAACTTATATTGGATTAATTACAATAATTATAAATGAACAAAATTGTTTTCGATATCGATATTTACGTTTCGATATCGATATTTGGTCCGATATATCGTTATCGATATCGAATATCGCCCAACTCTAACTCTTAGTGTTGATGATGGAAAAACATGACAGGAACTCTATAACTCTAATTCACCTCTGCAATAACGGTGCGAACAGACCGACATGCGACAATTCCGGCAGTATTTTCTGCATTTGTAGTAAAAAAAAAATTATAACTTTTCCGTATTAGAACTGGTAATGAGGCTGGAAAACTTCAGGAATCCCAGTCCCGTGAGCACCGAACTCTGTTTGTCTGTCAGCAACGAAACTGCATGTGTCATTAGTGCTTTGAACCTGGATGTTTCTTTAATCAACCTATCCACTATTATTTTTCGGATTTCGCAAAAATGTGTATCCGCCCAAACGACACCTCACTGATGTTTAAAGGAACAGAAAACTTGACTCAAACTTGACTCGGGGAGCTAGCTAACATATCAAGAATGTACCCTGAGTCGATATTGAGAGTAAGAAAAATTCTCGTTACGACCATTGCAGTTTCCGGGCAGTTTCCGAGAATTCGACTTTTGAGCAAAAGGTTTGCAAAAGCAAAATGGTTTGTGTGCCACGACTAGGAATCGAAACCCCGGCCGTCTTGTCGGAGAGGTCGTTAGTCTGTAGTCTACATGTAAAAAGGCGAACTTTTACAGTACATAAGTGCATAATTACAGTGCATAAGGGGCAAGGGCCTGCCAGCTAGCTTTGGGAACACTAAGGAGGGGGTTCGAGACGGTTCGAGATAACAAAGAAGGGGGGGCCTGTCGACAATAAGACCCTGTATATTTATCTAAGCCCCCCCGGGCGATTCGATGGCCGAAAGTTGCGTAGTCAAGTTTACTGTTCCTTTAACCTGCGCTGTTTGCCTATACTGGTGACATTATAACGAGCTGGCCATGGGAAGCTCACAGGTCGTAAAGACCGGTTCTGAAAATTTTACCTTGTTTGTTTGTCGAACCTTCGTTATCGCGGTATGGGACTAAACACAGAAGGGGCCAGTCTTTCCAAACCTTGGATTACTGAAACGACTGATCACATGAATTCGTTTTGACGAACCGCAACATCAGTTTTCGAAGAACAACTGCACCAACAACGGAGTCGCAATCGGAGCGTTTCGAGAATGTGGGAAGCGAGTCGCCCCTTGGACGAAAAAAAAATGCGGATACTCCACTGTGGGAAATCCCGATGTGCACCTCAAGAACTTGGAATTTTTCGTTTCATTTTCACCAAAAAGCGTATTCATTTAAAAAAAAAGATCAAACGCTTATAACATCCAAGCCGTGAGGGAAAAAATCCGAAAAACTTTGTCCAAGAAGAAACTCAATTTCAGAAATATCAATCTTCAAAGTCGGCTGAACATCAATCTTCAAAGCAGGCTGAGGCGAAAGAGATGACTGGGTATGAATTCGATGCGAGGCTTTGAAGTTTTCATAGTGATGGCTCAAAGAGTCACCGCCGTTCGACTCCAGCTGTCTGACAATGTTGTCGAGACGTGACGTCTTGACGTTCCTTATCTTGGACACCCATTGTATGAGGGAGAGACTGAGTCCGTCGTGGAAGACTAATCCAGATGATTGGACGGGGGCAGAGTATCGGGAGTTCTGCAACAAAAAGTGACGGGAAAAGAATGGGAAAATATTTGGAAAGCTCGTCAAGATGAATGAGATTCTAAGAAGTAGGGGATGGAATCGGAATTGCGTTATGGGCCAAAGTTTCTCATATATCTGGGTTGTTGATGGACGAGCGACAAGGACCAATCGATTGGCGTTAATTGTAAGTTTGCCCTCTTTTGGTGATATGGGGAGCATTACATCAGATCGGGAAAGGCAAGTAAATGAAACGCAATTAGCGGTGTGTGTTTGATTACTTTGGTTTCATTATCAGCGAATCTCACTCCAGATATTTATTAGTTTATTACGGAGCACTCGGGTCGGTCAAAAACGTCCGGACTTAAATTAAATTGGGATGGCAGACGTGCTACATGTTATGTTAGATGCAGGACCTCTAGATTCAAAGTCAAGTTTTAGATTCAAAATCAAGATGAACGAGATTCGAAGAAGTAGGGGATGGAATCGGAATTGCGTTATGGGCCAAAGCTTCTCATATATCTGGGTTGTAGATGGACGAGCGACAAGGGCCAATCGATTGACGTTAATTGTAAGTTTGCCCTCTTTTGGTGATACGGGGAGTATTACATCAGATCGAGAAAGGCAAGTAAATGAAACGAAATCAGCGGCGTGTGTTTGATTACTTTGGTTTCATTATCAGCGAATTAATCAAATTAAATTTAAATTGGGATGGCAGACGTGCTACATATATGTCAGAAGCAGAACCTCTAGATATAAAGTCAAGTTTCGAATGTGGGTGGAAGAAGCAGGTCTGAACCAGTTAGGCTAGTAAGTCAGTTTGAAAGGAACGTTGGGAGTTTAGCAATGAACTAGGTAGAAAGTTTTTGCGAAACGTTTAACCTGTTTCAAGAAATAATATTTGTATTCATCAAATAAGAAACACATTCGTCCCTGAATGAAACACAATGAAAACATTTCCGACTTCCCATAAAAATCGGACTCTTTGCAAAAAACTGCAGAGGACAGTATACTTTTTGTTCGTAAACTTAGATGTACATCCAACATAGCACTGAATGTTCGAATTTGTATTTTCCACAGTGCTTGTTTAATTTATTTGTATTTTTGTGTAAAAATTAAAACTTGAACCGGTCAACCCACTCTGCGGACGGAGTATTCTTATTTGCTAAAAGAGCGAGGTTTCAAACTGGACTCGCTCTCCTTCCGGGCAAACTGGACGATCGGAATCCGATGTAAACCGGAATTTTATGTTTTCCAGTGACGACCATTCAAAAAAAATTTCGGGACACTTATTCTGCACGCCCTATGCGCCACCGATGGCTCTGTAGGAACTAAGGTCTAAGGTAAGGTAGTGAACTGAAAGACAAAAAGGCTCTTCAGCCGGGAGCGACACCATCTGAGCTACCGAAAGGCTTGTGAACATAGTTCGCAAACCGCTACAATAGTCAGATGGAAGCTGGTCATAGTAACACTGATGTTGTTACCATGGCGAAGGCTAATTCATCTAATCAGTTTACATCCCCTGTCACGGAAGGTCTCTCTCTCTCTCTCTCTCTCTCTCTCTCTCTCTCTCTCTCTCTCTCTCTCTCTCTCTCTCTCTCTCTCTCTCTCTCTCTCTCTCTCTCTCTCTCTCTCTCTCTCTCTCTCTCTCTCTCTCTCTCTGTTGAGATACTGCACATGATGCAAAAAAAAACATGAAAGAACAAACAGGAGTTAATATTTCAAAATCCATGGGATGTCAATTTGATATATCTGGCATGAAATAAATGTTTTCGGCAATTTTATTATTTTGCAGTAACAGTTGCTTGTTTTAGTCGACTACCGCTCGAAATTAGGTGACGTACAAAGTAACGTGTCTCTACTGTATAATCAGCCGGGACTAGTATCCATGGAAAGGGGGGGGGCTGGTAGTAATTTGGAACCAGTTCTTCGGACTGCAATCTATCTTGTCTATTGGTCTGTCTGCCTCTTGTCCGAGTATTCCAGTCATCCTTCAAGAAATGAAGAGCAAATGTTTCAAAATAATCCAGGCTGACGCATGACAATACAGGTTTGCCAAGAGCTCGACTCCAAAAAGTGTCACAATTGCTGACAAAAAGGTGCTTTTTGACACCTCGATTTTTTTTTGTTATGCATTCCGCTGCACAATGCGCAAAATGCGACTAATTGGTAGTAAGTGAATTTGTAACAACGTTTTTCAAAACATTTCTTAACTGTTACGTCACAGTTTTGTAACAAAATTTAATCGGAAATGAGCTTTACTTAAGGCTTCAGACTGTTTTTGCGTCCTAAACTAAAGTAAAGTACATGTTTTGGCAGTGTTTTGGGGCGGTAATCCGTCATTTTAGTAAAGTAAATGAAAAAGTACTTTTCTGACCTAAAAAGTGTCATTCGCAAGAAAAGGTGTCACTTTAAGAGAAAAAGTGTCAGGGTGTCGCCCAGAGGCAAAAAGTGTCAAAAAGAACCAAAAGTGTCACACTTGGCAACACTGAGACAATCTAGACAAGGAATAAACATTTTTGGTAAAGGTCGGGCTTCACTACCCAGACTTTTCGCCCGGATTCTGGGTTCCGTTTTCTTCGATACCGGTATGGGTACTGAAGACAGGTCTGAAACGGTCTGAAAGCACCCCGGCCGCTTCCGGGAATCTGGTAGAAAAATCTACCAGATTCCCGGATTCTGGGTGAAAAAAGCGGGAATTTGAAAGTAGTTTTCATTTGACTTGGAGAAATTATTGTGCTGAGGTGGTAAAATCCTGGTAAAATCTAAGAAAATGACAGAAGTGCTGAAAAATGCCCAAAAGTGGACTGTTGAAGAGACATTTGATTTGATTTCTCTTTGGGACCGTCTTCACAGAATCCGAACCCCAGATTCTGGGGCGTCTGGGTACCTCCAAGCACACCCAGAGGCGTTACTTGCCAAAATCTTTGGGGGGCGACAAGGTATTTACCGACTTGCTGGTCATTTTTACCGACTGTGTTTGCGGATAAAAACGACGATTCTTGGGAAAAAAACGACTGTGTTGACGAAAAATCGGCTGATTTCAAGGAAAAACGACTATTTTTACGAAAACCCGACTGTTTTTACGAAAACCCGACTGTTTTTACGAAAACCCGACTGTTTCTAAGTAAAAAATCGACTGTTTCTACTAAAACTCGCGGCGCTTCGCGCCGACTCGGTTATTTTTTACCGACTGGCCAACAACATTGGGGGGGGGCGTCCCCCCCCAGTAGTGACGCCTCTGAGCACACCTCTACTGCATACGGCCTGAAGAGCGTCTTGCTAGCCGAGACGTGCCAGAATATGTAAAGTAGCTCATATACAACTCAAGTCTTACCCACGTTGGCAATTCGGGCCAAGTGGTTTCTCGGAAGAGACTAAAATTGTTTGGTATAATAGCTTTGGTAGCCTCAGCCCTCACCCGTTACTTTTAATTTCTACTACGCAGTTCTATTTTAATCAGGCTCCGAAAGCTGTTATCCGGCCTACCGGATTTCCGAGCGCCCGCTCTTTCACTGAAATGAATGGGCACAGGGAATAGTAATTAAACGATATAACTAGGGTTCCGTCCGGAGTACTGCTAATGAGGGCAGTAAAAGAGACATAAATTATTTTCTAATGAAAGCTCGCTAATGAGCGGTCGTCCCGGAGCCCAGTTTCGATCTCGTGTCAAAAATAAAAGGGAACGATAGAAATGGGCGGTTAGAGATGACTAGGAGGTTCCTTCTTAGCTTCGCTGCTAGCAAAGGACAAATAATAATGCCTGGTTCTGGTCTGAATTTGTGTGAATCCTACAGCCGAATCGAATCCAGTGAATTCCAGTGTTGCCACTGGTCGCAGAATTCTGCGATTTTACATTTTCATTTCTTCGACAAAGCAAGACGCATTTCTGAGACCGGTTCTTTACCAGTGAACACAAAAATGAAGCATCAAAGTTGAGGAGTACATTTATGAAGATGATAAAGCGAGATTTCTTGTTAATAGTTTGTGA
The DNA here is from genome assembly GCA_023053555.1 of Branchinecta lindahli. Lineage (NCBI taxonomy): Eukaryota > Metazoa > Arthropoda > Branchiopoda > Anostraca > Branchinectidae > Branchinecta > Branchinecta lindahli. Next base: position 31,304,978 of record JAKZAO010000009.1, on the reverse strand, counting down.
AAAGAACCCAGTTTCATAGATGCCAGAATGTCAGTGGTTTTTGCAGCCGAAAGTCACAGGTTCCGCCACAAAAAAGTGGTAACCTGGGTGAAGTCTGCTTTCACTGTCCCGACGAAACAAATTTCAACCATTTAGAAGCGATTCGGGTTTGATCGACTGCCGATGACAGGGTGTTCCCAGATCCGGGAAATTCAATCTAAGAAAGGGTGGATCATGTTGGTTTAGTCCAGACAGATCAGTGGCCGTCAGGCCTATACACGCGAAACGTCCCTGCGAAAAAACGGCCCATGGTGAAGCGTCCCAAGCGGGTCCCAGCTCCCAAGCATAGATTTAGCAGTTACGGCCTTGGTCTTCATGCGCATGACCGTCGTAAACCCGTTGTGGGACCCGTTGCTTAAGATACGCACCATTTCCCCGAAATATACAGTGGAAGCTGTTTTGTCCTGGGCCCTAATAGACTGTTAGCGTTAACATTAAAATACAGGTCGAAAACAGGAAACACGAAAAACTTCGATAACCATTGATTTCTAACCAATATACTCCTCGGAACTGAGAAGAGGTGAAAATCAATAACTCCTCGGAATTAACAGGCGGCGAAAGTCAGCGTAGTGCCAGTATGGTGGATAAAATCACGTAGAAATTTGAAGATCCCAGACATGAGAAATGATGGAAGGGACGCAGACAGAGATGTAGTAAAATAGGTGGAACGGGTCCTACCTGTAGTACTGCATCAGGTTCTACATTTATAATTTAGATGGGCACTAGAGATATTGATTGTTTTTGGGATCCCAAAACGTAAGTGGAGGGATACCTATGACATAGCAAAAGTTGTCCGTCTGCCTGTCCGTCCGTCCGTCTGTCTGTCTATCTGTAAGCACGATAACTCTCGAACGGAACGAGATATATTGATTAAACTTGGTGGGAGGACCCTTTGGGACAAAGGAAAGGTCGAGTTTGTAGATGGGCTCTGTAGCCCTACATTTAGGGGTGGGGGAGGGGTTTCAAATTAAGGGCCACAAAAAAATATTTTTTTAAAGCTAATGAGATACTTGATTTAGGCGTAAGGAGACAAACTGAATTCGAATATGAAACTTATTTTTTCGACGGACAAGTAGTTCACCTGGAATCCGGCGAAAACCGGACACAAAATTCGTCCACCAATTTTCGGCTATAGCAGTCCCTGCCCCTTTGTTTAGACAATCGAAAGCTCTGAGCGTGGATGATGTCATTCTTTGTTTATGAACGTCGGTGGGACTTCAGTGGCGTGTATAACGAGCAGAGATGGGTGTAATCGAAGGTCGAAGGGGTTGATATTGTTCAAACTTCGTATGTGGATTCACTGGCAAAGTACAGGTCAAGTTTGTCGATGGGTCGTCTTTTAGGGCATGTTTAGAGGCAGAGGTTGGGTTTCGAATTTGCGGTAAATACATGTATGTTTTAAGGTATCCATTGAAGGGGTGAGGAGGTCCGCTGAATCCATATCTGAACTTAGTTTTCTTGCTGGACAAATGATTCATCACGAATTCGGCCGAAACTGGAAATTTGGTTGAAGCTCAAAGTTGTTTCTGAAGTCAATTAGAGATTCGGTATCGGGGCAAGGAGACAAGCTGAATCCATTTTTGAACTTTATTTTAACAGTAAAAATCTTCAAGGAATCTGACGAAGACTGAGTGGCGAAGACAAGACCCAATTCTTTGGGTCAAATATTATATTTTTGGGATCCCATCGAAACCTTTGGTCTTGTGGTAGAAAATCCCAGTGCCCCACCGCTTTCGAACGTGATGTGGCCCCCAGATCGTAAGCCAGAATATGCTCTGGATCATTTTAGGTTTATTGCTTTGGAATGGGGTGATGAAAAACTGCCTAGAGCTTTACACTGGATTGAGGTTTTTGTCCTGAGGAGATCCTGTCCCCAGAACTGTGCCGAGGAAAGTTAAGCAAAAACAATGACGGGCTCCGATTCGAATAGGAGGTCGTGGGTCAGATGACAACTTAGCCTACTTTGATTTGGGATCGAAAAAAAATGGGACGGAACGAAAAGGCACGGTGGGCGAGGAACGTGTACTATACTAATATCGGAAGCGCGTAGGCTACGAGAAAGGGAAATGACATAACAAGAGCTAGAAGCTCATATTGAACTTTGAAGACTGGCTCAAAGGATGAAATACAGAATCTGCATTTTCATGGGTTTGATCTGATCATTTGTAAGCAAAACTCTAAAGATAAGAATGATCATAGACCCTTGGAAATCACGAAAACGTATCGTTTGGAAAAAAATATTTTATTTTTAAACTTGGCTGTAATGATGCGCACTTCAAAGGCGTTAGAAATTCATCTGTAAGCGAACCCTTGAGGCAAGAACGATAATAGTTCCTTGGGGATCATGAAAATATCGTTTGATCAAAAATAATTGTTTCCCCTTTCGGTAAGGTCCACTTTAAGGGTGTTAGAGATACAATTTTTTAAGCGCAACCCTTGTGGCCTCATCCGGGTCATGATCAAATGTATAATTTGCTTAAAAGTATTTTTTTTTTGCTTTGCGGTTAAGTAAGCTACTTTAAGGAATGGTTAGATTTTGGAAGTGACGACTTCGAAGCCAATCTTGTCGAAATCACCGGAATTCCGATCCCCCCCCCCCAACTTCCCCCACAGTGCCCGGATCCAATCCGGTAATGTAAACGATTAATCTAGAACATTTGTTTCTATTCCCACCAAGTTCCATCCCGATTTCTCCAGTCTAAGCGGGTCACGTATTTTCCGGCATCCCCCAACAGTTGTCGGATCCGATCCAGACATGACAATGAACATCGGGGTCATGTCTTCTGTTCAGTTATTTAATTTCACTCGAATGCGATCACCCATTCCAAAGTTACGCATAACTCAATATTCCGGATTCCTCCTCCCTCTACTCCCCTCACGATGATCGGATCAAGAAATTTTGTATCTCCATGTCAGTTTGTTCGGGTCCCTGATACGCCTGCCAAGTTTCGTCGTGAAAATCCCCGAATCACCATCACCGGAATTCCGGGAAAACCCCCTCCACCCCAAAGGGTCCGGATCCAGTCTAATTATGTAAACGATTGATCTAGAGCAGATGCTTGTTCTTCCCAGCAAGTTTCTCTCCGATCCCTCCATTCTAACCGTTTCTCGAGATTTCCGGCCTCCCTCCAACTCCCCTACAGCTGTCGAATCCGGTCCGGATTTCAAACGGGATATGAGAGATATGTCATCTATTCAGTTTTTAAGTTTCATTCCAATCCGATCACCCGTTCGAAAGTTACGCACTACTAATTTTTCCGAATTCCCCCTCCCTCCACTCTCCCACGATGGTCGGATCAGGGAAGTGATTATTTCCAAGTTAGTATAGTCAGGTCCCTAATATGCCTGCCAAGTTTCGTCGTCTAGCAGTACCCTAACTTGCGATCACCGGACTGACAGACAGACAGACCGACCGACGGAAAATTGATCGGTAAAGGGGAAAGCAGCAACAAGGCAAGTACGTTGGAATAGGGGGAGGAAAAACTCCCTACAGCTTTATACTGGATTGACGTTATCCAGTTATCCAAAATTAAGCAAGATCGATGACGTTATCCAAAATTAAGCAAGAACGTTCTGAGATGGCTGACTACGCGCTCGGAATAGGAGGTCTTGGTTCAGATGACAAGTTATTTCGAATGGGAATCGACGAAAAAACGGAACGGAAGGAAACGGCTCGGTGGGCGAGGAACATGTGCTAAAATCGGAAGCGCGTACTTAAACTTTAACTGAAAAGCCAACTTATTTTGGTATCATTTAACTGAAGACACTGAATAATTTGGATTGTGTTACGGGATTTATTTTTGTTTTTCGCTATTTTTGCTTTAGTATGACGTTCAGAATATCTACGGTCGCCTCAAACCGCAATACTATGACGCGGAAAATTTGAATTTCAAGACAAACGCGGCTTTTCAGTGGCAGTGGTCAGCTTGTGGAAGGTATCTCACTGCGTCAACACTTATTTTCGCAAACCGTTTTCGTTAGGCATATAATGCAGGTAAAAGCGCATAGAGGTACCACCAATCCGGCAGGGAAATTCCACTAGGTAGGTAGGTAGGTTTTATTTTTAACCAAAATATAAACATGAAATAAAATGATAAGACTAATATATTATTGCAGCAAAAAAGAAAAAATCGATTATTCATGAATAGCGGAGCAACAAAATAACGCATTTTCATCGGATCTTCACACCTCTTAAGTGAATAAGTGATGGGGTACTGTGCGTTCACACAGACGCGAATATTCGCAGAATAGCCCGATTTTTCGTCGACCACAAATTTCGCACCACAAAGCTACAAATTCGCTGCGATATTTCGGAGAATCGCTGTAGTTGGATTATTTCAACTACAGCTACAAAATCGCGCCACAAAAATCTAGGAAAATGGACATAATTGTCTGAAAAATGATGTTAGCTGTCAAATTTCAGCCAGTTTCACATGAAAAGAACAGTAAGGGACCCAAGCAGAGGCATCTGGACCTCAAAGCCTAGGAGAAAGTTGCTTCAGAGGCATTTTAGAGGTGGAGATGGAAGGAAGGTAAGATCACTCTGATACCACCAGCCAGGCTAGACTGGCATACTATTAAATATGCAAAGCTGACTGCAAGTCATTTATCTTTAGAGCTGGCTTGTAAAATATTGTATCATTTGTATATGGCAAACTATTTTTATACTGGCAAACCTCAGATGGGGTATGCTCAGAGTCAGTGATGCCTATCCTATACGTATGTGCCATGTAATATGTGAGCTCTTGTAGTAAAAACGACTGTGTGTTATAGACTGATCCTATGTCCCTGGAACCTGGTGTCTCTTTTCTCATTCTCCTTTTTTGTTTTCCAGCTCTACTACAGCTAGTTCGCTGTGCAACTTGTATGGATTTATTTATAATTTGCATTTTTCTGCGCAAGTGTCTGGGCTGAATTATTTACACTAAATCAAAGGGTCAACAGATCAACTAGGTTCTAGGTCAACATTATTCTAACATTTTTTTTTCAAATTTAGACAACTAATTAGAAGAAAACCAAACGTTGGTATAGGCTATACTTAGGCCTAAATTAGACAGGAAAACTTTGGGCTGTAGCAAGATTATTTATGGTGCTGTTTGTGTTTGCTTTAGTCTAACTGCTAATCAGTTTACTGACAAAGCATTATTTTTTTCATACGCTAAACTACTGACGACTGTATACTGCCATATCATACTTTTCTAGGCTATGCCACATAGCTCAGCAGCAACGTAATTGCTTGCAAAACATTTTCATTCTCATTGGCTAAACTGGTTGTGTCATTATTTTCATTATTTTTTGTTTATGAAAGTTTCTACTTTGTTTGCCACTGATTATACCAGTTAAAGTTAATAAACATTAAATAAATCAGTTATAATTATTTAAATTTTAGTAAAAGTAAAATTCCTCTGTGCTTGCAAGGTATTTTGATAATATGATAACTAATAATGTGGTTGTTACTGATTAAAACATTATTTTCATTACAGTATATTGGACGGATCAACTAGCCAAGGAGCAGCTTCGGTTTGCAGACAGTGGAAAGAGGAGAAAGCTGACTTCACACTTTGCATTTTGTGCCAACCACCAGATATTCGTCCCTTATCAGAGGCAAAAGTTCTGGAAAAGCTCAATGATGCTTCTTAGAAAAGAAGAGATAGGCACTAGCCTATTTATTGACTACAATAATAACAGTCAAGAAGTTCCTCAAGCTGAAACCAGTGGAAGAAAAGATTTTAGATGTAAGAAGGGTCCATTAGAAGAACATTGAAACTGAACCGGATTTAAATTGTGGTAGAGTGTTCCAAACTTCCAAATCAATGAGAAGTTTGTGTGTTCTGTTAAGGAAGAACGTGGTATTGATCTAAAATTTGGTGAAGAGTAAGTATTGATAACTACTTGCTTCCAGTTTAAGGATACAGCAAGCCCTGCTGAATTTTGTTGGCAGTTTGGAAATTATTTGTGAGTTGTCATTGATGATACAAGGTCATGCTTAAGGCGTTCTGAGAGTGAAATTACTGAGAAGACAGATAAGACAATCATCTCAGACCCTGAAGGTACAGACAACTTTAGTACTGAAGGTCTGTCTGAATTAAGTGTACTGGATTCAGATCATATTGATGCTTCAAATGGATATGAGAGGGTGACCAGATCACAAATGGTTAATAGAGTATCAACAGCATGGTCTTATGCTAGTGACAAATGTATGAGTATACTAAAAGCGAACTGAAGTGGCTGCTACTAGCTGACAGCTTTTGATTTTTTCACTGTTTGCTTGCCTTTTGCAGCTTTCAGTGTGGGTGCAAGGTCAGGCCTCTTTATTGAACCTATGGATGAACTAAGATGGGTATTGGAGTACAGCTTTTCTAACAGTGATCAAAAGACCGTCATATCGTGCAAGGGAGAGTCATGGAATTAAGCGTTCAAGTTATTATACTGTTTTTGTTCCAAGTTTATGATTAAACCCACCCCTTTGCTTAGTTGTTCAAACCCGAAAGGAGTGTACTTTTTTCTTATTTCTATAAATGTTAACTACTAGGCTGATTTCTCTGCATAAGCTCAAATCCTGTGCAATCACACCTATAGTCATGCTCAAACAAAATTAAAAAAAGTGTATTCGGAAACAAAATGAAATAGGTAGCTTTTTTGGAGGATCATGGGCATGGCTCATTTCCCCTTGTGTTTAGAAGGATACTTGCAAGTCAGAATTGGAATCCGTGTAGTAGGTGAGCTGGTCGTAATAGGCTATAACTATAGAAACAGGAATGCGAAGAGCTCAAGATGACATTTGTATATGCTCGACTTCATGACTTCTTTTGCCCTCGTTTATTCAGCTATCCACCCCAGATTTGGGTGGCGTGGTCGATACACTCGGAATCCACTGTCATACCCCAGATTGAGAATCTTGTTTTCATATTTTTATTACCCTACTGTCTTTGGTCCCAGACTATTGAGTAAAAGCCGCCTTTGTTATTTTGAATTATTTGCCACTTTTTGTAGCTGAACCCAATCGTCCTGTGTGAACCGTGCTGCGATTTTGTAGCTGCTACAAAACTACAGCGAAAATGAAGTTCCGCTTCCGACTCCTCTGTGTGAACGCACAGTAACTGGATTGTCCTATCTCAGCCCTTTTCGGTTAAACTTTTAAAGGGAATGAGCGCCAAGCACCCAGCACCAAGACGATGCACCGTCATACTATAAAGTATGACGATGGATGACGTAAGGAACGATGCACCGCAATTCCATTTGTGTCGCTCGCTTGGGTACGAGTTTTTGGGATCCCAAAACGTAAGTGGAGGGATACCTATGACATCGAAAAAGTTGTCCGTCTGTCTGTGAGCACGATAACTCTCGAAGGGGTTTAGATATTTTGTTCAAACTTGGCACGAGGACTCTTTGGGTCAAAGAAAGGTCAGGTTCGAAGATGGGCTCTGTAGCCCTATATTTAAGAGTTGGGGAGGGGTTTCAAATTAAGGGGCGAAAAAGTTCAGTACACAGTTCGGTAGTTCACCCAGACACAAAATGTGTGGACCAATTTTCGGCTATAGCAGTCCCTATCCCTTTATTCGTGCCAGCGAAAGCTCTGCCCTTGAATGACGAAATTCTTTGTTTAATGTATGAACGTCGGAGAGATCTAGTGTAATCGAAGGTCGAAGGGTTGATATTTGTTGTTCAAGAGGATTCATGAGGATTCACTGGCAAAGTACAGGTCAAGTCCGTAGATGGGTCCTTTTAGTCCTATATTTGAAGGCAGAGGAGGGGTTTCGAGTTTTACGGTAAAAACATGTATGTTTTTATAAGCTAATAAGATATTCATTGAAGGGGTAAGGATGTCCGCTGAATCCATATCAGAACTTAGTTTTCTTGCTGAACAAATGATTCATCACGAATTCGGCCGAAACTGGAAATTTGGTTGAAGCTTAAAGTTTTTTCTGAAGTCGACTAGAGATTCGATATCGGGGCAAGGAGACATGCTGAATCCATTATTGAACTTTATTTTAACAGTAAAAATCTTCAAGGAATCTGACGAAGACTGAATGGTGAAGACAAGACCCAATTTTATTGTTTGGATCAAATGTTAGATTTTTGGAATCCCTTCGAAACCTTTGGTCTTGTTTAGAACGCCCGCGCACGACGAGGATCAGGACCCCTGTTCTAGAAGTACTATTCCTTGTGTTTGTCTATCGACAAGATAGCGCTGATGCCACTAGTGACCTCCCGCCAAAAACTGATGTGCATTTCTAAGCAAAACCCTCCGGCACGACGATCAGGGACCCTTGATATTAAAGAACAGGGGTCCTGGCATGCGTCTCGTTCCTAAGGCTATCGCCAAAAAGAACTACTAGATACATAACCAGGGACCCATTAATTTCCTTTACGTGTCCCCTAAATTTCCTTTGCCTGTCAATAAGAGATTTCTGATGCTATCTTGCACGGAAGATAGAATAGTTCGAGAAATACCCAAGGTCCAATCACGTTCAAGACGACCAGATAGACAAAATTTAGGATTGGCTGCTGGCGCCTTGAGGGAGGATTCTCTGTGGCGCGCACGTCCAGTGAGGCAAACAAGAATGCCGATCGACTCAAGCGGGGATTTTTGGAAACTGGATTTGGTTCGGTCATCATAGCAATATAGAAGCATAGGAAATGACAGGCCCCCTGTAAGGAAATTTATGGGTCCCTGATACAACATAACTACCAGAACAGGGGCGTGCATGGGCGTTGACTACTTTAGGACTTGTGTCCTAGCAAGAGACTAATAGAAGGAATGACGGTGCATAGATCCTCTTCTTAATAGCTTGACTCCTGCTAGAGCGTCCCGCTTTTTGTTGTCTCATTCCCAATTTTAGTAAGCGTTCCCGTTTATAGTACTCATTCCTCCGCATCATATCCTTCATTCTGTTCACGTGAACTGATACGCTCTTTTTGGTGTTTTTTCCCCTGCTTGAGCGGTAGTGCGGACGGAATCCGGCGAAAGCCGGAAATTCGTAAGCCTGGTCTTTTGTCTTTATTGGTTGTTCGAACTCTCGACCTAGGGTAAGAACACATAGAACACCGATCTTCCGCCTTCGATTTTCTACAAGTTCGATAGTTCGGCAAGGATCTGGTGAAATCGGTAAACATTAGTTCGAATAATTTTTTTGTCCAGTTGTCCGTATCGGTACAGGGGTAATACGACGACTGATCTTACCGGATGAACGGTACAACTTGTAAGGTGGTGTATACCGACATAAAGAATGAGTTCAATCAGAATTCAATGAGTTTCAGATAGTACTGGTATCCCGATCGTAGTCTGGACTAGACCGGAAATTGAATGCAGAAAAGAGCTTTCTAGTAGATGTCCAGTAAACATTCACCTTTAGGATCGTGCCGAAACCCTCGGCCTTGTTCTTTTGTGGCAGAAAAATCGGTCTATCCCCCACAATCACAATCTGATTAGGCCCCCAAAGTCCAACCCAGAAGTATTGTTCTGGGAGTCGTTCTAGGTTTATTGCGTCGTAATAGGGGGATAAAAAAAAACTGCCTACAGCTTTATACTGAATTGAGCTTTATATCCTAAGAAGATCCTGCCACAGTAAACGTGCGGAGATGAAGAGACTCCAAAAATATAGACGATCTAGGGTCAGATTTAAAACTCGATTCAAATGTATCTGGCCTTTTGACTGGAGTTCAGTTGAGGATGGACTCGGGAAAACCGTTAAGATAGGAAGTTGTTGGTTTGTAGCGAAATGACGAGGGGCAGGACGCTGTTCTAATTTTCTTCATTCGAGAGATGGGACGAGCCCTGTTATGGTGTGATTATTCTAGTGTAATATGGGGTCGAGCTAACAAGCTCGTATCTTCCGCCGTATTTCCGCCTTCGTCAACCTTCTTAACTCGCATCATTAATTGTATATAGATTTGAATATTTGTTTTGACAAGTCTCTGATATATGATATATAGTGCAGAATTATCTCTTTTTCTTATATAATTAGTGTTAATGTTGGACGAGAACCACCAAATCGGCTTGACCGTTGTATCGGTTTTGAAAATAAACTGAACTGAATTGAATTGAATCCCTGCCGGCCCCCCTTGATCGATATGTATTGCTATGACGTGTTTTTGAAATTAAAGAACCTGAACCTGAAGAACCTCTTCATTGAATATTATGCTACCTAGGTTTAAAGTCTCGTTCGTGCTTTGTTTTTCACTTTTGACTGTTGAATCGAAATATTTGTTGGAACTTGAGTTTTTGAAGCATGATGGACAAATCAGGAGATGCGAAATGGTTTTCCTACAGCGGAGGAAAACATAGTTCAGTGCGAAACTCTTGATCCACCCTGGATTTTCTTAACGTCTCACCATTCTCCTCTCCAAATCTGCCAGGACTGACGGCCCCCTTCCCCAGGTACTTGAACTGCAAGTAAGTAAAGGCAACTTCACCCAGTTGTATGTTTGTAAATTATTGTGAAATTCGAGTTTTTCCATTGTAATTTACTAAATTAGTGTCACTTTTGAATTGCAATTGTAATCGAGGTTACCTCCCTTTGTTGAAAACAACTGACGATTAGTTTTGTCTGGAAATTATTTAGAAATGTTGACTGTTAAATCGTATATACATATACGTTCCGGCCTACTCGGCATTTTTCCCCTAAAGTTAGAAAAGCTTATGGTATGCTAGCTGCGTCGAAAGCGCGTTACAACAGACTGGTGCTAGCGCAATGTATAATGCTCTTGCATTACCGCATGCACCTGCACTAGCACCTTTCTGGAAACTTTTCAACACATCTGATGTTAAAACTATTAAAACTACAAATACACAAAATTCCTGCTTGGGCTGCCGCTACGTGGTCTCGTAATCGACGAGTTACGAGAAATCATGGGGTTAAAGATCCGATTGAGGCTGCTTTAGAGCATCGTGCTCGATTTCTGGAATCCCTCGACCCTCTAAACTGCCTCTATCAAGCAATTAAACAATAGTAAAGAAAAGAGGGTATTAGTTATTTATTTGTTCATTTTTTCATTGTTCCTTCTTCTTTATTTTGTCTCTTTTCTTACACTCCACCAGTGAAACTTTATGTAAGATGGGTAATAAACTTATTCCTTCGTTCATATATATTAGCCCATTAACGACAACATATTTTATATTAACGACTAAACGAATATTCGGCTTGTCGGCTTCCCGTTTTGCAGATAAAATTGAACTAAACTGAGGCAACTTACCCCCGTCCGGTATACAACAGGATCTCCAGGTCGGATAACTCCTTTCCTGATTAACCACAGAAGAAAGGAGACGGACTTTCCCGGTGGAAACTGCAGACTTTGCACTTTCGAGTTCCCCAGATCGGTATGTTTTCCATCGATCACCTAAAAAGCCAATTCTCCACTTTTAACTTATTTTCCATGTCAGCGATAGAACTGGGAATGGATGAGAGACTGAGTGAAAGGGGTTTGGTACTTCCATACCATGGATTTTCACTTCGCCAAACTGGGGAAATGATCAGTGTAAACTAAGGTAGAATTTTACTGAAAATGGTAATAATTTCAATGGCACAAGAGCGTCCAACATGAAGCTTAGTCAATTAGCTACCTGATTTGAACCACGAAATAAACCAACCCTAGCTTATGGGATTAAGAATTAAAACAAAAACAACAGAACGAGAATTTGGGGACAAGATAATCAGGTTGAAGGAATGAATTTAAAGTTAAAAGAGACAAAAAAGGAGTTGAACGAGACAGAATACAAATTCATCATATCTATTTTCGTTTCTGTAAATACCTGCTCCACATCCCTACCTGGACCTAAAATAGAAAAATCGTCGCGAAATATAAAATTACTAAACGGTTAAAATCAGTTCTTTAAAGGACCCCACTTGCTTATTCTGCCATTTATAATACACCTAGCTCCCTTATGGAATAATAAGCATCTAAAATCCCCACCTTTCTCCATTGTTTCGTTTGTGCCTACGAGTTTTTAGCGCTTTTTCGGCCGTGCCGAGTTTTGCCCGTCGCACAACGCGAAGTTTGCCGGAATCTTCAACGTCCACTGACAACTCTTCCAAACAGAAGGACATGAGAATCTTCACCACTTTTTAACCACGACGGGTTCAGTTTTCAAATGTTTAGCGCCCGGCCGCCGAGTCGGAGAGCAGGAAGGCTGGATAGAGTTGACAAGCGCTAACAAGAAATTCACTAAATTCAGGTAGAAAGTAATGGTATTTTCGAAAAACATTTTTTCTGATCCATTTCATAGTGTAACTATCATTTCTAGTAAGAGTTGTGCTTTAAAGGTCCACTGAGAGGCTAAGCATTCAACTTCTCATCGTGGGCATACATTTACTGCATTCTAGTTCACATACCCCGGCAGTAAAAAACAGATCAGGTCATCGCAGAGTCTCTCCACTGTCGAAGCCAAAGTCTTAAAAACGAAGAAAGTCTAAAAAGGGAAGTCTAAAAACGAATTTTCATTTCAGAATTTCAATTCAACCCATAATCATGGAAGAACTATGCCTTGGCCTTGCTCTAGGGCACTGAGCCCCATTGCACTGCGACAAAAACTTAGGATGTGTGTACGACTCGCTAGCTTGGTTAGTTAAAGTTTAACTGAAAAGCCAACTTTTGTGTGTGTCATTTAATTGAATACACTGAATTATTTCGATTCTGCAAAGGGATTTTTTGATTTTCTACTGTCTGCTCTAGTTATGAGGCTCAGAATATCTCCGGCCGTCCCCACAGCGAAAATTCTACTATGACGCGGGAAATTTTAATCTCAACACAAAGGAAATCCCGTGTGTTCAGCCTTCTGTCCCTCCGCCCCCAGCGGTTGATTGGGAGGGCGCAAGTTTGGCCCAGGTGGCGGCATATGGTGCGGAGGTTGAGAGGAGGATTCTTGGACTGGACATTAATTCTATTTTTCATTGCAGTTCTTCCCGTTGTACTAACCATGAGCATACTAATGGCCTTGCGGTCTTGTACTGTACCATTATTTCTATCCTAATAGTTAGTGCTTGTCATACACTTCCTCTTCGTGTGCCTAACATTTTGAATAAGCGAAGGCAACATATCCCCGGGTGGAATCGACATGTTCGCCCGCATTACCTTGCCGCTAGGGACGCGTTTCTAGTGGTGTACTGGTGATGAGAGTGATTCTAAAAGAAAGTTTTTACATGGAGTGTTTCGTAGTTCTCTCCGTTGGTGTAAAAATAATGGTGAGAGTTTGAGAACTTCAGCGCTGGCTTGGTGCCTCAGTTCTCTCAAGTTTCATATATTTTGGAAAAAAGTGTCGGCATCTAAAAAGACGTGTACAGCAAAAGCATCGGACAGAATCGGTAATGCGATTGGTCCTCATGCTATTGCTGAGCTCTGGCGGAGCCATTTCAGTGCAGTGTTCACTTCAGTTACCTCCGACAGTGACGCCGCAAAATCCCGTGCGTTTTCGAAACCCTTACTTGACTCAGCAAAGCAGCTTATAACGATTGAATGTGTTGTTAAATCGTTGTCTGGGCTTTCTGGTAGCAAGTCTGGTGGTTTAGACGGAGTGACTGCGAATCATCTAAAGCACGGGGGCCCTTCTTTATTGTGTGTGCTGTCACTTTTGTTTAACGGTTTTCTAAACCACAGTTTTGTGCCTGATTCTTTGACAGAAGTGTGCCTTGTGCCTGTACCGAAATCTAGTGTCGGCGACATGACATCTCTGAGCAACTACAGGCCAATAGCTCTGGCGGCGGTTGTGTCGAAGCTGTTTGAGAAGTGTGTGTATGATTTAATCTTGCCACAAGTGGATTCTTCATTTTATCAGTTCGGATTCAAGGAAAAATCTTCGACCGAGTTTTGTATATTTATTCTTAAATCAGTGATCCAGTATTTTTGGATGTTTTCAAGCCCGGTGTTTGTGTGCTTCATCGATGCGAAAGCAGTATTTGACCGTGTCAACCACGAAAAGCTGTTCGATAAAATGAGTGAGAAAGGAGTGGATGTACGAGTAATTGGCACCCTGCATCATTGGTTCAAGGTGCAGAAATTCAGGATTAAATGGAGTGGCTTTTTTAGTCAGCCGTTTAGTGTACAGAACGGAGTACGCCAAGGAGGGGTTCTCTCACCCCTACTGTACAACCTGTACGTTGATGAATTGAACATCTTGCTTTCTCGCACAGGAGTTGGCTGTTTCATCAACAATACATGCTTCAATAACATGAGCTATGCAGATGATCTTCTGATCCTGGCTCCAACTGTGGCTGCTCTTAACCTTCTGCTGGGCGTTTGCGATCGCTTTGCTTGTGAAAATGATATAGTTTTCAAAACGAAGAAGACGCTTTGTATGGCGTTCATCCCACGGAACTTGCGGCTGAAACATATTCCTGATGCCTTTCTGTCTGGAGTACCTTTGGCTTTCGTCAGTTCCTTCAAATACCTTGGTTACACTTTCACTTCAACCATGAGTGACGAAACGCACGTTGCTGCTGTTTCCAGGTCTCTGTGCTCCAGAGCAAATATACTTATTCGTAAATTCGGAAAGTGCGAGCCTGCGGTTAAAAATTTCCTTTTCAGGTCATACTGCACACCTTTGTACTGCCTTGCGTTTGTGCAGAGTATCCCCTCTAAATGTGAAAGCAGGTTTCGGGTTCTTTATAACAATTCTTTCCGGTGGCTTCATGGTCTTCCCTGGAATTGCAGTGCCTCTGGTATGTTTGCTGGTGGTGGTCTACCCTCGTTTGGGGAGCTTAAGAGGAAAGCTGTGTTTTCGGTCCAGTCTAGGATCCTCAGCTCGACTAATCCGCTCCTTTTGGTGCTTTCTGGGCCTTACTTTAGGCTCTCTCTTCCGTTATGGAAGGAGTGGACACATGTGCTTTATGCTGTCCCGGCTGAGAGCTAATTTTTTTTGCTTTTGTTTCTGTTTGTATGTTGTTGTTTATTTTTGTGTTTATGGCCCTTGTTGGTCGTTGAAGAAAAAAAAAAAAAAAAAAAATGCGGCTTTCCAGTGGGCAGTGGTGAGATTCGTGGCGATTACTTAGTGCCTGAACAAAAAAAAATGATAAATCTTTCTCCTAAGGCATACAACAAAAATACAAGCGCATAGACGCACCACAAATCACACGGAAATTCCACTATTTGAAAATCGGTTATTCGTGAATAGCGGAACAACGAAGTAACTCATTTTCAGCGGGTCTTCAAGCCAATTTAAGTGAATAAGTGACGGGTAACTAGATTGTCCTATCCTAGCCCTTTTCGGTTAAACTTTAACGCAAGTGGTTCTAGGAGTACCATAACCTACCTGGCGAAAAAAAAACCGTACCAAGCCACCGTCCCCCCCCCTCCCCCCAATGCAAATACGTAGGAAATCAGAAAGTCTTATCGAAAAATTACTGCAACTTATACACACACGATATAAATGTAATCGCGTGACGGCAGCTCGCTGGCCGCTCGCCTACATGTAAACTTTTCATAAAAATATCCAATAAGGAACTACTTAATGTGTATGTGAGGGGGGGGGGGTCGCCGGGGGAGAGGGGTTCGCCGAAACCGAACCGAAGTATCTGTCTTTTTTTTTTTTTTTTTTTACAATCTACGTGTAGTCTTAGTTCAACAAATTCGCCGATCACGAAACCCGCCACAAAAATCCACCGTTCGGCCGGATAATTTTTTTTTTTCTTGGTGATTTATTTTGTCTCGCGTGGCAATCCTGTCTATAAATTAGTACGTTTCTAGTTCCCGCGAAAATCCCCACTCAAATTTTGGTTCGGCCTATTTCCCGCCAACTCCTAGATCCTAGTAGACTACTTGAAAATTGTTGGTTCCGTCCCAGACACTTCGACTGACTACGGGCAATGACTTAGACACCTATCACTACATATTTTTTCTGCTAAGATGTTCTCAGATAGTTGACTACTTTAAAACTTGGCTATAGTGACAAAAAATTACACAAGCCTCTCTCCATGTTCCTTGCCTTAGACGACGAACTTGGCAAAATTCGCATAACCAGTCTTCGGACCAGTAAGCTTTTCCAAAATAATGGCCGAGATCCTAAATACGTCACGTAAAGAGAACAAACGTGGCAAGAGTGATAATCAGTGCAATGCTAATCAAATAGGATACACTTGTTAAATGTAGAATCTCGGAAACTGGTATAGATGGAAAGACTACTGAAATTCAATGAATTACTATCACAAATAAGTCCTTTCACTCCTCGGCATATGACGGAATACGCCAAAATTAATAACTCTATTTCTTGAGTGACAAGAATGAGAAATCTCTGACCGAATCGAGTTAATAAGATGTCTCGTTCTCCGAGCGAATCCGTCACCACGAACTGTATTTCCGCAATCTAATTTTCCAGCAGTCGACTGGAGGAAAAGAGAGGCACAGAGCTGTCAATTCCGATTTCCAGTCTGGAAAGGATTCCCCGGTTCGGTAGCGGGGAAAGCGAAAATTCGATGGAAAATGGCTGATTTAGTGTTATCTTTTCTGGCCGGTCTATTCCCAAGGTATCCGGTAGAAACCGCGGAAACAAAACTGTGACTACGAAAACATCGACGGTCAAGCAAAACTGGGCGCACAGCGCAAAAATCAAGACGTTCAACGCCCCGGAAGCAAAAACCACGCCTTAAAGAACTTCTTGCTTTTCACTCTCTTCAAATCCCAGTACCAACATAGGCTATGCGGCCTTTTAACCTCTGAAACCACTTTACAAAATCCTTGTGAATCAAATTTCAATTTTTCGCTTTTCAGCGCTAGCCGAGATTGTTCTGGGTTGCCAGACAAAAACTTTTCTTTTGTCTTGGGATATCAGCGAACATGCGTTGCCGAACCTGACTTCGTCACAGACATGGGACACTGCTCATGGGCCGGCTCTGCTTTCGCTATAATCACTCCGCATTCAACCATGGCGAGCATTTGTTTTAAAGTTTAACTGAAAACTTATTTTTCTATCATTGAACTGAATACACTGCATTATTTGGATTGTGTAAACAGATTTTTTTTTTTTTCACTATTTGCTTTAGAATGAAGTTCAGAATATCTACGGCCGTCCTCACAACCCAAAATTCTACTATGAAGCGGACAATTTGAATCTCAATCGAAACACGGCTTTTAAGTGGTCAGTGTATCTTGCGGAAGGTAACTCACTGCGTGAACACTCATTTTTATTTTTCGACTCATTTTTCGTCAAGCATAGGCTACAGGTACCCCAAATCCAACAGGAAAAATTCCAGTATCTGAAAATCGATTATTCGTGAATAGCGGACCAACTGCATTTTCATCGGGTCTTCCAGCCTCTGTAAGTGAATAAGTGATGGGTAACTACATTGCCCTATCTCAGCCCTTTTCGGTTAAACTTTAAACTTTTCGAGAGGTAAAACAAGTATGTTTGCGCCAAGCCCGGCCCGAATCGGCAAGCGCTGACAAGAGAGCCACTATAGTTTCACGGGTCAAGTATGATTATTTTTGAAAAATCCGAAAGTAAGAGCTGTGCTTACCAACAAATCCAGTTGAAAAAGTTACAGAAACTCTCATATATCTATTTGGAATTAATCGAAAATAATTTGTAAACCCCGGAAAGTAAACAAGCCAGGAATCTAGCGGAAATTGGGATCTCTACGCTCGTTACTCCCCTCCCGGAACGCTGACAATTAACAATACACACGTTATTGCATTTTCCGAAATGCATACTCTCTCGAACTGGAAATATGGCATGGTAACAAGGACGTTGAAGAGAGAAAATGTGTCGCCTCAATGAAAGCCTAGAAATAATTCCGCCGAGCCGAAAAAGAAGATGGAATTCGTGACCAGAAAGCAGCCGGGCAGCCGAACAAAATGCTCAGCTTAACTGAAAAGGAATGTAGGCTAATAGGAAAATTTAGGTACCCATGACTTATTAACTTAAAGAAGGCTTGAAGACCCGATAAAAATGCGTTACTTCGTTCTTCAGCTATTCACGAATAACCGATTTTCAAATAGTGGAATTTCCTTTTGATTTGGGGTACCTGCTTGTGTCTGTGTTGTATGCTTGATGAAAACAATTTACGAAAAATAATTGTTCTCGCAGTGAGCCACCTTCCTCGAGCTGATCACCGACCGCTGAAAAGCCGCGTTTGTACTGAGATTCAGATTTTCCACGTCATAGTAGAATTTTGCGTTGTGAGGACGGCCGTAAATATTCTGAACTTCATACTAGAGCAAATAGTGAAAAAAAAAAATCACTAAACACAATCAAAATAATGCAGTTAAATGGTACACAAATAAGTTGGCTTTTCAGTTAAACTTTAAATCCAATTTATTTCTAAAACGGGAAGCGGACAAGCCGAATATTCGTTTAGTCGTCGATAAATATGTATACAACTTATGGTGAATACTTATGAATTAAAATAAAAGTAATCGTTTAATTAACCTCAAGTACGCAATGACTGACTAAAGTCTGCCAGTGCCATGACTAATGGTTTAAATAGGCCGATCAGAGCATTAAAAATACGCCATCTTCTCTCTCGATTTCGTGATACCTGCTATTTTTTCCTTCCACATAACTATCCTGAACATTGATGAAACTGCAGATACTTTCATTTTCTTTTTTATATTTGTAGTTAGATCAGTAATTAGCGTATAAGGTCCGGCCTTCTCGTGCTCTGCGCTCAGCCGGATCTGTTTAAAACTTATTCTTTAGAAGTTATAATATTAATAAATGAACGTGAACCTTCAGATTACTTCTGACAAGTGTCTAACCCCTTGCTAACTACCTGGATGTAGTCCTGCAACGCTGGGATTCTTTTTTTTTTTTTTAAGTTTAACTGAATTTTTACATCTGATATTTGGATACACTGAATTGTTTTGACTCATCCAAAGAACTTCATATTTTTGGGATCCCAAAACGTTATTTGAGGGATACCTATGACTTCGTAAAGTTGTCCGTCTGTCCGTCCGTCTGTCTGTCTGTCCATCTGTCAGCACGATAACTCTCGAAGGATCCTTTGGGTCAAAACAGGTCAAGTTCGAAAATGGGCTCTGTAGCCCTATATTTAGGGGTGGGGGAGGGGGTTTAAATGAAGGTACAAACAAAATATTTTTAAAACAGCTAATGAGATAGTCGATTATGGGGGTAAGAAGACATGCTGAACACGGATATGAAAACCATTTTCTCGCCGGACAAGTAGTTCGCCCGGAATCCGGCCAAAACCGGAAAGTTTGTTAAAAGTAAAAGTTTTATTTGAAGTTGATAAGATGTTCGATATAGGGGAAAGAAGGCATGCAGAACAGGAGTATGAGAACAATTTTCTTGCCGCACAAGTAGTTCACCCGGAATCCGGCCAAACCCGGAAAGTTTGTTAAAAGTATAAGTTTTATTTGAAGTTGATTAGATGTTCGATTTAGGGGTAAGAAAAATGCTGAATCCGTAAATGATAATCATTTTTTAGCCGGATATACTGTTCGTCCGGAATCCTGCTAAAACCGAAAAATTTGTTATAAGTTAAATTTTGATTTAAAGTTGATTAGATGTTGAATATAGGGGTAAGGAGATGCGCTGAATTCGTTTATGAGCTTTATTTTTTCGCCGGACAAGTAGTTCTGGATTTCTCCGAAACCGGGAAAATTCGCAGAAGTAAGGCAGGATCGTTTCGATCGGCTTATAGGGGTAAACACACTTGCTGAATCCATATCTGAACTTGGTTTTCTGAGATGATTAGCTGTTTGGCCTTAATCTGTTTCTAAATTTTAAGAGTAAAAATATTCAAGGAGTCTGGCGAAGACTGGATTTGGCGAAGACAAAACCTAATTGTCTGGATCAAATATTGAATTTTTGGGATCCCATCGGAACCTTTGGTCATGTTTCAGCCGGGCTCTAGTAATAACGTCCAGAATGTGCGCTGCACGACGAACTAAAATTCATCGAAACGCGGAAATTTGAATCAACAAAAGCACACATTTCCATAGTTAAAGACGCTAAGGTCGGAAAAATCACAACTGGAAAATTATGCAAAGATATCAAATAAATGAAATCTGCTATTTCTGGTCTATTTCTGGCAATGGATTACCTTTTTATTTGCTAAATATTCCAAGCGCAGGGGGTACCAAAAATAAGTTCTTAAGTTCATTCGATGAAATCGATTATCTGTGGATGGCGGACAAACAAAGTAACTCATTTTTATCAGGTTTTCAAGCCTATTTTGATACGTGAAGTGTAACTAAACTGCCGGATCTCATCTCTATTCGGTTGAACTTTAAAATTAAATCTGTATTTATTTTCTTGCTCAAAAGCTATTTTCATGCCCGAAATCTTGACTGTGTTATTGATTTATGTTGAAGACATGAGAGGTTAGTTTCGTGTCAAGCATGAGTGAGATTGGATTAGAATTAGAACGTCAAGATTTTGATATGTAGGGGAGAAGGGGCCACGATCGGCAGGGCCCACGTTCGTCTTTTTTATTTCAAAGGCGAGCCATATTTCGAAAAATTCCGAAAGTACGCTCGGACGTTGTCACAGTTGTTCCGGATGTTTTGATTGTAACTTCGATGCTCTCTGTTCAATTTCGAAATTTTTGTTGACACAAGTTGTTTTAAGCCGTTAAACCGAACATTTTTGGATCCACAAAAAGTTGAAAAGTCGACGTGAAATGTTTGAAGAAGTAAAAACTGTGAACGGCGTCGAATTCGGATAGGCTTGATCTCGTGCGTTTCGTTGTCGAGATCAACGGCATCTTTTATTTTCGTCCGAAATTAATTTTCTTCCAAAAGGTGGCGTGAATCCCATGTTCGGCACCTAATCCAGGCTCTCGTTCGGCATGCAATTCTCCATGCAATCCTCCCCTGTCGAACGTGGGCCCCACATGCTGGAATAGCATAACATTAATGTGCATCGGTCACATGATATTTTCACGTTCTAGGTTTGCATTTCATCCTTTAGCGGGAATAAAAAATAAACAGCTTGTTTTTAGTGCGGATACAGTGTAATATACTAATGTTGGTAAAACTAGTCTTTAGCGTGACTTCGGCAATGTCCGACATACTTTTTTTTTACTTTCCAAAGTACAAGCTTCATTTTCACAGTAATAGACACTACAAGACCACTTGAAAGATAGTTCGCCATTGGTCTTAGTACCGAAATAATGACATGCCGAACCTGGACCATTGAATGCAGAACGTGGACAGGCGTGGGGAAGGTTCGGCACTTCTGACCAGCTTCAGGAAAACCTCTTTTGCTCACAGCAGGATAGAAATCGGAAGGATCTTTTTTTTCCTAAGCTAGGCAAGACATGAGCAAACAACATTGTATCGCTAAACTCCAAAAACATGCGGAAATGTGCCCTGCAAAAATCCTAGTCCAAAAAAGTGCCGAACGTGGGCCCTTCTCCCCTACTTCAATTACCATCATCCCCGGGAAGCTGACAGTTCACACGTAATTACATTTGGCGCAATGTATACTGTCGCGAAATGGAAATATAGAACAGTAATAAGGATGAACGATGAGGGTTAAAGTTTACCTGAAAAGACAAATTATGTTTGTATCATAATAGTACACTGCATTATTTGGAATGTGTTGAGTTTTTTTTTTTTTTTTTTTACTGTTTTCTGTAGTATGACGTTAAGAATCTCTCGCGGTCGTACTCACAAAGCAAAATTCTCCTATGACTCGGAAAATTTTAATTCCCGTACAAATGCGGCTTTTCAGTGGCCCGTGGTCAGCTTGCGGAAGGTAGCTCACTGCGTGAACACTTATTTTTCGGAAATCGTTTTCGTCAAGCATACAACACAGGTACAAGCGCATAGAAGTACCACAAATCCTACAGAAAAATTATACTACCATATATGAAAGAAAATTATTCGTGACTGGCGGAGCAACGAAGTAACTCATTTTTATCGTGTATTCAAGTCTCTTTATGTGAATAAGTGATGGGTAACTAGATTGTCCTAACTCAGCCTTTTTTGGAGAGAAAATATGTTTTAGATAGGCTAAAACTTACTGAACGAAAGTTTGCTGTTAATGCTATGGCTGTAACGGGTTCAAAGACTAGCATTCTCAGCCCTGACAGTAAATTAAAGATAGGACCAAAATACGCTATTTGGCCTACATCCATCTGTAGGCCTACCCTCTTTGATTCTGATTCCAGCAAATTGTCAGCACATCAGTGGAATTAGCCATTGAATATTCATGATTTTTTTCAACTTGCAAACATTAAATCCTTGCAAATAGTTCGATTTTTATTTTCTTTCTTGCTTGAATGCGTTACTGTGTAGTGCATGAATGTTTGATATCTGGCACCTTGCCTCGTCTTGACGAGCTGAAAAGCTGAGTATTGGATTGGGATTAACAGGTCCAGCTTTTGATACGGACTTTAAAGGACCCGTCGTGTCTATAATGACAACGCTCACTTCCGTAACTGCATTCATTAATTCTTAAGCCCGGCGACCCAAACTTGATATGTTACATTCTAAAGCGCCCGCTAACGATAACTCACTAATCTTTGCAGTTGCCACAGTTCACTATTTTCCATGCGAATTATGCTCCAGATGAATGTTCGCTTATCATGCTACTGATGCGTAAAACCGGTTCTTTGAGTTTTGCCGAGTTTATGCTAGTAGTCAATGGACCTGGGAAAAGGCTTAAAAGAGCCAAAGACGTGGATCGTTTGTTAAAAGCAGAGCCTAGTTTTAAAGTACTCAAATAGTTGTGAGTACTGGAACATAAACAGTAAATAGTGCAAGGTGTGCTTTAAGGGAATTCTTGCACTCGTTTTCGTCTCCCGACCGTTTCGACTAGTTCCGACTGGAGGAGTATTTCGCTTTGGCTCGCTGCTTCCACTTCGGACTACGAATTTCAGTTCAGCCTTAAACTAGATCAAACAACAATTATTTAACTAATTTGGTGAGATGGCAATTATTAAGGGACTGGTGGAATAGTGTTCAACGAACTACCTGTAGTTCCACTCTAACACTAGAAAGGTTGTTGGCGGGACGAATTAGATTATCGATGGTTACGCGAACCATCGTTTCACGCAAGCCAACAGCCAAGGCCATATCCAGGGGGGGGGTAGGGGGTTCGACCCCCCCCCCCCCGAAACCCACAAAAGTAATAGTTTTTGTAGGCTTTAACATCTGATCTATGTATTTTTGTACTTTTTGGTCCGACCCGTGGACAACCCCCCCCCCCGAAATAAATTCCGCGGGCAACCCCCCCCCCCGAAATAACAGCCATAGTTAAAGGACACGTTGTACTATGATAGTAATTCATTCTACTTCAGTAGTATTTCCATCCATTCTTGTTCCCGACTTCACTTCATTATCCTATCTCCTCTATTAGCAACATACTAATTATCACGCTTGACACCATTTGACTTATCGTGACGTATCAGGCGCTCGATCACTGCTTACGATGAGCTGTTTCTGTCCGAAGACCGGTTTTGCAAGTTTTGCCAAGATTGTCATCCAAGGCTAAAAACAGCTGAAGCCGTGTGTTATTTTCTGTAACCACAGCTTAGTTGTAAAGTGGTGAGCTATCTCATAACATCTGAGCAGAAACACTATAGGCATTCTTCATCAGTAATTAAGAGCATTCAGAGACGGAAAGAAAGTCTGTCTTCCCTCTCTCTTCACAACTTGACCAGCAAGCTCGGACCAGGAGTCACTCGAATCTGTAAAGCTAGAGCGGAGGTTTTGCTCAACCCGGTCTTCTCTAACAGATGAAATTCTTTGTCAGAAGACACCAGCAAAATACCAGAATCCTTCAAGAAGCAGCTGGTCAATAACTCACAACCCTGGAGAGACGATTGTTGCCCCATCATCACTACCAGCGAAAGGATCGGGGTTCTATCCTTATAACCTGCGAGTGAAGTTTAAAGTAACATTTGTGATAAATTAGCTATCCCGGGGAAGAGGGAGGCTTAGCACTCGAAATCACAGCCCTGGAGAGATGATTGTTGCCCCATATACAGTCCGCAACCCGAAAGTAACCACCACCACCAGCGGAAGAATCGGTCTTCTACGTCCTTATTGCCTAGAAGTGCGATTTAAGGCCAACTTTTTTATAAGATAACTATTTCTTAGCCGGAGAAGAGAGAGGCTCAGAACTGAAAATTACAACCGAGGAGAGATGATTGCTGCCCGACAGATAGTCTGCAACCCAGCATCAGCACCATCAGCAAGCATCAGCACCACTGCATGCATCGGGATTCTACATCCTTATTGCCAGCTAATGCAGTTTAAGGTAATGTTTGTGATAAAGTAACTATGTTTTGCCCAGAGAAGAGGGAGCTTTAGCAAATACTTGTCAAAACGACCTCTGTCATCAATCACTTAGATTTATCTGTCCCACCAGTCCCTCGTCACTTAATCTCCGGTTTGCAATTAGTCTCTAAAGCTGGGCAGACATTCCAGAATCTATTGGGATAGGAAAGAATCTACATCCGATGTAATCCTTGAACGAGGTCAAAGGAGTCTGAGATTTTCGTTATCGAGAGAGTGGGAGTGGAGCCGCTTACACAATGACGCTGATGAATGTGATTACTGTGTTTAACGTACTGAAGCACTCTTCCCAGGTGGCAGTGTTGTGCCAAGTACTTCTATTTTTTACTTAAGTATAAGTACCAAGTACTCCAGGAAAATTTTACTTAAGTATAAGTATTAAGTACTTGTCGAAAAATCTACTTAAGTACTAAGTACTTTTTGAAAAGTACTTCAGTACTTAAGTACTCAAGTACTTAGGCAGGCTTATTATACTACGTTTGTAAAAAAAAAATGTCTGATAAATAACCAGCAACAAAAAACGACTGACATTACTATCCTGTTTTAGAGCAAACATAAAATCAAGTTTTTAGGATCCCAAAAGTAGTAGCCTATTGGGAAACCAATGACTTCGTTAAAGTGTACCTGCCCGTCTGCCTGTCTATAAGAATGATACCTGTTGAAAGGGTTAGGTAAGCTATCTTGTCCGAACTTGGGGTTAGGGTCCTTTGCCTTAAAGTACAGGTCGTTCCCGGACGGCACTCGAGCCCTATGTTTAAAGATGGGGAGAGTGAAACGCACAGGTCATTCGCTGATGGGAGCAAACATAAAATCAAGTTTTTAGGACCCCAAAAGTAGTAGCCTATTGGGAACCCAATGACTACGTCAAAGTGTACCTGCCCGTCTGCCTGTCTATAAGAATGATACCTGTTGAAAGGGTTAGGTAAGCTATCTTGTCCGAACTTGGTGTTAGGGTCCTTTGCCTTAAAGTACAGGTCTTTCCCGGACGGGACTCGAGCCCTATGTTCAAAGATGGGGAGAGTGAAACGCACAGGTCATTCGCTGATGGGTCCCGTAGCCTACTGTTCATTGGTGCGGGAGGGTGTGACAAACCAAGAATTTGTTTACGGGTGAGAGAGAATGGGGGTGGGGGATTGGGGTGGGATTTTAAGCCAGATTTAATTTACGGTTAAGAGACATGCTGAAAACCACATTATTTTTTTTTGTCGCGGAAAATTAGTTCAGCCTACACGAAATCTGGCAAAAACACTTCGGTAGTGCTCTTAGTTCCTTGATCATGTGTTCTGAGTGCCAATAATCTGATATTCCGAATCAATCTTTATGGTTTACTCTGCAATTGGTCGATACTATGGATGAATCCGGGTGAAGTTCAGAAATTCGGTAGGTCTCGACGTGTTGAGTATTTATCTGGTGCTACAAGTTTCCGGTTCGCCAAAACCCATTGAAGTTCTAATAATATATCCGTCCAGTCTCATCTGTATAGGGCTATGTTGATGCAGAAAATTATTGGATCTCTGAGAAGTCTGTTGTCCGTTCAGAATTAGAAAAGATGATTAATATACTGCTGCGCGTCGTGCTAATGGAATGTTTTACTGTCATGAAAGTACTTGAGTACTTAAGTACCGTCAAGTACTTCTAATTTTTACTTAAGTACGAGTATTAAGTACTTCGGAAATTTTATACTTAAGTAGAGTACAAGTACTATGATTTTTTACTTAAGTAATTACTTAAGTACTTTGTACTTAAGTATTTCCCAACACTGCCAGGTGGGCTAGGTAGTCTAGTTTTTATGACACTTGCGGCGGTCTGTCGGTCGGTCAGGCAGAAGGGCTAGGACGATGAAACTTGGCAGGCATATCAGGGAACCGACAAAACTAATTTAGAAATAATAACTTCCCCACCGTGGGGGGAGTGGAGGGAAGGGGAATTCGGAAAACTGAGGAATGATAACATTCGAACGGGCGATCGGATCTTATTGAAACTTGATATTTGGACAGACCTCGTGTCTCGGATGTCCCAATTCAAGTCCGGACCGGATCCAACGATTGCCGGGCGGGGGAGTCGCAGGAGGGAACCGGAAATCTTGTAACACGCTTAGAGTGGAGCGATTGTGATGAAACTTGGTGGGAAGAACAAGCACAAGCCCTAGATACATCAGTGATAGAACCGAACCGGATTCCGGCACTATGGGGGGAGTTAGAGTTGGGGCCGGAACTCCGGTGATCGCGACTTGAGGTACTTCCAGATGTGCTAGGACGATGAAACTTTGGCTTGGACATTAGAGACATGACAGGATTGACTTAGAAACTGTTACTTCTCAGACCGACCATCCCTTAAAGTAGCCTACTAATCCTAACCGCAAAGTACAACAAATACTTTTAAGCAAAATATACATTTTCATGATCACTATGAGCCCAAGATCATTTTTGCCTTAAGGGCTCTGCTTAAAAATGAGTGTAGTCATCCTTAAAGTGCGCATCTCAACCGAAAAGTAAAAAAAAAATACTTTTGACCAAACGATATATATTCATGATCTCCAAGGGCCCATGATCATTGTTACCTCAAGGGTTTTGCTTAAAAGTGAATTCCTTAAAGTACAAACAATAATTTCGAGCAAAAGATAGATTTTCATGATCCCAATGAGCTTATCATCATTTTTGCTTCGAGAATTTTCATTACATGAATTTCTAGCGCCCTTAAAGTGCGCATCATCACAGCCACATGCAAAAATTAAATATTTTTTACGAATGATACATTCTCGTGATTTCTAAGAGCCAATGATAATTTTTATCTCAAGGGTCCTTTCCTCCCCCCTTCAGCACCCACCAAAGTCACCGGATCCGGTCCGAATCTGAAATGAGACTTCTGAGAAACGAGGTTTTTTAAATATCGACTTAAGATAAGATCCGATCATACGTTCGAAAGTTAAAAATACCTCAATACTACGCGTGTTCCCCGCCCTCTACTCCACCACCAGATGGTCGAATCGGGGAAATGACTATGACGAATTTAGGCCTGCCAAGCTTCATCGTTCTCTAGCTTATGTGGAAGTGCCCGAACTAGCAAAACCCGAACCGACAAACGGACGAACGGACAGAAATTGCGATATGGGACTTGGCCGAAGGGCAAGTGCAATAGAGCTAATGCACTAGAAGCGGAATTGAAACGCACAAACTTGGTTATTTATAACCTTGGGCCTACTAACCCACCAAAGTCTACGCTAATGGAGGAAGTAATGTACTTCTTAAATTGGTTTTTCCCCACGTTCAACATAGTTCGCAGTGATATTAAGGATGCGTTCAGAATTGGGTCAGCAAACGGCGATGGCGCAAGACCAGTGCTACTGAAACTAAACTCGAAAGAATTGCGGGACCTTATCCTACGAAATAATCGAACCCTGAAACGGTACGGTATTTCAGCTGCACCCGATTACACAGCACATGAACGAGAAGCCCGCAGTAAACTTAAGCCGCGTTTGCACGAAGCGATCCAGGCAGGCCGAGATGTGAAGCTGCGTGGTACACAACTTTTCATAGACGGTAACCTGTTTGTGTACGACAACATCGAGTGCACCGTCAAGGAAATAACCGAGCCACGTCAGATCCGACAGGGCCAAAATGCGTATCCGCCCATCGCACAACCAGCAATCCAGAAGCCACAGAATCCCCCCACTATCTCCCAAACATCGGGGGATCAAATTCAAGTTGCCGATCTAGGTCCGGGCCCTAGTAGCCGCGACGACAGGCACGCACCCAGTGATCGAGATGAGACTGCTTCTAATAGTTCAGTCATAACCGTAGTCCCGTACGAACGTCGTAACATTCAAGAATCGAAGGGACGGGGCCGAAAACTATCCGAAATCATTAGTCCTAATGATA
Organism: Branchinecta lindahli; assembly: GCA_023053555.1. Classification (NCBI taxonomy): domain Eukaryota; kingdom Metazoa; phylum Arthropoda; class Branchiopoda; order Anostraca; family Branchinectidae; genus Branchinecta; species Branchinecta lindahli. Next base: position 31,276,866 of record JAKZAO010000009.1, on the reverse strand, counting down.
AGTTCCGGACGGAAAATAGGAATGTGCGAATTCCCTATCGCAGGGGAAGAGGCGACACACGACCAGGTCGCCCAAATGGAGGAGGTAGGGGTACAAGTAGGTTCTCGGGCCCCCAACACCCAGCAGACAGAGACGACTACTACAAGATCGCATTCCCACCCATGGTACGCGAAGATGACGACGAATACTATGATTACTAGGAAGCCGAGGGCCATCTACAAAACCGAGTAAGAGTTAAATTTCTAACGTGGAATATCCAAGGGCTTAGAAACAAAGAGGAGATACTAGAATCAGAACTCAAGGCATTTGATTTTGTTGCCCTAGCTGAAACATGGCACTCGAAAGACCAAGTGATTAAATTTAAAGAGTTCGCTATAGAAAGTGTTGCCCGCGAACCGTCTCGAAATAATCGTGTTTACGGTGGAGTAGTTGTGCTAATTAAACTGGTATCTTTCGCTAATTATGCTAGAATGATGAGTGACTCAGAGAACATAATTTGGATTAATCTTGAGTGTTTGGATGGTAGTAAAATTGTAGTAGGGTCAGTATATATTCCACCTCAAAATAGTTCTTATAGAAATGAGGATACTTGGTCAATTTTAGAATATGAAGTAGAAAAACTTCGGAAAGAAATGCCTTCTCATAAGCTTATTATTATGGGTGATTTTAATAGTTATACTAGTAACGTTGGAGAAATTGATGAATTATCTATTCCAGGAAGTTATAACCTTATTCCGAGTGCCTACAGGATTCCGCGGAGCAGCAAAGATGATAAAAGGAAAGTAAACACTTGGGGTAGGAAACTACTGGCATTGTGCGCAGATTTTGGTCTTGTTATTGGGAATGGAAGATTTGGTAAGGATGCAGAGTTGGGTGAGTTTACTTGTACATCTGGACTTAGGCCGAGTCTTATTGATTATTATTTAATTGGAACTAGTTTCGACCTGGATTCATTGAATGTAGAGGTTTTGAATTTAGTTGGATCTGACCATGTTCCGGTGAAATTGGAAATTAGTATGAATTCGCTCAAGGAATCAGAAGCTCGAGGTCCGGATCGTTCTATGGGTATTGGCCACCCAAATGCCGGAGTGTGGCGGGCAATTCGACGAAATTGGAGTAAGGATGACCTAGTAGCTATAGATTCTCGGATGATGGAGCAAGATGTTAGTGACCAGCTGAGTGATATGCAGTCGTCATTTTCTGATCCACAAAATACATTAAATGAAATTAATAGGCTAGTGCATAGAGTTATAGGACCAATAACAAAAAAAGGAAAGCATGAGAAATATATTTTTTTCGATCATGAATGTGTGAAATATAGAGAGGATTTAATTAGAAAGCTCGAACTAGTTAAAAGTTGCACTAATGTAGAAACTAAGGATGAATTATTGTTAGCATATAGAACTAAGAGGCGTGGGTATAAGGCTCTGTTGAAGAAGAAGAAAATAGTAGCGGCAAATAATTTGAGGAATGATATTGTTAGAAATTATTATGATAGTAATATGAAGGAATTCTGGGAAAAAATAAGGGAGGAAGAAAGAGGTCATAATAAGCTGCGTAATGCGAAAGTTCCAGAGCTAGATTCGTGGCCCGCTCATTTTGAGAAAGTAGAGGGAACTTCGAACCCTTTAAAATTTCTGCATGACGAGTTAGTAACAAGTAGTAACCAAGTAAATTTTCCTATGAAAGAAAATGATTATGCATTGATGGAAGATTTGAGGCCAGAAGACATAGAAGAGACATTAAAGAATATGCAAGGTGGATCAGCTCCAGGTATAGACGGAGTACCTGCAATTGTTTATAAGAAATTTCGAGCAACACTAATCCCAATATTGTTACTGGTGTATAATAAAATTTTGTCATCAATGGTTTGGCCTGATATTTGGAAAACGGCACTGGTAATGCCCTTTTTAAAAAAGGGTGACCCAACGATACACGATAATTACAGACCCATATCCCTAGTTCCATCAGTAAGTAAGATATTAGAAAAGGTGCTAGATGTTAGACTAGGTAATTGGTTAGAATCGAATAAGGTGATTAGAGAAGAACAAGGTGGGTTTCGGAAAGGGTATAATACAAGTGATAGAGTTTTTATTTTAAGAGCATTAGTAGAGAAATATGGAACAGGAAGTAATAGACTGTATGTGGCATTCTTAGATCTGCAAAAGGCTTTTGATAGTGTTGACCGTATCCTATTGGGTGAGGAATTAATAAAAATTGGCCTTCCAGTGTGTTTTGTTCGATTGTTAGTTAGTATGTATGTAGCTACTAAGGGTGTTGTAAAGTTAGCTGGAATAGGGCTATCGAGAATATTTATTTCAAGAAAAGGAGTGAGACAGGGAAGTGCATTATCACCTAGGCTATTTGGAATATTTATAAACGATATAGTAGAATTCAGGTTTTCAATACTGTTATTCGCCGACGACACGGCCCTGTTTGCTAAAAGTGCGTCTGAGCTCCAAATATTACTGAATTTAATTGAGGAATACCTGGAAATGAAAAAGTTGGTGTTGAATCCAAAGAAAACTGAGGTAGTAATTTTTACACACAGGAAAATTAAGGGGCAGTTGGAAGAAAAATTTTATTATAAAAATGAAGAATTGAGTAAAAGGACTAGTTTTAAATATTTGGGATTTGTTTTAGATTCAAATGGAAGTTGGAAATCACATATTAAAGAAATGGTGAGAAGGGGAAAAGCGGCGTCGTCAGCGATATTTAGAAATACTAATCTGATGGGATTAAAAAATTTAAGTATTCACAAACATATTTTTAATTCAAAAATAATGCCAACGATCCATTATGGTGCGGAGCTATGGGGTTATGAAGATGCGAAACAGCTTGAGTCGGTCCAGCTACAATACTTTAAACGACTGTTCGGACTACAATCGACATTACATTCACAAGCACTGAAAGGGGATTTAGGCCTATTCTCACTGAAGAAACAAAGGGTATTGCAGATCCTAAGATTTTGGTTAAAAATAATTAAGTTAGATGACACTAGGTTGGTAAGAGCGTCATATAATGAACTTTTGATTATGGATAAAAGAAATACGTGGCCTTCTCGAGTTAAATCCCTCCTCGATGATCTAGGGCTATCTTACGTTTGGAACAGTGGCCGTGGCCCTGTTGATGATGATAATTTATTGTGTAAAGCCACTAGGATTTTGGATGACCAAGAGATTCAAAAATGGAGAGCTTTAATAAGTCAGTCTGAAACTTTGGAGTTTTACCGTGAGGTTAAGGAGGTGTTTGGGCCCGAGTTTTATTTTAAAATGAATCTACCTCAAAATTTGTTAAAGTTATGGATCCAGGCTAGAGCTAATTCCCTCCCCCTGTTAGGTAGATTTAGAGTTTTCGATAGGGTTAGGCCAGGTACAGATGTCAGGTACATTTGCCAACTCTGCAAAGCTGGGGAAGAGGAAAACATGGACCACTTTCTCAATCGATGTCAGGAGCTTTCGGAGTTAAGGGGATCTTTTTTTAAGGGGAACGTTTTGCTTCTTCCGGATATCCTCAATAGCACTTCGGAAAGGGTTATAACCAAGGTATGTGAATTTATAGACGGAGCGCTGAAGCTAAGAGCGATCAAACTTCGTAGTGAGGCTTCATAGCCGTATTAAAAATATTGTTGTTGTCTTTTTGTAAGGTGTCTTTTTGTCTTGTTTTGTATATGGCCCCTGGGCTTTGAAATACACGTATATATATATAAACACACAACCAGAATCTGCATTGCCAACTCATTTACAGATTATAGTTCCCACCCACCCCAAAAATCATAAAGAAAAAAAAGAGAGAATTACTGAAAAGACTTCGTGTCCACCCAAGAAATCTGAACCTATCTCGTCAAGAATGGGTTCTAGCCTTCTATCGGCTGTAACCACGGTTTTATCATTTATTGAATACCACTGCTGGTTCAGTTTAATAGCGGAAGATTTGAAATCTTCCACTGTTTTATCAATAATCTTAGCAGGCAGAACCAGCTGAAATTTCTGTGCCAAAAAAGAATTACTGGTCCAAAGGGGCAAATGCAGCAGATACTCGGCAAATTTAAAATAAATCCGGTCAACATCTTTCTTATTAGAAGCATATACAAATTGCCAAATGGGGGACATAGCAAGAAGATGGGGCACAGTTTAAACTGTCGTAAAGATTAGAACGATGAAACCGACTAAGATGATTGATATTAGGAGCGAGTGAAGCATAAGTGATCCGTATCTTTTTAGCAAGGTTTTGAATGCTAAGCTTGATGGTTTCTTTACCGATGGGCACGCCAATGTAAATAAGACTGTCAGAAAGCGGAATAGATGTTTCAGAAAGTTCAAGTCGCTTCTCTGAATTACCCTTAAGACTGAAAGCAATTGCAACGGTTTTGTCAACATTAAACTCAGTCCGATTTGCTTATATTCATGTTCTGTCAGAATATAAGCGTTCACATAAGTAGTACAGAAGTACAGATTTTAAAGTAAAAATGAAAGAGTAGGTGCCACACTTGTGTCACTGAGAAAAGGAGTAAAAAAGGAAAAAATACCTTCGTTGCAAGTGCATTGGTCGATTTCTTCTTCTTGCTGGCTCCGGAAGTCGCAATTCCGAGAGGACCTTCCAGCCCCTGTTGTCTTTCGCCGCCGATATCTTGAGCAGCAATATAAGCCTTCTGGTTAGCAGCAGTGAATTCAATCTCCTCTACGATTGGCAGTCCTTCATAACAGAGCTGAACTGAGGGATTCAACGAGGTGGTTGATGTGCATGGCTTGCAGCTTGGATCGTAGTTGAGCTTAGAACAGTCACCATCTTCAGAATCTTGGGCATGAACAAAGAATGTCCCTGGATCAACGTCCGATCGCTCATCAAGAAGTTGCACTGAAGGAGTCGGCAAGATTGTCGCAGAGCTTGACTTCATCTCTGAATCGAAGCCAGTAAAAATCTTTTTGCTGACCCTATATTCTGTCTGTCGGTCATGCACTAAGAACTGTTTCAAATCAACGACGGGCGATCTATCATCAAGGATTCTGATTGCAGGACTCGGTGAGGTTGTCGATGTACTAGACTTGGTTACTAAATCATAGTCTGGTAAGTCAAGCTTCGTTTTCGTGGCAATTTCTTCTCGTCGATAGAGTTGCGGTAAGAGAGCTTCAAGCCTTTCTCTGGCGTCATTATTCCTCAAATCAGGCTTATTTGTACCAGCCGTTGCTGGGACGGTCGTTCCTTTTGTGACATAGCGAGCCTCAACTCCATCGTCAAACTTGGTCATACGTGGAAGATTAGCTGATTCAGCAGACTTTCCGACTCTCTCAGCAATTACCTGACCACGCCTGACTACGTGCTCAAGATCTTCAACGAGTGCTGACTCCAGCCCTTTTTTCTTTGGAGGGCAAGTGTTTCGGAGGTAAGTTATTTGCGTCATGTTCCTCTGTCCTGCATGGCTGGATTCACCTTCAACTGTTTTTGCTGACTCTGGAAAGCTCTCACTGCAATCTACTATGGTCGTTCGATCACGAGTGGCCTCCAACTCTTTATCTTCAGCACGTTCTTTCCCAGGTCTTTTACGGGTCACGCTCCCTTTATCCTGAAAGATCTGAAACGACATACGGACCCCATCGAGTTCAGACCAGTTTAGATCATCGCAAGATGGATTACCGTCCGAAGGTGTTGGGCGATCCGAGAAGGTGGTTGTTGATTTCCTTGGAGTGGATGGCCTTATTTCCAGAATATTTTCAAGCTGAGCTGGATCTCTACCATCTACTGCAGAATAGCCAGAAGCTTCCCCAGGAATAGTCAGACTTCTCTTCGTAATTTTCTCAAATGGGACCGGCATTAAGCCCTTGGCGCTTGCTATTTCTCTGGTTCTAAGTCTCACATCAGACTCCGCGTTCCTTTTCTGATCAGCTTCTAAGAGGAGTACCATCTTTGTTCTGGCCGTAATTTCCGGGCTGCTAGATATTATTTTGTCAGCCATCTCGGTTTTCCCTCTTTCATCTTTCCGACAAGACACTCCAGTCCTTTCCAGCAACAGAACCTCCTCAGTATCGCAGGCTTTCTCGCCGACGCGGAGTTTCCTTTTAAGAGAAACACGTCCCCCTTTGAAATTTCGCCGAAACTCTAGCCTGTCTATAACATCACTTACTCCTCGCTCGGACCGAATTCCGGTTGTCTTCTCCGGAATAAATGATGGATTGAGTCCCGGAAAGGGATTGGTTACTCCTTCTCGGGTGTCTGTACTTTCGCATGAGTCTTCCACGAAATCGTCTAAAGCAAAGAGATCTGGGGAACTGACCCGAATCCGCGGGTCGTGGGTTGTTTGATCTACTGGAAAGGGCAACGACAGCGGTGAAGACGAGCTAGTGGGACTCAGGTTGAGCGCTGAGGGGTAGTTAACATCACTATATTCCCGCCTGGGCGCATCTTCAGAAAGTGAAGACAAGTCTAGAGTTGAATTATCGTTGGACGATCTAAGATTATTCGTTCTTTGCTTTACAGCAGTGCTTCCACTTCTACTGTATTTCAGAGTAGAATACTTCATTTCGGACTTCTACTTTTTTTTTATATAATACCATTATATCTCTACTTTTTTCTTTTGACTCTACTGATAAGTAGCATAGAAGATCATATTCGAAATTTTGGTCGGTGGCGCATAGTCGAACAATTACTATAATCAAATCTCCAGATTTATTGCAAATAAAAGTTTTTTTTAAATAATGATCTTTTTATTGCCCTTCTTCAACAGATTTTACACATTTTACCTTAAGATAAAAACCTTCTTTTGGTTGCAGTGTACTCCTGTATCAAACACGTCTCTTCATGTAAAAACACTTTTTTCTTTTACTTAAATGCAAATAAATCTACTTTATCTGAAGCGCCACTATTTTTTGTTTGAACGAGTTGAGTGGAAGCACTGCTTAACGGTTTCCAGAAGAGGAGCATCCCTGGATAAATGGTTAGGCTTCTTCATCTGAGCTGGCACCGAGATCACATTGTCGTTGTAACTTTGACCGTTAGGCCTACATTCATTTCCTTGGTGCCCCATAGGCTGCTGCTTCGAACGTACTGTTTTTGGCTTCCTTACTCTCTTCTTCCATTCAATAGGAGAGAGAGACGCCCTTGTCTGTTCGAAAATTTGATCTGAAGAGGAGCTTGCATTCCCTCCGGCTCCTGTTTTCTTAAGAGGAAAATCTTCCAGGGATTTGTCTACACGTGCTTTGTTCTTACAGTGGCCCCTTTTTCTTTCCTCGCTAGTTTTAGTACTTCCTTGTTGCAGCAAGGGGTTTGGAACTTCGCCGCAGTTCCCGCCTTTTTCTTTTCTTTCCACGGGCTCTATCGTTCCAGTTCCGGCTGAGAGCTTAACGCTGACTCCTCCTGATGCATATTTGGGATTGTCGTCCATCGACCCTCTAGTGGGCCAACTCTCATAACGGAGGTTAGCTGAACTCCTTCCTTTACTCCTAAAAGATGCGTCCAAATCTGCCCGGTTTTGGTGTCGTCTCACCCTGGCCAACGCTTGAAAAGGCCCACGTCGAGATCTCAGCGGCTTTAACCCTAGTGCTTGACTGCGAGGCTTTCTTCTTTTGTTCCTTATCTTCTTTCCTCGGTCGTTTTCATTTGGGTGCGAAACTAGGGCACTTACAAAACCAGGACGTTGCCTGGACGACCTAGTTTGAAGTGCTGTGGCTGTCTGAGAGAGTTCGACGAACCGGACATCAGCTAGAAAGAAGATGTGATTAAAAGTCACTCGCCTGTGCGCCTCTAGGAACAATAGCATATAATATGCCAAGGAAAGAGGCTTCATAACAGGGTGAAATATTACTAATATTGTATTTCGGCGAGACAATTTTAATCATTCAACAAAACTTCACTCTCTATGACTTGCATGACAAGTTCAGATTTGTATCTACAGCCAGAACATAATCCTTGAAAAGAAGGGCCAAAATATCGCCGATAAAAAAAAAACAAAAAACGGTTAATCGGCCCATTTAGTAACTGCCAATGATTCACAATCATCTTCTGCAGAAGGAATACGGGCCTGATTACTTAAAAGACCCCTCTTGCTTATTCTGCCTTTTATATTATCCCTAGATCCCTTATGGAATTATAAGCTTCTGAAATCCCCGCCTTTCGCCAATGTTTCGTTATGTACCTGCGACTTGTAGACCTTCTTCTGTTGAGCCGAGTTTTGCCAGCCACGCAATGCAAACTTCGCCGAAAGTTTCAAGTTCCGCCAACAACTCTTTCACACATTAGGACATGAGAAACTTCAAAGTGTTGTTTTCGTTTTGGAAGAACTAATATACTACCATGTCGAATCTATCTTTTGTTTCGGACTTCTTTTGTTTTGCATGATTTTCCTACTTATTAACCACGGCCGTTCAGAGTTCTAATAGTTGCGTTTTTTGCCTTTTCTCCATAGGTCGGTTAACCTACCTATTTGCCACTATTGACCGTTTTTTCGTCTCGCCGGTCGGTTCAACTGAGCTCTAAAAAACGACTTATAAGAAAAAATGGCGTCTTCCCGTCGCCGGCGCCTATCTCTCCAATGAGAATTTTGAATTTCGCGCCGTGCCAAGAGCGTAGGTCGGTTAGATGGAGCTCCCGCCTCAGTCCACAGGTCGGTTAACGGACCGGGGAACAGAGCCAAAAAACAGTTTACAAAAACTTGGGTCGGTTAAACCGAAAGAAGAAAACGACTTATAGTGGGAAATCTTGTAGGTCGCAAAAGCCGCAACTAATGTTTTGCGTCCAGCCGCCGCGTCGGAGAACGAGAAGGCTGGATAGAGTCGACAAGCGCTAACAGGAAAACAACTAATTTCACGTGGGAAATAATGGTATTTTCGAAAAAAAAATCATTTCTGAGCAAAGTACAGACAAACTTAAAGCTTACATATATTACTATAAATGCATTGACCCATATTAATAGAAACTGACGTATATTCTCATGATTTGTTATGTTATCTAACCAAATGCGCTCTTTTGCACATTACCAGACAAAAGTGGAGCCAGATAGAAGTTAAAGGTCACATAAACATAAGCAGTAAACCATCCTTGGATCAGCGAGCGACGATGACAATGTGTGCTTAGATCCTAGGGTCTAGAATTTCGTTTTAGAGTTGCCCCCCCCCCCCGACCATCACAGTTCATGAGCAACTGGGGCTAGATTACCTAGTGGCTTAAAGCCCATGACTTCACAGGGGGTTTCGTCTTCTCACATTCTCGGTACATGGGTAACTGGGTCCATATTACCCGGTAACTCGGAATTTTGTACCTTGACATCGCTTTTTTTTCCTGTTTATAATACTAATACATTTGTTTCCTTAACATCATTTACAACTGCTAGCTGTGGATAGTCCACATAACAAACTACGGCTACGGGTCAGGAAGAACTGGGCCCAAGTGGTAAAACCGGTAAGGATAAATACGGATACTGAATCCACAATATGAGTATCGTGCCCCCCCCCCCCCCAGAACGTTGAACAGGCGTGTGTGGCAGTTTTAAAGGTCGCTGTATCTCATGCGCGTGTCGCGCGCAAGGTTAAACTCGAATGTACGAGCGGTTTTAATTCACGGCGAAGGTTGGCATTTGTATGGCTTTAACTCTTAGGTTGTCAATAGTTTTGAAAATACTGATTTATTTAGTTTATTTAAACTAAGAAACGACCAACTAGGGTCAAAAATAAATATCAGACATTGGCATACAAAAACAATCAAAACGAAATTTACTTCCATCAATCTGGAGAGAACCCACAATATAGTAGGTTACCCCACGAGAGCCAAACTGGCAAACATGTGAGAACTCGCCATCACAGAAGGAGAGGATTCTCTGCGCGCAAAATCCGTGTCTGAAGCGATAGAGCAGATGCCCGCCTCACTTCACCGAAAGATGGAAGACCCTCACCAACAAACATACCTGAAGCGCTACAATTCCAAGAGAACCCGTGCAACCACCTTAGAGAATTGTTGTATAGGACCCTGAAAGCACTCTCACGCTTAAAGGTAAGCCTGTTTACGAGGGACAGGCAAGAAAGTTGCGTACAGTACGCTCTGAAAAGAAAAGATTTTAGAGGAGCATCACACCTACCAAATCTACGAATTAGTATATTGGCACGGGCACACAATGACCGGGACAGGGCTGCAACATGCAATTCGCAAATGAAGTGACAGTTAGGCCACTGAGTCTATTATCATGGCAATCGCAATGCAATATCTTCTATACCTAAATTTGATCCATACCTTCACAGTCCACGTTTGAGCGCTTGCGCAATTTTTTGATGTTTTGTTTTTGTTTTTTCAGTTTAAAGTGGAATTTTTTCAGTGATATGGGTTGCTACTAAGGTCAGGAACGTTTGATACCTGACATCTTGTTCCGCCCTTACGGTGACCAACAACAGATGGGGGATTTGACCGCAGCAACGGCTGAAAATTAGATTGAAACTGAGAAATCTATGTTTTTTACAAGGACTTCAACAAGACCATTTGTATTTAGTTTCCTGTAGACGGTAGGTAGGAAAACAGGAACAGGGATCGTGCACGGAAATGATCTGGAACTCGTGCCCAAACAAGCTACTAAAAGAAGGAAGGACGGTACATTGTTCCCCCTTTTAGTAGTGTTCCTCCTGGTCTGTTACCGATTTTTGTAAGCCATTACCGTTTTTAGTACACGTTCCCGTTTATAGTACGTGTTCCTCTTGCACCGTGTCATTCCGATCCGTTCCCAATTTTAGTCGATACCGCCAGATCCCCAGTAGGTATCCAAGACGGCCTTAATAGTTTCCAATATTTCTTTCCAGCCATTAATCCGTTCCAACATCAACTTCCACGAAGAATTGCTAAAATATTATCATCAGTCAACGTAATCAATTCTCGGAACAAAGAAACATCATTTGTCGTGCTAGTAATGAAGCCCAGAAAAATGGAACGGATGATGAGTAATAAGATAGTCACATCATTAGTAAACGTTCCATTGTATTTCAGGCTGGTAACGTAGTATCATGAATAAATATCGTTTTTATCGATAGTATCGACGACACCTCACGCAACACTTAACTCGATATGTTATCGGCTGTTACTAGGGAAAAAGTATACCCCTTAAAGGATCCCTCTTGCTTATTCTGCCTTTTTTATTATCCCAAGCTCCCTTATGGAATTGTACGCTGCTGAAATCCCCGCTTTTCCTCGTTCTTTCGTTCTGTACTCACGGCTTTTTAGCGCTTTTCCAATACCCTTGAAAGCAAAACCTTTGAGGCACAAATGATTATAAGTAACTGATGAACATATAAGCGTGTCGTATGGCCAAAAGTTTTTTGAACCGTCACGTTACGATGCACATTTTCAGGGGGCTAAGAATTCATTTGTAAGAACCACCTGTAATAATCACTGCAAATTACTGCAGATTTGTTTCTTTTAGCTTGACGAGGACCCTTACCAAGAAGGGCAGAAACACCGCAAGAGCAAATATTAGCTGACATACCCGTTCAGAGATGGTAGAGGAAAGTACAGCCTACTGTCCCTAGAGTATGCATATCCTACCTGGCACAGCTAATTAACCATGGAACAAAGTGACTCCCTTCTTTTGATTCCTTGAATTGAATCCCTACAGAAGAGAGCCTACAAGATTATTCTTGGTTATGCATACTCTTCGTATGAGAAGAGCCTAACAAGAGCTGAAAGCTCATATGGCACTTGCAAGCTTTTTTGCTTGTATTCAAGTTATCGTAGTACGATGTGAATGGATAGTAGTGATCCCCTCCCTCCCCCCACGATGGTCGGATCGGGCAAGTGACTATTTCCAAGTTATAGAAAATCATCTGTAATCAAAACTTTTGAAGCAAAAAAGATGATCATCAGGAGCTCGAAAATGTATTTTGCTCAAAAGTATTGTTTGTACTTTAAGGAATTTTATTGTAAGCAAAACCCTTGAGGCAAAAATGATCATGGGCTCATAGGGGATCACGAAAATGTATATTTTCCTTAAAAGTATTTTTTTTTGCACTTTGCGGCTAGCATTAGTACTTTAAGGGATGGTCGGATCTGGGAACTAACTATTTCTAAGCCAATCACGTCAAGTATTTAATTTTCAAGACAAGTTTCATCGTCCTAGCATGTCTGGAAGTACCTTAACTTGCGATCACCGGAATTCCGCCCCCCCCCCCTCTAACTCCCCCACAATGCCCGAATCCGGTCCGGTTCTGTCACTGATCTACATAGGGCTTGCGCTTGTCCTTCCCACCAAGTTTCATTCCGATCGCTCCACTCCAAGCACGTCAAAAGGTTTCCGGACCCCCCTCCGACCCCCCCAGCTTCATCGGATCCGGTCCGGACTTGAAATGGGACATCCGAGACACGTTGTCTTTCTACATATCAAGTTTCGTTATGATCCGATCACCCGTTCGGAAGTTATACATACCTCAAGATTCAGGATTCCCCCTCCCTCCACTCCCCCCACGATGGTCGGATCGGGAAGCTGACTATTTCCAGGTTAATCTGGTCGCGTCTTTGATTTACCTGCCGAGTTTCATTGTCCTAGTCCACCTGGAAGTAACTTTACTCCGTCTCACCGGAATCCCGGAACCCCACTCAAACTCCCCCCACAGTGCACGAATCCGGTCCGGTTCTGTCAGTGATGTACCTAGGGGTTGTGCTTGTTCCTCCCACCAAGTTTCATCCCGATCGCTCCACTGTAAGCGTTTAACATGATTTCCGGTTCCCCCCTCCGACCCCCCCCCCCAGCTTCATCGGATCCAGTCCGGACTTGAAGTGGGACATCTGAGACACGTTGTCTTTCTACATATCAAGTTTCATTATGATCCGATCACCCGTTCGGAAGTTATACATACCTCAAGATTCAGGGTCCCCCCTCCCTCCACTCCCCCCACGATGGTCGGATCGGGAAGCTGACTATTTCCAGGTTAATCTGGTCGCGTCCCTGATTTACCTGCCGAGTTTCATTGTCCTAGCCCACCTGGAAGTAACTTAACTCCGTATCACCGGAATTCCGGAACCCCACTCCAACTCCCCCACAGTGCACGAATCCAGTCCGGTTCTGGCAATGAGGTACGTACGGGTTGTGCTTGTTCCTCCCACCAACTTTCATCCCGATCACTCCACTCTAAGCGTTTAATATGATTTCCGGTTCCCCTCTCCGACTCCCCCCCATACATCGGATTCGGTCCGAACTTGATATGGGACATCTGAAGCATGACGTCTTTCAAAATATCAAGTTTCATTAAGATCCGATCACCCGTTCGAAAGTTATTCATGCCACTAAATTCCGGATTCCGGCTCCCCTCCCTCCCCCCACGATAGTCGGATCGAGCAAGTGGCTATTTCCAAGTTAGTTTGGTCGGGTCCCTAATACGCCTGCCAAGTTTCATCGTCCTAGCACATCTGGAAGTACCCTAACTCGCAAACAGCGGACTGACCGACCGACCGACAGACCGACAGACCGACGGAAAAGTGATCGGTATATGGCACTTGGCCGGTAGGCAAGTGCCATAAAAACTCTAAAATTACAGTTTCTCTCCGATAAAGGCGCCACCTTCTCGCAATTCAGTTCGGGCAGGATCCTGATCATCGGGACATTCTACCGGAACTAGCGCCGATGCGTGAACAGTCAACAGCAACACGTCTTGGGAAGAAATGCGCAGAGAAGCTCTTCCTCGCTAAAGTCGGGTCTTCACCTTCCGGAATCTGGAGTTCCCAGATTCTCCGTGATTTTTTCTGAATTTCTTCTGCGATACTTAAAAATTCCGGAAATCTGGAAGTTCAAAAGCCCCTTTTTTCCGGATTATTTTGATGTACTTTCGGACCGGTTCATCTTCCAGATGCAATTTACAGAAGAAGTCAAAGAAAAATCTGGAAGCCCAGATTCCGGAAGTTCCGGGAGGTGAAGACCGGACTTAAACCTCCGGTTCATTCATCCCAGTCAAGTCGTTTGCCTACTTCATCAGAAACTACAACGAAAAAGTGCTAAAAACTGAAATTTCTTAGACCATTTTTTTTTAAGTTCCAGTGCTATTCCCTCGAATATTTGGGACTTGGTAATAAATCTATTATATTCTATTCCGTGTTCTGTTTGTCTGCTGCTTTACGGACACCCCTCACTTCTAGCGTACAATACGATAGACAGCTTCCTTCCAAAAGCTTGATTTTCGAAAAACTGCCTTTTCCCGACGAGGAAATTCAAATCGTTTCCTAATATTCTCTTGGAGGAAATCCATTTCCCGTTCATTTCCAGCCTTCAGGAATTACGTCACGTTAGCTGTTTCCAGAGCTACGGGAAGCCTATCGGCGAAAGAGGAAAAGCAGATTCAGGCTGTGTGAAGGAGATGAAAGCTGTACTTGTACATATCCAAATTAAAATAGATGTCTTACCTTCATTCCACATCTCTAATCGTTCCATCCATTTTCATTTCTGAGATTCGAATTTTTGCACCCTAACGGCACTACGCTAATTCTTGAATTTGCCTTCCACAGCTCTTTTAAAGGGGGGATAGGCTTCTGTTACCACTTCCGAGGAGCTCATTCGTCGCAAATGCCGATTATGCATGTTTTTCCGTGTTTCTCATCAAAACCAAGGAGTCGATGTTAGAACAGTGGAACAGAAACTGTATCTTTTGTGAATTGTGTTTAAAGTTTGGATTTGAGGGGATTCAGACCTACTGGTCCTCAAAAGCTATACCCGGACTGGTTCTATACAATCATTGGTTTTATGAATCCAAAACCAGGTGGCTACCGCAAATACCATCGGGAAATATTGCCGGGGTAAGGGTGACGTGATCAAACCTCTTTTGTTGAAAGTGGTGGTGTGTATTACTTTCAATCTTACTCGAGATAGAGAAACTACAATTTGAAAACGTCTAAAAAAAATCTCCCAGCTCTAACATCTATAGGTTCTTCGGGCTAGGGTCTTAAAAAAAAACATGTCATAACAGGTATATTCTTATATCGTTTAACACAAGGATCTGCAATGTGTTGCCTGTTATTAAACTTCTGACAGTGTGGTCCTAGAAAACCATACCCTTTGATGTTCCGGTGGGACCCCGGACTGATAGCTTGCTCTCACTACCCATAGTACTGAGCACAATTCGGAATTTTTGCAAAGTAAATTCGAACTGAAATAAAACCGGGTTTTTGCTTTTTAGTGCAGGTTATGGCTCGCAAGAATTTAATTACTTTCGTGATCTCCAGAAGCATTCCCAACAGAATAACAAAAAGCAAAGAACACATTACAGAGGAGAATTTAATTTGTTTCTTCATGCAAAGAGAAATATGAAATACTTGTCTCTGTGCTGATATTAGTTGCCTGGTTTATTACTTTCATTCAAAAGAACAAAATGCAAGGAGGAGAAGCATTCCGATGTTTGCTGAAATCATGACGAGAAATGGGAGTTAATCGATTTGCGGCCACACCTGGATTATCGCGTTCTAAGATCCCGACAGTACAACTCCAGTTCCAGCGCTCCCAGCAACCAGGTTGCACCTTAGGTAGTTAGGTGTAATTTTCAACGCATTACTCTGACTTCCCGATGACAAATTTGTAGCCTGTGTAGTTGTACGAAAAAGTTGCATGTATTGATATGCAGTAGTACAGAATACTTTAATTTAATGTGCCTCACACTGGGCTAATCTTTAGCAGTAGTATTCAGTAGAATCCCGACTTGCTCCAGTAGCATCCAGTCTTGCTATAGTAGCATGTAGTAGCATCAGTTGGTACTGCATGCTACTTTTTCGTAAAACTTCCTACTACTATTTTAAGATAATTTTTAAGATAATTTTTCATCGGATAATAGAACAGGCAAATGGAGGTTTGACCCGGAACAAATTGCAACAGAAATGATTTCTACACCATCTTGTAGACAAAAAAAAACACTGGACAACATATCCAAAGTTGAATATCCTGGCTCGACTCGAAATGAGTGTTTTTAGGCTTTTAGTGCCGTTTTTTAACGTTTATTGACGAAAAAATACAATTTTCATGCTCATCCGTTATTCTTGAACTAAAGTGCAATTGCAAAATGACAAGCTGAACCGAAATGAAGTCAGATTTGGCGTATAAAGCACCAGAAAAAAGTTAATGTCGATTTTTTTCTATCTATTTCGCAAAAAAGAACAATTTTCGTACTGGCCGATTTTCTTGACTGAAAGTGTGATCCTAACATAGAATCACGAGCTGAGACCGAAAATGGAATCAAATTGGGTATCTAAAGCGCCAGAAAGAAGTTTCATAACCATCAGTATGTGATCTTCTAGGGTTTTTTAGTCAAACAAGAAAATTATTAAGAAAAGTAAAGTACGAATCAAACATGGTTTTTAATTCTCAGTATTTACCAAAAAATTTACAACATAATCCAAAGTTGTTAATTTTGAGTTTTAAGCAAAATATGCCGTTCTCGGCTCTTAATGCCATTGATTACGTTTTAAGAACAACAATTATAATTTTCGTGTCGTCCATTTTCTTGGACTGAAGTAAAATGCTGATGCAGAATGACAAGCTGAGACTGAAAATGAAGTCAGATTTGGTGTATCTTACACCAGAAAAAAAGATTCAATATCATAATTCGCCGTTATTATGTTGAAAGAGCAAAACGGATTATTTTTGTAAACCGTTATTATTTTTGTAACCGTTATTATTTTTGTAAAGATAATTTAGTCAGCACTTCTTATCCATCAAAATCATCGATTATTAGTAAAAGCTGAGCTGATCACTAATAGCAGAACCTTCTCAAAGACCACATAACGTAAACAAATATTTCGTCACTTTCAAATGCTTCAAACGTACGTTTCAAAGTTTCCTCACATGCTTTGGATGAAAGGATTCTTGGACGAAGACCCCAAGTAAGACAATGCAGCCGGACAGAAAATTATAAAAATATAAGGATAAAAAAATAAGGAATAATCTTTAAGTGTTTTTCTACAAGTTCATTTTCCAGCTTGAGCGGCCTGAGCCTGAAGAGGACCCTTGCCAAGAAGGGCCGAAATATAGCTCCAATAAAATGTAGCTGACTTATCCGTTTTGCTTTGTCAGACTACAAATATTTTTCAAAATCCAAAATTGGAACATGCAATATTTAAACCTATTATAAATTATAATTTAAACACTTTTTTTTTATTTCCTTTCATTTTTTTTTATTTCTGAGCAATTAGTTTTAAATTCCATGGGCCAAACCAGGGTACTTCTACTTTAAAATTTATTTAAAATTCTATTCGCTCCTCGTGTTTCGAGGAGCCCTTCCTCCATAGGGTTCATTTCCTAACTGGCGACTGCAGTGGTTAGCGAACTTGTCCCTCGGTAAATAGCTCATAGGGTAGAGCGTCGGCCAGTTAAATCGAACTGACCATAAATTCGTCCCAGGTCTTCTTTTTTTGAGGGGGGGGGGCTACTTTCTATTCTGCGACTCGTACTCCCCTCACGTCCAAAAGTCATTATACTTACCAGAGTATTCGGTCTGCGGGATCCCAGGATTTGAAAAGCAATCCCTCGCAATCCCCGACGCCTCAGCTTGGCCCAATGAAGGTCCATCCGATATCCCTACTTTTTCTGAGGCCTTATTTGTATTGGGTGATAAAGGGGCTTTTCGGTGTAGGGCGAGGAGGCGTTGACACTTCTCGACGACCTGGCGGAGCTGAATCAGGGGAAAAGATTGGCCCTAGGGAAAGAGAGGAAATTGCAGTTCCAGCAAAGTAGTTTGTGTGGTAAGTTCATTTCGAAGGGGGGGGAACTCGGTTCCTAACCAGAATGGGTTTTGAGACCTGTACTCGTGAAGGAGAATTACAATTTATTCGATTTAGTCTCCGCCCACAAAGCTAGGGTAAGCCAATCGCGGATAGTAGAATGTGCTGAAAGTATCTGGTCAGGTCAAACAGCAGCCTACATATCCAAGTTTATTTTCTTACTCCCGACGACTATAATCTCACACTATCGAAGAAAAACGGGTATCGGTAATATATTTGTTACAGAATAGCAGGAGCATGCGTATCTGTAGTATTTAGATGTCATTACCTAACCGTTCCATCTCGTCAAAATTTGAAATTCAGCCGCTTTTATTCCATATTCCATTTTGAACATATGGCATCTTTGCCTATGGTCGTTCACTGCTTGAAACGCGTCGGTTGCTGCTTGGTTATTTCCAGAAAAAGATAGCGTTTGCTTATAGCATGATAATAGGTAATAAAAGACGACTGGATCGAACTATTTTGGCTCGATTGTACAACGCTGTTTCGCTTCCACATTATCTGTACCTCAGTCCGTTTTGGCGAATTTTTAGCCCATCTGATAAGCGAAAAATACGGTCTCTGTACTACAAGTATGCGGAATATTTGGTGCGGTTACCTCCTTGGAGCAGTAATCGTTTTATGACGAGAAATTAAGTGGCAGATCCAGATTCGGTACTAGAAGCCCAAATAGCTCGCCATAACTCTAAAGTTGCTTCCCATCCTTGCCTTGGGCTTCTGTGCTGAAGCAGTAGATGTGCCCGTCTTTGTGAATGTGTTGTATTGTTTATCAGTTATGTGCAGATGTATAACGTTTTCTGTTTTTTTGTCTCTTTTTCTCTCCTGTACTCCATCTGTCTAGTTTCGATAGGAAATAAATGATATATATATATTTTTGTTTGTTTATCTCAGTGTTTCACTCAGAGCGTGAAAGCAGATGATTCACCGATCTGATATTAATGTTTATTTTCCTTGGGCTACAGTTGTGGAATAACGAGTGTGTACGAAACCTTCAACATCTCCGCAATCTACTCGTCGGGATTCTACATCCTTATTACTTGGAAGTACACTCAGATAAAACCGATAATGTAGATAAAAAAAACATGTTGGATCAGAATATTCTACGGGTTTTCAACTAGACTTCGTATCCCGGTCGCAATCTGACCAAAATCTGGAACTTGACCTGGGGGCAAACACGGAATCTGACGAAGACCTGAAACCTACAAAACCCAATTATCTGGGTGACGAAGTCCAGTAAACATTACCCTTTGGGATCCTATCGAAACCTTTGGTCTTGTTGTACTCCTCTGTTGCCTTGTGCACTTAGCGGGTAAAAAACAAAATTATTACTATTATTATTTCTGGAAAATTTCCTTCTTGCCAAGACGTAATGGTGAGCGAACTTGCCAAAGCAGAATAGGAAATGTAGGACCGCAAAAAACCTTCCCATCTCCAAGAATTCTAGGAAATCAGCTAAGTACTCCTTCGTGTCCGGAGCTAAAAGTGTCAGACACGCCAGAAATAAACTGTTTTCGCAGCATTAAGCCATCAGACAAACGGCCGTTGGCGTGACAAGACCCACTGTCCCTCCCTCCCCCCAAACTGAAAAGGAAAACGTGAAGACAGCGGTTCTGATGAACGGCGCGAGAGCTTCCTTAAAGCACAATGGGCACTAACTATGCTCTAATTTTTACAAAATTCTTCACACATACAAATTTCTGACTTCCATTAGAGAGCGCTTCAAAAATAAACCATTTTCTTGTTATCGCTTGTCATTAGTTGCGTTTTTGATCGAAGTTTTGTTCGCCGTTGGCTTCTCCTGAGACCCGAGACTAAACCAGCTGACACATACACATGGAAACTTCCAATTTTGATCAGAAAAATGCGTAGATTTCGAAACTAGCCTCCAAAAAAATCCCCCTTGTACCCCCTCCCCCCTATTGAATGTCCACTGGGGAGGACATTCGGTCCCAATCCTTGAAAAAGTAACAATGCTTTCAGCAAAGAACATTTATTTCAAATTTGTCAATTCAGTGCAAAACGATGAAAAGAGGTTCAAGCTCATGAATGAAATGACCTGAAACACTTTCTGTCTCCAAAACGGCCAAAAAAAAAACTTTGCGTTTGATTACTCCCCCCCCCCAGCCCGAATGTCGACACTTGGTTTCATCTTTCAAATTCTCGTACTCAGGCATGTGAATGCCTGTTCAAGCGGACTCGGGAAGTGGACCTCGAAACCTCTTCGGTTAGGGGAGATACTCCTGCTCGCTTTTCGTCCTGCCATTGAGATCCTCCTGCTAGCCTTTTTCCAGCCTGAGTCGCTTCTCAGGACTCTGGGTATTTTGCTACGGGGAAGTGAAAGTGAATCAGTTGCTTCATCACCTCTGTAAACTTGTTGTGGGCAGGCATACGCAGTTCAAGGATACCACTCGAAACGGCAGAATCGATGAAGCTGTTTACTAAATGAAGGCTACCGCCAATGTCTGGGATCTGGCTGTAAATTTGTCATACGAAGCCATTCTGTAACTCATGCCAACCCCACCCTGACCCCACCATGAAGCAATTGTTTCCGGATACACTTCTTGGGTTCTTAGTTTCGATAAAGTCTGCTGGTTCTCATCCCAGCGTCTTTGGGTTCTTTTTTTGTCTTACCCATTTACAGTCGGACGCTAGCAGTACAGGTTCATTCTCGTACCACTATGTGACCGCGATTTTCTGATCCTCTCTAATATTTAGTACGGAAGCGTTATCTGCTTTAGGGGGGGGGGGGGATAGTTCTCATTCCAATCAGATTCTTCAAGTCGTTCCACAGTCGTCCAGCGTTTTTCCAATCAGAAACCAAGAAAGTTGATCGACGTGAAAAATGGTCTCGAAGTAAATATTTGACCCTGGAAACAGCGTCTCAGTGAGACGAAGTATACTTCCAGCGCCAAATCCATGTGCTCTTACCTCGGTACTGTAAGTCGTGTGCCCTTGAAGAAATCTACAAGCCTAGCATCTATCCAGACGAGCTGAGAAGCACAAAGTTTTTGTCTACCAAATTTCCAGTGGCTGAAGCCTACCCAGTTTTTACTTGGTTGGGACCGGTTGTCCACCCGGGTGGACACGAATGTTATAAAAGTCACAGAAGAGGCTGTAAGGCAATTGCCAATTTGTTTCTTAAGCCAATATATTTAACAGAACCTTCTTTCTTGTCCTGAATTTTTCCATTACCTTACCTCCTTGTTTTCTATTTTTATGGCACTTGCCTTCCGGCCAAGTGCCATATACCGATCACTTTTCCGTCGGTCGGTCGGTCGGTCAGTCTGTCGGTCTGTCGGTCTGTCGGTCTGTCGGTCGGTCAGTCCGGTGATCGCGAGTTAGGGTACTTCCAGATGTGCTAGGACGATGAAACTTGGCAGGCATATCAGGGACCCGACCAAACTAATTTAGAAATAGTCACTTCCCCGATCCGACCATCATGGGGGGAGGGAGGGGAGCCGGAATCCGGAATTTAGGGGCATGCATAACTTTCAAACGGGTGATCGGATCTTAATGAAACTTGATATTTGGGAAGACGTCATTTCTCAGATGTCCCAATTCAGGTCCGGATCGAATCCGATTAATGTGGGGGGGGGAGTCGGAGGGGGGAACCGGAAATCATGTGACACGCTTAGACTGGAGCGATCGGGATGAAACTTGGTGGGAGGAACAAGCACATACCCTAGGTACGGCATTGCCAGACCCGGACCGGATTCGTGCACTGTGGGTGGAGTTGGAGGGGGGTTCCGGAATTCCGGTGATACGGAGTTAAGTTACTTCCAGGTGTGCTAGGACAATGAAATTTGGCAGGCAAATCAGGGACTCGACCAGACTAACCTGGAAATAGTCAACTTCCCGATTCGACCATCGTGGGGGGAGTGACGGGAGGGGGAATCCGGAATCTTGAGGTATGTATAACTTCCGAACGGGTGATCGGATCATAATGAAACTTGATACGTAGAAAGATCACATGTCTCGGATGACCAGTTTCAAGTCCGGACCAGATCTGATGAAGGTGGGGGGGGGGGTCGGAGGTGGGAACCGGAAAACTTGTGACACGCTTTGAGTGAAGCGACCGGAATGAAACTTGGTGGAAAGAACAAGCACAAGCCCTATGTACGTAAGTGACAGAACCGGACAAGATTCGGGCACTGTGGGAGAGTTAGAGGGAGGGGGTCCGGAATTCCGATGATCGCAAGTTAAGGTACTTCCAGACGTGCTATGACGATAAAACTTGGCTTGAAAATTAGAGACTTGACATGATTGGCTTAGAAATAGTCAGTTCCCTGATCCGACCATCCCTTAAAGTACTAATGCTAACCGCAAAGTACAAAAAAAAATATTTTAAAGCAAAATATACATTTTCGTGATCCCTATGAGCCCATGATCATTTTTGCCTCAAGGGTTTTGCTTACAACTGAATTCCTTAATAATTCCTTATAAAGTACTAATCGCAACCACAACGTACAAAAAATACTTTTTAGCAAAATACACATTTTCGTGATCCCTATGATCCCTCACAAGTGATTTCCTTAAAGTACAAACAATACTTTTGAGCAAAATATACATTTTCGTGCTCCCGATGAGTTCGTCATGTTTTTTACTTCAACAGTTTTGATTACAAATGATCAAAACAAACCCACAAATTGACGAATTCCTACTTTCATCCTCTGACCCAGCCTTGCAAGTGCCATATGAGCTTTCAGCTCTTGTTTATATCATTTTTAAACTTCCCCACTTTTCTTTCTGCTCTGCCTCTGATTTTTGGCTATTTTTGGTTCTCTATTTCTCAGCACTGGTGGCATTCCAGTCAAGCGGAATCGAATGGTGGCGTTAGTTTCGACGCAGCGCAGCTACAATACTGCTTAAAAAATTCATAAATAAAATGTCCACGGGGTGGACGTAGGGTCCAAGGAGGTTATCTGTTTTCGAACGCCGTCGAAGTTCACCGTTTGCTTTATTAGTGTTTTTACGACTCCGGCGACCCTTGCCCGGTCGACGTGTCTTCGACGATTCAAGCAAACTTGACTTCAACTTCGACGGTCAGAGTTTGAAGGACAAAGAAACTGTCACCGGCGACCAAAAACGGTATTGAAATAGAGATCTTTGAGTTTGAAGGTAACTTCAAACTTCGAAAAAAACGCAACTATTACCTCTGCGGCGTCTCGGCGGAGATTATTTCAGAGCATGGTACTACAAGGCGCGGAAATTCAAAAACTCACGGCCATGTACGAAAATCAATCATTTTGAAGAGCTGAGTGATGAGAGTGCCATGGTTGCTAAAATAAACCGTCTATAGCTGTCAGATCGCTTTAGTGCTATCTGTGAAACTTCTGTTGTTTGTAGTAACGAAGAAAAGTTTTGTTTCTAGACGTGAAGTTACAAAATTGCTAAAATGTACAAATATAACCGACTTACTTGCAGCTGATTCCAGAGCGTACAGGGAATTCTCAGTTATCACAGTTAATATGAATATTTGTCAACAATACAAATAATCTGCAGTATATAATAACAATGAATGGATAAGAAAAAAAAACTCCGCTTATATTTGTCGAAGCTAGTAAATCGGAGTATGACAGTCGGAAAAAATTCCGTAACGACAAATTAGTGAAAATAGGTTGTCAAGGAATCTTCTGATTTCTCATGTAACATCGTCTTCTAGGGGGTGGTAAAGTGGCATCATGATTGTTTGATCTGCCCACTGAACTTCAAAGGACACCTCACACTATATAGTGTTTCTGCTCAGTTTCTCTGAGATAGTTGACCACTTTACAACTAAGCTATGCGTACAGAAAATTACAGACGGCTTCGGCTGTTTTAGCCTCTTTCCATGTCTCTTGCCTTGGATGAAAATCTTGGCAAAATTTGCATAACCGGTATCCGGACGAATAAGCCCCTCGGAATCAATGATGCGCCTGATACGTCACGTAAAGAGAACAAACGGGGTTAGCGTGATAATCAGTGCACTGCTAATTAAGGAGATAGGATACACTTTTGGTGTGAAGAATCTCGCGAACGAAAATGGACGCAAATACTACTAAAGTCGAATGAATTACTATCATGAAAATTACTATCATGAGTACGACGCGTCCTTTAAAAGTTAGCTAAGGGAACATTTTCCGTCTTCGGTAACATCCTCATATTATCGTGCTGCACTTTTCTTTAGTTTTTATGTCTAGTTGTTAACGCCTTCGTCTGAGAAATTGTTTCTTTATATTAAAAATCAATTAGTTAATTAAAAAATGCCAAAAGGAAGGCCTTTCCAGCACGCTTTAAACGAAGAAAGAAGAAATGTTAAATACGTGACAAATAGACCGCTACCTTTTCCTTTCAAATTATGAGTGTAGAACAAAAGGGTGGGGGAAGGGTTTCAAATTAAGGGGCGATTTTTTTTTAAAGCTAATAAGATAGTCGATTTAGGGTAAGGCTTTCAAACATAGGCTACTAAAGATAAACAAAAAGTGTATGCGATTATTATTTATAAGGCTTACCTCACCCTTTTTTTATGCCCACGTAGCTCCTATACCCTTCTCTCTCACAATGGAGTGAACCAATGCGACTGGCTACGTCTCCATCACAACCGAGTAACGTTAAACACTATCAAAATCTGGAAATACCTTACTTAACGCCACTTACAAGTCGGAGCATAACATAACAGATCCATAATGGACCTTATTCGCTCCGAAGTGGGAATCAAGGTAATTTATATTCAAACTGAATTGAAAAAATAATGAATTTTGAAACTGAAAAATAATGAAATTTCTTTCAACTACTTAACTTCATTTTTCCTTACTCTAAAACCCGCATTATTTTAACTATAGTAGCATAAAAGTGGACTTTTTAGTCAGCTTCCTACAAATACCTACCTCGGCTTTCGATTCCAGTACCTCCAGCTCAAATCTTACATCATCGATGGCGTTTGAGCAGCTCAGCACCAAATCCTGCTGGATCTGCTGGCGATATAATACTTCTTGGATTTCTACGAGCTTTGACTTTAAATGGTGGCTTGTGATCATCGTATTTATGTAATTCCCGGACTTAACGTTGACCTGGAACCAGGGAAAATGTATTATTATCATACACTGCTGAAAACACCCAAATGCTCATCCAAATACATTTCAGCGGTATGAAACGGGTAGACTAGATCAGCACGCTGGTTTGAACACCCGCTTTCCAACCGTCAACTAAAGGAGATAGGAAGTAGTCTCACAGAGCAAAAAGGACACAGGCCTTTCTGCAACAAAGAGTTAGACACAATAGTCGCGTTTTTTGCCTCTCTCCCAAGTCCTCTGTCCTTTCTGCTAATTTGACAGTTTTTGGCAAAGAGGAGTCAGGCACAGTCACACTGTCAGAAGTTTCATAACAGATAGCGCATAACACTTTCAAGAATAACACCTTTTCACTAAGAAATAAAGTGTTATGACCAATTAAGTTTACACTATTTCGTGCCTAGATCTCCAACAACACCTTCAATTGGTAAAAATACTAACGGGAACGAAATAAACATAACAGATAACATCCCAAAAGTGTTATCTGTTGAAACCGGGCATCCTTCTGTTGTCGTTACGTAACTTCTGACAATGTAGTATTGTTACCAATTGAAGGTGTTGTTGGAGATCTAGGCACGAAATAGTGTAAACATAATTGGTCATAACACTTTATTTCTAAGTGAAAAGGTGTTATTCTTGAAAGTGTTATGCGCGATCTGTTATGAAACTTCTGACAGTGCAGCTAGGCACAGTTCTCCTGAGGAGATAGGTCAACTCACCTCGGTGCCTATCTCCTTTCTCCGCAGGCCTGGGCAGAAAGGAGAAAGGGCTTGGTCCAAAAACGGTCAAAAGAGCAGGAGTAAGCGCTTGGTGCAAAAAACGGGAAAATAACTAAGGCCTTGGTAGATAGGTGACAAAAAACGCAACTAATGCTAAAGACCAAACCGAGAACTTCAACAAGTCACGGGTTAGGCAGACTGACTGAACATCGAGTGGAATTTCCATTTTGCCTTGGCTTAGTGAGTAATAGTAAGATAG
This sequence comes from Branchinecta lindahli, assembly GCA_023053555.1. Lineage (NCBI taxonomy): Eukaryota > Metazoa > Arthropoda > Branchiopoda > Anostraca > Branchinectidae > Branchinecta > Branchinecta lindahli. Next base: position 31,251,124 of record JAKZAO010000009.1, on the reverse strand, counting down.
TGAGAGAGATAGTTACGAAACGTTTTGAAACTGTTTAGATGAAGGCTGATAGAAATTCACCATCGGAATAGCATTAAATTTTTTTCTTCTTTCTTCTTTAAACGTGATCATCTGTTTTGTTGTGAATGTATCTGCAAGAACATCAAGTGTTCTCACTGATCCCCAATCACATGCCAGTCACATCCCACCTCACAACCCAATCACATCACACCTTATTCACATGCCAGCTGAGAACAACAGCAATCCAATCAAAATAAAGTTATGTTCAATGGCTTCCCGATTGTCCTGATCCTCTTAATCTCCAAGGATACAGGCACATTGGAATTCATACTGATCACCAGGCCCGTATCCAGGAATTTATTTCGGGGGGGGGTTGCCCTGGGGTCGGACCAAAAAGTACAAAAAAGACATAGATCAGAGGTTAAAGCCTGCAATTATTTTTGTGAGTTTCGGGGGGGAGTTCGAACCCCTAACCCCCCCCCCCCCCTGGATACGGCCTTGCTGATCACATTGGATTGCACTTCTTAAAGCACACGTCGCACTATATACTGTTTAAGTTCCAATATTCAAAACTATTTGAATACTGTAAACTAGGCTCTGCTTTTAACAAATTATCCCGGCTTTGGCTGTTTTAAGCCTTTTCCCAGGCTCACTGACTACTTGAAAAAAACTGCAAAGTTCAGATAACCGGTTTTATGCATCAACAGCGTGACAAGCGAACACTCATCCGGAACATAATGCGCATGGGAAATAGTGAATCTTGGCAAGTGCAAAGATTAGTGAAGTAGGCTACCGCTAGCTGGCTTAGAATGTAACATTTAAAATTGGGGTCTCAGTGCTTAAAAATTAACTGAATACAGTTACAGGAGTCAGTTGCATTTGCATTATAATCACGACGAGTCCTTTAAAGAGGGCTTCACATTACTTCACAATAGGCTGTTTTTGCTTAAAATAAACTCCTCTCTGTATATTTTGACACCAGTAACTTTTTCCTCTAAAAATATGCCATAAACACTGAAGAAACTGCATATACATTCACTTCATTCATGTGTGCTATTCATAAGTGATTTGTCTTTGCTTGGCGCCTGAACGCAAATGGGCGACGCTGGGATTCTCTATTTCCTGGAATGAGCAGGGGGCAGCAGAGACTAAATTTTTTTACATGAAGCCTCGGAAATGGCACCTTTCGAGGAGGGGGGTGCCCACCACCCATTTTAGTCCAATTTAAATTTTGACATTAAAATTTTGTAAAAAGACCACCCAATTTTAATTTGGACATTTAATTTTCTGAATTTGAAAGGGCAGCTGAAAACACCTGTAAAGGTATTCAGAGGCGTTACTAGCCAAAATGTTTGGGGGGAGGACAAGGTATTAACCGACTGGCTGGTCATTTTTACCGACTAATTTTTCGGATAAAAACGACAATTTTTTTGAAAAAAACACTCTGTCGATGAAAAATCTGCTGATTTTAAGAAAAATGACTGTTTTTAAGAAAAGCAATTGTTTAAGAAAAATGAGTAAGTATTTCTAAGAAAAAAATTGACTATTTTTACTAAAAATTGTGGCGCTTCGCGCCGACCCGCTCATTTTTACAGACTGGCGGACAACATTGGGGGGGCGTCCCCCCTCCCCCCTAGTAGTGACGCCTCTGCAGGTATTTTGGATCTTCAGTCTACCATTTAGTTCAAAACTGCAGTGTTTACATTAAAGTAACTGTTCATATAAGCATACCTCTACTGTACTAGTCTAACTGACTAGTACAGTAGTACATAATAGTGAAGCTCAAAGAAGCATACCTTTAATTACTTACTTACTTTCTCTAGCCGAGCAGTCTACTCTTTATTTCAAAATCTGGTTCTGAATATCACAAGTACAAGATAGCACGTCCAGATATTTTCAAATTTAGCGCCATGGTGATTTGACGAGGGAAGAACGTCCGCATAGAGTTATAGCACTGAACAGGATTTTAGCTGCGTTTTCCTAAAACTCCCTGATCCTGATCTTTTGCCAAAGGCGTATTCTCGCCGTTCCCTGAGGACTCCTTTTGAGGAGTCCCTGCGTTTTTGTCCCAGGGACTCACTCCCCGTATTCTCGCGAGTTCCGAAGGACGGGGAGAGCTCCGATTATCATCACCATCATCAAAAAGGACGACCTTTCATATTCGGAGGGGAATCAGTTTTTGCTGGTTTTTGTGCAATTTAAAATCATTTAAATCAATCAGAATAAGCAAAACCCGAAATAAAGTGGATCCAGGCTAATTTTGACAACTGCAAAATTTGTTTTCGAACAAATCCCATTTTCGAAGCATTCCCTTGTCCTCTCCGCATGCGGAGTCCGCGTAAAGTGATTCCCTCTATTCTCGCCGTCCCACTTGATCCCCGATGAGTCCTCGGGGAACGGCGAGAATACGCCTTAAGTCTGGTCGGGTTTCTGATACACCTGCCAAGTTTCATCGTCCTAGCACATCTGGAAGTACCCTAACTCGCGATCAGCGGACCGACCGACCGACAGACCGACCGAAGGAAAAGTGATCGGTATATGGCGCTTGAGCGAAGCTGCAAGTGCCATAAAAACCAACTGTTTTCATGAAAAAAAAATCAGCTGTTTTGAGGAAAAATCTGCAAAAAAATCGGCAGAGACCGTTGGACCACACTGCCACCAAACTGCTACGTACGTTTGCACACTGCGTAAAGCCGAGTGTATTTTGAAATACAAGCGTATTTAACGCACGTATTTGGGCTTGAAAAAATGGGTCGCTGTCACTACCGCAACACGTCAGTTGGCATAAACGTCAGTTCGCATAAAACAAAAATCCGACAGTTCGCATACACGCCAGTTCCCATACACGTCAGTTCACATACACGTCAGTTGGCCAACACGTCAGTTGACCAACACGTCAGTTGACATACACGTCAGTTCACCAACTCGTCAGTTCTCATACCGTCAGTTCACATACACGTCAGTTGACATATTTTAGAAATCCGTCAGTTCGACAACACCCTAGAAGCCTTCCGTCAGTTGACATACACGTCAGTTGACATACACGTCAGTAGACATACACGTCAGTAGACATACACGTCAGTAGACATACACGTCAGTAGACATACACGTCAGTAGAAATACACGTCAGTAGACATACACGTCAGTAGACATACACGTCAGTAGACATGCACGTCAGTAGACATACACGTCAGTAGACATACAAGTCAGTAGACATACACGTCAGTTGACATACACGTCAGTTCCCATACAAAATCCTTAACTACGCCCAAGACCCGCCTATCAGTTTGAAATCGACTTGCTCGCCGGTAGCAATTAAGCAGAGGGAAGGATACCCAGGGGATTAATATAAAGAGGCCGACATTTGCGCATTTTGATGAGGGTAAAATTAGTTCCGAATCGTCGGGAGCTTACAATCAGAAGCGGCAGGTAAAGTCGCTAAAGGTGGATGCAAAGTTCTTCAATCAGAACAAGCTGTTGCGAAGGTTTTACGTAACAGCCGTCGCAAGGTGAAGGACCACACTATAATCGGCTTTGAGGTTTCACACTAAAAAAGGGCTTACATTTTTTAGTATAATCTGAGACCGCATAAGTCCCTAGAGGTCTCTTTCCGCCATCCCGTGTGAATTATCCTTATAGCTGAAGCCTATCGCCGCTAACTTTGTTTTATCTGTCGCAGCTTCTGTCTTTGTTCGTTTTCTAATCACCCGGATTTCCCAGTCCTTCCAATTGAACCAAAAAATTTTCGACTGCGGTGCCTTTCTCGGTATTTTCTTTATGACAGATAGTCCTTCATTCAGGTGAGGGGATTCCGTGAAATAAAAAGCTAAAATTTCCTGATGTTGTCTCACCTTACGCAACAATGCTTCTTGGAGTGGTGTTTCCAGAATGTTTATCAATTTTGTACATCGTAACTCAAATTCAAATATTTTATTGACCTCCAAGATCCGAGAGTACAAAATGAACTAAAGACAAACTAATTGGCCCAACATATAATAACACTACAAAAAAACATTTTGGCCAAAGAATACTAAATATACAAGAAAATAAAATTATACACATGCGTTAAACTATATTAACTCTTTAAACGCTAAATACAGGTTATGAGTAATAGAAGACATATTCGTCAGAATATGTAAAGTAGCAAAATTATTACTTTTGCTAGTTTACTGTGAAAAAAGATAATTATACATGATTTGGCTGAGGTACTAAGATTAGTTTTCTGTTTTGCACAGTGGCCGTTACCAAAATAGTAGTCTGTTTGGGTGAAATGCTCTACAAACATATGATGCCAAGGTCAGTGCTTCCACTTCTGCTGTCTTTCCAAGTAGAATACTATTTCTACTCTTTTTAGCCTTTTAACAATTTATTCTACTCTTTATTTTCTTTCGGGCGGATTACCAGGCAGAAAAATAGATTTAAAAAATTGTGTATTCAACAATCTGGTTAATTTTACCATGATAGAGTTTGATTTTCGAATTTTTTACCTGCAGGAATATCATGGACCCGGCCAAACTAACCACCGTGTGGGAGTGGAAGGAGGGGGAATCCGGAATATTTAGGCAAGCATAACTTTCGAACGGGTGATCGGATCTTAATGAAACTTTATATATGGAAAGACCTCGTGTCTGGGACAACTCATTTCTAGTCCGGAACGGATCCGGTGACTTTGGGGGAGTTGGAGGGGGGACTGGAGATTTTAGACATGTTCAGAGTGGACGGGTTGGGATGAAACTTGGTGGAAAGAACAAGTACAAGCCTTAGAGACATAGCTGACATGACCGGACCGGATCCGAGTGCTGTGGGGAGAGTTGGAGGGAGGGATTGCCGAAAGTCCGGAACCCTCCCTGGGTGCGATCTGGTGATCGCAATTGAAGGTACTTCAAGATGTGCCAGGACGATGAAACTTGGCATGAACACTAGAGACTTGACAAGGTTGGCTTAGAAATTGTCACTTCCCACATCCGACCATCCCTTAAAGTACTCATCTTACTTGACATCTCTGACTTGACAAGGTTGGCTTAGAAATTGTCACTTCCCACATCCGACCATCCCTTAAAGTACTCATCTTAACCGCAAACTCCAAAAAATACTTTTAAGCAAAACCTGCATCTTTATGACCCCATGAGCCCAAAATCATTTTTGCCTCAAGGGTTTTGCTTAGAAATTAATTTCTACCATCCTTAAAGTGCGCATCTTAACCGAAAAGTAAAAAAATACTTTTCACCGAACCACATATTCATGATCCTAAAGAGCCCAGGATTCTTTTCGCCTCAAGGGTTCATATTACAGATGATTTTCTAGCTCCCTTAAAGTGCACTTCATCACAGCCAAGTGCACAAAAAATGACTTTTTTTTTTTAACAAACGGTATATTCTCGTGATTTCCAAGCGTCCTTCGTCATTCTTATCTTAATGGTTTGGCTTACAAATGATTACACCAAACCCACGAATTGGCGAACTCCTACTTTCATCCTTTCACCAAGCCTTGCAAGTGCCATATGAGCTTACAGCTCGTGTTGGGATCCCAAAACGTAAGTGGAGGGATACCTATGACATCGCAAAAGTTGTCTGTCTGTGAGCACGATAGCTCTCGAATAGAATGAGATATTTTGATGAAACTTGGTGTGAGGATTCTCTGGGTCGAGAGTAGCCTAAGGTCGAGTTCATAGATGGGCTATGTAGCTCTTCTTGTAGAGGTGTGGGAGAGTTAAGGGGCAAACAGAATACTTTTAAACAGCTAATACTATAGTGAAGTGGTGAAGTGAACGTACTGAACGCGCTGGTGAAAACCATTTTCTCGCCCGAACAGCAGTTCTCCCGAAATCCGGCCAAAACTGGAAAATTTGTCAGTAGCAAAAGTTTTATTTTAAGTTGCACACTCTGGTTTTATTTTAAGTTGATTAGATGACAGATTTAAGAGTAAGAAGAGACGCTGGATCTGTATATGACAATCGTTTTTTACCTGGACATAGCTCGTCAGGAATTCCGTTGAAACCGGATTTCTTTTATAAGTTAAAGTTTTATTTGAAGATCTCTTTATAGGGATAGAAGATATCCTGAATTTGTTTCTGAACTTTCTTTTTTTTTTTTGCTGGACAAGTAGGTCGCATAGGATTCGGCCGAAACCTGAAATTCGGTGGAAGTAAAGCAGAAAGTTTCGACCAGTTTCGTCAAAAGAGATATGGCTTACAGAGGTATATCTGAACTTGGTTTTCTCAGATGATTAGCGTGGCGAAGAATGTACCTGGTGAAGACAAGACCCAATTGTCTGGATCAAATTTAAAATTTGTGTGATCCCATCGAAACCTTTGGTCTTGTTTTAAGCGGATCTAGTGGAAGCACTTGCCAAGAGAAAATTAATTCTTCCCTCAGTGCTTGCGGTACCCTTTCGGCAAAGGTTAGGATTCACTGGCACATTCTGGTCTTTCACCTTACGACGGCTGTTACGTAAAACCTTCGCAACAGCTCGTTCTGATTGAAGAACTTTGCATCCGCCTTTAGTGAGGTTACCTGCCGCTTCTGATTGTAAGCTCCCGCCGATTAGGAACTAATTTTACCCTCATCAAAATGCGCAAATGTCGGCTTCTTTTTAATCAATCCCCTGGGTATTCTTCCCCTGCTTAATTGCTACCGGCGACCAAGTCGATTTCAAACTAATAGGCGGGTCTTTGGGCGTAGTTAATGATTTTGTATGGGAACTGACGTGTGTGTCAACTGACGTGTATGTCTACTGACGTGTATGTCTACTGACGTGTATGTCTACTGACGTGTATGTCTACTGACGTGTATGTCTACTGACGTGTATGTCTACTGACGTGTATGTCTACTGACGTGTATGTCAACTGACGTGTATGTCAACTGACGGAAGGCTTCTAGGGTGTTGTCGAACTGACGTATTTCTAAAAAATGTCAACTGACGTGTATGTCAACTGACGGTATGCGAACTGACGGTTCGTCAACTGACGTGTATGTCAACTGACGTGTATGTCTACTGACGTGTATGTCTACTGACGTGTTGGGGAAGTGACGTGTTGGTCTACTGACGGAATTTTGTGGTCAACTGACGTGTATGCGAACTGTCGGAAAATGTTGTCGTACTGACGGAATTCTGTAGCGAACTGACGTTTATGTCAACTGACGTGTTGCGGTACTGACGGGACCCCGAAAAAATCTCTAGCAATACGGACGTATTTGAGAAATCGGTCCGTTTGGTATATTAATAAGTTCGTATTGCAAAAAAAATATGCAGGTGACGAAATTAGTCCGGATCCATTTTATTTTTGGTTTTGTTTATTTTGATTGTTTTTAATAAATTTTACATTGCACAACACCAGCAAAAATTGACTCCCCTCCGAATCTGAAAAGGAGACTTTTTAGATGATGGTGATGACAGTCGGAACATTCCCACCCATGGGGACTCGCGAGAATACGGGGAGTTAGTCCCTGGGACAAACAACAAGTGCGTGTAAAAGTGGAGTGTAAAAGAATGAATTGGATTGTAACGTTGAATTTCCCGTAACGTTTAATATTCGTATTGCATAGTTATTTTTGAAACCAACAATTGAGCTCTGAAAGAATCTCCAACAACGGCTCAGGCTCATGCTCGAACACCCTAATAGCCCTAATGTCAAAGTCATAAATTTTCATAAGCGCGTCTCACCTTACACCTTCCACGTGAGAACACATGTTAGTTCATTTGGAAACACAATCCCTTCGCGTCAGTCGTAATTTTTCAAAAAAAGTCGGTAAAAATTACCAGCCAGTCGGTAAATGTCTCCCCCCCCCCCAAACATTTTGGCTAGTAACGCCTCTGGGTGCCAGCAACTTTCCGATTTCATTATGTGTCTCCTCTCCCGTTGTGTCTTTTCAGTCACTAAATTTTCATTTTCACAGAATTCTTGCTCTACCTTGAATCACAATCGGTATTTTTTCCCTATTCACAATTTTTTTTTAGCCAGACCAGGATATACCAGACGAAGTAGGAGTATCTGGAAGCAAAAGGAGTATGAAGACTTACGTTTTTTTAGGCAAAGGACTATGTTTACTTTGTCTGTTTCATTTTAAGTGGTTACGAAACAAGTAGGCTATTGACAATATCTCTCCCTTCAACAAAGTTTTTCAAAATTCCGAAGCAGAAGGTCATAGTTTTGAGAGCGACCGTGAGTGCTCTACGCGTTTAACTGAGAAATAAACTTTTATATGAACTACTTACTTTCATGTTCTGAAGTCCTTGAAGGACGAGTAGCCTGTATATCAGCTTTAAAAAGAAACAAGACCAAAGGTTTCGATGGGATCCCAAAAATTTTATATTTGACCCAGACAACTACGTCTTGACTACGCCAGATCCAGTCTTCGCCAGGCTAATCATCTGAGGAAATTAAGTTAAGATATACCTGTATAAGCCATATTTATTTTGACGATACTGATCGAAACTTCCTGCTTTACTTCTGCCGAATTTCCGTTTTCGGCCGAATTCCGAGCGAACTACTTGTCCAGCCAAAAAAAGATAGTTCAGAAACGAATTCAGCGCATCGCCTTATCCCTATAAAGAACGTCTAATCAACTTCAAATAAAACTTTAACTTCTAAAAAAAATCCGGTTTCAACCGGATTCCGGACGAACTATATGTCCGGATAAAAAATGATTGTCATACACTGTAAAAAGTTTCTCCGAATAAGGATGCAGTATTTGCTACTGGGATTAATCTTATCTCTACTGGGATAAGATTAATCCGAATTAGGGATACTCTTATCTCAATAAAGACAAGGTTAATCCCAGTAGCAAATACTGCAAGATTTTTTTTTTGCAGTGTATACAGATTCAGCGTCTCTTCTTACCCTTAAATCTATCATCTAATCAACTTCAAATACAAATTTTACTTTTAACAAATTTTCCGGTTTCGGCCGGATTCCGGGCGAACTACTTGTCCGGCGAGAAAATGGTTTGCACCATCGTGTTCAGCATGTCTTCTTAACCCTAAATCGAACATCTAATCAACTTCAAATAAAACTTTTGCTTTGAACAAATTTTCTGGTTTCGGCCGGATTCCGGACTAACTACTTGTCCGGTCAAAAAATGGTTTTCACTATCGTGTTCAGCATGTCTTCAAATGAAACTTTTACTTTTAACAAACTTTCCGGTTTTGGCCGGATTCCGGGCGAACTACTTATCCGGCGAGAAAATGGTTTTCGCTATCGTGATCAGCATGTCTTCTTACCCCATAATCGACTATCACATTAGCTGTTTCAATATATTTTGTTTGTCCCTTAATTTAAACCCCCTCCCCCACCCCTAAATGTAGGGCTACAGTGCCCATCTACGAACTTGACCTTACTCTTGACCCAAAGAATACTCACACCAAGTTTCATCAAAATATCTCATTCCCTTCGAGAGTTATCGTGCTTACAGACAGACGGACGGACGGACGGACGGACGGACAGACGGACGGACAGACGGACAACTTTTGCGATGTCATAGGTATCCGTCACTAAAGTTTTGGGATCCCAAAAACCCCGGGACATCTTTTGAAGCTGAGGAGAACCACGGTTATAAGGGGATTTACCTACTCGGCCCCCATCAGGCAGTGAACCCCTTTTCTGTTCGAACTTTTTTTTTTGTGTGTGTCCAAGCCAGCCTCTGCCTACATATCATTTAACAAGTTTTCTTTAGTTCATTTGACAAGTTTTCATCAATTTTAGTTTGGCATGCTCCCAGCCTTAAAGTTTAACTGAAAAGCCAACTTCTATTTGTGTCACTTATCTGAATGCACTGGATTATTTGGATTCTGCTAAGGGATTCTTTGATATTCCACTATCTGCTCTAGTAGTGACGTTCAGAATATCTACAGCCGTCCCCACAACGTAAATTCTACTACGATGCGGAAAATCTGAATCTCAACACAAACGCTGCTTTTCAGTGGGCAGTGGTGAGCTTAATGAAGACTGCATAGTGCCTGAACAGAAACTTTTTGTAAATTTTTCGTCAAGCATACAACATAGGTACAAGCGCATAGAGGTACCACAAATCCTACAGATAAATTCCACTATATGAAAATCGATTATTCGTAAATAGCGGAGCAACAAACTAACGCATTTTCTTTTGGTCTTCAAGCCCATTTAAGTGAATAAGTGACGGGTAAATAGATTGTCCTGTCTCAGCCCTTTTCGGTTAAACTTTAATATTCGCAAGTTGCCACAGGGAAACCAATCAAAAGACAAGCTTTTGATTGACAAGTTAAGCAAAAATAGGACAGAAATAGGTTTTAGGAAAACAAAAATAACAGCTCCATTATCATGGAAAGAATTTTCGTTCTTAGTTGTTGTGTATTCTTCCATCATTTGGGGGGATGAGCTCATCGGCCCGTAGGTCATAGCCATAGAAGCAACCTAGGGATTAACCCACAGTAAAATAGGGCACACTTCGTTGAGCCAAATTGGCAGCTGACCCACAGAAGATGAGAAATTCACATGTGCAGAATTCTTGTCTGCAGTAACCAGGAGATGCCCGTCTCCACCAAAATATGGTTGGTGCACTGCAATGCCGATGCACTGCAATTTCGTGGGAACCTGTGCAGCCATCCTAAAGAATAGTGTTAAGTTTGAGTCCCAATGTTGGCCAGGGTGGTTACAAAATCATTCCAATTTATAGACAAGACGAAGAACACAAAACATTGGTCGCGAATACAACATATTTATAAACGACCCGAGGCCATCGACCGGCATGTGGCCAGATCGCTTGCCGATCCGCGGATCCGCGACTAAAAACAAACCGGAATGAATCACTCCGACTTGTCAATCCGACCTCAACATAACTATAATGAGTCACGACGAAGAGCGCGAGGGGTTAGTGCCTTCTGCAAATCGCAAGCAAGACAAAAGTTGTGCCAGGCACAACAAATAGTTATATAGGGTTCTTAAAGCACTCTCGCGCTTCAGGGCAAGGCTGTTCACAAGGGAAGCGCAGTAAAGTTGCGTGCACTACGCTGTAAAAACAAAGCATTTCATACAACCATCACATCCTCCGCATGGTCAATTGAGTGGCAGCCAGCAGGTCTAGACCACACTGTTGGTATATAGACCATATTTTGTTGTATGTATACCAACTGGCTCGAAAGTCTTGTCGATTGCCTTTAATCTTCTGAAACCAACTTGCCTTTTGTAAGAGTGCCGACTGCCTGAAACGTCCTAGTCCCGTGGTGAATTCCCATTCACTCACTTGTTCTGTGCAGACTTGTCTACTGGGAACTGCCAAACTCGGCTTGTCGAATGAAAATTGATATACGCTCTGCCTAGCAAGGCAGATCAGCTGCTATTTCAAGCTAGCCTACGTCGAGCTGAAAGATAATTATTTCCTTCTTGATGACGATGGTAAAAGTCGGAGCATTCCAGGTCCGATGAAAAATTTGTAGCCTGTGTAGTTAGATGGAAGTTGCATGTATTGATATGCAGTAGTACAGAATACTTTAATTTAACGTGCCTCACACTTGGCTAATCTTAAAGCACAACTCTTACTAGAAATAATATTTGCCCTATGAAATGGGTAAGAAAGAAACATTTTCGAAAATACCATTACTTTCCATCTGAAATTAGCGATTTTCTTGTTAGCGCCTTTCGACTATGTCCAGCCTTCCTGCTCTCCGAGGCGGCGGCTGGGCGCAAAACATTTGAAAACTGATCGCGCCGTGGTTCAAAAGTGTGAAAACTAAGCAAATAAATGAAGTAATAAACAAAAGCTTCTCAGATTATTATGTGTGAAAGAGTTGTCAGCAGGCGTTGATGATCCCGACAAACGTTTCGTTGTGTGACGGGCAAAACTCGGCAAGGCCAAGAAAGCGCTAAACTTTCGTAGGCACAAAACGAAACAATGGAGAAAGGTGGGGATTTTAGAAGCTTATAATTCTGTATGGGAGCTAGGTATACTGTAAAAAGCAGAATAAGCAAGAGGGGTCCTTTAAGCAATAGTGTTCAGTAGCATCCCGCCTTGCTACAGTAGCATCCAGTCTTGCTATAGTATATAGCATGTAGTAGCATCAGTTGGTACTGCGTGGTACTTTTTCGTGCAACTTTATTAGGCCTACTACTATTGAGACAATTTTTCATCGAGCGTCAATCAGGAGAATGAGTGAATTTATTCCCAAAAAGCCCGTTGGCTTTTTGGAAACAAAATAAAATACAAATACAAAAAAAAATGGAAACATCAAAAAGAGCAAACCCTTACTACAGAAAGCGCTTTCACTTCTCCATGGCCTGCTTCAGAAACCTGCCAAGCCGACGAAGGTCAGCAAAATTTGTCTTCCCCAGAATGTTAATTAGTCAGGTCCTCCTCTTCCATCGTTTCTCGCCCAAAAGTCTCTGTTCTCAAATCTTTTAGCTCCCCGCATCGACCCACCAAATGAAAATTATCCTACCCCTATGAAGCGCACATGGGGCAAAAGTAAGAACCAGAATGTGTGTTATCACAGACAGTTGAAAACATTACGATAACTGCACAGTCTAGAAGGAAAGAGGAAACCAGAGCAAAATAATACTAGGTAGTAGCGCCAAGACTTCAACACTAGCACCAGCGCTAGCTTCAATAACAAAATTCCCATATTCTGTATCCAATATTCTGAACACAGGAAAAAAAAGATACAACCTCCCCTGTTTTGTCGATGTGTGCAGACCGTATCTTAGGTCTGTAGAAATTTCTAAACATGCAAGTTTGTCTCGCTTGAAATGCCGCAAGCATGGTGGGCTGTGCTATGAGTATGGAAAAGTTGCTATGAGTATGGCCCGTTTGCGAAGCACCAGAGCAAAATAACACTAGGGAGTGGTGTCAGGACTCCAAAAACGCGACACACACTCGAATAGCAGTGACACTAGCAACACTAGCGATAGCAAACGTCTAGTGCACCTGCGCTGGCTCCAATAACTTAAAATTCTGAACACAGCAAAAACCTTCCCTGTTTCTTCGATGAGTTCAGACTGCATCGTAGCTTTACGAGAAATGTCTAAACCAGCAAGTTCGTCTCGCTTTAAATGCCACTAGCGTAGTGGGCGGCGCTACAAGTATGGCCCAATTATGAAGCTTGTAAAGCATAGGTCTTGGCGCTACTCCCTAGTGTTATTTTGCTCTGGTGAAGCACGGAAACCATAGGTCTTGGCGCTACTCCGTAGTGTTATTTCTCTCAGGAGGAAACCAAACTAAGAAACAAGAACTGGCCGAATTGAGTAAAACATTATTTTACTTGGTTCACACTGCTACGACTTCCCAAAAATTTATATATTTTGTGACATTCGACACAAGCTGTTTGACAAGCAACGCAGAACTGTGATTTTCCGCAATGTGGGATTCGGTGAAATATTTCAACTGGTGCAACAAAACGCATGCGTTCTCTGACAAAACATATGAAGTTCGGGTGAAAATTTCGAGGTAGTAGAATGTCCCCTGGGTCTTCAGAGGTTATCTCCTGAGGGTTTCTTTGTTGTTCTGCCAAAGATCGCGACAAAAAAAACTCAGTTTTCCATAGGCGTCTGCGATGTGAACATTACTGCGGTCCTGTCATACGTTGGAAAATCACAGAAAAAATTGCATTCAGTGCAAACCTTTTTTCTTGAAACGTCTCGCCTTTTCCGCAGTGATAAAGTACTCAAGAATTTATAATCCGTTCTCATTTTATTCCAATTCTATACGCACAAATAACAGACAGTACAAAACAACGCTTTAACAACTAACAATTATTCTGTTGACAAGCACGGACCAAGGTCCTGCTGATTCTACCAAAAAAATTTAACAGCCCATGCTCGGGAGAATCCTTTGTCTCTCACACTTTTTGCACCATTTGCTGTGGCAGAAGGAAGTGCAGACAAATGTTTCACATTAACATGGCAGAAACGGGAATCGAAGACGAACATTTTTAAAGATTTAAATACTTGCTGGTGAAACGGGCAGAAAAACAGTAATCGAGACTCGCTAAACAGAGCTAAGTGGAACCGAATTTTTTTACAGATATTTGCGTATTTTGCGCTCCTTTCTGCACTAGACAGAAAAAAACGGACTTTTATTCGCTCAAATATGGAAAATCCACTTGTGTTATAAGCATCAGAACCTCCGTCTCCCTATCTCTGTAATACGAACATGCGGAGTCAAATAGACTCCCGATACCCTGCCCGATGCAAACGAGCGGATGGTAGGAGCCACGAGGAATATCACAATTCGGTACCTCTACAAACAACTATATCGCAGCAAGGCCCCAGAGCAGTGTTGCCAGATCACTGTCAAAAAAATAAGCCGCGGCCTCTGAAAAATAAGCCAGAGAAATTTACACCTTCCAAAAACTCAATGCCAATTTTTGGGGGGTTATGTGTTGACAATACAGAACCCCAAACATTTTTCGGCCTTCGGCCGCGACGATTAAAACAATGTGACAACAGTCGATTTGTCTGAAAAACAGCATGTTTTTGGTAAAGATAGTCCATTTTTCACATCACGCCAAGAAATACGCCAGTTACAAAGAAAAACAGCCACATTTTACGTAACACGCCAGTTGCAAAAATATTCACGCCAGTCTCCGACAAGATCCACCAGTTTGTCGTGAAATCCGCCAATCTGGCAACACTGCCACAGAGAAGAAATTCTGAGAATAAAGGCCGATTGGTTGTCTACCATTGTGACTTCGCATGTGACGCGCTATAGACCGGGTCAGAACGTCTGCTGCACTCAAAGCTCAGCAAGTACCTCTAACTCAGTTTTGTCATGGTATCCAAAGTCGCTGCATGGAACCAAAGACGGAGGTTCTGTTGGCTTATTTGTTCTTGATAGATCAAGGGTAGGCTAAAGTTTGGTTGTCGAGTTGCTTCGTCTCTAGAAGATTCTTGGCTTCAGATACCACAGGGGTTGTATGAAATGGCCTCACAGAAGCAATTTCAAAAAGATAGGCTCCGCATCTCCTTAAACGATGGAATTCTCCCCGGTAGGGCTGTTATTGATTCTTGATTGAATCTACTTGTGGGAAACCGTCAGAACTCCACAACCTTTCTCCACTAAAAGCTAGTTTACGAGTCAGACTGGGTCTGATAAATCCAGTCAACTGCAAACCTTCCGAAATACAAAAACGTCAACGTCTCTGCAAAACGATTCAACAGCTATAGCATTAGAACAAGTAACACGGATTTGTACAAAATGTACTAGTTCAAACGTTCGTATCAAATGCGTCCGTATAAACTTCAAATTGGTCTTTATAAAGTACGGATTTACCAAAATAGAAACGTCGCTTTTTGTAGCTATATAATATAACCAAACGAACAGACACAGTCTGTTGCTTCAAATCCTTGGGATTCAAATGAAACAGCAAGATCACTTTGCCACAAGGACGGAGACGAATTCTGCAAAAAAAAAAAATGATAGAAACTATTCCATTGTTCTTGCTGAGAGTGTCTGAATAGCTCTTTCTCCGTTTACCCTACACTGTAACCCCACGTCGGACTTTCTCCCACGTCGGACTTTCGTGATTGTGCATCACCGAATTCGGAGATTTTTATTACGAGTTCGGAGAGTAAAATCCGATGGAAGATTAAATAAAATATAAAATGCTGCAGATTATTTTATCTGAAAGTGGAGTTTTTTTTTAGCCAGGCTCTTGGCTGTTAGCCAGGTTCTGGATTCGTGCAGATGATCTCCAGTAAAAGTTTCGCGTTCATACGAATAAAAGGCAGTCGTGCTACGTACTATGCTGTATTTTGTGGACAATGGTTCGAATTCATTTCTTACTCGGCGACTTGGATTGCCACCGGATCGGGATGTTTTTTGTAGAAGGTTAGATACTTGGTCGTAAAGGTCCGGATAAACGGTCGGGTTTCCGGTCCGGATTATTTTCATCAAGTTGCCTCGTTCTCAACTTTTCCGAATGGAACTTCTCAACTCGTCCGCCCAGTGTGCAAAAGTAAGAGTTCTGTTTTTTCGATTTGCGAAGTTCCTGCTGAGACTTCCCCCGTGGACGAGGAACTCCTATGTCATTCGTCATTACGGTGTATCCGATCCAACAGTGTGTGTTAACCGGGTCGTCGAGGATTTTCTGGAAATGCTAAAGGAAGAGCGAACCCGTGGCTAGCCATCCTGTGCCAGTAGTTTTACTAATGTACATAGTGGTGTAAATACTTCTGGTGATGTTCCGTAGTGTTCTTTTTTCTCTTTTCTTTTCTTTTTTTCCTTTTCATAGTTCGTTCTAAGTCTATGTGAATTTTCGGGTAATAAAATTACTTACTTACTTACTTACTTACTTAATGCCGAAAATCTGGCAGCGACTTCCCGGCCCAATTGTAATTAAGTATACAAATGGTGACCCAATGGCACTTTCTCCGTTTCTGAGTTAGAAGATTAAGGACAAGAGTAACGGATAAGGGAAAGAACATAAACAAGATAATGGTTTCTCGTACTAGTCGTACTGTTTAGTTCAACATTGCGTTTCGATGATATAATTTTTAAACTAGAACTAAACTGTATCTGACTGTTTTATACTTGCAAGGTTTTCGTCAGCATTATCTCCATGCACCACTGACTAGAGAAAAGAAGCACAATTTGAAACGTCATAAACGCGTCCGGTGGCTAAATTTTGAAGTATGACCAAGAACAAATAATCAGCAAGAACTTCTGTCTTTAGTCGCATGAAGCGACTATGAAAACCCCGACAAATCTGAGCGGACCTGGAGGTATTTACTCTAGCTTTGAGCTGATGTTGATACCCGTTCACTCCTCTTCCGTCTTCACCGTTGCCTATCGCACAAGATATATCGAAAGAGGCGAGCAGAAGGCGTACTCCGTGCGTTGATCCGCTCTGTAGCGCGTTCATAGAACCAATCAGCGTTGACTTCTAGATTTCCTCTTTAGCAACTTACCGGCGATCTAGCTATTTGTAGAGGTAACGAAACGTGATGTGGCGTAAAGCCGCTCGTTTGCATTCTCGACTCAGCATGTTTGTATGACCGAGATAGGGAGAAAGCAGTTCTGTCTCGTTATTTGTTCTTGGTATGACATATTCCAACTTACCATCATACATTATTCTGCCATCACCACGAGCATCAGCCTTTTTGAGCAGCGCGTCCACCTCCGGGTCTGTCATACGATCGCCAAGTTTTGTCATTGTGTTTCGGAATTCTGCAGCTAGTATCCAACCACGACCATTCTTGTCGAAAACTCTGAATAAAATAGACATATTTAATTACAAAGGAAATTCAGACTAGGATATATTAGTGTGGCAATACTTCAAAATTACCCCTTACAGATACACTGGATTTCCAAGGGACTGTCTTTATAAGCAGGGACCCATAAATTTCCTTACAGGGGGTCTGTCATTTCCTATGCTTCTATATTGATATGATGACCGAACCATCGGCCAAGTGCCATATACCGATCACTTTTCCGTCGGTAGGTCGGTCTGTCTGTCGGTCGGTCGGTCTGTCGGTCGGTCGGTCCGCTGATTTCGAGTTAGGGTACTTCCAGATGTGCTAGGACGATGAAACTTGGCAGGCATATGAGGGACCCGACCAAACTAACTTGGAAATAGTCACTTCCCCGATCCGACCACCGTGGGGGGAGTGGAGGGAGGGGGAATCCGGAATACTGACGTATGTCTAACTTTTGAACGGGGAATCGGAACTTAATGAAACTTGATATTTGGAAAGACCTCGTGTCTCAGATGTCAGATGTTAAGTCCGAAACGGATCCGATGACTTTGGGGGGAGCTGGAGGGGGGGGACCGGAAAGCGTGTGACATGTTCAGAGTGGACGGATCGGGATGAAACTTGGTGGGAAGAAAAAGCACAAGCCTCAGATACGTAGTTGACCAGACCGGACAGGATCCGAGCACTGTGGGGGGAGTGGGAGGGAGGGTTCCGGAATTCCGGTGATTCCGAGTTAAGATGCTTACACATGTGCTAGGACGATGAAACTTGGCAGGTATATTAAGGACCCGACCAAACTAACTTGGAAATAGTCACTTCCCCGATCCGACCACCGTGGGGGGAGTGGAGGGAGGGGGAATCCGGAATATTGACATATGTCTAACTTTTGAACGGGCAATCGGATGTTAATGAAACTTGATATTTGGAAAGACCTCGTGTCTCAGACGTCAGACGTCAAGTCCGAAACGGATCCGATGACTTTGGGGGGAGTTGGAGGGGGGAGAACCGGAAATCGTGTGACAAGTTCAGAGTGGACGGATCGGGATGAAACTTGGCGAGAAGAACAAGCACAAGCCCCACATCCGTAGTTGACAAAACCGGACCGGATCCGAGCACTGTGGGGGAGTTGGAGGGAGGGTTTCGGAATTTCGATGATCCCGAGTTAAGATGCTCACACATTATTGTGCTAGGACGATTAAACTTGGCAGACGTATCAGGGTCTCGACAGTTTTAACTTAAGAACAGTCTTTTCTCCGATTTGACCATCGTGGGGGGTGGGGGTGGGAGGGGTAATCCGGAATCTTGAGAAATGTCCTACTTTTGAACGGGTGATCGGATATTAATGAAACTTGATATTCGGAAAGAACTAATGTCTCATGTCTCCGGTTTCAAGTGCGGACAAAACCGATCAATGTGGGCCGCAAATCTTGTAACACGCTTAGAGTATAGCGGTTGGGATGACACTTGGTGGGAAGAACAAGCGTAAGCCCTAGATACATCAGTGGCAGAACCGCACCGGTTTTGGGCACTCTGGAGGGAGTTGCAGGGGGTCCGGAATTCCGGTGAATTTTTAGCGCCCTTAAAGTACACATCTTCACAGCCAAGTGCAAAAAAAAATAATTTGTTTACCAAACGAAACAATCTCTTGATTTCCAAGGGTCCGTCGTCATTTTCATCTCAAGGGTTATGCTTACAAATGATCACAACAAACCCACGAATTGGCAAATTCCTACTTTCATCCTTTTACCTAGCCTTGCAAGTGCCATATGAGCTTACAGCTCTTGTTTATAAATCTTGGCGCTACTCCCTAATGTTCTTTTGCTCTGGTTGCGGGCATCGCGATTTTTCACGACGCGATTTCAGTCGTCCGGTGATTCACCAAATTCGGTAACGAATGAGACCAAATAAACAGGTTAAATCACCGAATTTAAGAAGGGACGGACAGAATGTGGTGAAATCGATGCGGACTGAACAAAAGTTGGATGAATTACCAAATTCGATAAAGAATGGAAACCAATAAACACGTAAAATCACCCAATTAGGAAATGTGGGGACAAAAGATTTTACGAATTTTTTCCTTCGGTGAAAATTCGACCGAATGCCCAAAACAAATGTAAAAACGCTTTATAAGAAGAACCGGAGGCCACGACCACCATGCAGTGAGTACTCCGGGACGAAGAACGCAACTAGTATATATGTGGCTTTTCTGTTCTAATACAGTAGAGGTATGCTTTTTTAACACATCCCTAGTCGTTTTACTACCTTGGTTTTGGTCCTTGTTGTCCTTTCATTCAAGTAAAAAGGAAAAATAACATACTTTGTGTCAGCCATCTGCTCAGCTTTCTTCTGCGACAAAGCGCATGTTGCAGTATTATTTTTGTTGACTTTTAGATATGCTTATTCTTCCGTTGAGGTCTGCTATTTAATTCGAACAAAATCTTGAAGTTTTAAGAAAAGCAACAGCAGAAAATTACGAGCAAACATTTCAGAATCCAGCTGACTGGAGCTGACCTAAACTGGGCACGAAAATAAACGTTGTGAGATGTGTTTTGCTCTAAAAGTTGGGTCGTATGGGTTCGATGTTTTCTTCGGCGACCGTCTAAAGTTAGGTGACGTTCCAATAAGCATACCTTTACTCCACTAAAGTATACCTTGAAACAATGACACGTGAAGAAATATTGAAATTGAAAACGCAAATTAAGGCAAAACAATCATGCATCAATTATAAGAAAAAGCTGGGTCTACTATTACCTAAAAGCTTCTAATAACTCTAAAGGGTTGTCCAGCGATTCCTTTAGGCTTTTGGACATCAGTTGAAGGAACTCGTTGAACTCTACAGACCCCTTTCGGAACTGTGAGAACTCTTTGACAAGACGACATAGATCACCATCTATTGGAAGTAATATGGATTATAAATAACGAGGACCAAGCAGTTGGCGCAATTCGCCTGATTCCAGCTCAACGCTTGACTAATTTCTGAAAGTCCTCTCCATACCTTATCAGTACCTTATCAGTACTTATCAATAAATATGGATCCACAAGGAACAGAAAATCTTTCACTTTCTACTCCAAAGACATGTCCATTGCTCGGAAAGCAGATTGCAGATATTCTTTTCCTAATTTTGTGGGTCTATTTTGCAATTCACCGGACATTGCTGATAATACTGATCGTTTTTGTTAAAATTTTAAGTGTATTTATGGTAATTTTAAAGTGTATGTAAAGAACACAAACATGTTTTTTATGTGTTTGATTTGTGTATTTTACTTTGTTTTCTTTTCCTCCGCTGTAACCAAAAAGTGGGTCATAAATAAATAATGAGACGCGGGGGGGGGGGGCTTACAGAGAAATGAGAATCGTCCGCTTGAAAGCGCTGAGCAGGAATATGGTCAATTATATATACTTATCTAATCTAATGCTGCAAGCTGATATGTTCAGACCCAAAGATCTAAAACCATTTATTTTAGGATAATATAACCTACTGTGACTATGTCAACCGGCCAAAAAAGTATGATGCAGCGTCTACCCATAATATGTGGGAATTGCCCGATGAAAAATTCTTTGGCTGTATGGTAGTTGTACGAAAAAGTTGCATGTGATATGTAGTAGTATGGACTAGTTTGATTAGTGATATGTAGTAGTATGGAATACTTTGATAAACATACCTCCGACTGGGTTAATCTTATGTAGTAGTATCCGATAGCATCCAGTTTGCTAGTAGTAGCATGTAGTAGCAACAGTTACTATCTCGTACTACTCCATACGACTAATCTCGGAAATTTTTCATCGGGTGTAGCTACATTGTCAGAAGTTTTATAACAGGTAAAACAAGGATGCGCAGTTTCAATAGACAACATTTAAGATGTAATCCGCTGTGATTTTGAAAATGTTATGCATTATGCATAAGATTTCATGCGCCACGTTTTCAAAATCACAACAGATTACACCCGAAGTATTGTATGTTGAAAACGCACATCCTTGTGTTATCTGCTATGGAACCTCTGACAGTGAACTAATCCAATGTAATACTGCAAGCAGCAATGTTCTGACCGAGTGATCTGAAACGTTTCATATAAAATGCTATACCTGATGTAACTACGGTACCTACTGCATGGTGAGATACAAAGTTTAAAAGACGGTTAAAGAGAATCTCACCCGTGGGCCGTTGTCCCAAGGATCTTAGCACCAACGCCAGTTCTGCTGCGTTAATTACGCCATCTTCATCTTTATCCATCATCATGAAAGCCTCTTTGAAATCTGAAATATCAAAACTAGATTTCCGACTAAGTATTGGGTAGTGGTGGACTGTTTTGACTCATAACACTGTGAATTAATTATTTAAATGTTGATTTTTCGGTTTGTTTTTTATTTTTCATTTTTTTTTGTTTTGCCGGCATGGGCTTTAGTTTGAAAAAATTCATTCATTTAGTCAGTCAGTCATTCATTAAAAAGTTTTCTTCACGTTTGGTGTTAATAGACGAATGCACACAAAGTTTAAATTAATCCGATTTGTGAACGATTTTGGCTTCCCCTTCGACTGTGGGCTTTTGAGACGTGGGCATTTCGAACCGTGGCATTCTGAGCGTGGGCATTGTAAGAGTGGGCAAGAAAATCGCTGGCATTGTGGGAGCCACTCAAAATTAACGTTTAGATGGCGCATGAATCAAAAGTTATCAAAAGCTAAATAAGTTGGTAGCCTATTTCTTGCAGTAATTGTTTCCGGTTTTTACTTGCTAAGAAATACCACTCAAAATTAACGTTTAGATGGCGCATGAATCAAAAGTTATCAAAAGCTAAATAAGTTGGTAGCCTATTTCTTGCAGTAATTGTTTCCGGTTTTTACTGGCTAAGAAATACCACTCAAAATTAACGTTTAGATGGCGCATGAATCAAAAGTTATCAAAAGCTAAATAAGTTGGTAGCCTATTTCTTGCAGTAATTGTTTCCGGTTTTTACTTGCTAAGAAATACCACTCAAAATTAACGTTTAGATGGCGCATGAATCAAAAGTTATCAAAAGCTAAATAAGTTGGTAGCCTATTTCTTGCAGTAATTGTTTCCGGTTTTTACTTGCTAAGAAATACCACTCAAAATTAACGTTTAGATGGCGCATGAATCAAAAGTTATCAAAAGCTAAATAAGTTGGTAGCCTATTTCTTGCAGTAATTGTTTCCGGTTTTTACTTGCTAAGAAATACCACTCAAAATTAACGTTTAGATGGCGCATGAATCAAAAGTTATCAAAAGCTAAATAAGTTGGTAGCCTATTTCTTGCAGTAATTGTTTCCGGTTTTTACTTGCTAAGAGATGAAGTGTATGTGTTAGGTTGAACGTTGCATTATGTCGATAAGTTCCGCTATTTGGGGTTTACATTCAAACATGACCTGAGTGACGATCTACTATTATAAACATGACAGAAGGGCTATGTAAACGAAAAGTGTTCTTATCGATAAAAACACAGGGCAAACTTTGATGTAGGCCACGCGTCCAGTTTTCCACAACCTATTGTTACCATTTTCTTGCTCTGGCACTGGTGACTACTCCTACCACTAAGAGTCAGAGAAATGTCAAAATAAGATAAAAACCGTTGTTCAAGCGCTTATTTATGTTGTCGCGTAGTTGTATCATCTATACTTGTTCTCGAGAAACTTTCTCACATTTTCTAGAAAATACTAGTTACTCTACATGGCTCACCTAAACTTAAAGAAGCTTAAAGACGGTCTTAAAACCAACTCTACTGTCTATTTCCAGGCACCTGGAAATAGGCCTAAGCTCTTTGCTTATCGCCGGCCTCTCTTTTCCCCCATATCGGCGATGCCAGGATTCCTATATCCCTCTTGTGAGCAGAAGGAGTCATATTTTAATGCATTTGAAGACATTCTGAGCGTGGGCATTGTGAGAAAGGCCAAGAGAATCGTGAAGTCGCCCATTTTCGCCCATATCGGCGATGCCGGGATCCTTATATTTCTCTCGTGAGCAGAGGAATCACCTTACTGTAGTAGTGGCACATTTGTGACTTTTAGACACCATCTTGTAAACAGTTAATCCTTAAAAATATTTGGATGAATTCTTTCGTTTGTGTCTTATTTCTTCATCGAAATGTGTTACTATTGAGGAAAGTAATGTTTGATACCTGCATTGTTGGATCACCTTGACAATATCCCACAACAGATGGTGATTCGTATGAAGCAAAAGCTGAAGATTAGATTGGGATTAAGAACCATGACGACGCTTTGGAGAGTAGTCCATGTAATTTTCAATTCTTATTTCTTTTTCCCCTTCCCTAGCAAAGTCCTTTTTTAATTGTCCGGCTGCAATTCGGTTGCAACCCACCTCGGCTGTTTCAGCTGCCTTCGACCCCTCTTGCCTCTGATTAGGAACTCGGATAAATCTACAAAACTGGCATATCTGACCAGAGAGATCCTTCAAGAGTCTGATCCCTTTCGGGAAGCCACAATCTTTTCCCCTTTCGTTAAAACAAAAAACTGAGCCGATATTTTATTTATCTGGTTTTTTTAAAACTCGTGTAGCATTTTTTCAAACAATTCATCTTTTTTACTTTTTGGGCCACGACTCCTCCCTGTTTATTAAAATATAATTATCATTATTATAGTTTATTAAAAATAAATTATCATTATTAATATTTCCCTACGTGGTTAAAAGGTTTTTTTTTTAATCACAGACTTTTGTGTTGGCAGCTTTTTTATAATCTATTGTTTGTCACTAACTTGCATCTCAGCAAGACGTAGCTGAAGAGAGCACATCAAAGGTTAAGACAAAGCATGGTGATATTTTTTTTTTCAGTTTTATGGATGCTGACATTCTTTTGTTTTCACCGTTATTAGCATCGTTATTAGCTGGAAACACAAACCAGAGGAAGACAACAAGTAAACAGAACGGATTCAAAGAAATACGCCACGGTCAATTTATATTGCAGCGTAGTGAATAAACTATAATTTATTTTTAATATAACACTACGCTGCAATATAAATTGACCGTGGCGTATTTCTTTGAATCCGTTCTGTTTACTTGTTGTCTTCCTCTGGTTTGTGTTTCCAGCTAATAACGATGCTAATAACGGTGAAAACAGAAGAATGTCAGCATCCATAAAACTGAAAAAAAAATATCACCATGCTTTGTCTTAACCTTTGATTTGCTCTCTTCAGCTACGTCTTGCTGGGTTGCAAGTTAGTGACAAACAATAGATTATAAAAAAGCTGCCAACACAAAAGTCTGTGATTAAAAAAAAAAACTTTTAACCACGTAGGGAAATATTAATAATGATAATTTATTTTTAACCCACAAATTGTACAAGACGAAAACAGTGGAGTAAAAAAAGAAAATAAGAAGATATAATTAGGGAAAACACAACACATACAAACAAAATCTTCTCAATAGTCAAACAGACGAAGCACATGAGAGGGCGACAGACGCGCGTACGTTTCGGACAATACGCTCTTCATAAAATTCAATACCGAATTATCGCCAGATGTGCTAGAGGAACAATAACAATCACACGTGAGAACGGGGGACAAGTTATCGGAATGGAGAATGAGTGATTAGGCTTTCGGCTCACACCGACCCGCTAATTAGCCCCGTCGGAAAGTGGTTCAGCAGTCAGCAATGATGTCGGAAGCCAAAATTGACAAACTTGATGTAGACTGATAAAACAGAGCTGGATTGAGAACAAACAGAGGTAGAGGCATTTTATGAAGTTTCAAGTATGGCTAGGCCTAAGACAATTTGGAAATGGCCAAACAAACCCGGATAAACGTATACCACGAAGTAACATGTCATTGTTTACTTTATGCCAGTGCATCTAGTGGCCAAAAAAGAACTAATCTGGATATAATTTTATGAAGAGCGTATTTTCTGTGGTGAACAGTTCTCCGTAGAGAGAGCTCAACGCTCCGTAGCCAAGGAGGGAGAAAGTAAGAAATTTGCAAAACGAAAGTAAGAGGTAAGAGATTTTACCTGAGACTTGATCTTCCGTTAATCCATACTCAAGCTGAAAAATTAACAAGAATTAGGAGGTGGCTATAATAAATATTTGTTGGCCTGACATTTCCTTTTATGCTGCGGAGAGACGATCAGGTTTTCCCAGCCAAATTTTCTGCATATTTGTTAGGCTATCAATTTGACAAAATCTCAACTTTTCCGCATGGAACTGATGATGGTGGCAAAAGTCTTAGCAGGAATTCCAGCCCGCAGACACCGATCCTAATTGTCTTTCCGCAGAATAGGATCTGCACCGTTACTCCGTTTAAACCTGCTATCGTTAGTTACCACGTGGTTACCACTGACAAGGGTTGCTGATTCTCACATCTCAGTTCTCGCTTCTCATTTCTCAATTCTCTTACAAACTAGCGTTTTTATCGAAGAAAGACTATTGAGAACGAGAAAAAAGAAGATACTATCCCACCAACTTCTCGACTGCAGAATCGCGAAGCTTTCCTCGTTCTCATTTTTTACACAAATGCAAAAAAGGAGAACTGGCTCATCTCAATATACAGTGCTAAATAGGAGAATTCTGAGGAGAATTTTGAGATAAAACTCAAATACTTTTGGGACTGATTATAGCTTGATAACGCAAACCACTCGCTGAACCATTCCAGCGTCCGACGAAGTTTATTTTCATTGTTAGTATGAGTATGAGCCGACGTATAAAGCTTAACGTAGAAATAACCTACTACGTTCAGAACTGGAACTCTGGAACAAATACCGAATAACTCTGGTAACATAGCGTAACCGAATGTCAATGGAGATGAAAGAAAATGAAACGTACTACTTAATAACAACTGATATATTATAACCTTAATTTCCAATACAAACGAGGCGTTACGAACCAAAATGTTTGGGGGGGGGGTATTTACCGACTGGCTGCTAATTTTTACCGACCGTTTTCGCAGATAAAACGACCATTATTGAGAAAAAACGACTGTGATGACGAAAAATCGGCTGATTTTCAGAAAACGACTATTTTTAAGTAAAAATCCACTATTTTTACGAGAAACCGACTGTTTTTAAGAAAAATTGACTGTTTCCAAGAAAGAATCGACTGTTTTTACGAAAAATCGCGGCGCTTCGCGCCGACTCGGCTATTTTTTTTTTCGACTGGCTGACAACATTCGGGGGGGGGGGGTCCCCCTCCCCTCAGTCGTGACGCCCCTGAAAACAAACATATATAAAATCTACTCAAAATCCACACCCTGAAGAGGACCATTGCCAAGAAGGGCTAAAATATCGCTGAATAAAATCCTATCTGACTTATTCGTTTTAGTAACTTTGTATATTATATAATTTTTTTTCGTTATATATAGATAAATGAAACTGAATTAAATTGAAATAGAATTGTAGAGATAGAAACGTAGGCTACTTACAAGATCTATGGTGACGAGAAGGTCGTGCTGTGGAAGCCGCTGTCCTTTTTTGTTCTTTTTGTTCAAGGCGCTGATGGACTGCGGTTTGGTCTGAACTTTGTTCAAGGAAGGCTTGAGTGAAGGAGCAACTTTCTGATGTGGCTTGTGACCTGATAAACATAGAATCGGGTTGATTCTTGGCCTAGTTATACTATTTAAACAGAAATTTACTTATTTTATTTAGGTTTTTGCCACAGTGGCAATTTCCCATAAAACCTTGAACCTTAACACAATCATTTGTATGTAAGTAGGATCTATAAAATATATAGCCTAACCATAACACATTTTTGTAACAATTTTTTTATTTATATACTAAGTATACGAATGAATACATGCATCACTCATCCCCCGCTTACAAAAAGGATACAAAAATGGATAGTGAAAAAAAAGAAAACGAGGTGTTTTCACGTTGAGCACGAGAGTTACTGATTAAGAAACCAAGGACAAAAGAATGCAATACAACTATTTAATTCAGTTCACATTATCCTGGATGGAATTAATATTGGCCCTCTCAATACAGCTAAAAATTAAACAACGAAAAATTTGGGCCTGGATGCTGCAAATCGGTTTCAATGTTAGTTTCAGTAATACAGAACTATGCAGTAACAAGAATTAAAGTATAAAACCCAGTGAAGACTCTTCGGAAGAAATTTGGTTCGTTGTACAAACAAGAGCTGTAAGCTCATATGGCACTTGCAAGACTTGGTAAAATGATGAAAGTAGGAATTCGCCAATGCGTGTGTTTGCTCTGATCATTTGTAAGCAAAATCCGACTGTTCTTAAGTGAAAATTGTTAAGTCCATGATATGCCTGCCAAGTTTCATCGTCCTAGCACATGTCTAAGCGTCTTGTCGGGATCACCAGAATTCCGGAACCCTCCCTCCAACTCCCCCACAGTACTCGGATCCGGTCCGGCCTTGTCAATTATGTATTTAGGGCTTGTGCTTATTCTTCCCCCAAAGTTTCATCCCGATCCGTCCACTCTGAACATGTCAAACAATTCCCCCCCCCCCAACTCGAGTTGGGAGACTTTGGGGGGATCCCCCCAAAGTCGCACCGGATCCATCCCGACTTGAAGTGTGACGTCTGAGTCACGAGATCTTTCCAAATGTCAAGTTTCATTAAGATTCGGTTCCCCGTTCTAAAGTTATAAATACGTAAACATTCCGGATTCCCCCTCCTTCCATCCCCCCCGGTGGTTGGATCGAGGAAATGACTATTTCCAAGTTGGTTTGGTCGGGTCCCTAATATGCCTGCCAAGTTCCATCGTCCCAACACATGTGTAAGTATCTTAAGTCGGGATCACCGGAATTCCGGAACCCTCCCTCCAACTCCCCCCACAGTGCTCGGATCTGGTCCGGTCTTGTCAAATATGTATCTAGGGTTTGTGCTTGTTCTCCCCACCAAGTTTCATCCCGATCCGTCCACTCTGAATCTGTCACATGATTTCCGACTCCCCCCCTCCAACTCCCCCCAAAGTCATCGGATCCATTCCGGACTTGAAATGTGACATCTGAGACACGAGATCTTTCCAAACATCAAGTTTCATTA
The DNA here is from genome assembly GCA_023053555.1 of Branchinecta lindahli. Taxonomy (NCBI): domain Eukaryota; kingdom Metazoa; phylum Arthropoda; class Branchiopoda; order Anostraca; family Branchinectidae; genus Branchinecta; species Branchinecta lindahli. The sequence continues at coordinate 31,223,000 of JAKZAO010000009.1, read as the reverse complement.
AGATCCGATTCCCCGTTCAAAAGTTATAAATACGTCAATATTCCGGATTCCCCATCCCTCCACTCCCCCCACGGTGGTCGGATCGGGGAAGTGACTATTTCCAAATTAGTTTGGTCGGGTCCCTGATATGCCTGCCAAGCTCCATCGTCCCAACACATGTGTAAGTATCTTAAGTCGTGATCACCGGAATTCCGGAACCCTCCCTCCAACTCCCCCCACAGTGCTTGGATCCGGTCCGGTCTTGTCAACTATGTATCTAGGGCTTGTGCTTGTTCTTCCCACCAAGTTTCATCCCGATCCGTCCACTCTGAATATGTCACATGATTTCCGACTCCCCCTCCAACTCCCCCCAAAGTCACCGGATCCATTCCGGACTTGAAATGCGACATCTGAGACACGAAGTCTTTCCAAACATCAAGTTTCATTAAGATCCGATTCCCCGTTCAAAAGTTATAAATACGTCAATATTCCGGATTCCCCATCCCTCCACTCCCCCCACGGTGGTCGGATTGGGGAAGTGAATATTTCCAAATTAGTTTGGTTGGGTCCCTGATACGCCTGCCAAGTTTCATCGTCCTAGCTCATCTGGAAGTACCGTAACTCGAGATGAGTGGCCTGACAGACCGACCGACAGACCGACCGACCGACCGAAAAGTGATCGGTATATGGCACTTGAGTGAAGCTGCAAGTGCCATAAAAAATGGTAGTAGTACTTTTCCCATGCCATGATCTGTGCCATTTTTTTATATGGCATATGGCACTTGAGCGAAGCTGCAAGTGCCATAAAAACAGGCAGTAATTTTCCCACGCCATGATCTGTGCCAGTTTTTCGTACAATGATGATTTTATGTAGCCCAGTGGGATTTGTTTTTGCTGGATAAACAAACAAGAGCTGTAAGATCATATGGCACTTGCAAGGCTTGGTAAAAGGATGAAAGTAGGAATTCGCCGGTTCTTGGGTCTGTTCTGATCATTTGTAAGCAAAACCCTTGAAATAAGAATGACGACGGACCCTTGGAAATCACGAGATTGTATAAAAAGTTTTTTTTTGTACTTGCTTGTGATGATATGCACTTTAAGAGCGCTAGAAATTCATCTGTAATCAAAACCCTTGAGGCATAAATGATCCTGGGCTCTTTAGGAATATGGTTTGGTATTTTTTTTTATTTTCCGGTTAAGATCGCACTTCAAGGGTGCTAGAAATTCATTTCTAAGCAAAACCCTTGAGGCAATAATGATCATGGGCTCATGGGGATCATGAAAATGTAGGTTTTGCTTAAAAAGTATTTTTTTGTACTTTACGGTTAAGATGAGTACAATTTCTAAGCCAATCTTGTCAAGTCTCTAATGTTCAAGCCAAGCTTCATCGTCCTAGCACATCTTGAAGTACCTTAAATTGCGATCACCGGAAATCTGGACCCCCCTCCAGCTTCCCCCAGAGTGACCGAATACGGTCCGGTTCTGTCACTGATGCATCTAGGGCTTATGCTTATTCTTCCCACCAAGTATCATCCCAATCGCTATATTCTAAGCGTTTCACACAATCCCCACCCCGACTCCCCACATTGATCGGATCGTGTCCGCACTTGAAATAGGACATATGAAACATGAGTTCTTTCCGAATATCAAGTTTCAGTAAGACCAGATCACCCGTTCAAAAGTTGGACAACCTCAAGATTCCGGATTCCCCCACTCTCCACTCCCCCCAAAATGGTCAAATCGGAGAAACGACTGTTCTTAAGTTAAAATTGTAAAGTCCTGATATGCCTGCCAAGTTTCATCGTCCTAGCACATGTTTAAGCATCTTAAATCGGGATCACCGGAATTCCGGAAGCCTCCCTCCAACTCCCCCCACAGTACTCGGTTCCGGTCCGGTCATGTCAACTATTTATCTAGGGCTTGTGCTTGTTCTTCCCACCAAGTTTCATCCCGATCCGTCCACTTTGAGTATGTCACACAATTTCCGGTTCCTCCCTCCAACTCCCCCCAAAGTCACCGGATCCATTTCGGACTTGAAGTGTGACATCTGAGACACGAGATCTTTCCAAACATCAAGTTTCATTAAGATCCGATACCCCATTCAGAAGTTATAAATACGTCAATATTCCGGATTCCCCCTCCCTCCACTCCCCCCACGGTGATCGGATCGGGGAAGTGACTATTTCCAAGTTAGATCGGTCGGGTCCCTAATATGCCTGCCAAGTTTCATCGTCCTAGCGCATGTGTAAGCATCTTAAGTCGGGATAACCGGAATTCCGGAACCCTCCCTCTAACTCCCCCCACAGAGTTCGAATCCGGTCCGGTCTTGTCAGCTATGTATCTAGGGCGTGTGCTTGTTCTTCCCACCAAGTTTCATCCCGATCCGTTAAATCTGAACAAGTTGCAGGATTTCCGGTTCCCCCCCTCCAACTCCCCCCAGAGTCACTGGATCCATTCCGGACTTGCAGTATGACATTTGAGACACGAGGTCTTTCCAAATATCAAGTTTCATTAAGATCCGATTCACCGTTCAAAAGTATAAATACGTCAATATTCCGGATTCCCCTCCCTCCACTCCCCCCCCACGGATGTCGGATCGGGGAAGTGACTATTTCCAAGTTAGTTTGGTCAGGTCCCTAATATGCCTGCCAAGTTTCATCGTCCTAGCACTTCTGGAAGTACCCGAACTCGAGATGAGTGGCCTGACAGACCGACCGACAGACCGACCGACCGACCGAAAAGTGATCGGTATATGGCACTTGAGTGAAGCTGCAAGTGCCATAAAAAATGGTAGTAGTACTTTTCCCATGCCATGATCTGTGCCATTTTTTTCAGACAATAATGATCTATCTAGCCCAGTGGGATTTTTTTTGCTTGATAAACAATAATAACAGTATGCGTATGTGTCCGCTTCCATGAAACAAAATGAAATATCACAAAAATAAGAACAAGGAATAGGAAAATAGTCACGTTGAGTTCGCGAGATCTAAAGGTATCTACAAAATAAGTAGTTAGCCTAAGTTTCTTAAAAGACCCCTCGCACTGTTTACTGTTTATGTTCCAGTTCTTTTTTCAATCAATCACATTTATTTTTTCCAAATAGCTCCAAATAAAGCTAGAATAGGATTTAAAAAAAAAATATATTTACAAAATACACGATTTAACTAATACACAAGATTTGACCAGAAATAAATGATGGAATGAAACTATGTAAAAATTGGGAAGAGCCATTAGCCGGATATGGAGGAAATTGATTGACATTGATTGACTTTCAATCTAGGCTCTGATTTCAACAATCTACCCACGGCTATGGCTGCTTTAAGCCTTTTCTAGACCCGCTACTTTCTGTCAAAAAAGGGAAATATTTCCATAACCCGTTAAAAACCTGAATAAATTTATGGCAGTCGACCATCGCGAGCATGATATGAGTGAAGGTGGCAAAACAATGCAAGTGAGAAGACTAATAGCCTAAGAGCCAGAGACTAATAGCAATGACTTTGACAGACTAAAGGCGTATTCTCGCCGTTCCCCGAGGACTCCACTTGGGGAGTCCCCGCGTTTTCGTTTGTCCCGGGGACTCACTGGGTCCCCACGAACGGGGAATGCTCCGATTATCATCACCATCATCAAAAAGGACTGCCTTTCAGAATCGGAGGGGAAATAATTTTTGCTTCTGTGCAATGTGAGATTAACTATCCAGATAAATTTCGTCAACTACACTGCATGTTTTTTTTTTAACAAAATCCTATTTAGCATTTCCCATGTTCTCGCTGTTTCTCGTACGCGGAGTCTACGTGGAGTGACTCCCTCTATTCTCGCCGTTCCCTTCGATTCCTCGAGGAGTCCTCAGGGAACGGCGAGAATACGCTTCTAGTCACAATCAGCATCTGAATCTTGGAACAAATACAACAGTCAGTATAGATAAAATCATCGTGGCTCTAAGTAACCATCTAGTGTTGATACAAAACCCAGTAGTTATAGCAACAACTGAAATAGTTATCCGTTGATTTCCAACAAAAAATAATTACTACAACGTCACTCAGACCTTTTTATTCTGAGTAGCCTATGCTTAAACAAATTAGGCTACTGACGGAGCTTCAGGATAAAATAGTTATTTCAGAAGCTGTTGTGGCTGATGCCCTTTCAGTCATTTTGTTAGATCCAACCACAGAGGTTAGACACCACGGTTTGGAACGCTGACGCCATCTAGGTAGCAAGCGTCCAGTCTTTCCGCGTGGTGGCGCGCGATTCTCTTATTGATGAAAGAGATAAAACAGACGCCGTCTTGAAGTAGAAATGAATCATGTTCTTGGTCTTGTCTTGTACAGTGAACACTGAGATATTGAAAGGATTATTTTTACTCGCAAGGAGAGAAAGAGGAACGTGAGTTGAGCCATAGGCTGAGCAGGATAGGACATTCCTTCCCCTCATATTGTCGATTGGTGAGAGTGGATGAATAAGGCAAGGCCCGTCGGTCTTCAGACAGTTTAGTCACGCTATCAACCAGGTCCCAAGGACCCCTGTCAAGACCTAGCCTAATCAACCACCCTCAAAACCCCATCAGAAGCATTGTTGTATTCCCAATGATTTTGAACGAGTTATTTGCATACTAAGGTCATGAGGCCAAATAGCCTTAATAGACCAATAACAGCCTGAATACAAAAAACGGACAGTTCCATGTGGAGCATCCCTGTGTTCTCGTTGTATTCGCTGCGGGGATCCCCAGGAAGTTACCCCCTCTATACTCGTGGTTCTCCTTAGTTCCCCAAGGAGTCCCAGGGAAACGGCGAGAGTAGGCTCCGCCCGATGAAAAATTTGTAGCCTGCGTAGTTGTATTTTTTTTTTTTTTTTTACAGGTATATACGCTACGGACATCATAGCTTACGCTAAATTGTGCCGTGCCCCGCAGCCATAGATGTGGTACTACGCGCGCTGAAGCTGTTGTCCATTTTGCAGCAGGATATACGTTCGCTAACCGTTTTTATCCAGAGCCTGCCCAAGGCTCTGCCGATGTTTTTCAGGACAAACGTCCCTGGTCCCCGTGGGGACTCGAACCCTCAACCTTCTGGTCAAGAGCCCGACGCGCTAACGACTAGTGCCATCGGAGGTCAAATTGTATGATAGTTGTACGAAAAAGTTGCACGTATTGATACGTAATAGTAAAGAAAACTATCATTTAATGTGCCTCAGACTGGGCCGATCTTAAGCAGTAGTATCCAGTAGCATCATGTCTTGCGATAGTAGCATCTGGTCTTGCTAATAGTAACACGCAGTAGAATGCAGAAATACGGTAGCCTTTACATGGGAGCTTGTAGCAGCATCAGTTTGAACTGCATGCTACTTTTTCGTACAACTTCATCCTACTTATTTTGAGATAATTTTTCATCGCGCGCCTATTGAATAAATACATGAACTTTTATCTGTTGACGAAGCGTAGGCCTTTTCCCTGCACTATCAGAAGTTTCTTAACAGGTAACCTAAGGATACGAAGGTTCAACAGATAACACTTAGGATGTTATCTGTTTTGTTTTTCGGACATTACGTATTGAAACGTTATGGATATAAAAAGAGTCGAGACACTGCCGGAAATACATCGGCTGACTTTCATGTTTTTCTTCATGATCTCGGAAAAGTCAGTAGATATTTTTTTCGGCGGTCTGGCAACGATTGTTATGCTTAATGTTTAATGCTCAACGGTAGCAGAATCACAACAAATAACGTCCCAATTGTTGTTTGTTAAAACTATGCATCATGAATGAATTTATTCCCAAAAAAGCCCGTGGGGCCATGGCGGGAAAACAAAATAAACACAAAATAGCACGAAAACTCAATATATACACCAGAAAAGATGGAACGCCTTCCTCCAAAAAACGCTCCCGATGCTCCATAGCCTGCTTGAGGAACCTCCCCAGCCGACGAAGGTCATGTGTTGTTTGTTATGAAAATTTTGACAGGGTCGTACTCACTCTTTGATAGCTAGGCTCGTGCAGTACCAAAACATGACAAAACTCGCATGTAGTACATCAACAAAACTTGATAACTATGCTCGTAAGTAGAGTAGGCTACAGGAAAATTGATAACAGTGCTTGCACATAGTATACCAAAAAAATTGAAAAACTATGCTCGTATGTAGTGTACAGAAAAAAGGTTAACTTCCGGCATCGACGTCGATATCAGAAAATAACGTCGAGAACGGACATGGAGAATAACATTGGCTATGAAAGGCTATGAGAAGATGTACCGAGCGGAGCGAGATGAGCTGTAAAGTAGCCTAATATCCACCTCGACTAAAGTCAGCGTATACAACCAGACTGTAATTACCTGTGGGACATAGGAGGATTATGCGTTTGACCCTTCTTCCAGAATAATTATTAATACCAAAAAACTTAATAACCATGCTCGCATATAGTATACCAACAAAAACGGATAATTACGCTCGTATATACATGTTGGAAAATAACAACCATGCTCGTATACAGTATACGTTAAAAATCAACAGGTCATCTGCGTAAAACCCACGATCACTGTTTACGACTACGATAATATTTCTGATCATAAATTAGCCTAATGACTACATACCTGGAGTGCCTCCTGGGGATTGATAACCATGCCCATCTTTCGATCTTCCCTAGAATAATTAGTTTATAATAACTGCAAACGTCTCACATTCACTTATGTTCATTCGCATTCAGTTTGCCTTCCCTAAATTCTTCCGTCTCTCCGCCTTTTACAAATGGAGGGTGAGAAGTATTTATAGCAGGCTGCATACTAACTATTCGGTCTAACTATACAGTATCAATCAATCAATCAATCAATCTTTGTTATTCGAAAAATAATAATCGTATTAACAAAAAATCGAATTAAGCAAACAGTGATTGGTACTATCCTAAAACACCTGGATGAATTATTTTTGAGTGGATTAGAAAATGTTTTTGTTTTCTTTTATCAGCCAGAAGGCTATGCAACATATTTTTCATACTCAAACGTGCACTATAAAAAAAATGGAGAACAGTCTGAAACTACTTTAGAAATCGCAATAAGTCGAAGAGTTATCGTGCTACTACTAAAAAAAGAGCGAACTGTATTGCGCTGGTTTTCTAAGGAACGAACACACGAACACAATTCAAAATCTGTCCAGTTTTCTTGTCCATCGAAGGATCCTGGACAACTCCTTCAGACGGGCTTTTTTTAGAACAACATGCAGGTGAAGCTTGCGGGTGGAGGCTTGTGAGTGAACCTTTTTCTTTAGCTGGATACTCTGTCCAAACAACTTCCTCTATTGTAGTCTACCCTAGCTGAACACCAGAGTTTTTTTTTATTGACTAATTTTGGGAGTTTTGGAAGTTTGAATAAGCATTTCATCTTCATTCCTAACTTATTGAAGTTCTCTTTTCTAAAGTAGCAGTTTAAATTAGTTTGCCAAGATTGCCTTCAGTTTGAGGACTCGCACGAAATCTTCCGTCATAGGACGAATGTTCAGAAAGCAATAGATAGAGAGGGGAAAGGAGAGTTCCACTGGAGCGAAGCTCGATCAATAATTCCAGACTCGTCGTTTCAGGGCTGTCAATATTGAAATCTTTCTTCAAACAGAAGATATTTTCGCAGTACGAGAACTGTCGCACAAAAACTTTTTCTCGTAACTTCTATTAAATTGTACTGAACGGTATTTGAATTAAGAGAATGGATGTTTTGCACTTTTTTTAATCGTCTAAACAGTATTTGAAATAAGAGATGGATGTTTTGTACTTTTTTTCTTAAAGAAAATGCTTTCATCAGTATGAGAACTACTGGAATAGAATAGAATAGAATAGAATTTTATTGTTTCAAAAGGTCACAGCGTTGCCGCCGAAAAACATATTTTGTATTTACTCAAAATCGTACTTGCCGATAGTTGAAATAACTGATGGAGTTTCTGCACCTTCTTCAAAAAGAATGAGAATCGAGATGAGAACTGTGGCACAAAAACATATTCTGTTATTTGCTCAAATGACAATCTTCGAAATAGGAGATGGAAGTTTTTCACTTCCTTAAAGAATAATATATTTTCGTAAGTATCACGCAAAACTTATTCTGGTAGTTGCACAAAATCGTATTGAACGTTATTTGAAATAAGAGATGGAAGTTTTGCACTTTGTTTCAAAAAGAAGATAGTAGGATAAGACCGTAGTAAAAAAAAAAAAAAATCTAGCACTCGGTCAAATTGTGGCCAACTGCATGATACCAAATTTCGTTTGGTTCTTTTCTTTATCTTCATCATTGACTGAAGGGAGGAGGGCTGTACATTGTAGGTGAGAACACAGAAAGAATAGTATTCTTAATTTAAACAACGCGCATTGATCTCAGCGGAATCACCCATGGGGACATGCCCCCCCCCCCCAGGTGTCGGAGGGACACAAATTCTTCCATCTTGGTACTATTTTTTTTCCCCTAACTAGGTTCCAAAAAGTAAAAGCAAAGAGCAATGATAGTACTTCAAGGTTTATTCGAAAATACTTTAAATTTACCCCAAAAGAGTAAATAAATTTTGAGTCAGAATAATGAGCCTGGGATGGGGGCCCAAATTTATTTTTTCCATTTTTTTTAAGGCTTTCCCTTTTTCTGTCGTGTTGAATTACGGACCTATGTCTCTTTGGACTTTCAGAGCAGTAATACATTCGCACATGCTTATTTTTAGGCCTGATTAGTGTCTTTTTTCCCTTTCTTATAGCATTTCGCCATATTCGATATATGACTTTTATTTTTGTTTTTCCTTTCACTGTCCTTTCAGTCTAATTGGCCTTCTCATTCGAATTGACTCACCAAGGAACTAGGAGGTCTTCTAACCTGTTGGATATGTCTTGATATGACACCGGCATGCATTTTTGGTCCCACGGAACACCGTTTTTCTATCCGGCTAAAGAAGATTCTTCCTCGTGTCTACACACATAGCTCTATTGACACCGACTACTGGAACCTGTTGCTGAACAAACGCACCTCGCTTTCTAAGAGAGAATTTCGAGGTGCCTCCTCTCTATAGCAACGGTCAGGCTTTCTAAATCGAGCTGGAAATGGGGGGGGGGGGCTCCACGAAAAAGATTGGACAAGACGTTCGAAGAAAAGTGGTTGATACTAACTGTAGGCCCTGTGGGTAGATTGTTGCAAATCGCGACGAATACGACGAAGAAAAACTTTAAAGCACATCTCTTACTAGAAATGATCTTTTCATTCTAAAGTGGATCAGAAATATCGTCTTTTGAAAATACCATTACTTTCCACGCGAAATTAGCGATTTTCTTGTTAGCGCTTATCGGCTCTATCCAGCCTTCCTCCTCTCCACCTCCACTTTCCACTTCAGTGGAAAGAAAAATATATGTATATATATATATAGATATATACATATATATGTATATTCTGCACATATATATATACGTATATATATATATATATATGTATCTGTATTTTCCTCTTCGAATCCGGCATAGTTGTTTGAATTGTTCCTAGATATTCCTTCAGCCCAAGCTCACTGCGAATCATAACTGACAATGCATAACGGATACGTCAGCCACATTTTATTAGAGCTATGATTCGGCCCTTCTTGGCAAGGGTCCTCGTCAGGCTCAAGTCGCTCAAGCTGGAAAATTAACTTGAGAAGTTAGCTCTAATAAAATGTAGCTGACGTATCCGTTTTGCATTGTCAAACAATAATTGTTCCTTTTGTTTTCATGCCTATTTTATCCTATTTCGTTTCATTTTCCGCTGTTCTATTCCATTTAGCGGGTTAGAAAATAGATACAAATTTTGTTTTTGTTTAATTTATAGTATATACCTGTAAATGTAATGAGACATAGAGCCAGCCCGAAAGATGATCATATTGTGTTTTCATTCCTATGTTTTCCTGTTTTGTTCCATATCCCGCTGTTCTTTCCTTTTAGCGGGTTGTAAAATAGATAAAAATAAAATCATATTTTTTTTATACTACATAAGATGTCGTGAGACGTAGAGCGAGCTAGAAAGATGATCCTATTTTGTTTTCATCTTTATGCTTCGCTTTCATATTTTTGTTCTTTAGGCCGCTATTCTACGGATAGAGAGAAGCCACAGGCGATGTGTGCGCTACCTGTTGTAACACACAGATGACGAGAAGTAGCGCTATATACCTGTTGTAACACACAGATGAACAAAAATTGTATTCAGTATTATTTAAATTTATTAAATAATAAATTTGGAGCGAACCTGCGATATGTTCCTATGTTCTTTTCGTCTGTTTTGTTCTGTTTAGCGGAATAATAAAAAAAAACGCAAAAAGAAGTACTTTACGGAGATGGCAGAGATGGAAGAACGAGATACGGAGGAGACTGATACGGGTTATAAGACACAAACGACTAATAAACGTAGAGCGAGTAAGAAAGATTAAAGCATGCGAAGCAGGGTGCAAGAGCAACAAGACCAAAGGTTTCGATGGGATCCCAAACGGGAATATTTATCGGACTTCTTCATCCAGACTACGGGTTTTAGATATTTCCAGTCTTGACTAGACCCCGTAATCATGTTATTTATCCCTGATCAACCACTTGACCAAGATCCAAAATGTTCCTTATTTTTCTTATTTATAAACATCTTTATAAGTTTGATCGGAGGAATTTGTTCTTCCCAAAATTAGCTGTAGAGCGCGATCGTACCCCTTTGTGCCGATTCAGATAGTTGAATAACACCTTTTGATAAAGTGCTAGATAAAACCTATAGTGACTTCGTAAGAAAACGGAGTGGGAAGATCGACGTAACACGAAGTCTCCCAAATTTCTGATTTCCACCAGATTCTGTTGGTAGTATCATCAACCATACAGGAAAACCAAAGCAAATAGATCTATTGCTTACCCCACTATCGACACTCACCGCTAGATTACAAGGGCCGAAATTCCGGAGTTTCCCGGATTCCGGCCGTATATCGGTCTGGCAGGAAAATTAAGTGAAGTACCCGGATGCAGCGTGCTTTTTTACCCCTATTTCGATGCTCTAACCGATTTCAGACAAACTTTAACTGCAACAAATCTTCCGGTCTTGGCCCGATTCCGGACGAACTACTTATCAAGTGCAAAATCAAACTTCAGATATGGATTCAGCATGTGTTTTTACCTTCAACGAATCTCTAATCGACTTCAGAACGGTTTTTACTTCTGCCAGATTTCCGGTTTCGGTCGGAAACCGGGCGATCTCTTTGTCCGGTGAGAAAGTAAGTTCATTCATTCACAAGTTCATTCAGCTTATGTTCTCTAGATCGACTATCTCATTAGCCTTTTAAGTAACATTTAATTTAAAACCCCACCACTAAAGGCGTATTCTCGCCGAAGAAGGGAAAGGCGAGAATAGAGGGTTTCTCGCTGAAATGATTTCGAACAGCAGTACCGGCTTACCAAATAGGCACAGTCCACACCCCCCCTCCCCCGAGCATGGATCGAATTAATACTTTCTTTGATTTTGAAAGAAAATTACAATGAAGCTTTCTTAAAATGTTTCGGGCAAAATGTGTGTACAGAAATGATCTTTTCTGAAACTTTTCATCACGTAGCTCCTCCTCCAGGGCGGGGCCAAAGAAATCTGTCACTTGTCACATGTGACTCTTCCCTCAAGGCGGAGACTCAACTCCAGCAGCCAATCCCCTTGCCTCCTTGGACTTGGTTCAATCTGCACACTGCTAGGATATAATTTGCCAAAAATTTCGACTGCTTATAGGGGAGTCCATAAAGTTTAATCCGGCATCACTGATTAGAAATAAAAACTTAGGCAGACTGTGATAATGAGACCGTTGAAATATTAAACTATTTTGAGATTTTTTGTTCGTTTATTTATATACAAAAAACACGTAATCCCACCGAAGGCAAATTCACATACCTATGTACTGGATCAAGGTTCAAGGTTTTAATTACACTTCATCATAAAATTATTCTTTTGACATTTTAAATCAAATTCTTGTCCTCCGATTTCCTGTCTCTCTTGTTTTTTTTCTGTTGGGATACAGCAGAGGTAACACTTCTCTAGATTTTACGTCACCTTGATTGATTTTGTTTGTCACGCCTTCAACAGTCAGATGGGAACGTTAAATTAAGAACTTCATGTCAAGTTTTTCAAGTTTCTTTGAACGAAAACAAAATCCTTTCGTATCATTCGTTATTTGTTTCTGAATGTTCTGATTCTTTTGTTAGGATCTTCGAAAAGTAATGCGAAATTTCGAACGCTGTAACCTGGCTAAACAGGGTGCAGAATTAGCTGGGCAACGAAGAGCAACAAAATTCAAAAGAATCACAATTTGTGGCTTCAGTTTGGAATATAAGGTTTGACGCCAAGCTGACCATTCATTGCAAACAAAATTATGAAAACGAGATTTTCGTGTTTTTTTTTCTTGATCAGCTAATTATCCCTCTACGATGATGTGCGAGGGACAAACAAAATTCCGGATATTTCGGTTGCACTTCCAGCAAACCGTCCAAGTACCGGCAAACCGGTACTTGCTCAGTACCATGTTCAGTACTGTGGATGAAGATTTGCTAGGTTTGATTTTCGTCGTCTTCTTCGGATCCTAGTTGACAACGCTAAACGGATACGTCAGTTGCTTTTACTCGAGCGATATTTCGGCCCTTCTTGGCAAGGGTCCTCTTCAGGTTCAATTGCTTGACCCAACTGGTCGCTGACAACGACCCAACTCTTACGAAAAAACTCTCTAAAATCAGAAACTTTTAACTGCTATAATCCTTGCTTATTTTCTAGCATTGAGCCTAATGAGGCCGATTGTCAAGAAGGGCAAAAAAATCGCTAGAAGAAAATCAGCCGACGCATCTGTTTAGCACAGTTTTTCAACTATGATTCACAGTCAGCTTGTGCTGAAGGAACATTTCTTCTTCAGAGCCGTTAAAAGTGATATACCTCTACTGTACTTTGGACGGTCATGAAAGTACGTAAAACTTTGGACGAAACTGGCGGAGACAGGGCAAATGATCAAAATAAATTCTGGCTCTCATTTTGACTTTATTGGACCTAAGTTATTGTTAGCGCGCAGTATTGTGTATGATTATTCGTTATGTTCAAATTCTCGTCTTATTCGTCGTTAAAGATCAGGCGACGTCGAAGTAACATATCTCTCCCGTAAGCAGTGTTGCCACTGGTCGCACATTTCTGCGATTTGTCTCAGATTTCCGAAGTCTTCGACAAAGCGAGCCAGAATTGTCCGACCGGTTACTTACCAGTAAATAAAAAAGTAAGTAACAAAAAGTCATGTTGGTAAAAATAAACCAGTTTCGTAGGCGCCAAAACGTCAACGGTTTTTGAGGCCAAATGTCACAGGTCTCGTAAGACGAAGTGGCAACACTGACTGTAAGACTGTTGAGTTCAGTAGGGTTTGTTGATTCTTTGGGGCAAGGTGGGGTAATGCCCATGCCAAGCAGTATTCTACCTACGGTAGCCAACTTGTTCTAAATTGGTAAGGAAAAAACTTGGAAAAAGTGGTACCATGCAGCCTATGGTTATTACGTACCTGGCTGCAACTTCTAAAACTACTCGTACTCGAGCTATTGTTCCGAACCTAGAAAATGTTGCGCAGTTAGCAAGTTTCGTAGCCCAAGATATGTTGAAGCACATGTCACAATAGACAAAGATTCTTAACTTTTTGCAGACATCCCTTCTTTTGAAGCCGTGCATTTTTTTTAGAGCATTACTTCTGCTGTTTTAGCTGGGCTTCGCTTGTCTTTTCTTACGGACATGTACAAATTTGGATAACCGGTCTTTCTGACCAATCAGCTGCTTGGAAACGATCAATCCACCTAGAAAACAGCTCAAATACGGTAACTGATTTAGTCGGAAATTGATTTAGAACGGATGAAGGTGACGTCGGACATTCGAAATGTCCGGTATGAGAATGGATGAAAGGATTTAAAATGTTAAAGGACACCTTGCACTGCATAAAGTTTTCTATAAGGTGTTCTGAGATAGTGGTGCTTTTAAAACTTAGCAATGCTTACAGACACAAGGCTTCGGCTGTTTTAGCCTCTTTCCGTGTCTCTAGACTTGTACGACAATCTTGATTTGCGTTTGTTCGTAATGAGAGCACACGTGGCAAGCGTGATAGGATACATTAATAATGTGTGGATCTTCGGAACGAGAACGGCTGAAATGCTACTGAAACAGAACGAAGTGTCCTTTAAGTTTGTTACTGCAGATACGACAGGTACTTTAGAGCTTCACTTACCCTGCCATCGCCCCCCCCCACTCCGCCCAATTAATATCCTCTTCGTTGTCTACAACTGCTTTTCGCATTTGTTTTCTCATCGAGTTTCGCACGAATTTTTGTAGATGCAAAAGCCTTTTTCTTGTATTATATTATTACTACTGTAATAATCCCTCACGCTTTTTGAACAATCCGAGTTTTAGGATCCACATGTGGCATATTCTGTTCTCTCATTTGTTCTTAGCGAGACGCATGGATGAACGGTCCGTTTACGATTGGATGATATATGCGTTTACTGATTTAACTGGGTTTGTATGGCACTTGCAGCTTCGCTCATGTGCCATATACCGATCACTTTTCCGTCGGTCGGTCTGTCGGTCGGTCGGTCCGGTGATCGCGAGTTAGGGTACTTGCAGATGTGCTAGAACGATGAAACTTGGCAGGCATATCAGGGACCCGACCAAACTAACTTGCAAATAGTCACTTCCCCGATCCGACCACCGTGGAGGGAGTAGAGGGCGAGGGAATCCTGAGAATTTAGTAGTTTTTATGGCACTTGCAGCTTCGCTCAAGTGCCATATACCGATCACTTTTCGGTCTGTCGGTCTGTCGGTCGGTCGGTCGGTCGGTCGGTCGGTCTGTCAGGCCACTCATCTCGAGTTACGGTACTTCCAGATGAGCTAGGACGATGAAACTTGGCAGGCATATCAGGGACCCGACCAAACTAATTTAGAAATAGTCACTTTCCCGATCCGACCACCGTGGGGGGAGTGGAGGGATGGGGAATCCGGAATATGACTTATTTATAACATTTGAACGGGGAATCGGATCTTAATGAAACTTGATGTTTGGAAAGACCTCATGTCTCAGATGTCACATTTCAAGTCCGGAATGGATCCGGTGACTCTGGGAGGAGTTGGAGGGGGGGGAGTCGGAAATCATGTGACATATTCAGAGTGGACGGATCGGGATGAAACTTGGTGGGAAGAACAAGCACAAGCCCTAGATACATAGTTGACAAGACCGGACCGGATCCGAGCACTGTGGGGGGAGTTGGAGGGAGGGTTCCGGAATTCCGGTGATCCCGACTTTAAAAGATACTTACAAATGTGTTGGGACGACGGAACTTGGCAGGCATATCAGGGACACGACCAAACTAATTTGGAAATAGTCACTTCCCCGATCCGACCACCGTGGGGGGAGTGGAGGGATGGGGAATCCGGAATATTGACGTATTTATAACTTTTGAACGGGGAATCGGATCTTAATGAAACTTGATGTTTGGAAAGACCTCATGTCTCAGATGTCACATTTCAAGTCCGGAATGGATCCGGTGACTCTGGGAGGAGTTGGAGGGGGGGAGTCGGAAATCATGTGACATATTCAGAGTGGACGGATCGGGATGAAACTTGGTGGGAAGAACAAGCACAAGCCCTAGATACATCGTTGACAAGACCGGACCGGATCCAAGCACTGTGGGGGGAGTAGGAGGGAGGGTTCCGGAATTCCGGTGATCCCGACTTAAGATACTTACACATGTGTTGGGACGATGGAACTTGGCAGGCATATTAGGGACCCGACCAAACTAACTTGGAAAGAGTCATTTCCTCGATCTGACCACCGGGGGGGTGGAGGGAGGGGAATCCGGAATGTTGACGTATTTATAACTTTTGAACGGGGAACCGGATCTTAATGAAACTTGATATTTGGAAAGATCTCGTGTCTCAGACGTCACACTTCAAGTCCGGGATGGATCCGGGGACTTGGGGGAGTGGGGGGGGGGAATTTGACATGTTGAGAGTGGACGGATCGGGATGAAACTTTGGGGGAAGAATAAGCACAAGCCCTAAATACATAATTGACAAGACCGGACCGGATCCGAGTACTGTGGGGGAGTTGGAGGGAGGGTTCCGGAATTCCGGTGATCCTGACAAGACGCTTAGACATGTGCTAGGACGATGAAACTTGGCAGGCATATCAGGGACTTAACAATTTTCACTGAAGAACAGTCGGATTTTGCTTACAAATGATCACAGCAAACACACGCATTGGCGAACTCCTACTTTCATCATTTTACCAAGCCTTGCAAGTGCCATATGAGCTTACAGCTCTTGTTGTAAAACCCCTACCCCTTTCTTCACACAAGTAGCTCTGCGCGTGGGGTGACGTCACTCTTTGCATCGGATCACTCTGTTAACATCGGAAAGAGCTAGTGCATTCGAGGGTCAAAGGGGTTTGTATATGTGGTTCAGTGCGGGGGAATATGGAAAATTGAGTGTTGTGTAACTTTCGAACGGGTGATCGGATTGGGATGAAACTTAATACCTGAATGAATGACATATCTCTGATGTCGCATTTGAAGTCCGAACCGGATTCTACGGCTATGGGGGAGTTGGGGGGGGGGGAAGACTGGAAATCTCGAGAAACGGTAATGGAGGGATCGGAGTAAAACTTGCTGGGAAGAACAAAAATCTGCTCCAGATAAATCGTTTACACGTTTGGGCTGGACCGGACACTTGGGGGGGAGGTGGAGGGGAGTTTCTCGGAATTCTGGTTATGACGATTTTTGGGATTTTCACGACGAAACTTGGGAGGCGTATCAGGGACCCGATCAAACTGACTTGTAAATAAAAATTCACTCGGTCCGATAGTCGTGGGGGGATCGGAGGGAGGGGGAATCCGGAATATTTAGCCATGCGTAACTTTGGAACGGGTGATCGGAATCGAGTGAAATTTAATAACTGAACAGACCTGTGGTGATCTTTTTCATGTCCGGACCGGATCCGACAACAATTGGGGGGGGGGAATACGTGACCGGATTGGACTGGAGAGATCGGGATGGATCTTTTTGGGAAAAACAAACAAGTCCAAAACCGAACCGGATTGGCTCCGGCGACCGTGGGGGGAGTTTGAGGGGCGGGTCCGGAATTCCGGTGATCGCGAATTAAGGTACTTCCAGATGTGCTAGGACGATGAAATTTGGCTGGAATAATAGAAATTCGACAAGATTGGCTTAGAAATCGTCACTTTTCAAATCCGACCATTCCTTAAAGTACCAATCATGACCGCAAATTAAGAAAAATACTTTTAAGCAAAATATGCATTTCCATGATCCCCATGAGCCCATTATCATTTTTGCCTCAAGGGTTTTGCTTGCAAATGAAGTTCTAGCTCCCTTAAAGTGTGCATCTTAACCGCAAGGTCGAAAAGTACTTTTTATCAAACGATACATCTCAACCCATGATCGTTTGTGCCACAAGGGTTTTGCAAAAAAAAAATATTTCTAGAACCCTTAAAGTGCGCATTTACCCGCATTAGTGAAAAAAAAAATACTTTTGATTATACGTATATATCAATGATCCCTAAGAGCCTGCTATCGTTTTTGCCTCAAGGGTCTTGCTTACAGACGAATTTCTAGTGCCTTTAAAGTGCGCATCATCACAGCCAAGTTCAACGATAAAATACTTTTTCTCTAGCTCCCTTAAAGTGCGCATCTGAACGGCACAGTCGAAAATTACTCTTGATCAAATAATACATCTCAACCCATGCAAGTGCCATATGAGCTTACAGCTCTTGTTTAGAGCTTGAATTTGAAGAAATTAACTGCAAACAGAGAACAAAGTGAAACAAAACAAAAAGTGCTTTTGAATATTCTTCGCGACCACAGACTAGCAATTCTAGTTCTCTTCTTCCAGTTTTTACGAATCCTTTACAGTATATTTTGCCATTGCCGCATTTGTTGTCTGAGGTGGGGAGTGAAGTTAACCGCCTTGTTTGTTAGAAAATGGGCTACTTCTTGCTTTTACCGCGTTCTTTTCACCTGTCTAACTTTGCTGTTGTCGCTTGTTTGTCGTCTGCTCTGGGGAGTAGACCTGCAACTAGCTCTATACCATTTCAGCGCTCCAGTCGGATACGTCTCTGTTTGTCGCCCTCGCCCCATTGTCAGTATCAGTCAGACAGAGATCAGAGCAAAATAACACTAGGGAGTAGCGTCAAGACCAGAACAAAATAACACTAGGGAGTAGCGTCAAGACCTATGCTTTCTTTTCTTCGCAAACGCGCCATACTCATAGCACCGCCCACTACGCTTGCGGCGTTTAAAGCACGACTAACTTGCAGATTTAGAAATTTCTAGTAAAGCTAAGATGCGGTCTGCACACATCGAGGAAACAGGGGAGGTTTTATATTTTTTTTTTGCTTTGTTCAGAATATGAAGTTATTGGAGCCATCACTGGTGCGCGACCGATTGCGTTTCAGTAGGGACGTTTATCGCTAGTGGTGCTAGTGTCGCAGCTATTCGAGTGTGTGTCACTTTTTATGGCACTTGCCTTCCGGCCAAGTGCCATATACCGATCACTTTTCTGTCGGTCGGTCTGTCTGTCGGTCGGTCGGTCCGCTGATCGCGAGTTAGAGTACTTGCAGATGTGCTAGGACAATGAAACTTGGCAGGCATATCAGGGACCCGACCAAATTAACTTGGAAATAGCCACTTCCCCAATCCGACAACCGTGGGGGGAGTGGAGGGAGGGGGAATCTGGAATATTGACGTATTTATAACTTTTGAACGGGGAATCGGATCTTAATGAAACTTGATATTTGGAAAGACCTCGTGTCTCATATGTCACACTTCAAGTCCGGAATGGATCCGGTGACTTTGGGGGGAGTTGGAGGGGGGAACCGGAAATCATGTGACATGTCCAGAGTGGACGGATCGGGATGAACTTGGTGGGAAGAACAAGCACAAGCCCTATATACATAGTTGACAAGACCGGACCGGATCCAAACACTGTGGGGGGAGCTGGAGCGAGGGTTCCGGAATTCCGGTGATCCCGACTTAAGATGTTTGCACATGTGCTAGGACGATGAAACTTGGCAGGCATATTATGGACCCGACCGAACTAACTTGGAAATAGTCACTTCCTCGATCCGACCACCGTGTGGGAGTGGAGGAAGGGGGAATCCGGAATTTTGACATATTTATAACTTCTGAACGGGGAATCGGATCTTAATGAAACTTGATACTTGGAAAGACCTCGTGTCTCAGATGCCACGATTTAAGTCCGGAATGGATCCGGTGACTTTGGGGGGAGTTGGAGGGTGGAACCGGAAATTGTGTGACATGCTTAGAGTGGACGGATCGCGATGAAACTTGGTGGGAAGAACAAGCACAAGCCTTAGATAGATAGTTGACAAGACCGGACCGGAACCGAGTACTGTGGGGGGAGTTGGAGGGAGGTTTCCGGAATTCCGGTGATCCCGACTTAAGACGCTTACACATGTGCTAGGACGATGAACTATATCAGGGACTTTACAATTTTAACATAAGAACGGTCGTTTCTCCGATTCGACCACGTGGGGGGGTAGAGGAGGGGGGGTGAATCCGGAATCTTGAGGTTTTCCAACTTCTAGACGAGTGATCGGATGCTACTGAAACTTGATATTGCGAAAGAACTCATGTTTCAGATATCCCATTTCAAGTGCGGACTGTATCCGATCAATGTGGGGAGTCGGGGGGGGGGGGATAATTTTGTGACACGCTTAGAATATAGCGATTGGGATGACACTTGGTGGGAAGAACAAGCGTAAGCCCTAGGTACATCAGTAATAGAACCGGACCGGATCTGGTCACTCTGGGGGGGGGGGAGCTGGAGGGGTGTCCAGAATTCCGGTGATCGCAATTTAAGGTATTCCAAGATGTGCTATAGGACGATGAAACTTGGCTTGAACATTAGATACTTGACAAGATTGGTTTAGAAATTGTCATTCCCTGATCCGATCATCCCTTAAAGTACTCATCTTAACCGCAAAGTACAAAAATACTTTTAAGCGAAACCTAGATTTCACGATTTCGATGAGCCCCTGATCAACGGTTTTGCTTAGAAATGAATTTCTAGCACCCTTAAAGTGCGCATCTTAACCGACCAAACCATATACGGTGTACTCATGATCCTAAAGGGCCCAGGATCATTTTTGCCTCAAGGGTTTTGATTACCGATGAATTTCTAGCGCTCTTAAAGTGCACATCATCGCAGCCAGGTGCAAAAAAAAAACTTTTATACCAAACGATACGTTCTCGTGATTTCCAAGGGTCCGTCGTCATTCTTATCTCAAGGGTTTTGCTTACAAATGATTACAACAAACCCACGAATTGGCGAATTCCTACTTTCATACTTTTACCAAGCCTTGCCAGTGCCATATGAGCTTACAGCTCTTGTTTCAAGTCTTGGCGCTACTCCCTAATTTTATTTTGATCTGGTCAAGACCTATGCTTTCCTTGCTTCGCAAACGGGCCATAATCATAGCGCCTCTCACTAAGCTTGCAGCATTAAAAGCGAGACAAACTTGCGGATTCAGAAATTTCTAGTCAAGCCAAGATGCGGTCTGCACACAACGAGGAAACAGGGGAGGTTTTATCTTTTTTTTTTGCTTTGTTCAGAATATGAAGTTATTGGAGCCATCACTGGTGCGCGACCGATTGCGTTTCAGTAGGGACGTTCACTATCACTAGTGGTGCTAGTGTCGCTGCTATTCGAGTGTGTGTCACTTTTTTCAAGTCTTGGCGCTACTCCCTAAAGTTATTTTGCTCTGGTCAAGACCTATGCTTTCCTTGCTTCGCAAACGGGCCAAAATCGTAGCGCCTCTCACTAAGCTTGCAGCATTTAAAGCGAGACAAACTTGAGGATTCAGAAATTTCTAGTCAAGCTAAGATGCGGTCTGCATATATTGAGGAAACAGAAGATGTTGTATCTTTTTTTTGCTGTGTTCAAAATATGAAGTTACTGGAAGCCAGCACTGGTGCACGACTGTTTGAGTTTCAGTAAGGACGTTCACTATCGCTAGTGGTGCTAGTGTCGCTGCTATTCGACTGTGTGTCAGTTATTTCAAGTCTTGGCACTACTCCCTAGCAGAGCAAAATAACAGTAGAGAGTAGCGTCAACACTTGGAAAAAGTGGCACACACTCAGCGACACTAGCACAACTAGCGATAGTGAACGTCCCTATTGAAAATCAATCGGTCTTGCACCAGCGCTGGCTCAGAAAATTTCATTTTCTAAACAATCAAAAAAAGATACAACCTCCCCAGTTTCCTCGACGTGTGCAGACCGCATCTTAGCTTTACTAGAAATTTCTAATCCCGCATGTTTGTCTCGATTGGAGTGTCGTATGCGTAGTGGCGGCGCTATGAGTATGGCCCGTTTGTGAAGCAAGGAATGCATGCATAGGTCTTGACGCTATTCCCAAGTGTTATTTTGCTCTGCTCCCTAGTGTTATTTTGCTCTGACAGAGATAGTACAATAGATATGTACGTTAATCAACAGAAAAGTGAAGCATTCACTTTTTAAAGGGTATTAGTGCCAAACTCTCTTTTCAGGGAGGTTTGCCCATTTTTGCTACGGAAGGAAAATAATGAAAACATATCCAGCAGAGTTTTAGTTAAGCGTTTATCGTGGTGATGATCAGTGCGGGACCAACACACTGTCAGAACTTTCACAACAGCACATGGGTTTGTGGTTTCAACAGATAACACTTATAATTTTAGCTGTTATAATTTTAATTCATTGAATGTTATGCACACAAGAAGATCATCATGATATCGAAAAATCAGCAGATACTTTCCCGGCTGTTCCTGGCAATGCTTGTTCTGCATAACGTTTGCAAAATCATTACAGATAACATCCAAAGTGTTATCTGTCGAAACTACTCATCATTGCATTATCTGTTATGAAACTCTGGACAGTGCAATAACTAAACCACATGGTAGTTCTGAACTGGAGTTATGTGCAGACATCGAATGCGCAGGTAGTGTAGAAAAGGCAGAAAAGTGTCCATATGACGCAAGAACGCGTAAGCTACATGCCACATCATAACTGAATGAAAGTCTTACCCTGCTTCTGTTTCTTGCCGGATATTCGTCTCTAGAGGGCTTCCTTCGCTTGTCCTTCAGAATCATACGTGCTGCCGCGAAAGCCATGGTCGTTCACTTGTGTTTTCAGAAGAAAATCGCAAGATGGTTTCTGAATACTTCGAAATAGGCTTCTTATAGGAAACCTGTAAGAAATATTCCAAATTTCAGGGTCTTGTTTTTTGTCTTCTAGTAACACTACACAGGGGACTGATTTAAATCTGGAGATCCAAGCTGGGTAGGGGTGGAGCCTTTTCCTCTTGCGATCGCAGATTTTATCCGGGTGGGTCCCCCTTGGGAGATTTGTTTGTAGATTTACCCTAGTCACCTAACATTCAGCAAGGATGCCCCCTCCCAAACCCATGTGTAAGATCTATCCAGTTTCTTTAATTATTTTCCAACAGGCCAACCTCCCCAAGATTTATTTCCCTGCCTTTTCTAACGGATGTTGGCTGACAGCTCGAACCCAACCAAATAAATCACCACAAAGTCCAGGTCGCTTTGACACGGTCAAAAGGCAGAAATGGCAAAAGACCGTCAGAACAAAGCCACCGCCACCATAAGGCTTCAGCCAACCAATCAGGAGTTTGCCTTTCTGAAGGGCAAACTGGACGATGGGCCCCACCCCCAAAAGGAAGTTATCCCTCCAAGAAAATTCGAGAGAACTATTCGGGGACTTCTGAGTGAACATCACCCCAACCAAGAATTAGACGAGGGTACCAACGTAAGTTTCTTTTTAGATATTTCTCATCTCAACTACAAGGCCAAGAAAACACCGGCTCTTCAGACCTTCCTCGCCATCACCTTACAATCTTAAAGGATATCTAAATTCACCAACATTCATTCCTCTACCATTATAAGTTTTTAAAACTAAATTAACTGTTGTTTCTGGAGAGATCGTGACAGTGGGTAGACAGTGACCTTAGACAGTGGGTAGACTGTTACCATAGCAGACAGGAAAGAGAACCCGTACCCGACTACACGCCAAACGAACTTGGAAAAAGTCATTAGCCCGATCCGACCATCGTGGGGGGAGGGGAGGCGGCGGGATCTGGAATTTAGGGGGAATGCATAACTTTCGAACAGATGACCGGACCTTAATGAAACTTGATATCTGGAAAGACCCCATGTCTCAGATGTCCCGTTTCAAGTCGGATCAAATCCGATGAATGTGGGGGGCGGGAGTCGGAGCGGGGAACCGGAAATCTTATGTCACGCTTAGAGTGAAGCAATCGGGATGAAACTTCGTGGGAAGAACAAGCACAAGCCATAGGTTATCACTGGCAGAACTGGACCGGATTCGTGCACTGTGGGGGAGTTGGAGGGGGGTTCTGGAATTCCGATGATCCGGAGTTAAGTTACTTCCAGGTGGGCTAGGACAATGAAACTCGGCAGGCAAATGAGGGACCCGACCACATTAAACTGGTGATAGTTAACTTCCCGATCCGACCATCGTGGGAGGAGTGGAGGGAGGGGGAATCCAGAATCTTGAGGTATGTATAAATTCCGAACGTGTGATCGGATCCTAATGAAACTTGATATAATTAGAAAGACCAAGTGTTTCGGATGTCCTGCTTCAAGTCCGGACTAAATCCGATGAATGTGGGGGGGGGGGGGGTCGGAGGGGAGACCGGAAACCTTGTGACAGGCTTGGAGTAGAGCGATCGGAATGAAACTTAGTGGGAAGAACAAGCAAGTCCTATGTGCACCACTGACTGGTGCTTCAAGTCCGGACTAAATCCGATGAATGTGGGGGGGGGGGGTCGGAGGGCAGACCGGAAACCTTGTGACAGGCTTGGAGTAGAGCGATCGGAATGAAACTTAGTGGGAAGAACAAGCAAGTCCTATGTGCATCAGTAACAGAACCGGACTGGATTCAGGCACTGTTGGGGAGGGGTCTAGGCGAAAACCCCCCCGGCGAAAACCCCCCCGGACAAAACCCCCCCGCCAAAAAACCCCCGGCTAAAACCCCCCCCGTTACCAAAACCCCCCGGACCAAAACCCCCCCGACCAAACCCCCCCCCCCCCCCCCCCGGTACCAAAACCCCCCGGTACCAACCCCCCCCCCCCCCCCCCGCATAAAAAAGACGGGTATGTAAGAGTAGAGTAACTGGTAGGTAAAGAGAAAGAGAAGAATATAACCCCCTCCCCCGGTACCCCCCCCCCCCCCGCGAAACCCCCCCCCGAATCCTTAGACACTCACACATATTAGGACTGGGAATTACTGGGCAACAAAACGAACAACCATGTGACAGTTTTACCATTGACAAGCACGAATAAGGTGAAGAGCTGGTAGAATATTTCTGGGACTATCTTGAAAGTGCTATCACAAAACGAGCTCAACCTTTCCCTTGACCCAAAGGATCCTCCCATCAAGTCTCATAAAAATATTCATTCCCTTCGAGAGTTATCCTGCTCACAGACGATAGCAGGACAACTTTTGCGGTGTCATAGGTATCCCTCCGCTTACTGCCCATCGTCGAGTTTCTGGTATGAATCAGGATAACTAAAGAGCAATCAGGCAAGGGGAGCTTCACATTGCACCAATGGGTGGCATCGTAACTGCAGCTTCCTCGTCAAGAAGGGTAAGGCATTGGGAAAGGATTTGTTGGGGGGGTCGTTACACAGAGTGGAACTGGCTTTGATTTGATCATTCACATTTAACACCTCACTGACAACAGCTTCAGCTGAATGCGGGTGTTTGGTGACTTCAGCAATTAGTCTGTCACCATCAACCTTCACCTTCGTCTTACACTCCCTTTGTTTATCATTGTTCTGATACCCACTGTACTTCAGACATTCTTGTAGAGTCAAGTTTGCGAAAGAAGTTTATTCTACTCTTACTCTCTACCTACCAGCAAGCTACCAGTTACTCTACTTTTGCATACCCGTCTTTTTTTATGCGGGGGGGGTTTGGTACCGGGGGGTTTTGGTACCGGGGGGGGGGGTTGGTCGGGGGGGGGTATTGGTACCGGGGGGGGTTTGGTCCGGGGGGTTTTGGTAACGGGGGGGTTTTAGCCGGGGGGGGTTGGCGGGGGGGGGGGGTTTCGCCGGGGGGTTTTTAGCCAGAACCCGTTGGGGAGTTGGTACTTCCAGACGTGCTAGGACGATGAAACTCGGCTTGACCATTAGAGACCTAACACGATTGGCTTAGAAATAGTCAGTTCCCAGATCCGACCATCGTGGGGGGGGGGAGAGAGAATCCTGAATCTTGAGGTATGTGGCTTCCATTTACACGTAAGAAACAAAGCCCTTAGTAGTCTTGTCGGGCAAAACAAGAGAAGAATTCGAATTCTGAGTGCTTTAGTTGGGCGTCGGTATTCTTGTCGGCCCATCGGGATATTTTTATTCGCAAGAAATCGAATCCTTCAAACAAACAGGAAGAATAAACGAATGAAAAGCTCAAGCGCAACACTTGCATAACAAAGCTAAAGAGACTGCTGGTCGTACCCAATTCCACTTCAGTGAAACCCATATACACACAGCAAATGGTTATAATAACCACACTACTGTAATTGTCCAAACACTGAGCCAAACACGTCCTCCGCTTTCTAGTAGTTATGAATCTCCAAGCAGTTCCAGTAGAAATTACTCCAGCAATTACGACTAATGAAGTTGTGAATAAATCAATAAATTAAAGAAAACCAGCTTTTGTGTTGTTGTATTGATGACAGGTTTTATTAAAGATTTGGAGGATGTCGATACCCATTATCGACATTTTAAAGAATTAACCGAATAGGGCTGGGATATGATAGTCTGTTTTTTTTGCCTAAAGAGGCTAGAAAGCCCGAAAAAAACGCGTTACTTCGTTGATTTGTTATCCGAGAATATTGAATTTTAGCTGACGAGTTTATGCTTCCGCAACTTTTGTACTTCTGCTTTAGCAACTACAGCGGCAAACAATAAATTGCCGAAAAACAGCTACGAATGTCGGATTTTCATTATCCAAGCCAGGAAGATGAAATTGACTTGGATATGGAAAGTGACCAGGAAGCACTTGGTATTCGCCCATACATGTTGATTCTGATGTGATTATGCAGTCTAGAATAGAACATTTCAGAATCTTCACTTTGTTGGCCATTGAGCCGCACGCTATTGCAGATATTCAAATTCTCCGCCACTTGACGAATTTTTATTTGTCGTGCAAGCAGCGGATATTCGCAACGTCGCTACTAGGCTACTCGACGAAAAAAAAATCCCTTAGAGGAGTCTAAATAATCCAGTGACGTGTAGAAAAATAAGTTGGCTTTTCAGAAAAACTATAAATCGATCGATTTGCTTTGTTTTCCTGTTTGACTGGTGCGACGGACGGAAATCCGTTGAAAACGGGAAATTCATTAGTTTTAACAACATCTTCTAATCGTTTGTGTCGGTATAGAAATAAAAAGGCAGAACCCATTATCTTTAATTTCGGGAAGAGCAAAATACTCTGACGAAATGAACTACTGTAGGTGAAAGATACGAAGAACATGTGGGATTATAATCAGGACTAATCAGGACTAGGCCCAAGATTTAAGGGAATTACCTAATGAATGGTAAAGCAGTTGATAGGGGAGACATAATATGCTAATGGTTTCTGGTGAAAACCGGAACCAAAGTGAAGATGCGATTGATGATCCAGTAAATTTTCCCCTTTGGGGTCTCGTCAAAACCTTTGATCAGTTTAGATCTTCCAAGGCTGTACATTTCATATGAAACCGTTTGTTTAACAAGAGTTTTTAGTTTTTATTCTATTTTTTTATTTTAGTTTTTGACATATTTAAATATTTTGTTTTGTTTAGCGTATTCATACGTGCCTTTTACTTATGTCGTGTATTACTCCGCGGTCGTATAAAAAGCAGTCTTAATTAAATAAATAAATAAAAATATCCTATCCTGATCAAAATTTATTGGGTAAGCACTTGTGTTTCCTTTGTTTTTTGGAAGTCGCCTTAAAGCACGGGTAGCAGGTACAGTTCTGTCCAATGTTATAATATACGAGGCTTCATCCCAGGACACCTTGGTTTGATAAGGAACACGAAAAAATGTGCATAACTAGTAAAATGTACATGACTAACGACCTCCTCAGACGCAATGAGCGGAAAACCAGATGCGCATCGAAAACTGCCAAACGTGTAAAATACAAAAATTGGCGCGTTTTCCTCCAGGTTGGATAAAAAATATTTTTTATCATAAGTGAGATTTTGAAGGTTTCAAACTTTTCTCACAATTACAAATCTTGTTGATTTGGTTGTTGACTCAGATCCGTTTTGAGATTCAAAGGACTTCGATATTTCGGGAAATATAAACAGAACATATCTGTCTGCAAAACCCTTCCGAAGCCAACCTTAGTCCCAGATGGCATGTTTTAGCGCAAGAGATTCATCCATCTGTAGGCTCATTTATTATTCATTAGGTTCGACAGGATTAATTTCCAAAATGTGGCTGATTTTGCAAGAAAAAAAAGTAGGCTATCCATTTTTTTTTTTTTTTATGTTTGACGACACTCGTTTATTCTGTTGCTTTTTCGATATTTACTCACATCTAACGAGCCATAGAGTTTTGTTGGGGTTTTATTTATTTTGTTCAATTATTTTGCATTTGGTAAAATAAAAGGAACTGCGAACGGATCTTCGAACATTTATTTTTTTCATTTCGTTCCTACACCAGCTAGGGATTTTTTTTTCGCGCCACCTCACCACCAGATCATTCGATTCTACCGGAGTTTTGCCGAGTCCTGGATTGAACTAGTGACCTGATTGTAAGCTATGTAGACATTAAGTGACCTCCGAAGATTTGTAGACTCCAGAGGGTTGCTATGGCCCATGGGCTTCATTTGGAACAAATTCATTCGATGCAAATGGGAGATGCTTCCGAATCAACTTCTCTGTTCTCTTTTTGCAGAGCCTTATAGCAAATAACAGTAAAAATCCTGCAGTTCCTCTATTGCACCACAGCAAATAACATACGGAATTACTCATTCACTAGACCCTATTCGTCTATATATTGTCGTCAGGCAGCAATCCCAGAACTTATGGAGGCAATCACTTAGTCCCGGAATGCTGGGGGAGCATCCCAATATTGAAGTTCCCGTATCCTAACAAGGTCTTATTATTTCATCCTGGAGCCTGTATTCCTAGGAAGTCACACTCATTGCCTTAGTTAAGGAAAAAGCCTTACTTTGGTAATGACACTATCAAATATCCTCTTCTGTTCGTCCTTAGCTCATGTGTCAGAGCCTGCACAAACAAGAATGGGACTACTTTGGGAGACTAGAGAGGGAAGCTAGAGTGTAACAGTAAGATTTCAGTTCCCGAAAGAGAACCGATCGATCTGTTTCTCTTGAAAGTCGATCTGGTTTGATCGGTGGGATTTTTTTTTTATTGAAAACCGCATCAAAACTCGGTCTTACAGCACAGCTCTCACCAAAAATTATCTTTTCACGATGAAATGGTTCAGAAATATCATTTTCGAAAACATCTATACTTGCCACAGTTGCCACGTAAAATTAGCAATTTTCTTGTTAGCGTTTGTCGACAATATCCAAAACACAAGATGAGCTTGATGCATACCAAGTCTTCCAGCTTCTCGTGTTCTTATGTAGGTCGGCCGACCTTGAGCTTTCGGCAAAGTTTGTGTTTAGTGACTGGCAAAGCTCGGCTCGCCCAAAAATGTGTTGAAGAGTCAGAGGCAGAAAACGAAGCAATGGCTACAGGAGGGGATTTTAGAAGCTTACTAATTCCATCAAGGGAGCTAGGAACAGCTAGGAATAACATCAAAGGCAGAATAAGTAAGAGGGGTCCTTTAAATCCCAAGTCACACACTGTCGGAACTTAGGAACAGATACCATGTCTTTGTGCATCTTTGTGTTGAATTGAAGCGGTATTACCCTTTTTAATGTTATCTTTTCGCGAAGCAGAACACTTGAAAGGGTCATAACAAATGCATTATCATAATGTTTAACAAATGGATGCGCAAACATGTGTTATCAGTTATCAGCCTCATGACAGGGCAGTATGGACACTTTCTGTTCCAATATGTTTATGTATATGGCCTTGGGAATTATCATGGAATAAAAATTCGCGCCAAGTCCCCAGGGTTTTTTCGGGAACAAATTCATTTATTCATTCATGGCTAATTAAAAATCTGTTGGGCTTCTCAGGAATTATAAGCCCGTCCCGGTTGCTTTCTGCCTCGCTCGGCCCCACTGGTTCTGATAAGAAAACATGGAAAAGCCCAGCAGATTCGGTATACCTGATCACAGAACTCCTCGAAAGTGATAAGCGGGAGCCTGATCTGGCTCGAAATGCCAAACAAGTAAAACAATTGGCTTTAAGTCATGGTGTTAGGTGTCACCAGCTGGCACCAGGCGGAGTCCCAGAATATGCCTATAATTTTCAGTATTATCGAAGGGGAAGCTACATTCCTGAAATGAATGATTATATAACGGAGGCACGTTTCATGTTGGCGATTTCGTGCGATTTCTACAGCGTTACATTAGGACTTTGTCTTGAATTCAGAAACAATATTTTCTTTTAAATCTTGGCTGAGTTTGAACTGTTCGGAAACAATGTCTTCTTAATTCTGACTTAGTTGAAAAGGTAAACCAGATAAAAACTATACTTATAAAGATATAAAGACCCTTCGTAACGCACGGCAAATGCAAAAATCAGTGTAGTGCTTTTATGGTGGATAAAAATGACGTCACAGTTCGGAATCTTGGAAATGAAAATGAATGGAACGATTAGTGATAGTTGTGGCTTGAAGGCCCCATCCAGTCTCGTTTCATTCCCAATCATGGTGTAAACACATATGCCACCTAGGCAATAAGTTCGGGTTGTTGCCGTTAGATGGCGTGTGTGCCTTAACGTCTTCGTGACATAGCGTTACCTTGATGAGGCTGATACGTCATCAGCATCATCACCTCCGATAGCCATGAATCATCAACTTACCATCTGTTGACCTATGGAGACGTTTGTAAATAGTAGCTGAGTATACGTTTATTTTATCGAGAGAGAAAGAGCAGAGTGCGTCTGAGCCCTAGGCTACCTAGGGCATTCCTACCCCATATTTGTTGATTGGTTTTGAGAGTGGAAAATAAGGTCAGGCCGCCGGTTTACAGAAGGTTTCCACGCTATCCTCAGGGTCCCAGTTACCCTTTTCAAGACCTAGCCTTAAAGCACCACCCTCGAAACCATATCAGTGATGCAGGCTGAAAGCGTAAATGACACAAGAAAGAACTAGTTAATAATTTGTCAATCCCACCAGTGGAATGGCAATATCATTTAGGCCTACTGTTACCAGATCAAGAAACCAAGTGCTTGAACCCAATTATTTCAACGCATCTCGTCAGCGTGCAAATGAAGAAGTAACAGTTGACATATCGCTCAAGAGATGAGACCTGAACTGGACTTCTTACTTGCTGTACCTTTCTTCTTGCAGTATGTTTGAACACCCGGTAAAGACAGAAAACGAGGCCTACTGACTTTCCGGATTTCACCGGATTCCGTCCGTCGTATCAATCAAGCAGGAAATCAAACCAGAGAGATGGATTCAACATGTCAGCTTACCTCACTACCGATACTCTTGACTATATCAAGGCAATATAAAGTTGGCTACTACCAAGAACAAATAATCTGACAGAACCTCCGTTTCCCTATCTCTGTAATATGACTATGCGGAGTGGAATATTTCCCCATACCCTGTCCGCTACGAACGAGCGGAGGTTAGTAGCTTCGCACCACATCACGTTTCGTTACCTCCTCAAATAGCTTAATCGCTGTGAACCCGCCGGTGAGGAAAAGTAGGAGTCAAAGCTGATTGGTTCTATGGACGCGCTCCAGAGCGGGTCAGCGCGCGGAATACGCCTCCTGCCAGCCTCCTTCACTAAAAGCCAGGCTTCACCTTCCAAATTTTTCTTCTGGATCCCAGACAGCCGTTTTCGTCGAGATGGATCTGGAAGGTGAAGCCAGGCCAAAAACGTCTGGAAGTCCGGGATGCTGGATACCCCAGATTCTGGATGTCTGGAAGGTGGCATAGAGGCAACCCGTTTGAGACACAACGAATATGCAAATGAAGAAGAAAAGGGAAAGTGACTGACAGTGATGATTGGGATGCAAGAGGTATTTGAAATGTAAAGGGGACATCTAGGAAATTTTTAAGAACAGCAAATTTAGCTGTCATCATTATCATGAAATCTGGAAGGGTCGGCTTGACTATGCGGAAGCCCCGGACATCTGGGAATCTGGAAGGTGAAGCCTGGCTTTAAGAAAAGCAACGGCGAAGACGGAAGATGAGTAAACGAGCATCAACATCAGCTCAAAGCTAGAATAAATACTTCTAGGTCCGCTCAGTGAAGTCGGAGTATTCATAGTCGCTTCATGGAACTAAACTTCATGGAACATTTTGAATTTGAGCAGATCTCTCTCTCGTATTGAAGAAAATTATTGTATTTTGAGTAATGAGTATTCCCGTGTCGGCCTTGCGTTCAACCCTGCTAAAAGTGAAGTGCTTGTTTTTAACGGTAAATCGTCATCACGGTCGGTTAGGTTTGAGGACCAGGAAATATACCCGTCTGAGGTTCTTGTTTATCTGGGTTTGCCGATTGCTTCAGATTTAAAATCTACGCGCGCGGGTCTGATTTCCGATCTGTCTACGAAAGTGCGAAAAGCGTATGGTACACTATGTAGGACTAAGGTGAAATTTAACCGGCTGATTCGAGGACGTCTTTATACAGCTCTGGTTATCCCGCATATTCTCGCTCTGTCGCCTTTTTGGATTCTTTTCACACTGAAGGAAAAGAGAGCAATAAGAGTTACTTATTTCAAGTTCGCGAAGTTTTTACTTGGATTACCACTTTGGACGAGAAACACTTCACTAAGTGTCAAATACGGTGTTCCTGACCCCATGGACGTCATCAACATCCGTAGGGAAAAGTTTTTGCAGTCGCTGGATCCCCAGCACAGCCTGTACCAGGCATTTTTGAAGTAGGCTAGTTATTCTAGTTCCTTGTTTATTTGTTAGCTTAGTGTGCTTCTTTTTTTCTTTCTTTTTTTTCTTTTTTTATACTCCATTTGTCACACTCTGTGTTGTAGAATGGGTTAATAAAATCATTCATTCATTCATTCAAACACAGAAGTTCCATCAGATTATTTGTTCTTGCTACTAACTAACTTCCGTTTTTCGCCGATTCCGGCCGAATCCGGAAGGAAAACTCAGAGAACATATCGTCCTGCGTGTTTCCCCATCCCTATTTCAACACCCAATCCACAAATTGCCATTTTTCCCGGGCTTTCCTGCGAAAAAGACGGTCGGAAAAACTAAAGTCATAGTATTCCATCTTTTTTACTTGGGCTAACCCACTCAGAATCACATTGGACCTGTTGGAAGGGAGGGGAACATTCTTGGCCGTAACTAAAGTTTATGACACCTAAAAGTGTACCTTCGAGTTCGGGTTTTATGGCACTTGCAGCCGTCGGCTCTGTTGGTAGATAAGGTGAGTTTTTGCAGGTGTAAGTATAGTACATCGACCCGTTCTCTTTTTTGGTGACAACAGCTATTTCCAGAAGGTCTAGAGGATGAAGCCCACACTGTCAGAAGTTTCATAACAGACAACACAAGGATGCGCGGTGTCAACAAACAACACGCATAGACAACACTGGGAATGTTATCTGTTGTCGCGACAAACGTTATGCATGAAATGTTACGCATAACAAGCATTGCCAGGAAGAGCCGAAAAACCACCCAAAAAAGCATCTGCTGAATTGTCCGACATCATCGACAAACAAAAATGTCAATAGATGCTTTTTTGATTGTTTTTTGGCTCTTCCTGCAATGCTTAATATGCATAACAAGTTAAAACGCAACAGATAACAACCCAAGTGTTGTCGGTTACGCATTAACTGTTGCAAACTGTCTGTGTGCTTCGCAAAAACGACATGTATAACTGCCTTGATTCATCCTTGATTACTGACTGAGGTTGCTCAACCCTAAGGGGTGTATTTTACTATGTTCCCACCCTTCCCTCATCCGTTACGTTGCACCGTACAGTACTGGCTAAACCCATTACCGTCTCTGGAGCAACACCGAATTCACAGGATTTCTTCCCCATCGACCACTTCAGGCAGTCCCCATAGGGGTCTCCTTAAAACACCCCGCATACCCAATCACGTGCTCAGCGGATTCTCGACTGCCATCGTAGCCGCGGTCGGAGGTTGCCGGTTTCCGGATCCCCCACAACCGCCCCCCCGGTATGCGTGGCCGGGAATGGCGTGGTAACAGACGGACGGTCAGGTATAGGAGAATGTGCCCGTAACAATACGTCTTTACACCACTGTGGGTGAAACAAGTATTTTGAAAACTAATAAAATTGTCGATCTAGAGGTTAACGGACATGCTGAATCGTTGTCTTTAATAAAGTAAATAATAAGTAATAAATATAAATAATAAATAATTCTTGCCGGACATTAGTTAGCGCAGAATCCGGCCAAAATCGTAAATTTACTAAAAGTTAAAGATTTTCTGAAGTTAATTAAAGGTTCGACATAGGGGTAAAGAGACGTGTTAAATCCATTTATGAGTAAATGCTTAATTCACATCTGAGCTTTTCATTCTTGAAGGACAGTTCGCTCGGAACCCGACCAAAACCGGAAATTTGGTAAAAGTTATAGTAGGAAAATGAAAAAGAAAAACGCCCACGAGTGGGAATTGTACTCGCAACCTTCGGCTTCATACCGACGTTCTACCCAAATTATCTAACGACGGACTTGTGAACTAAGTTCACAAATCTACGCCACACTTATCTGTTTACTCTCCGTGTTTCGCCCCCTTCGATGCGTATACTCGTGTGTACAGCCTGTGTAACGTGCTGCCGACGTTGCTTCTTCATCAGAAAAAACTTTCACGGTAGTTTTCTTCCTGTTGCTAGACATGAACGGGCTTGGAAAAAGGCTTAAAAACAGCCAAAGCCAAAGTAATTTGTTGTAAGCAGAGCCTTTAATGTATTCGACTATTTTAAATACTGGAAAAGAAACAATATAGTGCGAGGTTTTTCCTCTCGTAACGCTTTTGTTCCACCGCCATGAGTTTGAAAAGCCCTTAGCCTTCCTTTACAAAACGTCACCAGTCGCGTAAGGGAATAGAAAAGTCTATTATGCAGATAGAGAAGCTTAAACTTTTCCGTTTGTGAATAAAGTCAAAGGGCTTTTGCCATTTGATTTGTGAAGCGAAATAGAATTAACCTTCATTTCTCTGGAAATTCGAAAGTCTTGAACTCTATTTCGTTATTTTTTTTTCCTTTTACTCTATCTTCGTGCCTTGCGCTTATTTTGACGGGTTAAAAACAAGATCATCATAACTCTTCTTATGTCGAGTTTCTTGAAGGTTAACTAAAAAGCCAGCGTAATTTTGTTTCTTGGATTTAAAGACACTTAATTATTTTAACTCTGTAAGGGATACACTGTTGGCCCGACATGACAAAGTCCATCCAGGTGCGGAAAATCTGAATTTCAGCAGAAGCTTGCATTTCATCGTTGCGTTTTTTATCCGAATTCTCCTCGCAATTCTCCTATTTCGCGTTTTTTGACTATTCAGATGAAGCGAATTTTCCTTTTCTTGCGTTTTTGTCAGATCAGAATCGAGGAAAGCCTCGCGATTCTGCAGAATCGAGAAGTTGCTCTGATAGTGAATTCTCGATTCTCCTCTCTCCGTTCTCCTCCCTGATTGGTCAACAGAGTGCGGATGTTCAATATGCATACACAGGTATACCGGGTTGCAGACGAACTGCCAAATTAACTTTGATAAAAAGCGAGAATGGAGAAGCGAGAAGAGCAAAAACGGCAATTAGTACGAGAATCGAGAACTAGAGGCTAATGAAACGAAGCTCAGGAGGAAACGTTCAATTCCAGATTGGCAGACCACTTCAGAAGAAAGCCCGCTATTGCGTGTGACTACAAAAACATTTATTTTAAGCATTTTTTACCGTTGTATTTGAAAATGTTTACAGCACTTAAGTACGGACACATAGAGGTACAGGAATCCGAAAGAAAAAGTTCATTCGATGAAAATCGATTATATGTTTTATGGGGGAAATTATGGATAACTAGACTGCCATATCTAAGCCTTATTCGGTTAAACTTTAAAGGGACACCCAATGTTGACCTCGTAACCAAAAGGTGCCGAGCAAAAGTGTTGGTGCTCTATACCAAACTAGCAATTGCCGTAAAATTAAAAAGGTGTAAAGGTGAAAAACTCCTCCACGATACCGCCATTTGTAAGGAAATGGAATAGTTAAGCAGGCTAGTACGTAACTGATCCGTACCAGCTGTTCCCTTTTGATGGTCCGTTGATGCTTTGTTTCTGTTCCATTGTATATGTGGTATTGGTATAGACATTTGCAAAAATGATGTTACGCTGTGCTGGAACAGCTGAATTTGTATTCAAACCTGGTTGGTAACTTCATACCTGTCATACCTCGCCGTTCCCGAGGACTCCATGGAGTCCTCGGGGAACGGCGAGGCACTTGAGGAGTCCCCGCCTTTTTGTTTGTCCCGGGGACTCATTCCCCGTATTCTCACGAGTACCCACGAACGAGGAATGATCCGATTATCATCATCATCATCGAAAAGCACTCCCTTTCAGATTCGGAGGGGAATCAATTTTTGCTGGTGTTGTGTAATATAAGAATTAATTCAAAACAATCAGAAGAAACAAAACCAAAAATAAAGTAGATCCAGATTAATTTCGTCAATTACATATTTTTTTTTCGTACAAATCCATTTTGGAAGCATTCCCCGGGTTCTCGCTGTTTTTCGTACGCGGAGTCCGCATGGAGTGACCTCCTCTATTCTCGCCGTTCCCCTTGATTCACCGAGGAGTCCTCGGGGAACGGCGAGAATACGCCTTAGATTTATGGCCCAAGAATCTCGAAAATAATGTCCAAAAAGGTCGGGAACGTGCGGCCCACAGTTGTGTTTCCGCGACCAAAAGGTTCTTGTGGCTCGAATTTGAAAGACAACTGTCGACAGGGTTGCCATGTGTGACACTTTTCGTGCTTTTTGACACTTTTTGCCTCTGGGTGGCACCATGACACTCTTTTTCTAAAAACGACACTGTTGCTGTGCTAATGTTACGGATTACCGCCCCCAAAAACACGTACTTTATCACAAAAAGATTTTGAAGCCTTACAAAGATCATTTCCGGTTAAACTTCGTTACAAAACTGATCTAACAACTAAGAAATATTCTTACGCCCACAATTCAGTCTCGAAGTACCATACCTCGTAATGTTATATTTTTCGCCTTTCTTGAAGTGTCAAAAAGCACCTTTTTGCTAGGAATTTTAGCTGCGCTCGCCGTTCCCGAGGACTCCTCGGGGAATCGAAGGGAACGGCGAGAATAGAGGGAGTCACTCCACGCGGACTCCGCGAACAGAAAACAGCGAGAACACGGGGAATGCTTCCAAAACGGATTTTGTTCAAAAAAAAAGATGCTGTTGACGAAATTAGTCTAGATCTACTTTATTTTTGGTTTTGTTTATTCTGATTGTTTTTAATTAATTTTACATTGTATTAACACCAGCAAAAATTTATTCCCCTCCGAATCTGAAAGGGATTCCTTTCTGATGATGGTGATGATAATCGGAGCATTCCCCGGCCGCGGGGACTCGCGAGAATACGGGGAGTGAGTCCCCGGGACAAACAAAAACGCGGGGACTCCTCAAGTGGAGTCCTCGGGGAACGGCGAGAATACGCCTTTTGACACTCTTGAGTCGAGCTCTTGGAAACCTTGACTGTCGAGCTGGTTTTCGACTTTGTGGGTCTATTTTGGCGGAAAATTCAAATTTAGTGACAAATCAACGTCCATACATAAGAGTCCACAGTGACGTCACTGTGGGGGAAGGCCCCCCCCCCCTCAATGGTCTTGACTTGAGTAAGTACTTTCGTCGGGCGAAATCTCACTTATAGTTTGTCGGGGCGGAGCGCCGGCAAACACAAAAGAAATAAGACTTTGTATGTTTTTGTCGGGCGTCGGTCGACTCGTCGGAAGATCGTGTTCTTTTTACAGGCAGGAAATCAAAGTTTGAAAATGTCGGGCGTCGGTCGACTCGTCCGAAAATCGGGTTCTTTTTACACGCAGGAAACCAAAGTCTGCACATATTTGTCGGGCAAAACACAGAAGAACCCTTGGCATTGCAAACTCCCATGGAAACACTCTTTTCGAGCCAGTTTCGAGCAACAACCGAGCCACAAGCAGCACTGTCAACACAAACAGTTTCGTGGAGAAACCACGTTTAGTAAGTTTTACAACTTCACAGCAACCGTCTGGGACTTCTGGTTGACGTTGTGGCGGCTTTTTTGAAAGCGCAAGAACGTTTATGCGGCAATAATTACTGAAAAATGATTTCAACTACGCACAACACCAGAATAAGTTGTAGCAAATTAAAGAATATCTTATTGTAAGTATGAGGCCGAAAAGTTAATGTATTTGTACAGGAGGAGTATCATTAATATTACATGTAAATTCAGGTTTAAAAAAAGTAAAAAATCTAACTTGCCTAGATTCCTAGAAAATTTGTTGATACCAGGGACTGAGTATCCATGGCCGGCTACACCCTACAGAATGCAGTTGTGCCTATGTGTGAATGACTTCTCGCCACTGCTAATTTGTATAACATCATTTTTTGGTTAAGGTCTGTGCACTTTTGTTTTTCCAAAAGTTCTTCATTATAAGAAATAGCATGGGAAATGTCAACAGAAAATAAACTGACGTGCAGGTAGATACTTTGCATAATCATCAGTTACAGTTTACAGTCTTTTTTTTTGTAATGGTCAGTCTATGTCATAAGTGTGAGTTTATACACTGGAATTACAGCTGCAATATATCTCAGACGGTTTGCCCCACAGACAGCTGGGGATGTGGCCTAGACATGTATGGACAGTTGTGCAGGATTTCTCTATATAGCCTAACAAATTTCCCAGGGATGATCTGTCATTGTAAGGTCTTGTCTGTGAAGCAGTTTTTATGTGGCAAATTGTCTGGGGGACTTACTATCCTGGGAAGAGTAGTCTGCATACTAGCCAACTGCTGAAACAACCATTGGAGAAACTAATTTAAATTTTTGTCGTACAGGACAAAGTTTAAGGAGGCCAACTAGTCAGCTATTTTAGTCGTGGTCTGTATGATCCTTAGTAGCCAACTTTATTTTTTTGTATAGGTACAAACTGTTATTCAGAAACTTTAGTCAACTACAATAGTTGGATATTTTAGTTCTGACCCTATTGGAGACCTTTTAAATAAGGAGCTATTTGGCTTGACAGTAATTCAGTGTGTTATAGGCTATAGATGCTGGCTGTAGGATTTCATCCTTTAGAAATAGGGCTGAGTCTAATTTTGAATTTCAGCTGGCTGGGGATATCCAAGTGCATAGACTTTATTGTAAAAACCAGTATGTAGCAGATTAACTACGAGCAAGTTTTCATGCCACATAGGGTATTTTGATTCACTTACTGCAGGTCCCATATCAAGCAACCCACCAAAATATCTACCCTTTTGCCTGGGTTCCCAGAGGTTTACCATACATTGACAACTGGTTGTCCGTCCTGGCCGAATGGTTAGCACGCCAAACTCCCAAGCGAAGGGTCGCTGGTTCGAGTCTCGGTGGTGCCCTATAGTTTGGTTAGGGGTTTTATGGTGACAGGAAGGGTGTACACAAGCACCAAGATGGCTAACCCTCAACCGCCGATTGCACTTTCTGGCTGAGGGCAGAGGATCGAAGATCAGCACCGCCAGTTAGGCTTGTATAGACTGATGGTGATACCTTTACTTTTGTCTGTTTAGATCTGGTAAAGACTATCCAGAAATTGGGTAATTGTGGTAGACTGTAAAGTGCAGGATATTTTTTCCTTTTAGGAGTCAGTTGAAACACAAGCATACACCAGCGATAAGTGACCCAAAGCTTGTTGATATTCAACTGAAAAATGAACCAATGCTTGGTAAGTATAATCAATATATACAGTTTATAAATATAAGAATTAATTTTCAAATATTAGGGGGAAGAATAGTAAATAAAATATGGGTTTATTTAAAAAAAAATAGGTGACGTGAACAGTTAAAAAGTAGGTAAAAATAGATTAAAATTAACGTCACTTAGGGATGGAGGAGTAGCCACAAAAAGTACGAAATGTGATTTTTTTATTTTAAATAATATAAAAAATAAGTTAAATTACAAAAGATGCTACGGGAATTAAACAAAAAAATATATACCTCATAATATCTTAAATTGCACGTTGGAGCAATCTAAGATATGAATCCTGATGTGACGCTCCTACGGATGGTGATACTGGCAAATATCTTGCCTCTTTGAATGGTCCATGTTTACATTTATAGCCTAACTAATTTATTTCATACATTTGGATTTTCCTGCCAGCATCTGACAATTCAAAAGATTTGCATGGAAATAAGATGTTGTGTTGGAGGGTGATGTTTTTGTTCTTGTATTTCTTGTGTTGGTAATTTCGTCCATCCTGTGAAACCTAAGCCTACTTGCATAGTAACGTAACACTTAGTTACAGTCGATCCCAATAAACGATCGGCCATGAGGAATGTAAATGTTTTATCTTGTGGGCGGCATAGGTTGTTGACGATTCGTGTTAGTTTATATCAAACAGAAAACAAGTAAAATTTCCTGGCCGAATTGACTCGAAATTCTTCTGATCCTCTTGGCTCGCAGGTTCGAGTCTCAGTGGTGCCTACATATTTGTTTGGGGCGCGGTTTAATGGCGTGACTCTGTGTGTAAGACAAGCTAAGTCGACCCAGCTTCAAATGGGT
This sequence comes from Branchinecta lindahli, assembly GCA_023053555.1. Taxonomy (NCBI): domain Eukaryota; kingdom Metazoa; phylum Arthropoda; class Branchiopoda; order Anostraca; family Branchinectidae; genus Branchinecta; species Branchinecta lindahli. The sequence goes on along the minus strand of JAKZAO010000009.1, from coordinate 31,183,120 downwards.
ACAGAGATATCAGGGAAAGGTGACAGGAAGGGTGTGTGAAAGCACCAAGACCCAGCGATGCCCCTCTTCCCCCCAACCGTCCATTGCGCTTCCTGGCTGACGGCAGATTATGGGATATCAGCACCGCAGGTAAGACCTGTCAAGGCTGATACCTTTCAGAGACGTCACCCCCCCCCCCCCCCAGGGGCAGATGCACATAAAGAATCATCAGATCTTTAGGAAATAAAGGGATTAACATCATTGGACAGGGTATCGCGTAAAGTGGATTCTATTAGATAGATCAGTGGTTCCCAACCGGGGGTACGCGTACCCAAAGGGGTACGCGAGACCCTTGCAAGGGGTACGCGAAGGAACCAAAATCATTTTAATTCGTAACTTCAGAATCTCACCTCACTCATTTTTCATTGCCGAAAGCATAATATTACCAGCAGAGCCATCACTAGCCAGAACGTTTTGAGGGGCAAGGTATTTTTACCGACTGTTTTTCAAAAAAAATAACTGTTTTTACGAAAAATCGCGGCGCTTCGCGCCGACTGGTTTCTTTTTAACCGCTGGACGACCACTTTGGGGAAGGGGTGTTGCCAACAAGTGCGTGACGCCCCTGACTACAGCTGGCCTACTGCCGTAAATTCTTTTCCTGTGTCTAACAATATTGTTTCAAGAAGGATCGATGACATAACAAGGGATATTGCCATTCAGGTTACGAATTAAGCTAACGAAAACGTTTGCGATACAGTTTGATGAAAGCACGGAGAACATCAAACCAAACACAGAAACAGGCTGACTGTAAAAAAAAATATTGCCGTAAATGACGTCGAGCCGAGATTTCATAAAATTTAGCTAAAAAGCAGCTTCAAGTGTCTCATTGATTTTGTATAGATTTCTAAACATGTATACCTTATCACTATGATAATAAATATCGTCCTTTTAACTTTCTGGAAAAGGGGTACGCAACATTTTCGAACCTTGATTAGGGGTACGCGGTACGGAAAAGGTTGGGAACCACTGAGATAGATAAATGGATAGATAAATCTTTTTATTCGCCAAAAACTTGTCATGCCTTACGCCAAGTTTGTTTGGTATCGTCGTAGATACAACCCTTGAACACACACGTAAATCATAATAGGCCTATGTATATACAGCAATCATAGATAACTTTAAAAATTCAACTAACAGCTCAGCTTACGCTTGGTTATACAAATTTAGACCGTTCTTTTTTTTAATATCATGCGAAGACCGTAGATACTTGACCAAGTTAGCCAGAATTTTTCTGATTCCTCTCCTTTCTAGAATATTTGCCCGGAAGCGAAGAGAGGACCAAGGTGGAAGAAGCACTTCAAAGGATCGGAAACGACTGCTATGATGTCCCCGTTGTCATCGGCGACCAAGAGTATAGGACTGGAGATGTCAAGCATCAGCCAATGGTAAGAGCGTTTTCGTAGGAACAGTTGTGGAGCTCGATTAGAACTTATTTGTTATGCCACCAGAACGAGTGCCGCCTCCCCCGGCATCCGTAAGTTGTCGAAGGGTGGCACCCCAAATGTCCAAATACTCCTTGGGCCCAGGCTGACTGGAAAACATATATTCAAACAATGGATAAAAACGGATACGTCACTACGATGCTTAAGCAGCGATATTTATTTATTTATTCATTTAGTTCCCTCAAAACTGAGGAGTACAATATATAAATTATAAAACAGAACCATTCCTGAATCAACTATAATCATTTCAACAACTAACTTACAGTTACTTACGTATCACATTATTCGCTTGTTAAAGAAATTTCGGCCCTTCCAAAGCATCGTAGCTGACGTATCTTTTATATCCATTGCTTGAATATATGAAGTCTCGCCAGCATTCCAGCAGCTGTCCCTCCTTCGGCCGAAAACGGCCTACGTGCTAAATCTCTTTTCTTTTACGGTCGGCCACAGATTCTTGTGTTGGTCACCGGTTTACTTCGCCAAAAGTTATGTGTTCTGAATGAATGAAAATAAATTTATCACCCATTTTTAATGTTTAACCGAATAGGGTTGAGACCCGACAGTCAAGTTACACATAACTTATTCACTTAAATAGGCATCAAAACCGGATAAGAATGCGTTACTTCGTTTGTTTACTGTCCACAGATAATTTGTTTCATCGACTGAACTTATTCTTACTGATTTTACTAGAGCCCCGGGTGAAAAAAAAAAATCAGAATCCCTTAGATGAGTCACAATAATTCAGTATATTCGAGTGTCAAATGTAAAAATAAGCTGCCTTTTCAGTTAAACTTTAAGACAAAATTCACAAACAGATTATGAGAGAAAAATGAAGGAAAAAACACACAACACATAACACATAAGCCAAGAAAGACAGATAAGAAAGACAAGAACACATAACACATAGATTTTAATTCTCTTAAACCGGGCAACACTACAAACTGTGTAGTTTGCGACGAATAAAACGAACGAATAAAACGTGCAATCCGCTCAGATACTGCAGCAAACGGATCGGTGACGTCATACTTTGTCGATACTTTACGGGCCCACTGAGGTAGCCCTAGAAGATATTTGCGGTAGGGGAGAAGGGGCCACGATTGGCAGGGCCCGGGTTCGTCTTTTTGATTTTAAAGGCGAGCCACCTTTCGAAAAATTCTGAAAGTATGGCTGGGACATTGTCTCAGTTGTTCCGGATATTTTGATTGTAACTTCGATCGACCAGTTGTTTTAAGCCATTACAATGAAATTTTTGGGATCCACAAAAAGTTGAAAAACCGGCATAAAATATTTGCAGAAGAAAAAACTGTTAACTGTGCCGATTTCGGGTAGGCTTGACCTGGTGTGTTCCGTTGTTGAGATCAACGGCATCTTTTATTTCCGTCTGAAATTATATTTTTCCCGAAAGGTGGCGAGAATCCCAGGTTTGGCCCCTAACCCAGGCCTTCGTTCGGCATGCAATTATCCATGCAATCCTCCCCTGCCGAACGTGGGCTCCACATGCTGGAGTAGTATAACAGTAATATGCATCGGCTACATAACAGTTGCAGGTCCTAGGTTTCCATTCCATCTTTGAGTGGGAATAAAAATAAATAGTTTGTTTTTAGTGTGGATACAGTGTAATAAAATATTTTTTGTAAGACTAGCCTTTACAGTTATTTCATAAGTGTCAGTCATCCTTTTTTTACTTTTCCAAAGTACAAACTTTAGTTTCACAATATTAGACATTACAAGACCACTTGAGAGATGGTTCGCCAATGGTCCTAGTACTGAAATACTGACATGCCGAACCTGGACCAATGTATGCCGAACGTGGACAGGGGTGGGGCAGGTTCGGCACTTTTGACCAACTTCAGGAAAACCACTTTTGCTGACAGCAGGATAGGAATCGGAAGGATTTATTTTTTCCTAAGCTACGCAAGATATGAGCAAACAACACTAAATCGCTAAACTTCAAAAACACCCGGAAATGTGCCCTGCAAAAATACTAATCTAAAAAAGTGCCGAACGTGGGCCATTCTCCCCTACCTATAAAGAATGTTTCTTGGAGAATGTTTAACCAGTCTTCTGGCACCCATTTGGGTGCCTTTTTTTTTAATTTTGGTAAATTTTTGTGTCGACTTTCAAAATTCCATTCTACTTCAAGTGCTGTAAATTTGTACCATTTGAAAGATCCAGTTCAAATTATACGAAAAAAGCAACAAAAATTTCTGTCGAAAATGTCTTCTCTTACTCGTAACCTATATTTAGCGGTTAAAGAGTTGATACAGTTTAACGCGTGTGTATAATTTTATTTTCTTGTATATTTAGCATATTTTGGCCAGATTGTTTTTTGTAGTATGACATGTTGGGCCAATTAGTTTGTATTTATTTCATTTTATACTCTCCGATCTTGGAGGTCAATAAAATATTTGAATTTGAATAGTGACGTTGGAATGAAAAACATGAACCTACGAAAATAAATCCTTTGGAAAAGATTTCAAAAGTAATTAAAGACATCAATACTCGTCCATCCAACTATTTTTGTTGTATAACTTTTATTTCTCTTTCAGCCGTTTGACCACGCCAGAAAAGTTGCGAAGTTCTACCATGCCGACAAGGTAAGATCTAAAGGATAGCTTTTTTCATGTCATCACGTTTTTCAGAAAAGCAAAAGTTAGACCAGTGAATACTCACATCAAACCAGGCATGAATGAATATGCCCGTTTGACATCTAGTTTCAGTTTCTGTTCATAAATGGTAAATCTTGTGAAAGTCCTGTCCGCCAAATTCTGTCCTGATCTCTCCTCCCCGAGCTTGTCATACAGATTTCTGGAATCCCCTTCTACCCCCCCCCCAAAGTGACTCCGGTCCGGAACTGAAAATGGAACATCTAGAACATGTGAGGTTTTAAAAGTATCGAGTTCCATCTTAATCGGATTAGTCGTTCTAAAATAATGCTTGTCATAAGATCCCGGACCCCCTCTCCAACTTCTGCCATAGTGGCCGGATGTGGTACGGACCTGTAAACAGACATATAGGAGTTGTGCTCTTGCCAACTGTCAAGTTCAGTCCGAATCGAATCCCTCGTTCGAGAGTTATGCATGGCACAAGATTTCCGGGAGTCCCCCAACCCCCCCCCCCCCCATAATGCCCGATCCGGTCCAGTTTTACGAATGGTACATCCAGAGCTCATGCTTGTCCTTCCCGCCAAATCCCGCCCCGATCCTTCCACTCGGAGTATGCCACAAGATTTCCAGTCTCCTCCCCCTTTAAGTCCCCTCTCAGCTGCTTGATCATCTGCGGAACATTTGGGACATGTATTCTTGCCAACTGTCAAGTTTCAACCAGATCGGATAACTCGTTCGAAAGCTATGCTTGCCTCAAGATTCCGGATTCCCCCTGCCTCCCCCCCCCCCTGAATGGTCGGATCCGGTAAGTGATAAAAGTCAGTCTGAATATGCGTAACAAGTTTCATAGTCCTAGGCTCCCAGCCCATCTGGGGAAGCACCCTAACCCGCGATCAGCGGACCGTCCGACAGACCGACGGAAAAGCGATGGTGTAAGGCACTTTAGCCGAAGTCTACAAGTGTCATAAAAGTGATAGTTTTAGCCTTCAACTCTACTTTGAATGGTGTCAATGATCTGCATATTTTCTTAGGAGTTGATTGGGAAAGCGATCAGCACCGCATTGACTGCCAAGAAGTCATGGGACAAAGTGCCGCTCTCGGAAAAGGTTGAAATTTTCTTACGAGCAGCCGACCTCGTTTCGAACAAGTACAGATATGACCTTATTGCAGCCACAATGCTAGGTCAGGGGAAGACAGTCTTCCAAGCTGAGATCGATGCTGCTGCCGAGTTTGCAGATTTTCTCAGGTATGGCGAGATTTTTTCAAGCAGGATCGCACAACATTTTGTCATTCTTTTACCTTGTCAAACCTTTTTTACCTTTAAATCTACCGCGACCATTAACCCATTGTTTAATCACAAGCAGCCGTAGTAAAGCCTCTCACGTCTCTACAAGTTTCGGCAATTTCTGTGTGGCCCTGGTCGTTTACATTGCTTTGGGCACGCGGAAAAAGATAAGAAAAAGTGCAAAATAATCCAGAGGATACCAGGAAGGAATTATAGGATTTTCTTTTACTTTAAATTTTGGACACGTCTGTCAATCAAGCGAGAGAGCCGGTAATGTGTGCCACAGACTTCTGTTTCCGTAACCAACACTCAGAACTGTGTGGCACACGAATATGCTGCATAAAAATGCCTGTAATCAGACTGTCCTCTATCGCTACGCCCTTCCCCTGTCTTATAATATTTAACATATTTTTTCCAGATTTAATGCGGCATTCGTTCAGGAAGACACCAAATTTACCCCCCTGAATTCACCTGGCGTCGTGAACAAGTTCCGACAGCGGGCGTTAGATGGCTTTGTTGCCGCAGTTTCTCCGTTCAACTTCACTGCCATTGGTGGAAATCTGGCCTTTACTCCCGCTTTGACCGTAAGTAAAGTTGTTTGGTGCCCACATCAGAGTTCCCCCTGTATGGTGACAAGGTAGAATTGGTAGCGAGTGGATGCCGGAGGGAGCAGGAAGCGTGAGAAGAAGTGGTTTTAACGGGCTTCCTTCTCCTTATGTACTTATAAAGAGTTGGTCTCGGGTCGGAATATATTACTATTCTGACCTGGTAGCAACCGGGCGAGGTCCAGTTTATTCTTAAGTCGCATGAAAGGAATGGAAGTAGGAAGATTGAACATCAAGATTTCCGAACTCATTCGTGCCCTTTTTTGCACAGGTTTTCAATTGTTGTAATATATTTTATTTTAGAATGGTAATGGCCGCAGCGTACTTTAGCTATGAAGTTGGATTATTAATAAACGATCGGATTTTCTTTCAATAGGGAAATACCGTCCTCTGGAAGCCTTCTGATACTGCTATCCTCTCAAACTACCTGATCTTCAAAATCATGCGAGAAGCCGGCCTGCCACCTGGCGTTGTCAGCTTTTTGCCGTCAGATGGCCCTGAGTTCGGGGAAAGCATCACGAGATCGCCTGACCTTGGTGCAATCAACTTCACTGGATCAGTTCCGTAAGTAAATATAATGCGGTCTCTTTTGGTCCTTCTATTGTATAAACAAACACCATAGTAATGTGCTTTATTTCCTTAAAGCTTGACCAAATAGGGCTGAGGTATGACAGTTTGGTTACCCATCATATTTGTATATAAATAGGTAGGTAGATAGATAGATAGATAAGCTTTTATTTTCACCAAAATTTTTTGGTATAGTCACATTAAAAACCACGCAAAGAAAGAAAAAAAAACAAAAAAACTACTCAATCCTACTGATTTTCGTTATACATTTTTACAAAACTAGGTATAAAACTCTTCGATAACCGCTGATGGGCAGAGCGTACCGGCTGAAGTTTCTCAACAGGCACTGCAACCCTGCGCGGGATCCGTTTTGTTGTGGATTGTGGGGGAAAAGGGATTTGTGGATTGGGTGGATCAGAGATTTTCTTCCGAAATCCATGCAGAGTTTCTCTCTTCTTTTTTTCAGAGTTTGCATTTTAAACTTTGTCAGCAGCTCTTCATACGACATTTCTGCCTGCTTCGATACTATCATTAGAGCTCTTTTCTGAACTCTTTCGAGCCTGGCGCTTTGCTCAGCCGTCAGTCCAAAATGCCAAACAGGAGCTGCATATTCCAGAATTGGGCGAATAAAAGATGTAAATATTCGGAGGAGGTGGTCTGGAGGGGCGCTATGTTTCGACATAAGCTTGAGCATCTGCAGCCCATAGGCTAGAAAACTCGACAAAAACGCGTTACTTCGTTAACTTGTTATCCACGAATATTGAATTTTAGCTGACGAGTTTATTCTTCCGCAGTGGTTGCACCTCTATACGGACGTACCTCTCTTTGTGTTTGAAATGTTTAGCAACTGCAGCGGCAAACAATTGCCGAAAAATAATCAGCAATGGCGGATTTTCATTATTCAAGGCAGTAAGATGAAAGTGACCGCAATATGGAAAGTGACCAGGAAGCACTTGGCATTCGCCCATACATGTTGGCTCTGATGTGTTCTGCAGTTTGGAATAGAACAATTGAGAATCTTCACTTTGTTGGCCATTGAGACGCACGTTTTTTCAGATATTCAAATTCTCCGCCGCTTGACGAATTTTTATTTGTCGTGCAAGTAGCGAAAATTTCCAACGTCACTACTAGACTACGCAACGAAAAATAAAAATCCCTTCGAAGCGTCGAAATAATTCAGTGTATACAAATCAAAGGTATAGAAATAAGTTGGCTTTTCAGTTAAACTTTAATAGTTTGTATTGTACGTGCTAGCATTGGACCGTCATTCACGCAAATAACACATGACAGAATTATTATATAAACAGACATTTCATATATACCTACGTCTAATGAATATCGTTTAACGTAATTATAATTGAATATTGGGTGATATAGGTCATAAAAGATTTCAAATAACAACCAGTCGAGTTTATGGGAGGTCTTGCTAGTCTGGGAAGCAGAGTCGCTCTGTCTTTGTCGCGATACTTGCTAGGGTCTCAAAATCAGGTAAAATGGCACGATGTGAAGCCAGACATTTGCTTCCGAACGCGGTTGCCAGCTGACCTGGCCATCCTCGATGAAACATTATATTTTAAGAATTATATTTTAAGTTGGGATTACGGGGGGGGGGGGGCAGAATTGAGGTGGATGGTGAGTTTTAGGTCGGACGATCTTCCGGTGGGGATGCAGAGAAATTATATTGGTAGAGAAAGGAAAGGTACTGGTCCTTATTTTTGTCCAGTGTGTGGTATTGATGGGAGGATGCGAGGAATATTGAAAGGATTAAGAAAGGAAGTGTTTGGTCGGGACGTTTGGGAGGAAAGGGATTTGGTTTCAAGTATGGGAAGTAAGTGTTTTGGTGACCTCCGAAGGCTGGTAGATTCCTGAAGTTAGCTATGACCCACCGTGAACTATTTTTATAGAAGTTGATTTTTAGTTTGTTTTCCGAGTGTATGATATTTTGTTTTTTGTTATTGTGGTGTTATGTTTCCCGCCATGGCCCTTGGGCTTTATTGGGATTAAATTCATTCATTCCTAACCCGGACAGCATAATCTTAACAGCCCTTTTCTGGAGGGCTTCGAGTCTTTCAGTCTGTGCATTTGTGAGTCCTGGGTGCCAAGCCGGACAAGCATACTCTAGGCAAGTAGGCAAGGTCGAAAGACAGTAGCTAATAGTAATAACAGTAATCATAATTTTTTGTAACCGACTGAGAACAGTGGGAGGATAGTGGAGTAAAACAGAGAGAGAGAAAAGTAGTTACAACAGAAAAACACTAGTACAATAGAATAGACAAAAATCAACAGAACAAACGGACGAGCCCGTAAATTCCCCGAGCTTTAACCAATAAACGAGAATCGGCCGCTGACACCATTGGATCGTCGTTCATGTAAATAACATATGACACAGTTATATAAATAGACTTTCGTCTATATACGTTCAACTTATGAATATCGTTTAACTGTACTTTAATTAAAATATTGGGTGAGATGTGGTACAAAAGATTGCAGATAACGATCAGTCGAGTTTATGGGTGGTCTTACTAGTCTCTGGGTAGTACCGTCCTTTTGTCTATGTTGCGTATTGGGACTGCTACTTGCTAGGGTATGAAAATCAAAATTGAAGGTGGGAAGCGAAGTTATATTTTAAGTTGGGATTAGGGGGTCCCGTCGCGTCCCTTTGTCTATGTTGCGTATTGGGACTGCTACTTGCTAGGGTATGAAAATCAAAATTGAAGGTGGGAAGCGAAGTTAAAACTATGTCAAATGTCAGCAAGATATCTCCACTCGTTTGTACAGTATTACAACGACGGTGAGCAAAATAACACTAGAAGTAGCGCCGATGCTTAAAAAAAGTGACACACCCTCGAATAGCAGCGATACTGGCACCACTAGCGATAGTGAACGTTCCTACTAAAACTCAATCGGTCGTGCACCAGCGCTGGCTCCAATAACTTCATATTCTGAAAAGAGCACAAAAAAGATACAACCTCCCCAGTTTCCTCGATGTGTGCAGACCTCATCTTATAGCTTTACTAGAAATTTCTAGACCCGCAAGTTTGTTTCGCTGTAAGTGTCGCAAGACTAGTGGGCGGCGCTATGAATATGGCCCGTTTGCAAAGCATAGAAAGCATAGGTCTTGACACTACTTCCTAGTGTTATTTTGCTCTGGTCTAAAAACATGAACAAGGAACCGACATAGACGATATCATGAAAACTGAGCAACCTTATTTTAGTGCATTACCGGATATCTAGCATAGTCTGTTTTAACCAATTTGACAAACCAGTTGTAAATATTAAATTTAATTATTTCCTTCGTCGTCTAGTGTATAATAATAGTGTCTCCAGCATATGCTACCCAATGGATAATTTGGTTGATTGACCTTCATCGCAACATGAGAAAGTGTAGACGATCTTGACCCTAACCAAAGGGGGAGGGGGAACTCTTGAAAAATAGTCAGTTGAGGGCCCCTGTAAGTAACTACACTATGAACAAATCACGACGGGCCCGTGGTACAATGAGGTACCAACAAACATTTGGACATACTTTGGATTTCCAACCTTGGATTTACCCTATTGCGTCTACTGGATGGATGGATGGATGGATCACCGTATTCCAAAAGCCCAAGGGCCATATACACAAAACAGCAACACAAATATAACTTAAACACTCAGACTCCTTCTTAGTTCTAAACATTTATCTATATACACGCCCACTCGAGTAATAACGGTAACGGTACTGCTGAGAGCCAAATAACACTAGGAAGTAACGCCAAGACCAGAGCAAAATAACACTAGGGAGTAGCGCTAAGACCTATGCTTTCCATGCTTTACAAACGGGCAGTATTCGTAGCTCCACCCAGTATGCTAGCGGCATTTAAAGTGAGACACACTTGCGGGATTATAAATTTCTAGCAAAGCAAAGGGTGTGGTCTGCACACACCAAGGAAACAATGAAGGTCGTATCATTTATTTGCTGTGTTCAGAATACGAAGTTATCGGAGCCAGCGCTGGTAAACGGCTGAATGAGTTTCAGTAGGGACGTTCACTATCACTAGTAGTGCTAGTGTCGCTGCTATTTTCGTGTGTGTCACTTTTTTCAACTCTTGGCGCTACTATCTCGTGTTATTTTGCTCTGGCCAAAACCTATGCTTTCCATGCTTTGCAAACGGGTCATACTCGTAGCGCCGCCGATTACGCTTGCGGCATTTAAAGAGAGACAAACTTGCAGGTTTAGAAATTTCTAGTAAAGCAAAGGTGCGATCTGCACACACCAAGGAAACAATGGAGACTGTATCATTCTTTTGCTATGTTTAGAATATGAAGCTATCGGAGCCAGCGCTGGTGAACGACCGAATGAGTTTCAGTATGGAGGTTCTCTATCGCAGTAGTGCTAGTATCGATGCTATTCGAGTGTGTGTCAATTTTGCCAAGTCTTGGCGCTACTCTCTAGTGTTATTTTGTTCTGGTAGCTTACTGTTGGTCTCCAGTCTGAAGTTAAAGCCGTAGTGGAGATTCGTGAATAAGAATAATCTGTGATCGAAATAACGCATTCACTACCCTATTTAGGACCTTCCGATGGTTGTGGGGACAAGTCGGCAGCCGGATCGAGACATACAAAACCTTCCCCCGATTGGTAGGCGAGTGCGGAGGAAAGAACTACCACCTAATCCATCCCAGTGCAAATGTGGAACACGCGATTAATTCTACGGTTAGAGGGGCGTTCGAGTATTCTGGACAGAAGTGCTCAGCGACTTCTCGTCTCTACGTCCCATCATCTCTGTGGCCTAAGGTAAGAAGAGTTGACCTTGAAGTCCTCTGTTTACAGGTTTATTTTTAAATATTCCTTCAGCCCAAGCTGACTGCGAATCATATTTGACAGTGCGAAACGGATAAGTTTCAGCTGACTTATCCGTTTTGCACTGTCAAATATGGTTTATTTTTTGGTTTGATTTTCGGTTTATTTGTACATGCTAGCATTCAAGCTGCGCAGTTCTCCCTTCCAGTAGCAACTGATGCAAAATGAGATTATGTGTGCTTTAAGCTAGAAATAAAAAACCTTATCGCAGTTAGTTTCTTTTTTTTTATGGTGTTATGTCTTTCCGTATATTACTTTTTGGGATCCCACACCGGGCAAACAAAATATTTTTAAACAGCTAATGTGATAGTCGATTATGGGGTAAGAAGACATGCTGAACACGATGCTTAAAACCATTTTCTCGCCGGACTAGTAGTTCGCCCGGAATCCGGCCAAAACCAGGCCAAAACAAGAAAGTTTGCTAAAAGTAAAAGTTTTATTTGAAGTTGATTAGATGTTCAATTTAGGGGTAAGAAGACATGCTGTTTTATTTGAAGTTTATTTGAAGACGTTTAGGGATAAGGAGATACGCTGAATTCGTTTCTGAAATTTCTTTTTTTTTTGCTGGACAAGTAGTTCGCTCGGAATTCGGCCGAAACCGGAAATTGGCAGAAGTAAAGCAGGAAGTTTCGATCAGTATCGTCAAAATAGATATGGCTTATGGAGGTATATCTGAACTTGGTTTTCTCAGATGATTAGCCTGGCGAAGACAAGACCCAAATTGTCTGGATCAAATATATCCCATCAGAAAACTTAGGTCTTGTTCCTATTTTTTTTGTATTTATACTCCGTCTTTCTCTTTGTGAGTGTATGATGGGTCATAAATAAATTATTATTATTATTATCAACCATACGCTCTTTCTAGGTTCGAGACGGTATCGTCGAGGCGATGAAACAGCTAAAAATCGGTAGTCCTCTTGAATTCGACACGTTCACATCAGCCGTCATTGATAGCAAGTCGTACCAGAGAATAAGTGGGTACCTCCAGTATGCCCAGGGCTGTCCTGACTTGAAGGTCCTAGCAGGTGGAACTGCTGATAGCAAGTAAGCTTCGCCTCCACAACTTACTTAATGCCTAGTAGCTTAGCTCGCTATGGGTAGTGAACGGAAAGACAAAAGTGCTCCCTAGGCGGAATTTGAACCCACTACCTTTGGTTTACAAGGCCACTGCTCTACCACTGATATACAGAGGGGCTTGTGAACGTAGATCGCAAACCACTAAAATAGTAGGCTGTAGGAACAGTAATCCGTTTCACTTTGTCTGGGTCGAATTCAGGCAGGAAATTTCCGTGGGGTTAATTTTAACAATTACTCCCAGTCTCTAGCATCTGTTGACAGACAAAATTTCATCGTCCTTATTCCAACCCTGGTCAAGTTACGAACTTAGGTCCACTATAGTGCCTGGGCCCCTTTAGCGTTTGGGTGTGGGTGTGGCATCCTCCAAAAACACACGCTCGACCCCAGTGGTAACAAGTATTCCAGATTTCACCTTGATAGCAGTCGTGACTCGCAAGGTTACGAAGTGGGCATACCAGTTTTCCTCTGAACCGGAAGGGTGGGGTGGGGCAACACGCACATCTTAACCATTGTGTCCACTAGTAGGCTACATTAAATATGAATTGATATTAAACATTGGCTAAAAACGGAAAATCAGCTTCAATGTTCCTCAGCGATATTTCGACCCTTCTTGGCAAGGGTCCTCCAGAGCCAGAATGGATATAAATGGGGGGTCAAAGCCAGAGACACAAGGTAAGTACACATACAGACTGTCAGTTCTGGAGTGGTGCTTTAATTTGTTTCTTTATTTTTAATAGAATCTTTGATTTATTTCTTTATAGTGTTGGATTTTACGTCCAGCCGACCTTCATCAAGACTTCCAACCCGACTGACAAGATCATGCACGAGGAGATCTTCGGACCTGTCCTTGCCGCCTATGTTTATAGAGATGAGGATGTGTACAGAGTAATGGACGTTATCGAGAACACAGTGCCGTATGCCTTAACTGGTGCCGTCTTTGCCGAAGATAGGTAAGCCAACTCCTCTTCTTGCTAGCACCAGTATGAACTGCTATAGACTGGCGCTTAGGTAAAGGTATCAGAACTAGGTTATGTGCCTTCAGCCAGGAAGTTCACTGAATGGATGAAGAAGGATGTATGACGCACTGTCCAAGGGCATAAGTGCAGTCCAAAAGGAGAAAGAAATATAAAATAAACACAAAAAATATTTTCCATAAAGGTTATTCACTAATTTAGGATCACATTGATGTAGTCGTGGACAGCTAAGTTTCCAATCGGAGAACATAAACATGGAATGTTGTTGAATTTGAAGGTTGGGGGGCAAGCTGTCCTGGTGCTTTGCAACACCCGTCTTTCAACTTCCCCAGATTTCTCGAGGTAACATTTGGAGCTGGGAAACTTTTGCAACTAACCCCTGCCCCAAACTAAACGGTCGGCATCAGCGAAACGAGTTCGTTGTGCTAGCCTCTCACCGAGGACTGGTGTTTAAAGCTAAGAACAAGATGAGGTCCAGTGGCACTTGTAATAAAGTGATCATAGAACCTGGGGTGATCAGGATTACAAATAGCTCGTTAAGAGCATGTACTCTTGATTGATGTTGAATTTCGTCTGGATCGGAGTATCCGTTCCCATGCCAAAAATGTCCAGACCCCCCCCCCCCCCCAAACATAGAACAAGGGAATGAATAGTTCACAGTAAGTCGAGTCTCGTTTTCAAGCTGAAACCGAAATCCTACCGTAATTAATGACGACTGTATTTCGGGAAAATGTCCATACTCCCCCCCCCCTCTGACGTTGGACCCGTCTCGCAGAAATGGTTACCTGTAAATATTCCTTCAGTCCAAGCTGACTGCGAACCGAATCGTATTTAATGTTGCAAAATATGTAAGTCAACAGTCAAACAAATAAGTCGCGTAATACTTATCTGTCTTGCGCAAGTCCCCCCCATCGGTGATCAGGATTGTTTGAATGCACGTTACTAAGTCTCGTCCCCAGCTATTGTGCAAAGTTTTAGTACACCAAAATTTCATTTCCAGAAAATTCCAGACCTCTCCTACTCTATTGGACAATGCAAAACGGATACGTCAGCTACATTTTGCTCGAGCACGCTGCTCAAGCTGGAAAACATTTTCCAGCTGGAACCTGAAGAGGACCCTTGCCAAGAAGGGCCGAAATATAGCTCTAATATTTTGCATTGTCAAATATGATTCGCTGTCAGCTTGGGGTGAAGGAATATCTCTCTCCTACTCTCCTACCCAAGCCATGACGTAAAATTTAAAGGAACAGAAAACTTGACTCAAACTTGACTCGGGGAGCTAGCTGACATATCAAGAATGTACCCTGAGTCGATATTGAGAGTACGAAAAATTCTCGTTACGACCATTGCAGTTTCCGGGCAGTTTCCGAGAATTCGACTTTTGAGTTAGTAGAAAAAAGAAACAAGAGCTGTAAGCTCATATGGCACTTGCATGGGTTAAGATGTATTGTTTGATCAAACATACTTTTCGACTTTGCGGTTAAGATGCACGCTTTAAGGGAGCTAGAGAAAAAGTATTTTATTTTTGAACTTGGCTGTTACGATGCGCACTTTAAAGGCGCTAGAAATTCATGTGTAAGCAAAACTCTTGAGGCAAAAACGATAACAGGCCCTTAGGGATCATTGATGTCAAAAGTATTTTTTCACTTTTCAATAAAAATGCGCACTTTAAGGGTGCTAAAAATAAATTTTTCAGAACCCTTGTTTCACAAATCCGTTTGATAAAAAGTCCTTTTCGACCTTGCGGTTAAGATGCTTCATATGTAAAGATGTTTCATGTGTTAAGATGCGCACTAGAACTTCATTTGTAAGCAAACCCTTGAGGCAAAAATGATAATGGGCTCATGGAGATCATGAAAATGTATATTTTGCTTAAAAGTATTTTTCTTACTTTGCGGTCAAGATTGGTACTTTAAGGAATAGTCGGATTTGTAAAGTGGCGATTTCTCAACCAATCTTGTCAAATCTATAATATTCGAGCCAAGTTTCATCGTCCTAGCACATCTGGAAGTGCCTTAACTCGCGATCACCGGAATTCCGGACCCCCCCCCACCCTCAACCCCCCCTTACAGTCGCCGGAGCCAATCCGGTTCCGTAAATGATTTATCCACAGCATCTGTTTGTTATTCCCACAAAGTTCCATCCCGATCTCTCCATTCTAAGCCGGTCACGTATTCCCCCCCCCCAATTGTGGTCGGATCCGGTCCGGACACAAGAAAGATTACCAGAGACATGTACTCTGTTCAATTATCAAATTTCACTCGAATCCGATCACCCGTTCCAAAGTTACGCATGACTCGATATTCCGGATTCCTTCTCCCTCGACCCCCCCCCCAGGACCATCGGATCGAGTAAATTTTTATTTACAAGTCAGTTTGATCGGGTCCCTGATACGCCTCCCAAGTTTCGTCGTGAAAATACCCAAAACCGCCATCACCGGAATTCCGGGAAACTCCCCTCCACCCCCCCCTTCCCAGTGTCCGGATCCAGTCCGAATGTATAAACGATTCATCTGGAGCACGTGCTTGTTCTTCCCAGAAAGTTTCACTCCGATCCCTCCATTCTAACTGTTTCTCGAGATTTTCGGTCTCCCCCCCCAACTCCCCCATAGCTGTCGATCCGGTCCGGACTTCAAGTGGGACATCAGAGGTATGCCATTTATTCAGTTATTAAGTTTCATTCCAATCCGATTACCCGTTCGAAAGTTACACACTACTCCAATTTTCCGATTCCCCAGCCCTCCACTCCCCCCCCCCAGGTAATCGGATTGGGAAACTGATTATATCCAGGTTAGTCCGGTCAGGTCCCTGATGCTCCTGCCAAATTTCATCGTCCTAGCACATCTGGAAGTACCCCAAGTCGAAAAAATGTGACAAAAACTGCTTAATTTTCAGAATTCCCCGGCCCACCACTCCCCCCCAGATGGTCGGATCGGGAAACTGATTATTTCCAGGTTAGTTATATCGGGTCCCTAATATGCCTGCCAAGTTTCGTCGTCCTAGCACATCTGGAAGTACCCTAACTCGAGAAAGTGTGACAAAAAACTCGGACCGACCGACAGACCGACCGACAGACGGAATTGCGATCGGTATATGGCACTTGAGCCAGAGGCTGCAAGTGCCATAAAAAAGGTTTGTGTGCCGGGAGTAGGAATTACCTCTTGACTACTATCCATTTGTGTTAGTCAACACGGCCAAAGGCGAACTTTTACAGTGCATAAGTGCATAATTACAGTGCATAAAGGGCAAGGGCCTGCCAGCTAGCTTTGGGAACACTAATGAGGGGGTTCGAGATCACAAAGAAGGGGGGTCCTGTCGACAATAAATCCCTGTATGTTTATCTAAGCCCCCCAGGTCGGTTTGATGACCGAAAGTTGCGTAGTCAAGTTTTCTGTGCCTTTATAAGTTTATTTAACATAATAATAATGTTTTTTGTTCCGCCAAAGTGACGAGACAAAACAAAAAGATAGAAAGGTTATGCGCTTACAGTTCAGAAACCCGACGTTACCTGATCTTAAATGGCATTACAGTATATACAGTTGAGAAATAGATCAAATCCAGCCTCCTCATCCCTTGCCAATCTCATTATCATGTACTCTCCGGCTACCGCAAGCGTTTCGTCCGTCTTGAATCAGCCGCCATCTGGCGGTGCATTCCGGACATTTTTTGTTTCGCCCTTTGGGTGAAGATGGCGTGTTCGTAGACACACAAGTTGCGTTTTTGCGATTTGAACTGAATCTCGGCATTATTATCCGAGGCCCGTGACTTTGTTGTGATGTCCTGAAGAAGTAGGGAAATTAGAGTAAATGAATGTTGCAGAATGTATATTTGTATATCTATGTATATAGAGCCGAGCGGCCAACGAGGCGCCTGACGCATTTACTTATATAAACCGTTCTAGGGACAATCATTCCGTCAGTAAATGTTGACTTCTCGTGCGACGTCACGAGGCTGGGTTAATCGGCTGAGATTTAGTCGACACCGTTTTTGCAAAGACCATAGTATCTGATACCGCGCTAACTGGATCCGCATTTAGTCATTTTTGCAGTCACCGTCGTACTACGGTCTACGGTTGCTTTGCACAACAAAAGTTGAACAATTTATGCTTTTAGCAGTCCCCCAAAAAGAAGCACTTACATCCCTTCAAATTACAAGTGCCAAATTTCTTTCCCACCAGTTTGACAAAGAGCTAGGTTCTTGTGTTGGTGATGATGGAAGGGAGATCAGTTTCTCAGATTCCACGGTCAGTTAATACGGTCGGGACCGTGGTATCCGAATATCAGATACACAGCAACTGACTAGATACTCAATAACTGCAAAAACGAATTTAGACCGTGGAATCAGATGCCATGGTGTCTTCAAAAACGCCACTATTGCCTTTCCGGTTTTGACTTAAAGGACACCTGAACGATCCTACCATACTTCCATGAACCCCTCAGATCGTCCTTCACAGTACCGGTACAGAGAAGAAGAATTTTTTCGCTCCGTGATATCGGCGCTATCCACTCTTGAAGTTCTAAGTCTCCCTATGGCGATTCATTACGACCTCCCAAGACAAATTTAGCGCCAATATTTAAACTGTCATTATCGCATGGATAAACGTACGTTGATAATGCATGGATAGATAAACAGCGCATGGATGGATAAACGCATGGACTGTTACGGCGTGGACTGTTACAACATGAACTGTTACGCATGGACTGTTACAACTGTTACGGCGAGCGTTAAGATCAAGACAAGTCGGAAAAAGGCTGAAAATTATAGCACGGTGAAACTTCATCCGATTTTAGTCCGGTTTTCGAGAGATAAATGGTGAGCAGTATGTAAAAGTGGCAGTTTAGGGTGTTAGACTTCATTCAGATGACCTTTAAAGCACCTGGGACATCATTTTTTTTATTTTCAGCTGATTTTCAGGCAATCTGCACATGAAAGCCGGTAGCTTACAAAAAAGAAAGCATCAGTAAATAGTCAAGCGGTCTCTATTAAAACTTCGATTGGACGTAAATATGATGCCTAGCGCCAGGCCCGTATCCAGGAATTCATTTCGGAGGGGGTTTTACCCGAGGGTCGGACCTAATCCATACTAGAAAGTAAAAAAAAAAGGTATAGATTAGAGTTTTAAGCCTATAAAAAACAATTATTTTGTATGTTTCGGAGGGGGTTCGACCACCTCTCCCTGGATATGGCCCTGCCTAGCGCGCTTTAATATCGTTGATTTGTGTTTCTTTGCAGTGATTTCTTGGTGAGAGCAGCAGAGAATCTGAAGTACAGTTGTGGCAACTTTTATCTAAACGACAAGTCGACTGGAGCCGTCGTTGGACAGCAGCCGTTCGGTGGAAGCAAGCTTTCGGGTGAGTCGAGATTTCCCCTTATGTTGCTTCGTCTTCCTTGTGTCTTTTCAGGATTATCTTTGTGTTCCCCGCTTTTCGTTTTGTCTCTGACATTATACACCTCTTCTTTTGTTGCTTTGCGTCATATATTTGGCCATACCAGAGATGGGCGAATCCGAATCCGGATTCGAATCTAGGATTCGCCCTTTTTGCCGGATTCGAATCTTCTGCTTGTCAGGCTGGATTCGGATTCTTACGAGTCCACTTGGGCAATCCAACTGTTTGATGTCCACCACCAACCATCCTCAGTAATCTATCACATTATCCGATTACCTTAGATATCAGTGTTTTTTTGTCACCTCTGATTTTTTAAACTATAACCTACCTATATGATTTGATATTTGTTAAGGTTGGATTCGAATGCGGATTCGAATCCTCAGCATGAAGTGGTGGTCGGAATCGGATTCTTACCTAACCCTTGATTCGGATTCGCCCATCTGTGCGGTCCATACGTTGCTCCGTTTTCAATGCCCATCCCGTCTCTTTTCGTAATTGTTCATGTTTCCCTCTCGTTTCGTTTTGTCTTTGGCATTTATCTTGCCTCTCTTGCTTCTTTGCACCAAATGTATGTTTCTCCATCAAATATTTGTCCATATGTTGTTCCGTTTTCGATGCCCGTCCCGTCTCTTTTCATGGTTCTTCATGTTTTCCTCTCCTGTCGTTTCGCCTTGACATTTCACCTTCTGTCTTTTGTTTGTTTGCACCATATGTTTGGTTTCTTTGCACCATATACGATGCTTCGTTATCTATGCCCGTCCCATCTCTGCTCATGACGTTCATGTTTTCCTCTCATTTTGTTTGTCTTTGACATTTTGCCTTCCCTCTTTAGTTGTTTACTATATGTTTGGTTTCTTTGCACCATATATTTGTCCATACGTCGCTTCGTTTTCTATACCCGTCCCGTCTCTGCTCATGATGATTATGTTTTCCTCTCTTTTTGTTTTGTCTTTGGCATTTTACCTTCCGTCTTTTGTTTCTTTGCTTTGTCCATACATCGATTCGTTTTCTTTGCCCGTCCCATCTCTGTTCATGATCGTTCCGGTTTTCCTCTCGTTTCGTTTTGTCTTTAAAGTTTAACCGAAAAAGGCTGAGATCCGACAGTCTACTTACGCATCACTTATTTCGTTCGTCCGCTATCCACAGATAATCGATTTCACCGAATGAACTTTTTATTTCGGATTTGTGGTACTTCCATGTGCTTGTACCTCTATGCTTGAAATGTTTAGCGAACAAAAAGGTAAGCCATTGTCGAAAAATAAACTAAAAATGGCAGATTCTTTGCATTCAGTATCTTTACATTATTTTTCTACATTATTCAGCCGTAACTTTCCTAGCTTAGTCCGGGGGAAATATCCTGGAAAGGTCCTAGCTTATCGCAGGAAATGTAGGCTTTGTTGAAGTTCAAATTCTCTGCGTCTGGGTGAATTTTGGGTTGTCGTACATGCAGCACACATTCTGAACATTATTACTAGGGCCACGGGTGAAAAAATGTAAAATCCCTTTGATGAGCCAGAATAATTCAGTGTCTTCAAGATCAGATGTAAAAGCAAGCTGCCTTTTCAGTAAACTTTAATATTTTACCTTCCTTCTTATGTTTCTTTGCATCATGAATTTGTACACACGTTCCTTCGTTTTCCATGCCCGTTCCGTCTCTTTCCGTGATTGGTCCTGTTTTCTCTCGTATTGTTTTGTCTTATACCATGGCTCTTGCACCCTCTCCTAGCATTCTTCATCATTTCTTTTACATTCTTTATCAGTTTCACCAAGGTTTCACTCCTCTTCCCCCTGTCGTGTTCCCGTTCAGAGGCCAAAACCCCAAAAATATTGTAATTGCTATTTTGTCTTTGTCATTTTTCCTTTCTCGTTTGTTTCTTTGCATAGTTCGCATATATTGCGATTAATTTTCCCCTTTGGCTCTTATGCTGTCTGTACAAGTTTTGTATTGTCATTATTACAGTCGTTATCGTCATTTTCACGGTATTACAATTTGAATGCAATTTTTTCAACTCGTCCTGTTGTTTTCATTTTATCGTGTTGCTTTTTTTATATCTGGGGGGAGGTGGAAACCTATCGTCAGTATCTCCAAAACGTCCGTAGTCATAAATCAAGCAATCATAATGATAGTGATGATGATTATTTTCTTGAAACGAACTTTAATAGCAAATTCACCGAACTTAACGTTTCTCGTCAATCAAGTTCTCGATGTGGATTACGACATAAATAGACAATTTGGTAAGACACTGGGCTCGAGGCCAAATGGCAAGAAATTTAAGTACATTCAGTATAAATGTATTATAAGTAGTATCAGGGACCCATTAATTTCCTGTAATGACTCGGCATTCAGGGGGCTTATCATTTCCTATGCTTCTATGTTGCTATGTTCCCCGAACCACTCCTAGTTTCCAAAAATTCCGCTTAGGTCGAATCGGCGTTCTTGCTTGCCTCATTGGACGTAAGGGCAAAGAGACTCCTTCCTCAACGCGGAAGCTCTTCTCCAGCAGCCAATCCAAAATTTGTCCATCTGGAAAGTCGGGTGTTCTATCCCCGTGGGTATTTCTCGAACTATCTTACGTCCGGTCAAGAGCGCATCAGAAATCTCTTATTGACAAGCCCCCTGAATGGCGAGTCATAACAGGAAATGTATGGGTCCCTGGTAGTATTAACAACCACCAACCATCCAGATCCAGAGACAAAACTGAATTGGGATTTACCTCTCATTTAAAAAAAGTAATGATAAGTTAATTTGTAAGCAATGATTTGTTTTTAGTTAGTAATGTACTGAAAGACATAGACATTTTTTTTTTATTTCATCCAAAACATAAAATTTAAACAAACAATTTACCATTAACGGCCACTTTTAAGACAAAAGAAAAAAAAGCAAACTAAACAGAAAAAAAGCACTAAACGTATATATATAAGTTGGTTTTAATACTCCTTCAGCCCGAGCTGACTGGAAAACATATATTAATCAATGGCTTAAACCAAGCTTAAAACGGAAAAGTCAGCTACGATAAGTGCAGGCTCGTTTCGTTTCCTCCACATTCAGCCTGAAAAGCCAAGAAAGGCCGAAATATTGCTGACGAATATCGTAGCTGACTTTTCCGTTTTAGGCCATTGTTTAATGTAACCAACCGGTCTTGCCATCAAACATACTACGTAATGACAAACACAAGATTTCAACGGGACAGGATAATTTCCATCATATTTATTTGATTGTGAGAAAAGGGTAATTTCCATTCCTTGTGCAATTTGCACCATCACATAAGAATCTGACAGGAAAGGGGTATTGCGTCGTCTCGTCCTAACTCGTCCCCCCTCTAAATAATAAGCCTCGTAAGAACTTCAGAAATAGCATGCTAATAACATCTTTGTTTCCAAAACGTCCCTTAAAAAGGTCCCACAATAAAATAACCTTCCACTCTGGAAAAGCTTCTAAGAACTTTAGCCGTACAACAGCCGCGCTGTAGCTGCGACTCCGATACATCAAGTTTCCAAAAGTTGGCGAAATGGTAGCCAGCTTTTGCAAACTTTTGCGAATAATCGGATTCGCAGACGGAAAGTTGTTCGTGTGGGGGATAAAAAGGTGAGGATCCGGTGGACGGTCGTTGGCGCGGTTGTAAATTAATAAAAGTTTTTGTGGAGGGGGGCAGAGGACGAGGTTTCAGTAACTGGAGACTCGATTGATATGTGTGCGGTTTGTTTTTCCGAAGTAGTTAAGTAGCGAAGTCTAGCTTGATTGGTAAATGTGCAGTTTTGTTCGTCCAAGGTAGTTAATTTTTCGTGTCACCAACCGAAGGAATAATTGTAAGTTTTTAAAGATTAATAATAATGATAATAAAAAAAAGTATCTGCATCTGACGGGTTGTATATGTGTTCTTACTCGGATCTCTACAGTAAAATAACGCGCTGAAAGGATATTCTGAAAAGTTCGCCTTTACTACGTAATTATAGGTTTGCATGGATGATCGGTCACTCGTCCTTTGACACAAATTTCGAAGTTAAATTGTTGCGCGTTTATGGATAATTTAAGGTATTAAAGTAATTATTTGAGATTCAAGGGCTCTTCACTTAATTATAAAACAGAGATTATTGCTTTGGTGATGGTTCGCTTCTTGAATTATCTTCTATGTGCGTATGTCTTTTATGTCCCCAAGTCTCAGTAATGCTTATGGAGCTCAGTAGTTGTCCCCGTTAAGGGGGGCCGGTTTTCGGGAGATCCCTTTAAAGAACACCTTGAACTGTTCACTATATTTATGTTACAATATACTCAAGTAGTTGGATACTTTAAAACTAGGCTCTGCTGTCAACCCACGACTTTGACTGCTGTAAGCCTTTCTCCAAGCCCGTTGACATGTAGCAGAAACACGAAAGATTTAGAAAACAGCTTTTTCTGACGAATTTGATTCTCTCAAAGAATCGTGGGGTGCATGATCTGCACAAAAAATAAGCGAATCACGGCAAGTGTGAACATCAGTGAGATGCCCTTAGAGGGGGGGGGGGGTAGAATGTACCGTTGGAAATTCGAGTCTCCCAAGTTCAAGAATGAATGGAGCGATTACGGAATTTGGCTGTGTTGGCATTACAGGTACGACGGGTCCTCTAACCAGCTTAGAAATATAGAGTAAATAATAATTATTTTTAGGCACAAACGATAAAGCAGGGGCCCCCACCTATATCAGTCGGTGGTCCTCCTATCAATCCATCAAGCAAAACTTCACCACTTTGGATACTTGGAAGTATCCCTACATGGGGTAAATAAAAACCGAGTGCCTTGCTTATCGGGTTGTCATTTTTCATGCCTTGTTTTATTCTTTTTTTTAGCTAGTTTTCGGCCAAGTTTTATAGTTAGTTCATTGCTATTTCCTAGCTAGTCAAATAACGAGGTGATTTAAGCCAGTATATGAATCTATTTGAAATCTGAAAAATTTGGAATAATATAAGTTGTGTCATTCGTTAACGGTGGTGGATTAAAAGGTGATGGTAAAATGTGACTATCTCCTGGGGAATGAAGTCGTTTAACCACTGACTAGTTCATGTCTTTCCCCTCCGCCGTTTTCCACCATAAGCCAATCGCAGAAATCCAGCTGTAGATGGCACCAGCAGTTCAGGAGTGAAATTGAATTTCACTCCAGCACAGGCTACTATGCTGATGTGTTATGCCTCACCGTCTGAAAGTGGAAGGTTTCCCCGTCATTGAGAGAGCTTCAATGGCTACTATTGTGTCGAAAGGCTTGATGGACTGCTTAATTACTGCATGCTTTCTAACCTCGCCAAACAGGAATTGCATATATAGCAACTAATTTGAGCGAGAACATACATAAAATTGAAAGCAGACAGTGAAAGATTGAACATGCTGCAGTTGAAAATTACAGAAATTAGCTTGCTCATTACTAAATGATGATTTATCATGTTCATGGGAAGGAACCTACGAATCCCGGGTGCGTTCTTAATGCCTGATGAAGACGATTCCAGCAGTCCACTGTTCGATTTTTAGACTGGACCTTCCAAACTCTTTTCCAAATATCTCACCAGGAAGTTACCAACTTTGTCCAACCAGGGACCCATAAATTTCCTTTACAGTGGTCACTAGGTCACAGGGGTCACAGTAAGATATTTCTGATGCTATCTTGAGCGCACGGAGTGTAGTTCGAGAAATACCCACGGTCCAGTGATGTTCAAGACCAGATAGACAAAATTTGGGATTGGCTGCTGGCGCCTTGAGGGAGGAGTCTCTTTGGCGCGCACGTCCAATGAGGCAAACAAGAATGCCGATTCGACCCAAGTGGGATTTTTGGAAAGTAGGCAAGCATCGGACAACATAGCAACATAGAAGCATATGAAATGACAAGCCCCCTGTAAAGGAAATTTATGGGTCCCTGGTCCAACTTATGATGCATGCTTTCTAACAACGCCTAACACGAGCTGCAAAGAAGGTAGGAAATATCGCTTAAATTGTATAGGCAGTTGCATACAGAGCTGCTTTTTGCTGGCTGGTAGTACGTCCCTTTCCTTCTTGAAGTTTGTAGCAAACCTGGACGTCCCGTCCTAGTATAAATCCTAGTCCAGTCTTTTGATTTTGCTTGCTAACCTGTCTTCTCTTGTCCGTCAACAACAGCACCAATTCGGGCATGGACCAACCATACCAACAAGTATCGACCAAGAACATAAATAAAAATTAAAGGGTACATTCAAAGATCCGTGATGATGAACTTACGACATACTAAATATTCCTTGACCCAAGCTGATTGCAGGTTTGTTCCTTCCCCGACTTTGACCCTGAAGATTGACAGCCCGGCGAGGACCCTTGCCAAGAAGGGCCGAAATAAGCATCGTAGCTGACGTATCCGTTTTATGCATTATTTGAATTTACGACATACTAATATTTAAAAATGACATTTATTACATGCTGATTTTTCAGTGATGAGTCATTACGCTTTTGGAAGGACATTACGGTTCCCAACGTCGCCGAGCCGCATCCAAGTGGTAACCAAAGGGGTTAGCCACTTGCGAGTTTTTAAAGATTATATGTTTTTTTCGGGATTATATGTTTTCATTCATGGAAACGGTATAAATCAGCTGAAAGATACAAAATGATGCCCTTGCTTTAGGTTTTCTTCTAAGAGTCTTAAAAATTGTTATAATATGACAGCTGTGAATGGATGTACGTGAATCGGAAAACAGTAGCCTATGCTCGTTATGTTGTTTAGATACAAATGGGATTGGGCAAATACAGAAAAATACATTTCTGACGTACGTTAAAGCAGTTAATTTGAAAATGTGGTATTTTAAGGAGGCCTCAAAATACGCCGTTTCTGCTCAAAAACAATTTCTCTCTGTAATCTGGGGTAACAACAATGTTTTCCGCCCACAAAAGTGCCATGAAGACTGAAATTGCGCACAGAATTCACTTCCTTCAGGGTTGCTACTCGCAAGTACACTATCTCCTTTCATTTTTATTTCTGTCCTTGCTCGAAATTGGCTGCTATGTAGTACAAGGATGTTTCATGCCTGAAATCTTGGCTGGTATTGACGATGGCCCACAAGAGAGGTAGTCTTGTGTCAAGGATCGAAAAGCTGAAGATTGGGTTAGGATCACTAGGATCTCGAGGTTTTCATACGGACTTTAAGTATTAGCAACATACAGGCTTTAGAGGGGCTTACCATGAAGGACGTGAATTAGTTGGAATAAAAATCGGCAATACTCGCTTATTTCTGGACTTGAAATAGGGTCGACCTTGACAGGTTCCAGTCATGAAACGCAACTTACTTTACTGCCGTTCTAGAAATGTCTCGAGGTTAGTTTGGGTGAATTTATACTTCTCGTAAAACCAGGGTTATGTCTGGTGTCCGATCTCGTTTTCTGCCGCTAGAAATATTTCCAAGGGCCAGACGAGCGGAAAAACGGTCGGATTTGAAAATCTCTTGGATTCCGAAAAGTGTGAGTCCACCATTAGGTTGTATAATGCAGGCAAACGATCAATACGGATTGAGACCAAACGAACTGCAACAGAAAGTATCTCACACCCTGTTGGAGAAAAAGGTAACCAACAAATTCAAAGTTGATATACAAGGTCGACCCAAAATTTGTCTTTTTTGGCTTCTTGTGTCAGTTTTTTACTAAAATAATTACCATTTTCGCAGCCTTTTGTTTTTTGTGAATTGAACTGTGATCACGACATCAAACAATAAACAATATATGAAGACCTAAAATTAAAGTAAGTCAAGTGTGACGTATCATGCATACTACTTTAGGCATGTAGACATAGATGAACCCGAGTGGAGATGACTGTGTTTGATAATTTAAGGTTCCTTGCTATATAAACCGGTGAAGTGTAGATAAATTTTTCCGCTTAAGGTGGTGGGTAGTTTAGGTGTGATTCAGGTTTTAGCAGATCCCGGGTAATTGGTTTTTTTTTTTTTTTAAGCTTAACTAATTGACGACGCTGGATAACTGACCAAAGCCAAAGTTTAAATGGTGAAGTTGTTTGTTTTTTTCCTCGTTTTGCGTAGCCTTTTAAAACCCGGTTCGACCGTTGAAACCTTTTGCGAAAGTGAGTAAGCCGTGAGATTTGTAAAATAAAGTTCGAACAGTCCATAGCCATCTGTTGTATCTCCGAAGCGTACCATCAAGAACACATAATTTTCTGTTCGCAAGAGCCTCTCACTATCCATGCTTCAGTATATTGTACCAAGAACAAATAATCTGACAGAACCTCCATCTCCCTGTCTCTGTAATATGACTATGCGGAGTGGAATATTTCTCCATACCCCGTCCGCTACGAACGAGCGGAGGCTAGTAGCTTCGCGCCACATCACGTTTCGTTATCTCTACAAATAGCTAAATCGCTGTGAACCCGCCGGTGAGAAAAGTAGAAGTCAAAGCTGATTGATTCTATAGGCGTGCGCTAGAGCGGGTGAGCGCGCGTAGTACGCCTCCTGCCAGCCTCCTTCACTTTTTTTCTGCAATAAGCAACGGCGAAGACGGAAGATGAGTAAACGGGCATCAACATCAGCTCAGAACTCGAGTAAATACCTCTAGGCGATCCGCTGTGTCTTGTCGGGGTATTCATAGTCGCTGCATGGGACTAAAGACAGAAGTTCTATCAGATTATTTGTTCTTGGCTATACCGGCCCTGACTCTGTTTGTCCGCCCAGTATCACGAGCTTAAGGTATGCACATGCACACATTCCGGTTATCGCAGTCGGATGCGAATACTCTTGATGACTAACTCTCCTTGCCGACGCAGAATCGCCGGGTACTTAGCCGAAGAGCCGGAAGCGGCACCATAGCTGTGCCCAGCGATCGCCGTGATTGGCTGATACAGGATTTAACTGTAGAGTTTGAGTCGTTAGTGAGATGTTTTCTCGTTCTTCCTGAGGATCAGTGGCGTGTTTTCAGTCATGGACACTAGCTCAATTTTGGGGTACTGATACCCCATATGAGGGGTACTACCAATTTGGGGAGTACTACCCAAATATGGGGGAGTACTCCCCACATGTGGGGTACCACTACCCCCTATATGGGGTACCAGCCTAACTTTCCACTAAGTTTCTCACTTTTGGCACTTGCCTTGGCTAAACAACAAGCAGACGTGGTTCCTCACTTTAACAGGGTATAGGTATGAATCTTACCTATCTTTTGGTATACTATTGAGATTGTGACGTGGTTTTGGAATACAGGGTCT
Source organism: Branchinecta lindahli (assembly GCA_023053555.1). Lineage (NCBI taxonomy): Eukaryota > Metazoa > Arthropoda > Branchiopoda > Anostraca > Branchinectidae > Branchinecta > Branchinecta lindahli. Next base: position 31,155,114 of record JAKZAO010000009.1, on the reverse strand, counting down.
TCGGAAGTATTTTTTGTATTTTGAGTATTTGAAGTATTTTTGGTATTTTTGTTTTGGACATTTCGTGACAAGGTCTGCCTTTTTGGCAAAAGCTTCCAAAACCACGTCACAATCTGGACAATAGTATACCAAAAGATAGGTAAGATTCATACCTATACCCTGTGAAAGTGAGGAACCACGGCTGCTTGTCGTTTAGCCAAGGCAAGTGCCAAAAGTGAGAAACTTAGTGGAAAGTTAGGCCGGTACCCCATACAGGGGGTAGTGATACCCCACATGTGGGGAGTACTCCCCCATATTTGGGTAGTACTCCCAAAATTGGTAGTACCCCTCATATGGGGTATTAGTACCCCAAAATTGAGCTAGTGTCCATGACTGCGTGTTTTGGACTTAGTCATATAGAGTATTACCTCCTTCGCTTCGAAATTTTGACACATCGCATGCAGGCTTAAGCCGCGTTCACACAGACGCGTTGAGCCTTTCACACTGAGCTGCGTATCCTCTGTGTCGCTTTTGCGGCGACGCAGCGCAGGGCTTACGCAGACAGTCGCAATAATAGAACCAAGTTCTGTTCTTACGTGGCGTCGACGCAACGCAGGGCGTACGCAGACAAACGCAAGAATAGAACCAAGTTCTATTCTTGCGTGGCATCGACGCGTACGCATCAGATTTCAGTGAAAAATTGGAAGTTTTCGAAGAAAATCTTACCGATGATGAAGAAAAACTTACTAATGATGAAAGAAACGAAAATTCATCACAAGAAACCAAGAAAGGAAAACGTAAACACGAGCACACAGCTTCACACGCAGGTGTGAAAGAGAGGCCACGCAACCTATACGCAACGCAGGATAAACGCATACGCATCGCAACTACGCGTCAGTGTGAAAGCAGCTTTAACAATAATGACGCGAGTTTTGCATGCGAAATGTTGTCGCACGCAGAAATGTTGTGTTTGTGCTCGTAGTTTTAGGGTTCGGCTGGGAAGGTGAAACTTGGTAAGCAAAGATATGTCCAGATTCACTTAGGAATTCAACATTACTTCTGGGATTCGACCATCTGCAGGGTGTGGAAGGAGCAGAATTATCCAAAAACTTATGGTAAACTGATCGAACAAGGCTCCAAAATTTTCGACTAAGACAAATTTTCGGATGAATTTAAGAACCCGGCTCCTTCCTTCCGTCAAAAGCGACGTAGACCTCGTCGCTCGACTTTCTCGAGTTCGAAAGATTTTTGGACTTTGTAAGTTTTTAAATAATAAGTTAGGCCAACCTTAAATAATAAGTTTATGCCATCAACTTATTCCGTGGTCGAAGTTAATAAGTCGGAGACTTGTTCGTTGACCACATGTAGCAATCCTAATACTTCGCCGCAGCAAAAACGAGGGGGGGTACGACCCCTGTTCTAGCCTAGGAGCGAACGTCCTGAGTGTCCTCGCTCGGAAATTTCACGCCTGAAATTGAGTGAAACCAAATGAAAAAGATATTAACCCGATTTCAGGTTAGTGTCTTCCTCGGACAGAACCGAGGCATCCGGTCGATCCGAGGAAGAAGGTAACCTGAAATGGGGTCGAAATCTGTGTCACTTTGTCTGTGTCGATTTTAGGCGGGAAATTTCCGTATGGGTGGAATTGGTAGGCCCTGACTGGGTCCAACCACTGCTGGGGAGTTGGAACTGTCCCTGAAACGTGCCACTCTGGACGTTTGGATGGATTGGGACAAATTGTATTGGGTTTCATTCTTTTGCGAGTCTAAAGATCTCGCTTTTGTATGGTGTAGGGTTGGGCATACCAGATGAATTAGGTAGGAACGAAGGATGGATATGGTCGCGGGTATCCCCGACTATGATCGGAGAGTCCTGCTTAATTTACTTAGACCAGAGTCGCAGGGCGGGATCGGGGCTTGTTAAATCAACCCTTAGTCGCTTGTTAATATGAGTTGGATAATTAGTGGCCTCGGGTAATCCATTTGCAGGTTCGCTACGGGTTTATAGGGATCGCTGATGTGTCATTATCAAGTTCCAAGAGCCGCTGGTACTTTATCGATTATTTATCTCCCAAACCTACGTATACGCAACACCCGGGTACATAGTACCCCCACGAAAAATGTGTAGCCTGTATGAATGAATGGTACAACTTCATGTAGTGATGTGTAGTAGTACGAATACTTTCATTTCAATGTGCTTCAGACTGGATCATCTTAGACAGTAGTGTCCAGGATCATCAAGAATATATAAGCACAAGAAGTCCCTATCTCTGTAATACGACCATGGGGAGTCGAATATATTCCCGATACCCTGCCAGATGCAAACGAGCGGATGGTAGGAGCTACGCGGAAAATCACAATTCGGATCGTGACCTCTACAGACAGCTATATCGCAGTAGCGCCCCGGAGAAGAATTTTTTAGAGGACCAGCCGATTGGTTGTGTACCATTGTGACGTCACATGTGACTCGCTGCAGAGCGGGTCCTCCACGCCTGCTACATTTTTTTTTCTCTTATATGCGCAGTGGCGAAGAGGGAAGTAGACGGGTATCAACTCAAAGCTCAGCAATAACCTCTAGCTCTGCTCAGTTTGTCGGGGTATCCATATTGTCTGCATGGGACCAAAGACGGATGTTCTGTTGGATTATTTGTTCTTGGCATCAGTCATCCTTGATATAGTAGCATATAGTGGCATCAGTTGCTGATGCTGCGTGCTACGAAAGCTTACAGCTTCATACAACTAATTTGGTAAATTTTTCATCGGGCTTGACTAATGACTCCGCGAAACACAGCTATTTATGCGATTTTTATTTTGATTATCAGGAGCCACATACATACAACAAACACAACTAATTCCCTCAAAACTATTTTACTATCGCACCGGGATCAGTTCACTAAAATCCGAATTGGCGATGGTTGTGAGAGCGAGGTCACCTGTCTTTTTTTCCTACATGTTTTAACAGCTAACAACATAAAGTACAAGTGTAGGCCCATGTGATACGCATTTTCCCTTTCTCATCACGTTTCTAAAGGTATCTTCAGATAACCACCTTTTTTCCAACGGTGTATAAATAGTTTATACCCTCGGTTTCGATCCAGAGCTAAATTATGGTTATTACTTATTATCATTAATCAACATCCGAAACTATTTTCTGTGTGTATTAAGCCATCATTATATTTGCATTGCGTATATTGCATGTCTTGTGCATGCACAGATATATTGTTTGGCCTTTTTGCCCTGTGTTTCCACGTTCCTTCTCATGTTACCCCCGTCCCCCACACACCCCACATCGGTGCCAGGGTTGAATTGAAAACAGCATCAGATTAAAGCACTAAGTATTCTAGAGAGGAGCCGTTTTCTGAGGCGTAATTTCGTAAGTGAGTAGTTTACCTACACCTTCTTCGCTTTTACCATGATCTTGGGATTCTTAAAGGACCCCTCTAGCTTATTCTGCCTTTTATGTAATACCTAGCTCCCATACAGAATTATAAGCTTCTAAAATCCCCACCTTTCTCCATTATTTCGTTTTGTGTCTACGAATTTTCAGCGCTTTTTTGGCTTTGCCGAGTTTTGCCCGTCACACAACGAAACGTTTGCGGAGATCTTCAATATCCGCTGACAACTCTTACACATATAAGGATCTGAGAAGCTTCTTTTATTACTTCTTTTATTTGCATAGTTTTCCCACTTTTGAACCACGGCGCGTTCAGTTTTCAAACGTTTTGCTCCCAGCCGCCGCGTCGGAGGGCAGGAAGGCTGGACATAATCGACAAGCGCTAACAAGAAAATCGCTAATTTCAGGTGGAAAGTAATGGTATTTTCGAAAAAGTTTTTTGTGATCCATTTCATACAGAAAAGATCATTTCTAGTAAGAGTTGTGCTTTAAGGTATTGTCAGGAGTTTATTGCAGTTTTGTTGGGCTTCTAGGCCAGCTCGTTGCGTGAAATGACGGCACAGTTTGGGCATAGCATATCACATGGGCAGTGTCTTGGCAACAGTAATACGATGGGGTGTTTTAACTTTTTTTGTACGGTAACACGGATACGGTAACTGTAGACTAGTAACAGTAATGGAACAGTAACACGGAAAGCTATAATCTGTTGTGTAAACATATGTATATGGTGCCAAACAGAAGAGCCAATTTTAACAAGTCGAAAAAAGCTCGAGTTCTTTGGACTAATTTGCCTTTTTTTCACGATGATAGGAAGCGAGGGGTTCCTCACTTGGTGGACACCACTGTACATCCTCCGTAGGCACAGGACAGGGCACCAACTGTACACCTATTTTGGGAGTGAGCAACCCCTCGGTCGGAAGCTCTTCTGTGTAGCGTGACAGTACGGGTGGTTAAATGCACCAGACATGAAGCACGGAAATGTATGTGGTATACACGTTAAAACATCACGTCAACTTGCTTGGCAGCAATGATAAACTTATCAGTAAACTTTGCAAGCATGTTGACTATGTAATTAACTATGTTCGAACAGCCCACCATATTCCCGAGCATATTCCTCTTTTCGAATCTTTCCAAAAACATAAAAAAAACACATCCTTATACTGATATGGAAAAACATCCTGATGTGGCGGTTTTAGGAAGGCTGTTCGAACATTTGGTTTAGTGAAAATGTAACAACTGTGAGTGCACCTGGTGTCCCGATAGGGAGTACATCTCACGGGAACACAACCTGTTGAGCCCCCTCATACGAGGTCAACCCCCTTCGCTACCACACCATGCTTCTGGCGAAGAAGGTGTAAATTCACCCATGTTGTCGTGGCAAAGGGATTTGGTCGCACAAAGGGGCATATGTCAATTCCTAATATAGGCTAACGGTATTGGGATCCTGTATAATTCTGTAAATGAGCATGGCTAATGAGTAACATTTAAATGAGTACCCTGATGGTTCAGGTAACACTTGGAGCACCTTATCGTTTTGCTTTATTGATTTGGAGTATTATTGGATAGTATGAAACCCCATGGATTACATTATCGCTAGTCCTTCAGCAATATTAGTTAAACCAAAGGCCCATGGTTTTTCGTTCGTACTTGTTGCTTTTTGCAGACGCCGTTCCCCCCTTATAGGTTTCATCGCGTTCCGCTAGAAGAGGCGCAGCTTGGAAAAAAGTAGATGGTGCTCTGACTTAAACCCCGAGAGGCCCCTAGGCCGTCAAATTTTCGGGGCCCCGCCCCCTAGCAAATCAGCCTATCTCCGTAATTCTTGTTGTAATTTGACCAACCAAAATCTTCAGAAACCAATTTATTTGACGAAACGAAACATTAACAAAACAGAAATGAATAAACCGAAAAAACTGTTCTATTGCTCTGGGCCCTAAAAGAAGTGGACCCATAGGCGGTAACTGTTTTATAATCCCGTACCTCTGGACAGATAGAAAAACTTAGTTGGTTGTGCTTTAAATAAAACAGGGTCATCCATGAATGACGTAATTTGTTCGGTCTGACCCTAAGGTACGAGTCAGTGAACAGGATTCACCCGGTGTAACGGGGGGGGGGGGCACCGGGTATATTGCGAAACAACCCGCCCAAAACGTTACGGATCGAAACATCCCCATGATAAAACGGCCTCGGATAAAACGGCCTCATGACAATTCTTTACCATTCAAAACGTCCCCATGTAATATGTAAAACGTGGCCGTAACAAAACGTTCCCATGCAAAACGACCCCATGGTAAAACGTCACCGTGAGTTTGACAATGTAAACAAGAGTGTGACATCGTCATGCAAAACCTTCCCGGTTTCACAATTAAGCAGCTGGAAATCAGCTAAGAATTATGGTAGTAAAATCAAGTTAACAATTCATAATGGGCCTTTGATTAAACCAGTCTGGTTGGCGTTACTTCTTATTGTGCTGCCTACTTTAGATAATAATATGTATCCAGTGGGTTTCTGCTATCCAAGTGTTGCACCACAAAATGAGCAAAATCTCATGGAAGTCGAAATAGATTTTTTAGAATACCTATATGCAGTGATATTAGCGGATGGTCCGTATTTGATGAGAATGTCGTTTGAGCTTTGGAGGGTTTTGCCGGGCTTAGTTAAAGCCCATTGACTTGAAACATATCTTTCGCTTCTCACTGGCTCAATTGAATTTCTCAAATAAATAAAACATTTAACTAAATATTTTAAAACGCCCGGACGGTAGATCATACGCGACAAATGAACAAAGTAACATGTATGGCACTCTCAATGACTAATAGAAAAATAATGGCAACTTTTTTGCAAAAAGCAACTTAAGACTATTAATAACTTTGGAGCTCAAGCTCATTAATATCACTAGACGAGGTTTTTAAAAAAAATTGTAAATCATGCAAAAACTTTCCTTTGTGTGCATGAACGCTCTCAACTCGCGGATACTCTTTCACTAAATACTATCAGAAGAAATAGCACCAATTATTGTATAATTAATTACTCGAGTGGGGTTGGTGAGGGTTCATCCCCTGTAAATGTGGCCAGTGGCTTGGCTGGCCTAAATGACCCATGTTTTGCCCCATTGCACCGTAGTGGTGTTGGTTATGGTGCTGGTAGGAGAACTGTTGCTGGAGGTATGCCGGATGGTGTTGTGGAAGGGTAAACCCAAGCGCCTGGTGGAGACGTAGTGCGTGCTCGAGGCGGGTATCAGCGTAGCTGGTACTGGGGCCGGGGCCGAGGGGCATACCCATGCCACTACCCGAAGCTGTGGCAGCGGCGAAGCGAAGTACTGCTTCCATATTGACAGCTTGCATTTTCCGCATTGGTTCAGATGCTGAAATCACAGTTAATTAATTAATGAATTTGTTACCCGCTGCGTAATATTTCGGGTAGTGAGTGCGGGTATTAGGCTTTAAAGTTTAACCGAAAAGGGCTGAGATAGGACAATCTAGTTACCCATCACTTATTCACTTAAATAGGCTTGTAGACCCGATGAAAATACCTTAATTGCTCTGCTATTCACGAATAATCGATTTTCGGATAGTGGACTTTCTCTGTCGGATTTGTGATACCTCTCTGCGCTTGTCCCTTTGTTGTATAGCTACTTGACGAAAACAGTTTACTAGAAATAAGTGTTCTAGAGAATAAGTTGTAGAGCAAAGAACACTCTGTTATGCGTCTTTCATGGAAATAGTTGATACTCTAACTTAGGATACATTGGCATTCGAAAGTACAGATCGAAAAGTGTTAACCGATACACTTTAGCAACCTTACAACCACTCTTCGGAACTTCATTGGTAAAGGGGTGGAATTGTCAAATAAGTAAGTGCAAACTAAAACAGAGACAACAGAGTTTAGCCAACAGAGATAGTAAGGGGTGGGGATAGCCCCCCTAAATTTGAAAATCTGCCTCCTTGGTGATATGTTTTGCCGCTAATTAGCTTTCAAAAGAAAAATTAAACTTTGGGGTAGTAATTAAATGTTGAGCCCCAGGGATTGGGGACCAACATTTGTCTTTGCCCCCCCCCCCCCTGGCGCCACTGCGTTTAGCTGCTAACATTGCTGTACAAGCTGGATATGGGTCAGTTTTAGCAGCCCTGCTAGAGGTTGATTTGTATTTGTTTACATACAAACAAGCTGTTTCGTAATTCTACCTAAAAATGTTTTCTCACCATGCGGTACTGGATCGGAAATGTCTTCTTCGTCTTCAGTTTCTGTTCCACAGTTCATAGAACTTTGATTTCCGGAATATGCGGGTCCCACACTTCCATCGCTTGTGGAACGATGGGGTTCAGGGCTCTGTAACTGATTGAAACCAGGTTGGGTGGTAGCTTGCTGCGGCTGGTGTGAGTGGGAAGTAGAGGGCTCTGTTGCAGCTGTGGTGAAAAAGCAAGATTTCAAGATGGATTCTTAAAAAAAAGAACCCTTGCATAAATAAAAGTTCATAGATAAAAGCATCACAATACATCAAAATATCAACAAAGACTGGTCAAAATTATACAGTTAACATTTATAAAAAAAATATGGCACAACTAATTTCAGGTAACAGGGGATGAATGTACTTTAGAATGCTCTACTTGTATTTATGCGTCACTCACTTCATATATAAAGCATCATACGAAGTGTCTCAAAATTTTAACTAAAGACTGGTCAAAATTACATAGTTAAGAACAATTAAAGTCTTACGAAATATTGTACAAAAGATTGCAGTTAACGCTCGGGTGAATGTATTGGAGAAGAAACTAGTTATCGTTTTCAACAAATGTTCTTCGAACAAAATTTTCCAGTTTTTTTAAAAATTAGTTGTAAATACACAAACAACGGAAAAGCGTGCCATTTACTAATTTTTTGTCTTTACTTTGTTTTCTTTCTGTTTCTTCGCACGTTGCTGCACACTTTCCTTTTCCTGTTCAGTGCAAAAAAAAAATTATCATCACCATCAGTTTTGGTTTGATTGATCTAAATGATGTGAATGATATGGTATGATATTTATTACGCTAAAAGCCCGAGGGCCATGTCAATACAAACAAAAACATAACCTACAACATAACTAGAACAGACACTTAAATCTATAAGAAAAAATCTCTATGAGTCATAGACAACTTGAGGAATATTTGAACAAAAATACGCAATTAATAAAATTAATCTGGCAAGAAAACACAAGAATGTGTGCTTAGCTAGGGCAAAACAATAACTAATAATAATTAAAAAAAACATGCAGGATCTGTACGGATTAACTGGTTTTGTCATTTTTTTTGGTGAAAACAGTACTTTTTCAGTATTATTTTTTGGCCGACTTTTAGTACTATTCAACTTGATTGAGTGGCAACCCTGCAGTAGTGACCAGAGTGACGACAGCGCTAGTATATGCGGCATAGCGAATGTGGAATAGACCCGTGCCAGTATGTGTCGATTATAACGACGCTTGGAAGTAACAAGCGTATCAACATCAACGCGTTGAAGTTACTGTGTATCAACATCAGGCCCGTATCCAGGAATTTATTTCGGGGGGGGGGGCCTTCGGGGGGGGGGGGGGGGGGGTTGCCAGTTGACCAAAAAGTACCAAAAATACATAGATCAGGTTTTAAAGCCTACAAAAGCGATTAATTTTGTGGGTTTCGGGGGTTCGAACCCCCCCCTGGATACGGCCTTGATCAGCATCAATATATATCAACAGATAAACATACCTTGCGTGGGGCTAGTAGGAGGGCTTGGCAGAACGGCTTGCTCGTGCGATGCAGCTCCACTAGTACCTGCTCCCGGCTGCATTATGCTGGACAAGACATCAGGTCTAAGAAGGGGATTGCTCATATGGTTTGTGGGGGACTCTCTTTCCATGAATTTCCGCTCAGCTGCAACCCGGCTAAGCATGTACTGTGCTGCGAACTGATGTTTGGAATCCATGCGCATCTGTTCCATGTGAGAGAGCAGGCCTAAAAGAAAAATGAGTAGTAATTAGAGAGAATGTATTTTAAACAGGGCTACTGCCCATTCATTGTCTTTAATCAGAACAGAGGTCCTTACCGTCCTCGTTTTTTGCAGCCCTAAAATAAAAATGATAAGTAATTACAGTGTAAAAAGTTTCTCCGTACAAAAATTAAAGTTAACTGCAGTATTTGCTACTCGGATTCATCTTATCTCTATTTGGTACTATTCTTATCTCCGTAGGGATAAGAATAAGAATAATTTTGTGTTTTTAAAGAACAACTCAAATAAAGTACAATCTTGAAAAGGAAAGTGAAAAGAGGAGGAAACTGAAAGGGATATAGAGAAGAAGGAACAAACCATAAAACTGGAGAGAAGCTAAACTCAATGCCAAATTTATTGATAAATAAATAATAAAATAAACTATCCATAAAAAAATCGAACAGGGGAAAGAAAATGTCAAATGCCTTAGATAAGGAAAAAGACTAAGGCCCTTACTGGAAGTTGCAAAAACAAAATGGTGATATTGATACCATCCTTCACTCTTTGTCTATCATTGAAACATGTTCTCTCGCATGTTCTGGTCTTCCGTTTCGCCCTGTTTGTCCTGACCGATCCGATAACCAACTGAGAAGAACTCGGGAAGCTGGGTTAGTTCTTGAAGCGACTCGGCTTCTAAGTGTTGTTCAATCTTTCTAATCATGTTTACAAACAAAGTGGTTTCGCGAGATTTGACTGGTAGCCTAATCTAAAAAAACATTGCCCTCCTTTCTTCGGAAAAAAGATCCCGAGGTGCATTGAAATATTTTGTTATTTCAGTTATCTGAGGCTATTAACCATGTGCATGATTTAAATGTATAAAAAAAACGAGGGCCATGGCAAAAAAAAATAATAATCTACTCCTTATTTGTACCTCTGCATATGCGTCGTATTTGGAAACGAGGAGGGTTATGTCGTTCTCTGTAAGATAGCCATCCCCGAGCAATTTCGAGCTCTCTGTCTCATTATGAGAACAGAAGTAGTAGCAAAAAAACTCAAGTGCCGACGCGTTAATTAAAAATAGCTGGCTAAAATTCGCAAACTCGCAAAAAGTCTCGCAGGTGCGGCGCGCCAAAGGCCGCCGCATCAGTATTTTCTTCTAATCGACGCATCAATCAAAGTGAGCGCAATTAAAATGCGCCTTGCGTGCATCCCCCCGATACAAATTTTTGAGTCTGTCGACACGTAACCCTTTCGTAGAAAAATCAGCGCTCGGTTAACATCTGTAGCCAAAGCGAAAAAATTATTGGGAAGAAACGGTCGTGGGAAACTGTCAAAGGGGTAGCAACCCCGAATCGCAGTGACACAGATGCTCATTATAAATGGCAATTGAAAGTCTGGTCAAGATTCCTCCTGCGTCATTATAATAAAACTATTTGGATTAGAAAAGCTTTACACCTGAAACGCTTTAGAACTCACATGGGAACGTTGCCGTTCGCTTTTCAGACGGAACAAATTTCTGAGATAGTATGTATGCAGGTTATATGTAATGTAATGTAATGTACGTAAAAGCCCAAAGGGCCATGGTACAAAAATGGTATAAAAAGCAAATTCTAACTACATATTAAACACACTGAATACAAGACAAAGACAACTAACTACATGACTAAAACATTTTAAGTGAACAGGGACCTATGCCTCAGTCATGTTGTTTCTACTTAAAGCACAACTCTTACTAGAAATAATATTTTCCCTATGAAATGGATCAGAAAAAAACATTTTCGAAAATACAATTACTTTCCATCTGAAATTAGCGATTTTCTTGTTAGCGCCTGTCGACTATCTCCAGCCTTCCTGCTCTCCGACGCGGCGGCTAGGCGCAAAACATTTGAAAACTGATCGCGCCGTGGTTCAAAAGTGTGAAAACTAAGCAAATAAAAAAAGTAATAAACAAAAGCTTCTCAGATCCTTATGTGTGAAAGAGTTGTCAGCAGACGTTGATGATCCCGGCAAACGTTTCGTTGTGTGACGGTCAAAACTCGGCAAGGCAAAAAAAGCGCTAAAATTTCGTACGCACAAAACGAAACAATGGAGAAAGGTGGGGATTTTAGAAGCTTATAATTTTGTATGGGAGCTAGATATATTATAAAAAGCAGAATAAGCAAGAGGGGTCCTTTAACTTCTGATTCAAAACACCTAGAAAAAAGTTGAGTAGGAAGGAGGGTTTCATCGAGAAATATCTAAAAAGAACAAACAAAAATGAGAAGTGTTACGAAAAGTGGTCAATTAATCAGTTGTTTAGACATTCGGCCATTAGTTGTAGATAAGGGTTGAGCAAATATCCATCTTTAAAATATGGGACAGTCTCCAAATAATGTTTATGACTCAAATTTATTTTTTATTGGATTTTGGGGTAAGCTGATAAAAATCGCGAGGCAAATGCCAAAGGGAGAGCGCGCAAGTTGGTCAGCGACCAAGTTTCCCCTTTTGCAAAAAGGCGAGGGGAAAGGCAAATTCAGCGTTTGCTTTATTGACAGAACATTACATTTTGAAACAGTGCTAAGGACCATTTTACGAAAACACAAAAAAGTAAAAAGCCATCGAAATGGCGAGTGAAAAAAGGCAAACAAAAACGCAACCATTATTACCTACCTTTAATGTTTCATTGAGTGTCAGTGTTTTAGGGTTGAAAAAGACAGGTATAAAACTTTTTTTTTCGATTTCCGAACCGGTGATCATTCAATGAGGGATCATTCGGCCTTGATTAACTTTTTGAAGGCCGGCTCTTATTTTTACCACACACGGGCTACTCTATACCGAACGAGAGGACTGTGACTTTCCGAATTTGGTTAAACCAAGAACAAATAAGCACAAGAACCTACGTCTCCCTGTCTATGTAATAGGACCATGCGAAGTTGAATAGATTCCCTATACCCTGCCCGATGCAAACGAGCGCAGGGTAGGAGCTACGCGGAGCATCACAATTCGTTACCTCGACAAACAGCTATATCGCAGTAGAGCCTCGGAGGAAGAAATGTCGTAACATAAGAAATGGAGGAAGAAATTAGTAACAGCCGATTGTTTGTCTACCCTTGTGACGTCACATGTGACGCGCTGCAGAGCGGGTCGTGCACGCCTGATTTTCCTCTGATATGCGCAGCGGCGATTAGGGAAGTAGACGGGCGTCAACTCAAAGCTTAGCAAATACCTCTTCCTCTGCCCAGTTTGTCGGGGTGTCCATGGTTGGTGCATGGGACCAAAGACGGAGGTTATTGGCTTATTTGTTTATGGGTTAACCAAAAAGGCCTAATGCTAAGAGGTTAGCTTTCCACTTTGTAACGTACCTGCCCATTTCAGCGGATAAAAATAAAATAGTAAAATAAAAATAAAATCATTCTTTCATTTTTTTTATTTTTTTTTCATGTTTTCATTGTCGAAGCAAGGATGCATTTGCGAGAAGGAGGGGCGGACTTTCTACTACAAGAGTATTATAAGTTCTTGCCAACAGTAACCGAGGCACATAACCCCTTCTTGTTCGTGTGCGGCAAGGGGGATGGGCCGGCAGTCGAGATGGAAGACAATCTGTCAGAGTAACCACTCATTAACTGATCATCAGTTTCTGCTGCTGGCGGTTGTATGAAAAAATGAGGAGTAAATTTGCGACAATTTCTCAACCCTTTTCTGATGTCTCATGAGCAGGCGAGGTAGTAGGATGTCAAAACGTTGACAGGCTATAACTAGAATTTTAGAACATTTGTCAGGCGTACAGATTCGAATACAGACTTTCGCACCTGTTACATCTTACGCTTTGAACAAAGTATGTCTTCCGTACGCTTCCTTGAACACTCTTCTATGACGAGAGTTTCTCCCCTCAAAAGGTTCGAATTGAAATGATAAATTAAGAACTTGAAATCAACTAAAATCGAACTATTTCAGCTTGTTACTATGGAAGATTTCCTTGATGCGAGTTCTTATTTGTGTTTGAAAGTTCTCGATCTTCTGTTGAGATACTTTTGACCGGTCATGATACTGATGATAGTTAACAGTGTTCCTTGATTGTTTTATGGTAAAATGGTCCGCATAATTAAAATATTTTTTTTACATTTTGTTTTAAAATGTATGGTAAATGGTAATAGGAATAAAAAAAAAATAATGTATATTTTACATGATTGTTATAGAGTTTTTTTGTTTGTTTTGAGGATGAATTTTGTAATAGAAATAATTTGAATGATGATAATAATAAACGTGGAAAGATAATCATGTTAAAATTGTATAATATGATTGAAATGTATAGATAGCGAAAAAAAAACAAAAAAACAGTGACAGGTAGCAGACTTGTGTCGTAAACTTTCCATATCAGAGAACAGGCGAAAAGAGCAACAGAGAGCGTTATAAAAACCCGTTGGTCAGGGTTCATTCTTCTTAAATTACTCCTTGCGGCTAGTGCTCTTAATGTGTTCTGACTTCATTACTCGTGAATCGAAAATGCAACGTTTGATTTTCGCCATGCGTTTCCGAAAACTCGAAGTTATCCCGATGAAAAATTTCGGAGAATTGGTCGTATTGAGTTGTACGAAAAAGTAGCATGCAGTAGTAACTGTTACTACTACATGCTACTACTAGCAAACTGGATGCTATCGGATACTACTACATACGATTATCCAAGTCGGAGGTATGTTTATCAAAGTATTACATACCAATACATATCACTAATCGAACTATTCCATACTAATACATATCATTCCATGCAACTTTTTCGGACAACTACCATACAACTACATAGTCAAAGAATTTTTCATCGGGATGGCACTTGCACATACAGTCCCATGTTTCATGTGAATTTTCCTTTGCGAAATCATAACGGACCGTGTCTGGACGTAGCTTTAGGCCACTTCCAAATTAACATACCTCATTGTATTTTGTGTGCCTAGCTAAAAGGGTACTGGCAAGGTTTCATTCAACTTGGTGCCTTGATCTCCTCGTCTCAGTATTCTCAAGAACAAATAAGCCAATAGAACCTCCGTCTTTGGTACCGTGCAGCGCCCCGACACAACAGAGCTGAGCTAGACGTATTTGCTGAGCTTTGCTTTGATGCCCGATTACTTCCCTCTTCGGCGCTGCGCATCTATGAGGAAAAAGTGCAACAGACGCGCTGACCCGCTCTGCAGCACATCACATGTGACGTCGCAATGGTAGACAACCAATCGGATTTTACTCTCCAAATTTCTTCTCCGGGGCTTTACTGTGATAGCTGTTTGTGGAGGTAGCGAATTGTGATGTTCCGCGTAGCTCCTACCCTCCGCTCGTTTGCATCGGGCGGGGTGTCGGGAATCTATTAGACTCCGCATGGTCGTATTACAGAGATAGGGAGACGGAGGTTCTGGAGCTTATTTGTTCTTATTATTATATTCATGGTGTTTATTCGTGGATTATATTCAAGGTATTTTATCCTTATATTCGTGTTTGTTTGGCTTGTATTCCCGGGTGACCTTTTTTAACCTCTATGGCTAGTTTGTTGAATAACGTTTGTGTCCAGTTATAAAGCCCTCCTTGATTTCTGTGGGAGAAAATTAGGCCCATAGAGGTCGAATAAGGTCCCCAAATATCGGGAATCTTGGGAAGTCCCAGTTTCATCCTAAAAAGAGTAGAAGTTTCCTATCGATTCCAAACTTTGCAATTCTAAAAAGTTCCCAGGGGCGGGGCCTAACTTCCCTTCCATGTCGGCAAGGTCTTCTCTTGATTTCTGACGAAAATGAATTGCTATTCTTATGACGGGTCTTCGATCTCTACGAGAAAATGTCAAATCCAGTCTAGAAGATTTAAATAAGGTTTTCCTAGCTGGGACAAAGGAGAATGATTATATTTGCCGTCGAGGCTTGAACAGAAGAGGATAAGAATCAGGACGCTCTGGTAATCAGGAAAGTAAAATTTCCTCTAGAAATTGGAAAACGTCACGCAAATACAGATGAGGTATAAGTGGGTGACAACTGAGAAGTAAGAAGCTGGTTTAGCATCAAGTTTTTGTGGGGAAGATTTAGACGTGTGGAATAAGTCTTGCAGTCTCTTTTCTCTGGGAACTAGAATCAGACATTTCCCCGAAATTTTCAAACCCAAAAAATCCGTCACGGGGTACCCAAGAATTCTTTAAGTTGTGTTTTAGTTGGTTTGGATTGACGTCGTCAAAAAAATGTTTCTGCAATTAGTATGTTCTGCAATCATGTTTCTGCAATATGTACTCGAGGCAGACTTCGACTGTTAAAAGGTTCGGAACATGAAATAACTCGGCCTAAAATGAATATGATACATTTTATGACATCGACAAAAATGTGGACAATTTTCTTCGAAAAGTATTTGTTCTAAATAGGTTGAAAGCTGTTTGTACAAATTATGGATGCTATTTTACCAGTGAAATCTCGATGGGGGGAAATCTTTAATTTTAACAGCAAAAATCAAAACAAATCTCAGTTTTTTCTCTTGGAGAATATTCATCTTTCATCATCTATAGGCTGGCTCGTGGGCTTTAAACCTATACCAGCTCAAACCATGACCGAACAGAAATTACTAAATAATCCTCGAAATAAACACGTAAAAATCAAAACCAATCCCAATTTTTTTCACTTGGAAAATATTCGCCTTTCATCATCTGTAGGCTACCATCTGTACGTCCACACACACAGCCCTATTTTCGCACCAGTCCGATAAGATTTCGGATCCGAAATTCGCCCAGCGGTTGTCCGCTCTCTATTTTGGTGTACAGCAAGTGCCCGACACCGCGGTGCCCGGCCGGCGCCTGCTGGTGACACCGTAGTCGGCACTGGTTACCACGTGTTAGAACATTAAACGCAGCATGTTTAGAAGCGTTTAAAAGATGAATCGCCTAAATTTTGACCGGCACCACTTGATTCGGCCGGTGCCGGGAAATTGTGTACAGCAGGTGCTGGGGAGTGGGTAACCCATCGAAATTTGCACAGTGGGGAAACCAGCATGCTGTGTGTCAAAATTTCGGAGCGAAGGAGCAATTCCGCTTCCGACTGCGGAAATCGGACTATATGTGCGTACGTTAAATGAGGGATCATTTATTTTAAAATACATAAATATTTACCTGCTTCAAACGGAAAGACGGCCGGGCAGACGGTGCAGGGCCACATCCTCAGGGCCGCCGTGAAGGGGGCCGTTTCTGGGTGGGACGCCAAATGCTTCCGTAGGCTTCCCTCATTGACGTAATGCTTTCCGCAGACTGGACACGCGTGTGTTGCAGTGCGTCGGCGAATTCCATAGGCCCAGCTGTCCATCCCTCCCCCGCCTTGCGGAGACATAATGCCAGGAGGGGGTGGATTACATTGTAACATATTATTGACACCCCCAATGGGACGAGGGAGGGTGAATGGATTCTGGAATAATGAGGTTGGGGGTGGGGCCTGAATTTGCTCTGGTGGATTGATCGGCTCTGGAGTCGGTTCCGGTGGAGGTAGAGCAGGCTCTGAAGTCGATGGGCCTAAAAAAATTACTGTAATTTGTCGCCATTGTTTGATTTTTTTTTCAAATTCAGCAATATTGAACCATAAAGTTAGATGTAAAGTTGTAGAATTGCTTCTGTGTACAAAAACTCAAGCACCGGCTCTAGAAAACAAAACCAAAGGATTCAGTGGGATCCAGCGGGACAGTTAAATGTGTCTTGACAAAACAGCTCATCCTGATTTTTCGGGTTCCCAACCCCTTCATCAGTTTCCTTGGAGAATGAAGTTAATTCCTGTTTTTCAGTTTCATTTTTCATTCTGGAGCACGTTCAGTAATTTTAAGGTTGCGTTTCAAAGAAGTCGAACAAGTTATGGTGATAATGGGACGAGCCAGCTCTTTATGTGGTGGTTACTACCCACTCTGGAACGAAAATAATAACCGAGGGTTGTCCACTGTCGATTTTAGTGTACAGCAAGTGCCTGGTGCCGCGACGCCCGGTCGGTGCCGGCCAGGGCCGTATCCAGGAATTTATTTGGGGGGGGGGTATGGTTCGGACCAAAAAAGACATAGATCAGAGGTTAAAGCCTACAAAAAACTATTACTTTTGTGGGTTTCGGGGGGGGGGGGTCGAACCCCCTAACCCCCCCTGGATACGGCCTTGTGCCGGCACTGGCTGAAACAAGCCGGCACCAGTTGTCACGTGTTAAAACTTCAAAATAAGCATTTTTAGAAGCGTTTGAAAGATGAATCGCCTAATTTATTGTCGGTACTGGTGCCAGCACCGCCTATTTCGGCCGGTGCCGGGAAAGGCCCCTCGATAATAACAGCGCGGACTGACGTCAACATATGACGGGAATTCCTGCTGAACAGATAGTTATTATCACTTACGATGCTCCTGACCATTATAAGTAAATTGTAACGATGTTATAGCCCATTTGGAACGAAAATACTCCTTTAGCCCAAGCTGACTGCGAATCATATTTGATTCGCAGTCAGCTTGGGCTAAAGGAGTATCTAATGATTATTATTTATTATTTTCAAAATTGTTCGGTATTTGTTCGATAGCAGAACTATTCGGTATATTTACGGGGATCCGGTAGATATAAAGAATCCCAAATAGGCTATTGGTACAGGCCTATTCGGCATAATGATCGGGATTCGGTATAATCTCCATTATTCGGTAGTTATCACGAATTCGGTGAGGGAATTTACTGAAATTATTTGGTGATAATTCGATGCCAGAAATTCGGTATATTTATGGAGATTCGGTAGTTACAGAGAATCCCGAATAAGTTATCGGTATTCTTCTGTATTTCTTATGCATAAAAAGAACCCGATGTGCCGACGACAATACCAAGGCTCTACAAAAGCATGCGGAATTCGATTTCTTCTGTGTTTTGCCCGGCAAATGTTTGCGGAATTAGATTTCTTGCGTATAAAAGAACCCGATGTGCCGACGGGTCGACTAACGCCCGACAAAAGCAGAATTTTTTTTTAATTCTTCTGTGTTTCCCTCCTTATCACGTCGGAAAGTGTTACGAAAAAATAACAGCATCTTAAATATCGTAACTGATAATAACTCGTTGGAAAGTAACCTTAGAACAGGAACAATGGGACTACCCAGTGTGCTGTCAGAAGTTCCTTGCGCAGTGTCTGAACTTAAAGTTTAATTGAGCAGTAGCTTATTTCTGTGGATTCTTTTTAAACACACTGCGAATTATCTTTACTCCCTTGAGGGAATTTCAGTTTTTTCCCCAACAGGCTGTAGTAGGTACTTGTGAATATGGACGGCCCCTACAAGACCGGCTCCATAACTGAACCGCCAAGTTTTAAACAACAGAATAAAAGTGATTTTTCTGGCCTCTCCTCTGATTGAGATCGAGTTTCGTGGCTAAGGTATCAAATATCAGACATGGTTGCACATGTTGCAGTGTCAGACTGGCAATCTGCCATTCTTCTTATTTATATATATTTTTTTTTTCTGGAAATCCTTTGCCGTTGCAGATGCTAATTGTTCTAGGATAGAGATAGAAGGATATCGCAAATTTTAAAGGGAATATTGCAATATACAGTATCACAATCGACTATCCATGAAGAGCGAAAAAGTGAAGTATTGCATTTTTGTCGATCTATTTAAGTGATTTTTAACTAGATTGTCGTATCTCAGCCCTTTTCGGTTAAAATTTAAAACTTTCTGGCTTGTTTAAGAACTGCTTTCTTAGTAGACATTTGAAGCCAAATTTCGTTTTATTTAACTGTGTTTTAATTGCGATTAAAACCTACACGACCTCAATGATGGGCGGTTTGTCTGCATCGTCGAATCTTACTTCCAAATGTAACTAAGTAAACGTTCCCAGAAAGAAAATTCCCTTTGAGACTTTCTCGTTTGAGACGAGTTTTCTCTTGACAAAATCAATTTCTCCCGACGCAGCCGCAAAGGCTTTCGAATCTTTCCATTTTCTTATTTCCTCTGGGAGGAAAAAGCCGCTTTCTACTGAACATCATTAACTTGTCCCGTCTTCCATGTAAAGCAGCTCTTGGAATCGGGCCAATCGGAGACGAGCATAGTCCTTAGGGATTTCTTTCCTAGGCGATGGTTGGTTTTTTCCGAGGCATGGGACAAAGGGGAAAAAGACTGGTGCATTTGCATCTTAATGTGGAAATGAATTTTAAAGTCTTCTCGTCTCTAAATGATATATGCGCTTCATGAATTCTAAGGCCAGGTGACACATGCATTAAAATACGGAACGAAATGGTCGTTGAGGAAATTGGTCGTGCCTAGATGGAATGGAGAAGTAAGCCACGGAACAGAAACGGGGTTGTCTCCTACCATTATTTAAACAGAAAACGTTGTTTTGATCCATGAAACAGTGAGATGATCCTGTTTCATTCACAGTGTATATCTTTTTATCTGGAGTAGTCTTTCAGCTGTCATTAAATACCAATTGGGTTTAAGCAGGAATTAAGGTCTTTCTATCTGCGCCTTTCTTTCTATTTTTTTTGTTTCTGGAGGGAAGGATGGATAAGTTAGTGTTCTAGTTGTAAACGGCCGGCGTTTCGGTTTTCTCTTGTTATAATAATTTAACAGATGGTGATTAAGAGTTTTGTCAAGTATGATTTCAGCTTTCTTTCTTGGAGCTTCTTTTTTGCTCCTAACTGCAATCTTTTGCTTAGTTTCTTTATAGCAATAATAAGACCCTGCAAAATATGTTTTTTTTTTGTAATGAATATTTAGATGGAAATTAAACCCCTGCCTCCTTACCTCACTTTTGAACCTATGTAACTGCTTCTCTTCACGCCCCTAATCATTCCATCTGTTTTCGTTTCCAAGATTTTGAACAACTTTTCTATCAGTTCTGTCCGCCCTACGCTCATTTTTTTTTTCTCGTGATTGGCCCTTCATGAGGCGGATCAGACTCTCATTTATTTCTTCGGATGAGCTCATTGGCTAGAAATATCGTCAATGCATGTGTGTCCGTGTTTCTCTTAAAAAAAAATGAGTGAGGCTGAAAACAGCCGGGCTTGTTTGTAGTGTTGGAGAAGCCCAACAGAATACCAAAGGAGTCAATTATGTAAGAATATTGGGATAGAAACTGTATCTACTGCTACTGCGATATGTGCTTGAAAGTTTAAAATATAACTGAAAGCTTATTTTTACATCTGATATATGAGTACACTGAAACATTTTGACCCATTTTAGGGATTTTGAATTTTTCAGCCGAGGCTCTAGTAATGACGTTCAGAATGTGCGCTGCTTGCACGACAACCCAAAATTCATCCAGACGCGGAGATTTTGAATTTTAAAACAAGCATTTGCAGGATTAAATACGCTAAGCGCGGAAAGGTCGTGGCGTAGACCGTGAATATAGACCGGAGGATAACGTTTTGCAAGGAATCGTCCTTTTTTAGTTTATCTTTCGGCAAAGGCTTACCTTTGTAGTTGGTAAACATTTCAAGCATATAGGTCCCTCTATTATAACCCTGGTAGAGTTACCACAGATCAGAAAGAAGAAGTTCATTCGATGAAATCCTTTATCTGTGGACAGCGGGCAAACGGAGTAACGCATTTTTGTCGCGTTTTCAAGCCTATTAATCTGAATACGTGATGTGTTGCTAAACTGTCGCGTCTTAGCCTTTTTAGGTTAAATTTTAAGGAAATGTTCTGACCATTATTGAAGAATATACAACGTTATTATTTTCGGCAATTGGGTAGGGAACGATCGAATCGGATACCGGTGAATGGATTGATTTTGGTGGAAGTTCCTCTTCGCAAAGCTCATGAGCTTTCGGAGCAGTTCGCAGAAAACGGCGGTTTTCACAGCCAGACAAATTAACACACGTGACCAATCAAATAACCCAAAGAATATTTTCTCATCAGTTTGCCCAGCTTTAGTTTCTTTGAAGGTCTTCGGGGGGGGGGGGGGGGGGGCTTTGGTACTTCAGATCTGTTTTTCTCTGAATAGTGAAACAAGTTTCGAAAGTGATACTAAAGTTTGAGGTCTATGGATCCCGAAAAATAACAAATAGAAAGGCAGCTGACATCGTAATGTAAAATAGATATGTAGAACATTCGGTCAAATATAAAAAAGTCTAGCTAAACTGTATAATGCCCTAGCACTACCCAGTGTTTTAGTAAATCGCGTCTTATATCCTTTTTAAAGTCGTAAAGTTTGGACTTAATCCATGCCCAGGCCCATATCCAGGAATTTATTTCGGGGGGGGTTTGCCCTTCGGGGGGGGGGTTGCCCGCGGGTCGGACCAAATAGTACCAAAAATACATAGATCAGATTTTAAAGCCTACAAAAAACTATTAATTTTGTGGGTTTCCGGGGGGGGGGGGGTCGAACCCCCTAACCCCCCCCCCCTGGATACGGCCTTGTCCATACCTATGATTTTTTTTTGCTCCTTAGAACTTTTAACAATTCAAGAACCAAAGATTTGTTTTATTTGGGAAATCATCAATAAAAGGAACCCGGTTTGAAGAAAATGAATCAGTTTAATTCTTAGCGTGCTTTATTCATTTTTAGCATCTTATTTCCAGCAATAAAAACTAAACTTCCAGACTAATTCGATTCTTTGTATTAATTTAACAAATCGTTAATTTTGGTTTAAAGCACAACTCTTACTAGAAATAATATTTTGCCTATGAGATGGATCAGAAAAAAATATTTTCGAAAATACTATTACTTTCCAACTCAAATTAGCGATTTTCTTGTTAGCGCCTGTCGACTATGTCCAGCCTTCCTGCTCTCCGACGCGGCGGCTGGGCGCAAAACATTTGAAAACCGATCGTGCCGTGGTTCAAAAGTGTGAAAACTAAGCAAATAAAAGAAGTAATAAACAAAAGCTTCTCAGATCCTTATGTGTGAAAGAGTTGTCAGCAGACGTTGATGATCCCGGCAAACGTTTCGTTGTGTGACGGGCAAAACTCGGCAAGGCCAAAAAAGCGCTAAAATTTCGTAGGCACAAAACGAAACAATGGAGAAAGGTGGGGATTTTAGAAGCTTATAATTCTGTATGGGAGCTAGATATATTATAAAAAGCAGAATAAGCAAGAGGGGTCCTTTACGGATTGTTTGGGCTTTGGGGTCAAATATTGCTTTTGATAAAAAGCTAAATTTTCTAATATAATACTAAATAGAGGAGTTTGTACCAAACTGTGAGTATAAAGATTTCAGAGAAATGATAAGGAATGTGTACAGAAAAGTCGCTGGCTTTCTCGAGGGCTTTCTTTAAATTTTTTTTACGTTAAGTTAATTTGAATCTTTTCCAGATTTACTTTCTTTTTTCCTTTATTTTTACGCCAGTTAGCCTACAGCTAGCGCGCTACTAGTTCCTACTTTTCCTACTCCAAGTTCCTACTTTTTTTTACCCTCTTTCATTTCCTGGTTTGGGAAACGCTCTGACACCAAATACGGATTACTTCATTCGGGCCACAGCGCAGTTCTGGGCGTAAAAACTTCGCGAATTCCTTAACCGCTGTCAAGTTCGCATGCAGTAAACCTTGGCAAAAATTATTACACGACGTAACTTTTGTCAGTTCTTTTCCATAATGTTCCTCATGCATGCCTCTGATTGGCTTGCCGGCAGAGGATGGGCGGAGCAAAGTGGATAGTGAAAATACGACCGACAGAAAAATAATGACAAAGATAAAAGAGATATCATGAACTTAGAGGTTCAAGGGCTTTTTAACACGGATTTTCACAGAATATCTGACCGCAGAGAAAAGCTTTGCAGATGAGCATTGTATTTCGTTCTCTAAAAATGATATGCTATTCAATTTAATATAATTAAAATGATGCTTATCAATGAAGTTAGTGCTGCTACAACAACACTCCGGTCGTCGAAATTTGGAAATTTGAAAAGGAAGAAGAAGAATATTTGGGTTAGAACAGGGATCCTGCCTTTTCTCGTTTATCGGCTAAGGACGCGATACCGATACTAACAATTACGGTTTAATTATTACTTTTATTTCCTAAGGCTTGAAGTCGTTTAAGTAGGCTAGAAGTAATTTAATTTCTTGCAGTGTCTGAAATGGCAGGAATCTTTTAAAGAATCTTTCAAACACTTATATTAGTCTGTAATTAAGCTTTCGCAAGACAGTGACACCTTTCCAGTGATTATTTTTCTTATGTATTCATATAATATACAAAAACGGATTCGTCAGCTGTGATGCTTATGAAGCCATATTTCGGCCCTTCTTGGCAAGGGTCCTCTTCAGGCTGTCAGTCTTCTATTGCTGGGGCAATAAAATAATTTCTCCGAATAGGATATTTATAGTTGGCAGAATTTCAGTTGTTTATTGCAGACTGCCAAGAAGACTGACAGCCTGAAGAGGACCCTTGCCAAGAAGGGCCGAAATATCGCTGCATAAGCATCACAGCTGACGAATCCGTTTTTGTATATTATATGAATATATGACTCTAAGTCAGCTTGGGCTCAAGGAATATTTATGATTATTTTTTGGCAATAATCTAAATTGAAATAGTTTTGTGTTTGATAACTATGTGGTAATCGGATGGACTTTTGTAACCAGTATCGTTATTTACTGACGGAAGAACCGAGTTTATTTACTGAACTATAATTGATAACTAAAAGCGGAAAGGCCAGAAAAATAGAGAGGACCTTGACGTATTTTAAACGAATCGGTAGTAATGATAATATCTAAGACAAAATTAAAATTCGCGCTATTATTATTAGTATCATGAACTTGTACCTCTTCATCAACAGAACCCTTTGCAATTTAATTTCCATTTATTTCACTTCGAAACCCTGGATGCAAATTACATCTGCTACTGCAGTATTGTTTATACATGATTGGCAATTAAAATACTTCCGTTCTAGTAGGGTTTTCTTACTGTTTTGGTTTGAAATAAACTTCAAAGGTTTTCTACATCTGAATCTTGTGTTCGTTTCCAGTGAATCAGTTTAGTTTCAGGATATTTTTGTTTCCAGGTTCAAATCAAATAAAACTAGTAAATAAATCTTCACACGCCCTATGGAGAGTCCATCTCGATATCGGACATCACAGAAATCCAAAAGTTTTCTGAACCCTCATACTTATAAAATCAATAAGTTTCGACACAAGAAAACAAAAATACAAAAAGAAAACAAACTTTTTGTAAATTGCACAAGTGGATTGAGGTTCAGGTTCTTTAATTTGAAAAGTACTTCTTAACAATAAATATCGATCAATGGGGGCCGGCAGGGATCCGAGCTGTTAGCTCGGCCCCATTTTATACACTGACTATACGTAGATAATATAAATGAGTCGTTCCTCTGTAATACGCACACAAAGAAAAAGAAAGAATCGTTCCATTCCGTATACTTACTCACGTCATACCAAACTCTCCACACCATAAAAAAAAGAGTCCAACGGAACAGTATAATAGCTAAACTCTGTAGTTTTTAGCTGATTGCTAACTCAGAACCCCAAAACCTACATTCAGATCTTCTTAGCAGCCATTAAGAAATAACTTTAACTCCCAAGTAGTTGACTTTAATCACAACGGAATGAAACTGTACAGCACATTTTTTCGAATGTTTTAGTTTAACCGCAATCCGTCCTGAAAATCTTGTAAAGGTTTACCCGTGACTTATTGTACTTCACTTTTTGAGTAAAAAGAAAATGCCCTTTCGTTTTTCCGCAGCGCAAAGGACCAACCTTATGCCATTCATAAGTGTTGCAAAAACACATTTACGAGTACTTACTCGTGTACTGTAGACGATCAATTACGTGCATTGCGCAAATTTTAACTCTCGGGTCAAGGATGAAAAATGGTCGAGGGTTGGAAATATAAAAGCGGACCACTGGAACAAATGGAAAGACGTTTGCCGACAGACGGTAATTTTCCAGAGTTTTCGTCGTAAAATATCTCTTTGTTACTGCCAAAAGAGTTTTTGCTGGGCGGAAGGGAATTGGTTCCAGAAATGGAGGATATGTTTCATGTGTCAAGGCTAGGGAGCAATAACTTAAAAATGAAAAAAAGAACTGAGAGCGAAGTGCTTCCGCCTTTTGAGAGCCGTAAAGATGGTTCCGTTGTTCAGAAGTAGCGGCAGAGAGGTGCTCCATCCGTCTAGACCAGGCCCGTATCCAGGAATGTATTTCGGGGGAGGGTATCCCGCGGAATTTCTTTCGGGGGGGGGGGTTGACCACGGGTTGGACCAAAAAGTACAAAAAGACATAGATCAGAGGTTAAATGCCTACAAAAAACGATTACTTTTGTGGTTTTCGGGGGGGGGCGAACCCCCTAACCCCCCTGGATACGGCCCTGGTCTAGGCTGACTGTGAATCGTACATAAACAAATGTGTAAATTAGCTAGGATTTAAGTGATATTTCAGCCCTTTCGACAGGCTGTAGCTAGAAGAAATGAAACTGCAATCTTTACTTTTTTACTTTTTTGTTTGTTTTTGTATAATACTCATAGGCTAGGTAGATAACTGTTATTTTTGTTTTTATATTTTTGGCTACATTTAATATTACACTCACAACACAACAAAAATGTAAGAAAATTCGGACATTAACGATTCGTATAAACTGCACTAAATAAGTCGTATAATAATAATATGCAGTAGAAACATTTTCCACTTCAGTATTGTAACTTTAGTGGCACTTTTGAAGCTTTGCTTGGTTTCTGAGATATTACAAACTCGTCCCGACTTTTTTAAAGCGTAGTACTCCTTGTGGTCAGTGCCCGAACTTCCGAGATAGCCTAGAATCTAGCAGCCTATAATTATAAACGATAAGTTTTAAGTTAATGAGAAAATGCCAATGCAACCTACTTCCATAATTGCAGTCATTAATTTTTAAACTAAATTCTAAACCCGCTAACGACACCACATAATTTTTGCAATTACCACGACTCACTATTTTCCATGCACATTATGCTCCAGACGAGTGTTCGCGTATTATGCTGTTGGTGCGTAAAACCGGTTATCTGAATTTTGCCGAGTTTTTGCTAGAAGTCAATGGGCCTGAGAAAAGGCTTAAAACAGCCAAAGCCAAGGATAATTTGTTAAAGGCAGAGTCTAGTTTTACAGTATTAAAGTAGTTTTGATTATTGGAACATGAACAGTAAATAATGCTAGGTGTGCTTACTCGAAGTAAGCAACATCAGCTCCAGTAGGAAGGTAGTCTAGCGTTCGCGATCCAATGTAGCCTGTGGTTCAGTATTAGCCATCCTATTTTTTTTTACTTAAAGTTTATGTGTAGTTTAAGTGTGTTAACATCAAGTTATTGTAGGCTAACCGGAGTACGGTTTAAGGACATAGCAAATTCGAGAGAAGCAGTTCAAGTTCTCTTTAATGTGAATCTGGATATTTACGTAGGGAGCAAAGTTGGTAAAACTTGATTGCAAAATGGCAAAGTAATACCCAAACTAGTGTGCAGTTCGGAGTCGGTAGCCTTTTATTTGGCATAAGCCAACTTTTTTGTGGATGTGAGGATAAATGTATATAATAAAAGCACACAAAAATAAAACAGAGTATTAAAAATGGAAACGGTCAAAGAATAATAAAATAACTTAGTAACAATAGAAAGAATAGCTGATAAATATGACATAATAACACGAATAACTGACAGATTAACACAATGATACTAATATAAAGAAAAACTGACAATTGAACACAACAGAAATGATACGAAGAATGACTTTGAAACGTTGAGATGAGAAACCTGCATTAGTTGGTTTTATGTGAAAAAAGTTATGCACTTTCGCAGAGGATACGGTTGTGCCCTTCATGGAATTGTTTAGTTGGATGAATGATAAAATGAATTGAATTGCATTGACTGACCTGGCAGTGGTTTCTGTGTCGGGTGCTGCTCTGTCTCCATTTCTGACGGTTGGATGGCAATCTGGACGTTCTCCTGGATCTGATCTGGCTGCGGTTCGGCGGATTTGGACTCGTCATGCTGCATGAGAGGTGGGAAAATCGTCATCAAGTTAGCGCCGGGAGAATCAACTTGACTCAGCGGAGGATTTGAAGATGAAGAAGACGATCCATCCTTGTGAACCGCCATGTGTTCGATGAGTGCCTCCGTCGTCGTGAAGACCCTCTGGCAGAGAGGGCACGCCGTCGATGTCGGGGCACCAATTAGAGCGGCATGCTGCTGTGAAATAATAACTAATTATCTTGCTTCAGTTTTTTGGGGTCGGCAAAGTCATTGGCCTAAACCAGTTAAGAGTGCATACTTTATACCTTGGTGAAATAGTATACTTAAAGGGAGATCAAGGATGAATTGAGTTTTTTGGTCCTGAAATTCGAATTTCTGCATCTTATTTTATTAGATCTACCCATGATTTATTTTATCTTTTGAGCTGGGGTGTGTGACTTTCTATGACGCTCTGCGAAAGGGGTTGCCCAATCTCCATTTTGCTGTACACGAACTTTTTATTTTGTATTTTATTTATCTTATGAACCTCCGAAGGGTCATATAAACTAACAACAAGCAAAAAATAAACAACAACACAAAACCAAACACTAAGGAGAACCATGTACCCGACCGATGCCGGGAAAGGCGAGGGGTCGACGACTCCCCCGGAATGGTGTACACGGTCCGAAGGAATAATCCGGAATGATCAAGATTATCCGGAATGGTGTACATAAAAAATGAGAGTCGTCGACCCCTCGTTCGCCGAAGGGCAGACCGAATGGGGTGAAATAAATGCGGACTAAACAAAAGTTGGTGAATTACCAAACTCGATAAAGAATGGCAGGATATGGAATGGTTAGGAATAATCCGGAATGGCCTGGAATAATCCGGAATGGTCAGGATTATTCCGTTATTCCGGAATGGTGTACATAAAAAATGAGAGTCGTCGACCCCTCGGGGAAAGGGCGCACACCAAGTCCTGAGGAGTGGGTAACATCTCGGCTCTGCGTTTTTCCGGAACAAAAACGATCTTAGAAAGGTCGTGACTGCATCGCACAGACACGACGTAGTCTTCCAATCGTTGGTACTGTCTTCGAGTAAATAACTAATGCTCCTATATTACTCAATCTCCCCGTGTCGGTCAAATGACATTAAAAATGTAATTGAGAATCGGATGTTTGGCGCATTACTTATTAAAACTGTCATGTTGAATTCCTGATGTTTTCTGGAGAATCGGATGCAAGAAAATACACATAGAACTAAAGAAAGAATAGATGTTTGTCAAGTAGGTCGAATCTAGAAAGTTGCGCGACTCATTGAGGAAGGAACTGAACAATATTTTTTATATTTTAGTCGAGGAGACTATCGAGCATCAGGCCAAGATGCCACATTGGAGCTCCGTACTCTAAATTTTGCCTTATCAAAGAAACATCTGTACGGAACCAATGACCGGGGAGGCTCCATGCCTAGGCATAAGCTTAATCATCTGAAGTCCTGCATTCCCACGTTTTACTAAACTAACTAGTAAAATTTGTAATAATTAATAGTTCGAAACGGTTCAGTGCACCAGATAAGCCTGGGAACATCACAGGACCTGAAAACAGGACAATGTATGCGATTTTCCACTTAAAAAAAGAACTGATTGTAGGACTACCCTGGAAATTGCCTTTTCTTAATAATACTTATCTCACTTTTTTGGAACATTTTCAGCCTAATCAGTGCCGGAGATTTTCAGTAAATTAGATTCAAGTAGTTGCTCGTCAGAGTCGCAAGATTTCCAATTTAGGCGACCGAGTCGCTTGTCGTCACTTGTGTTTGTTGTCATAGAGATTAATAATTGAATTCCACTCCTTCGGTACCAAATCACTCATCAAATTTTTGAAACAAGCTTTATTCTATTTCCTTATTTTCTCTTTGTATTGGAATTAATAGAAATCATAAAATGAAATGCTTACTAAACAGGCAACAATCCGTAGAAAAATTGCAATTATTACAAATGCCTGTCCGTCGATGTGTTTGCTTAACAGAGGCGTTACTAGCAAAAATGCTTGGGGGGGGGGGCAAAGTATTTACCGACTGGCAGGTCATCTTTACCGACTGTTTTCGCAGAAAAAATACTGTTTTCAACAAAAAACGACAGTTTTGACGAAAAATCGACTGATTTTCAGAATTACCGACTGTTTTTAAGAAAAGATCTACTGCTTTGATTAAAATCGACTGATTTTCAGAAATACCGACTGTTTTCATGAAAATGTCGACTGTTATAACGAAACAAATTTTTACCGACTGGTCAACAACATTCGGGGGGGGGCGTACCCCCTCCCCCATACATGACGCCCTTGGTGCTTAAAACTAAATCCTTTCTCGGGTAGCCTACCCTGTCTATCCTTATACGAGCAACCTTTTCGTTTCACGAACTACTGAAGAAAGTGGATCCATTCTGGTGACGCCGCGATTTTTAATTTTCTTCAGTCGGCGTAATGAATAAAATTGTCAGTTGAATAACTAACAATTTAATATCTGTAATTTTTTAAACATCAGCATGTAATAAGTTCATCCTTTCAGATATTGTCAGCGTTTTTTTTTTTAGTTTGATTTCTGTTCTTGTTGGAAATAGGTTGCTACATAGGAAAAGAAGGTTTCATGCCTGGACCCACAACAGAGCGTAGGGATCATTAGATTAGATAGAGTAATACGATGATCGATTGATTGATGATTGATTGATAATTATCACATATTATCGCTGTGTCTTGTGGCACAATTTCATATCATTAGGATCGGAATCTTGTCTGTGATTCTTGAATACCAGCGGGTATTAAGTTCACCCTCTGGAATGTTATCAGTGTCTCCTTTCATTTTTATTTCTGTTCTTGCTGGAAATTGGTGGCGTTGTAGGACAAGAATGCGGCATGCGTGAAATCTTGGCTGGTATATGAACGACGGCAGGCTCGTGACAAGCAGGAAGTTAAGATTGGATTCAGACTAGGTTTTGATAGAAGATGCTGCACATTCATCAAGTATCAATTCCTCTTGCCAAGTTTCTTCTGAACATGGACGACTTCCTAAAGTATGGGTAGTGATGTCTGTTTAGGCATGCTAGGTCTAGGGCCCAACCTCGGAAGAAACTTCGGTATCTTGTAATTATTTGTAATTGTAAAAGTTAAATGTAATATGTGATTGTAATTGTAAAAGTAATGTGTAAAGAAAAGTATTTTCGGTACTTGTATAGGTCATCCTGAAGTCGAATCGAATTCTCGATTTTTAAAGGAGTATGTTAAATAAATAGAAAAATGAAAGTTTGTTTTTTGCCAAATTACTCAGATGGGGTTCCCCGACTCTGTTAGCAATACCTAGGAGCCCACGATCTCTATGTGTGTATGGGGCTTCTTGATGTTCAAGACCCGACATTCATTATGCAAACTTGTTATTTCCCAATGGAGTCCTATAGTGCAAGGAAACGCTTTCTCTTCTCTTCCAAAAATGTTTCAGAATTAATGATCTCCAAAAGTGGGAGGCATGGGGCGGAAGGTCCTCTCTGATTGGCTTTCTCTTTTCACCTATGCTCGAAAGAAAAGGAAGATTGGGCGCTTGAAAGTTGTATGCTTTCGAACGAGCGACAAGTAAGGGGGATGTAAAAGTTCAAAGGCAAACATATGAAGCGGCAAGTTTTGTGGGACGTAGCACTCTTCCTGCCGTAGGGGGGGCTGTTTTGAGTGTACACAAGATTGAAATAATAATGGCGCAGTGAAAAGGCATACTTTATGGAATTTGGAGTGAAATAGACTCTAGGAAAATATTGCATTAGTCTCTATACGACAGGCAGTTAATAAAGGGGTGGAGGGTTGAACGATGAGTCAGTCTTGTTGCATTATAGAGGGAGGGGAGGGAGCTGAGATCCGAGTGATAATAATTGATCAACAATTTTTGGCCTGCTTGGCTGCTCCAGTCAGGGTCTTTTTTTATTGTTTGTGATAATTTTGTCATGAAAAAAAACACTTTCTGCCAAACAACATAGCCGAAGTAAGTAAGATTATAGTAAACTTGTCAAAAACAAACCTATCCAAACTTATACACCATATATTGACATTCAGCTCGCTTTACTAGATGAATGACTCATTCGAAATGTCACCCGGTTCGTTCATTTTGCCGAACTCGCATCAGAGGGATGGTAAAAAATAGTTAAATTGCATAGAAAATTTTTACATAGAGGACAGTCTCCTAACATAAGCTAGCATGAACTTATAGCCCCCCAGATTCCCCTTTTAACACTTCTATAAATTCAGGTCCACTTCGTTTGTTAGATTTGTTTTTGATTTCATTAAATTACTATTTTCGCTCAGGATTGCTGCTAGGTTTGACTTTCATCACATCCTTCAGCGCTGTTCAGTTTTAGGTGACGTTCAACGTACAGGGTCGTTACTAGCCAAAATGTTTGGGGGGGGGGCAAGGTATTTACCGACTGGCTGGTCAGTTTTACCGACCGTTTTTGCAGATAACTCGACTGTTGTTGAGAAAAAACGACTGTGTTGACGAAAAACGGCTGATTTTAAGGAAAAAACACTATTTTTAGAAAAAATCGACTATTTTAACGAGAAACTGACTGTTTTTAAGAAAAATCGACTGTTTCCAAGGAAAAAATCGACTGTTTTTACGAAAAATCGCGGCGCTTCGCGCAGACTCGGCTATTTCTTACCGACTGGCCAACAACATTCGGTGGGGGCGTCCCCCTCCCCCCTAGTTGTGACGCCCCTGTCAACGTAACATACCTCTATTGCACTCACACGACTATCCATAATGTGACAGCCGTCTTCAGCACATCGGCCCCCCAACGAACTCATACCCTTTTGAACTACTCATCTGTTAAGACTTTCACACGGTCACCAATCGCCGAAGTACGTGAGCGGTAGACATAATTCTGGAAAAATTTCAAGACCACATTGAAGCAGTTCATATGCAAATTTTTGAATTTTTATAAAAATAAATCCTGTTGAAGGGAGAGAATGTGAATTCATAGACTGGCAAGCTGCATTGTGTGAGGTCTGGGGGCCTGAAAATGTCAGCAAATGTTCAGGTTAATTGGATATGTGAGTCGGAAGTTCGAGACAGTAACGGAAAATATAGTTACCGTGTTAAAGGAGATGATATACTAGATTGAAGGTTTGTGGATATAAGCGACTATGAAAGAATTACAGTGAAAAATGTCCATAGAAGGGGCAAGGTCCGGTTGAAAATGTTTCTCAGAAAGTCAAAATAAGAAGGTTCCAAGTCATATAAGGTGTTTTTCCGTGGTCCCACAACAGGTTATGGGTCGATTGTGGCTCGAAAAGAGCATTTCCGCGGCCTTTTGTGCGGCCCACAAGTGTGTTTCTGCGACCAAAAAGATTTTCGTGGCTCGCTTTGCGGCTCAAATTCGACAAACAACTGCCGAGGTGATTGTCGATTTTGTGGCTCGATTTTGGCGGGAAATTCAAATTTAGCAGCAAAATAACGTCAAAACAATAAAATTAACATCTTTCTCAAGTAGGCTATATGGGCATAAAACTGAAGATCCTTTTTAAGGACGAAAGTCTGGAGTTCTATTTATTGAAATTTGTACATGATTTTTATTTATATATTCAAACATTAGAAATTACCGCCCAAAAAGTAGACAAAACGGCGATTCCGCGAGTTTCAACTTGTGGCTCGACTGTGTTTCACACAATCGTGTTTCCGCGAAAAACACTCAGAAGTGTGTGGCCCACAATTGTGTCACGGAAAAACGCCTTTAAAAATGGCAAAGAGTTGCTCCATTGATATTTCGGCCCTTCTTGGCAAGGATCCTCGTCAGGCTATAGGTAGGAGAGCCGAGCCTGCGATAACTGGACCAGGTCTTAGCTGAACTGCGCTTAGCGGTATTTCGCGTATGATTCGCAGTCAGCTTGATCTAAAGGAGTTGGCTACTAATGGACCCAAATTGATTGACGGAAACCTGACATAATGAAGAAACAGCTTGTTAACATATAAGTTTTGGCAGCAATAATAATAATGCAAGTGAAGTTTAATTACCCCGCGAACCCACCGATATTCGGTAAAATCCATCTGACGACCAGCGGGTGAACTTGGGGTAAAACCCAAAGGCCATTTACAGTTCTTCGTTATAATATGTTATTGTTAATATTTTCTGTCTTGCGCTGGTAACGTCTTGTCACCATTTATAATAATATATTATAGTAATATTTATTGATGACCCACTGTACAAGTTTAAGAAGTGGAGTAATGAGAGAAATAAATAAAGAAAGTACAACACATCACAAACAACAACTGAAAATGAAAGCGGAATGCTGGTAATTATTTTGGTTTGCATTAGCAGGAAGTGAATTTGTTGTTGTTTGTATAATAATGGTAGTTTTCTTTACTGTTTAAGGAGAACACAAAATGTCGTTCGGATTTGGTAAGAAAAAAGGAATTTTTTTTTTTCTTATTAATTTTCATCGCTTTCATTGAAGGCAACGTATTATATTTTTCTCATATGTCCAAGGTTTCTGCCTCACAATTTAACTTTATTATGTTAGGTATTTAACTTTACATTCCTATGTCGGTGGGAAGAAAGTTCGTACGAGCTTTTTTTTAAGAAGCCTATTTTAGATTTTTAACCTTAAGAAGCAATTTCGAAACCCATCTTAGCTTAAGAGAAGGCTAAGGCGATCAGAAGAAATGGTTAAAGTTTAACCGAAAAGGGCTAGGGTAGGACAATCTAGTTATCTATCACTTATTCACTTAAATTGGCTTGAAGACCCGCTGAAAATGAGTTACTTCGTTGTTCCGCTATTCACGAATGATCGATTTTCGAATAGGGGAATTTCCGTGTGATTTGTGGTGCCTCTATGCGCTTGCATTTTTGCTGTATGCCTTACGAGAAAGATTTATAATTTTTTTTGTTCAGGCACTAAGCAATCTTCACCAATCTCACCACTGCCCACTGAAAAGCCGCATTTGTGTTGAGATTAAAATTTCCCGCGTCATAGTAGAATTGATGCTGTGGGGACGGCTGGAGATATTCTGAGCCTCATAACTAGAGCAGATAAAATCAAAAAATCCCTTTGCAGAATCCAAATAATTCAGTGTATCCAGTGAAAAGACACCCCATTGAGTTGGGTAGAACAAATAGATAGAACAAATACGAGAATGTACTTGAATTGATGGAAAAAAAAAATCAAACGAATAGTGGACATAGAAAAAAATTGAGAAGAAATTGAAGCTGGTAAATCTACAAAGCAACATGACATTTAAAGTAGAAAATTGCGGTTTTAGCGAAACTGCCGAGGGACCAGGCTGAAGTAACTGACCTTGTGGGATGACAGGGAGAAAATAGGTCAGCAATAAACTAACCGTCGTTTTAATCTGTCGGCATAATTCTGCCAAATTTACAATTAACAGGGGCTGTACTTTGTTGGTAAGGAATATTCTCATTCGTTAATAATAGGAGGTATCTAGGATCGTTCTGGTTTGACTAACTAGGAGACAGGCATTGGGATTTCTGTTACTTGATCTTCTTCATTAAGGGAATAGTTAATTCTAACAAAGCCTCCTAATATGAAGGGGGGAGTCTGCTGAGTTTTTGGATTTGTCAGCTAATGTGAATGGGAATCTGTCAGTTGTTCGTAGGCACAATTTCATAATATCAAAACATAGACGTACTAATCCGAAACTTCTGCTTGATGCAAATCTACCCTCCCTTGTATGTCACCGTCAGTGCCACAGGCTTGAAACATCCTTTTCCTAAATAACAACACTTTTCGAGCAAGAACATAAATAAAAACGAAAGGAGACAATTAAAATATTCGCAAGGATGCACTGTGGACAGTTACACTCTAGAGTATGACATCGCTCATTATTCAGTGATGATTCATAATGCTCTTGCAACGAAATTAAGAATCCGGGCGTCGGCGAACTGCGTCCAAATGGTTAGCAAATTCCCTAGACATTCGCAAGTACCAACCTGAAGGAAGTGAATATATGTGCACAGTTTTGTCCGTGTCAATGATACTTTCGAGGAATCAAATTGTTGCAGGTATCACAAAGCTTAGAGAAAAGTTGGTTTCAAGCAAAAACGGCCTATTATCAGGCCTTCTTCAGTTTCTTCAGTTTTCAAAACCTTCAAACCTGGCAAGCGTGATCATCAGTGTAATGCCAATAGATGAGGTAGGTTAAACTTATAGTGTAGAATCTCGGGAACGAGAATGGATGGAAATACTAGTGAGGTAGAAGGAATTACTATCATAAGTACGGCGTGTCCTTTCAGTTTTCCAGTCGTGCATCAAAGTTTGACAGTATTGACGTAGAAATCCTCCATGCCGTCGCAATCGGGTCCAGGAATAAACAGGCCCCTTCCTCGGCTAATGCCTTTGTCTACACTAAGACGATAAGGTTTCGCTGGGGACAAGGACTAGGACAAGATGGGATTTTCAGGGCATAAGGATTTTCAGGGTGCTGTTGCATTGGAGTGAAATTACCTGGAGATTAAGAATTTGCGACAGTGTTTGTGAACACGAGTGCTGTTGTTAAAGGTAGTCATTGGATGAAAGACTGAAATGGGGATGAAGGACGGCCTTAGCACCTCGGCTTTGCTAGAGGCCAGGGCCGTATATAGGGGGGGTTAGGCGGTTCTAACCCACCCACCGAAATCCACAAAAACAACCTTTTTTATAGGCTTCAACCTCTGATCTATGTCTTTTTTGTACTTTTTGGTCCGACCCGTGGGCACCACTCCCCCCCCCCGAAATAAATTCCTGGATACTGACCTGTTAGAGGCCAACGGGAATTGTGTCCACCGACAGTGTCATCTTTACCCTTAGGCGGGTGCTGGGGGGCCAGGGGAAACGAGAGGCCAAGCGGCCGGTGCAAATTGTTTAGAAATCAGGCTACGGTCGCTACCCGCTAGCCGTATTACCCTGTCCATTGCGATCAGTGTTGCCAGATTGTTTTTGCAGAAAAAGGCCCTGGGATTTTGAAAACAAGCCCGGCTCAATTTTACCAAAATATGTGCTATTTTACCATAATATGCTCTTAATTTAAGCCTAAAAAAAGAGTTAATAAATTTCAAGTCTGTGTGAAAACCTGGGGTTAAGACTCAAAATAGATTTCAAAAGGCAAAATACAATACAATGATTAAACTTTTAGAAGTAGTTGAAAAATGCTAGAAAGATAGGCTACCCCAAAAAGAAATATAGTAGGTTTTTACAAGGAATAATAGGTTTCTAACAGTAATATTCCCACAGTTCCAAGAAAACGTCCAAAACAAGCAACATTTTAAAACAATAAGCCCTTTTTCCCGCCCTAAGCCCATCGCAAAAATCTTCCGCCCCAGCGGCCAGCCCTCAGAAACAAGCCCATCTGGCAACACTGATTGCGATCCAGGTGTGACCGGCTACGTTGCAGCGTCGTCGTTTACGTTACCAAAATCATGCTCCTTTGTGACCATGATGTGGCTAGACCAAGCATCTTGTGTTATGTGCTGGCGTTTTTTCGTTTTTGGGATCCCAAAACGTTAGTGACGGATACCTATGACATCGCAAAAGTTGTCCGTCTGTCTGTCTGTTAGCTTGATAACTCTCGAAGGGATTGAGATATTTTGATGAAACTTGGTGGGAGGATCTCGGGTCAAAGTACAAGTCAAGTTCGAAGAAGGGCTCTGTAGCTCTATATTTGAGGGTGGGGGAGGGGTTTCAAATTAAGGGGCAAAATAAATATTTTTTGAAAGCTGTTTAGATAGTGGATTTAGAAGTAAGGAGACACGCTGAATCCGATTATGAAAGTTATTTTCTCGCCGGACAAATAGTTCGCCTGGAATCCGGCCAAAACCGGAAAGTTTGTTAAAAGTAAAAGTTTTATTTGAAGTTGATTAGACGTTTGATTTAGGGGTAAGAAGGCATGCTAAATACGATGGTGAAAACTATTTTCTTGCCTGAAAAGTATTCGCCCGGAATCCGGCGCAAACCGGAAAATTTGATAAGAGCAAAATTTGTATTTGAAGTTGATTAGATATTCGATTTAGGGATAAGAAAACGTGCTGAACACGATGATGAAAACCATTTTCTTGCCGAACAAATAGTTCGTCCGGAATCCGGCCAGAACCGGAAAATTTGTTAAAAGCAAAATTTGTATTTGAAATTGATTAGATGATAGATTTAAGGGTAAGAAAAAACGCTGAATCTATATATGACAATCATTTTTTAACCGGACATATAGTTCGTCCGGAATCCGGTTGAAACCGGATTTTTTTTTAGAAGTTAAAGTTTTATTTGAAGTTGATTAGATGTTCTTTATAGGGATAAAGAGATACGCTGAACTCGTTTCTGAACTATCTTTTGTTTTTGCTGGGCAAGTAGTTTGCTCAGAATTCGGCCGAAACCGGAAATTTGGCAGAAGTAAACCAGGAAGTTTCGATCAGTATCGTCAAAATAGATATGGCTTATACAGGTATATCTGAACTTGGTTTTCTCAGATGATTAGCCTGGCGAAGACTGGATATGGCGAAGACAAGACCTAGTTAATATTAAATTTTTGGGATCCCATCGAAAACTCTGGTCTTGTTAGCTCATGAAAAGGGGCCAAAAACCCGTGGATGGCCTAGGGTCCACCAAAAGTAAAAGACGGCACTGTCCACTAGGTTCGTGTAAGCAACTTGATCAGCCATTATGTTTTAACTAGCAGTTTGTTTCAAATCATAGTAATAATAACAACACAGTGTGTCAGAAGGTCCTTGGCCTCTGATTGGTCGGATCAACTTGTCACCAAGTTGAAGAAAATCTCAACTTTTCCATACGGAAGTGAAGATGATGCTGAAAATCTGGGCAGCAGCTGACCTTAACCTTGTTCTGCATAACTTAGAGCGTGTTCCACCCCAATTACCTGAGTTACTAAGCATGACATCACGGATTTTGGCTTCTTGGTGTCAAGGCTGGAACGAATTCTTCTATTTTTGACAAAATATCGTGCCACGGGCTAATCAGTAATCGGGTCAATCACGTAGCAGAGATCACAGAGATTAGACCACGCTTTCTACGCTCCCGAGAGAGTAACTAATAGTTACTATTGTAGAAGGGTCGAACGCGTTCCTAATCTCCCAAGTACACTGCCACTTCTGCAGCTGAATTGCGTCTATCAGCAATATTTGAATCCATGTATAGGCTACTCCTTCATTTTTTTTGTAATTATAACATTGAGAAACTAAAATCGTAAAATTAGTTTTATTTCATGACTAACCAACCAGGCTACGTGTTTTGTAATACCCGCGTAGCTTATTCTCCCTCATAATTCCAAATTATCCATAATTCCTTATTCTCCCCTTCTACCTGGCAATGAAGTGACCAATGCGAGTGAATGGGTCTCCATTTAGTAATCTTAAACATTATTATCAAAACATTAAAGTGCCTTACTTAACGTCACTTCCACTAGTTTATATTCCTACTTAAAAAATATTAGAACCAATCTTAATTTCATGAGATTCATGAAAAAACAAATTTCTGTCAACTTTTTTTCTTTACTTAATTATCATTTACCCTTATAGTATAAAATTCATTCTTTTACATATATTTTTATTATAGCAGCAGAAAAGAACTCTTTCGAATCAGGTATCCTACGAACGTTACATTGAACACATGGAGCAGGCTCGGCAAGTCTGATATGCAGGCGATCGGAGCCGGGCGCCCTCTAGTTATAAATTCAGGAGCCGACGCATATTGTAAATCTGAACCAGAGATGGCGCGCGAGCTGCAATGACAAAAAGGAGAGGATAGAGTAGTTTTCAACATGGTTTGACGCGGGACGTGTATCTTCGTGTGTGGGACCTGAGTTCCAGAAAAAAGTAACTTACTACATGTGGCGTAATATTCATCAGATTAGCTTCTTTTTCATCATTTTTTCTAAGATGGTTGAGAAGTATCCCTGTTAAATGATATTTATGTTCGATATTTATTGTCATTTGTTTGCGTACAAGGCCTGCTAGGTGAATTAAATTTATATTTGACCTTTTCACGTGAAAATTTCATTTTCACTCAGGGCTCTGCGTTAAGTTGTTTCGTCAAAAAAGTGCATAAAGTAAGCTTTCAGGATAAAATATACAAAGTAGACTGGAAAATTTCTTTCTATATCAGGATTATTTATGTCAAATTTTACACTAAAAGATTCTATTTGGCTGAAGATTTAGCCCGTTCTACAGAAAAATGTCACCTTCAAACGCTCGTGGTTGAACCGCTGGTGACTTAGCCCCAGGAACACCTATAGTCAAGAGTATCGTGTGTTCGCACTATTAGCCTCAGGAAAACCTAAGTAGTCAGAAAAATGCAGTTTGTAGTCCGCACCTCTCCCAGCAGATGGCATGGGGTCTCCAAGTCCGAAACTAGATGGCGTTTAGATGGGAATGAACCGTACCTTTGAAGCGTGGGTCCGGAGGGAAGATTCCGTCGCGAATCCTTTTCCGCAGACGTGGCATTGGAACGGGCGATTTTTTGCGCGCTCTTGTTGCGCGTCGTGGTTGCGTAGATGCTGCTGCAAATTGGAGAGTTGGATAAAAGCCCGGCCACACTCGGGAACGTGGCATTTGTAGGGTCTTTCACCTGAAATAGAAATAGAATAGAAAAAAAAATAGAAATAGAAAGCTGTCTCGTAAGGCTACTCGGATTCAGTGTAATTTCGTCAAAATCGGACAGAGATTCGGGATGACAACCAACCCACTCCCCGGAACCTGCTGTAAACCCATTCCCGGCAATGGGCACCGGCCGAAACCAACGGTGCCGAACATAAATTAGGCGATTCGTCTTTCAAACGCTTCAAAACATATTGATTCAAATGTTCTAACACGTGGATAACGGTGCCGGCTTGTGTCAGCCGGTGGCGGCACCGCGGCCGGTCACCGGGCACATGCTGTACGCCAAATTTAGAGTGGACAACCCCTCTGGAGGGGGATTGTATGAAGCAAAAGCTAAATATTGGACTAAAAAGACGAAATCTGGGTTTGGAGCGAATGTAAAAAAAAAATATCGACTGAATTATGTTGTCACCATTGCTGTTGTTTCAAGGTTATCTTTATTGACAAAACAAATTTATCTTCAACATTTTCCGCTGCTGAGAGCAGAGCTCGAATGCACACGATAAAAATAAATAAAACCAAAAATAACTTCAACATGACGAATCATGCCCATTATCATCACATCCACTAAATAATCATACATCTAACCGAAAGCAAGGCCAAGGCACAGTCACAATTAAACAAAAATAACTGTAGCCTATAAATACAATAGAAAAATTTCTTACTCCAGTTTCTATTCTTGTATTATCAAATTTGACAATTTTACTAGTGCCAAGCTTTTTCTCACACCATTGTCATCTGCCGCGTTGGCCATATAATGCCACTATAATTTACCGGTTCCTCTTCTTGCAATAACAGTGGTTTGCATATGTTGGCATGTGTACCGTGACTGGTCCACGCAAATTCTGTTTTTTTTTTTTAGAGGTTTTTCTCCATGGTCTGCCTTCTTACGGT
Source organism: Branchinecta lindahli (assembly GCA_023053555.1). Taxonomy (NCBI): domain Eukaryota; kingdom Metazoa; phylum Arthropoda; class Branchiopoda; order Anostraca; family Branchinectidae; genus Branchinecta; species Branchinecta lindahli. Next base: position 31,114,458 of record JAKZAO010000009.1, on the reverse strand, counting down.
AGCTGAATGGGTGGGTCAACCCGTCTGACTTTAAATAGATGTCGACTGATTCTGGTCATTTTCGGCTCAAGGAAAAAGAGAGCCAATCCGTTAAAGGGGAAAAGACACGTTTCATTAAGATTTTGGGAAAGATCTAATTAGATTTGAAATAGAGATGTCGCTGATGTTCTCTTCCTTGCATTTCCACCAAAAAAGGCAAAACAAGAATTCAGGAGAGATAAAACTGGAAGCTCCGAGATGCTGTGTGCGCATCCGATATTATCAGATCATTGATTCGCCAACCGTAGCGGAAAGACAAATACAAAAATATAGCACAAATATTGATCACGACCGGAAAACATTTTTACGGGTTACAAATAAAATCATCGTCGTCATTATGTCGGAAAAATGTATGTGCTATTCTTGTGGTATGGGAAACAATCTCTGATCGTTGATAGTACATACTCGTCTTTTCCATCGTAGCCCCTAGTGACAAGTCTTAACGACTTACCAATTTTGCTGCAACTAAATAAATAAATAAATGTAAAATTGTGTAGTTAGGATGGTGTTTTATTTCCATTGAATTTTTACATGTAGAGGGTTTTTCTCCCCAAGGATAAAAAAAAACACCATCCATGTTTTCACGAACGAGTTTAATTCTCGGCAAAATGATTGACGTTAAACACAAAAGAATAGCCTACTACAATTTCAACAGTTGTCAAATAACAGTTCTCACCATCTACCTACTTACTACATTATAGAAAATAAATGAAGTGATAGATCGTTTTTAACCTGAATGTTAATTCGCCTCCATCGTCCTCCCCCCCCCATGAAAATAAGTCTGAAAATTGTAAAATAACGGAACAAGAACTGATAATCGCATCTTATATCGCTTCTTGCGGGGTTGCAATTTTTGTCACGTCTGCGGATTAAAAAAGCAACAAAGAACAAAAGCGAAACAGAAAGAAAGTTCCTCTATCCCCACGCGTCGGCACATGGACTTGGTACGTGTTTGAAATTGTAACGCATGTAACCGATCCGTTTTATGAATTAAAAATAACGGCTGCTCTAAAAAAAAAAGTTCGCGTTGCACATACTGAGTGGCCTTTAAAAGAGTTTCCTTTTATTTTGCTCAGCGAAGGGTCACTGTTGTTCTGCGTGCATATGCAGATCATGATAAGCAGTTTTTTGTACCGCGTGGTTAATCAGAAAAGAATAAAAGAGCTGCCGCGAGTCCGGCCGGCTCCCGAATATTAATGACTGAAGAATGTTGAGATTGCGCTCGTTATGTCATGCCGAAGAATTTAGACTAGCCTACCTGAAGTGAACTTCTTGTGCAAAAAATTTGAGAAGTCCGGCTCTAACCCATTTTTTTTCTAGATTACTGTGTGACCATGTGTATACTGATAATGGATTTGTTTTAAACCTCACTAAGCAGTATTTTTATACCCTAGAGCATAAAAATAAATAACAAATTCTCAAAGTAAGTAGCGTAGCCTGTAGCCTACGTAGAAAAATACACTAAACCCCCACACCGTAGTGTGGCGAACGGCGTCGTTTTTCAGCAAGTTAACTTTTTATTTGTGTTCTAACTTCTAACTTTCGTAGCCAAATATCGACATTAGCTTTGTATTTGTGTATCACTTTCGCATTAGACAGGTATGACTGTAAAAAAAAAATATAATGTTATGTTAATAATATTAATGATAAAATTCACATGATGTCTGTCAAACGCATCTTATGCAATACAAAGAAGAGCTGGTTTGAAACGTATTAATGAGCAAATTTTATATTGTAATCAAGCTTTTTCTTAAACTTCTATGGTTACAGTTGAATAGGCTGTGTCTCGTGGAAAGCTACTTCAGATGGTTTGGAATATAGTTTCTTAGAATATTCGGGTCTTGAACAACCTCTGGTGCACCGCCGATTTGAGTAAATTTTTATTTTCACCAGAAACTCCCTTTAGAGAACCGAACAGAACCAAAGGGGAGAGACCTTAGAATAGGCTTGCGCATCTTTCTCTTTAAACGTCTTTTCTTTCGTCCTGTTGTATATTTTGTGATTTTCTTATTTATTTTTCCGAGTCGTTTTAGGCCTGGATTGTGCTTTCTTTTCCTTAAGGAGGCTATAGCCTCCTTAAGGAAAATATGTATCTCCAATTTCTTTGTGAGATTAGAATCTTTACTGCTTGACTGGGCTTTGTCCTGAATCTTTTTTGTTTCTTTCGTTGTATATTTTTCTGTTTTTCTCCTTTACTCATCTTAATCGTTTTCTAGCCCTGGGTTGAATACGAAAATGTGTATTTTCAATATTTTCTTTGTGAGTTGAGAATCCTTACTGCATTACTGGGCTTTGTCCTGAATAGTCCTCTTTAAGCATCTTTTCTTTCATCCTTTCGTTATATATTTTTCTGCTTTTCTTCTTTTTTTCTGTCGTTTTCTAGCCCTTGGTTTAACAGCCTCCTTAAGGAAAATAATAGAAAATGTGTATCTCCAATTGCTTTGTGAGATTATAATCTTTACTGCTTGGCTGAGCTTTGTCATGAATCTTTTTCGTTTCTTTCGTTGTATGGCTCTTCTTCTTTTCTGAATCGTTTTCTAGCCCAGGGTTGATATCTCCAATCCCTTCTTTGCGAGTTCATAATTTTTACTAATTGACCGGGCTTTGTCCTGCATCTTTCACTTTAAGCATCTTTTCTTTCATCCTTTCGTTGTAAATTTTTCTGCTTTTCTCCTTCTTTTCTCAATCGTTTTCTAGCCCTGAGTTGAATAGGAAAATGTTTATCTCCAATCCTTTCTTTGTGAGTTCAGAATCTCTACTGCTTGACCGGGCTTTGTCCTGCATCGTTCTCTTTAAACGTCTTTTCTTTTATTCCACGATAAACTCTCTCCTTCGGTTGACAAAGGAGTGAAAAATACGGAGCGTAGCCCCGGGCGACATTATCTGACTCTTCGCTTATGGAGAAGATTCATAGAAATTGCCGGGGGGAGGATGCGATCGAGCCCCGCCCTTCTTTGAACGAGAGACAAAAGAGTTTATATCTTTTTTCGGCGATCAATATTTTCACCAACATTCGAGTCTTTTTTCCGATGGGGAAGGGTCGCTAGGGAAAAGGGGGCTACAACAAGTTGGCCAGGAATTTGTCGATCAACGAATTCTGTGAACACTTAAAAAAAGGAATGAAAATGCAATTACATTTGTTTAAGTAGTGAACTGAAAGACAAAAGTGTGCTTCAGATGGGATTTGAACCCACGATTCGGCTTACACGGCCACTGCTCTACCCTTCAGCTGTTCTGTGAACATAGTTCGCAAACCACTAATAGTCAGATAGTTTAACTCGAATGCGGCCAACAAGCCCTTTGGGGCTTTCGTAGCAGGTGCTGCAAAATGTTTTGGATATATGTGTAAAATAAAATTTAATCATTACTTCTGTTTTTTTTTTCAGTTCCTTGCGTAACATTCCTACGTAATATTTATGTATATGTAGGCGTAGCCTATATATTTATATATAAAGTTATATGGTGAAAGTGTATGGTATAACAGAATATAGTTAAGTGACAAGCAAATATATAACGATTTTAGTATTTGTAATTAAATTAATAGTAATAAATAAAGGCTTTTAATCCCCCAAAATAACGTGAGACGTAAAATAACAGGTAAAAAGTTACGCTTGGGCTACAAGCTCAGCAGCGGAAGTATTTAAGTTTGCAAATGAAATAGCTTCTAAATCTCTACCAGTAAAACAAAAGAAAAAAACTATGGACAGAAACTTTAAAATTTCGGAACAATAGGCAATAATTTTATAAGCTTAAACCGTACAAGTAATGTGAGTGTATTACCGTCGGTTCGATTGGGAATACATTTGAGGACGATTCCTTTATTCATTATAATTGTGTTATTAAAAAGATTTCCCTCGTCAGGCCCAAAAAAGAGGCTTAATACGACTGCATTGGTACACTGCACATAAGAAGGAATTAAATCGACCACATGTACCGGTTGCTGACCATACAGCTAGACCAAGCAAATTGATTATAAGAGTCAATTATCAACCGGGTCCGCATGCCTCTTGCTGTATGATCGGCAGTATTTGCCCGGAAGGGGTCAGTTTTTTTCTCGCAAACTTCAGGTCAGACCATACCCCCCCCCCCCTTCTCGAATCCATTAGAATATAAAGGGATGCGGTGCTCCCTTTTTGCTCTTTTTCATAATAAGGCTCCTGCAAACTTGCATTACCAAGTTTTCGTCTAAAAGCGCCGGGGGCAATTTCTTGCAAATTCCTGCAAATGCCCTACACACACAACCTTTTTCATTGAAGTTTTAATAACGGACAGAGAAACCTCTTGCCTTTCCGCTCTTGAAAATATTTAAACAATAGAGAGTCTTCTTAACCGTTCCAAGAGGGTAATACGAGTCGGGCGGATAACGAACTCAAGTGCTAATTTTCCTTCAAAAGTCTATATTAGCTCGATCGCTGTATATACAGCGCAGCGGGGGGTTTGACTCGGTGGAGTTGTGAAGAGTTTGGAAAACTTTGAAAAACCTCCGAGAGTGCATTTTCAAATGAAATAAAAAGGGGAAACGACTAATTTTACCGAAGTTACATATTGGAGACGGACACACAGGAGTTGGAAAGGGTGGGAATGCTTAGATAATGGAGACAAGTACAGGTTTGTAACTTTCTCAAAATGGTTATTATAGATTTTACTAGTCTCCGTTGAAAACAAGTGCAAGAAAGAAACAAAAAATAAAGCTAAGAAAAGTGGAATGTGAAATCGAGTCCATGTAGCCTCAACAGAAACTTAAGGACCTTTCCTTCAGGCTCTTACCTGCAGACAGGGCCGTATCCAGGGGGGCTAGGGAGTTCGACCCCCCCCCCGAAACCCAGAAAAATAATAGTTTTTTGTAGACTTTAACCTCAGATCTATGTAGTTTTTGTACTTTTTGGTCCGACCCGTGAGCAACCCCTCCCCCCCCCCGAAATAAATTCCTGAATATTGGCCTGCCTGCAGAGTCCCCCTTTTCTCACCGCCTATCACTCTATGTCATAGCTGTGCAAGGCCAAATTTTGAAACGCCTTCCATTAATGTCATCGATGTACTTATTATTGGCATATCTATGAGTTTTCCATGTCATATTGTAAATATTTTATGTCTTTCATTTTTATTATTATTCTTACTCGATATTAGTTGCTGTTTAAAATGGGAATGTTTGATAACTGAAATCTTGTCTGGTCGTAACCGTGGACCACAACATAGGTGGGTTGGTATGACCAAGTATACCAAGAACTCCAGGTTTTGTGTACGTACAAACTCTTTATCATACGGTCCTTTTTTCCCGAATATCGCATTATTAGTTCAAGTAGCATCACCTAGCTACACCATCTTGCCTCCAGGCCGATCGCAAACTGAACCTGTTTAGGCCAACTATCACGTCGGTTTAAAGCCGGTCACTACCGTCTTTATGTTTAAACAGGATGTCTGGTCATTTTGCCTCGGCGTTTTTCCTACAGTAAGTCCCTAACATTAGTTGGCGTTCATCGACCATAGTTTGGACAGCTAGGCCTGACACTCACACCGCCTACTTTTGGATCCCAATCTGAAAACACCCACTGTTAGCCTGTCACCGAGGGGTTGCTCACTCTCAAATTTAGTGTACAGCCAGTGCCCGGTGCCGCGGTGATCGGCTGGTGCCGGCACCGGTTGCCATCTGTCAAAATATCAGAATAAGCATGTTTATAAGCGTTTGAAAGATGAATCGCCTAATTTATCGCCGGCACCACTGATTTTGGTGGGTGCCGGGAAAGGCTGAACAGCAGGTGCCGGGGAGTGGGTAACCCCTCGCCTGTCGCAAATCCTCCGAAGTCTCTACGACATTTCCTTGCCCTTTTACCACTGTATTATGTCTCGCAAGTTTGAACATCTACTTGCGCTCAATGAGCATAATTTGGCCTATAATTTGTTCGGCTAGGCCTGAAACTTCCGCCGCCTACTTCTGGGTCATAATCTCAAATCCCCACTGTTAGGCCTGTCACAAAGTGACGAGCGGCCTACGACATATTTATACAACTGACCATTAGACAACGTGCAATTGCCTTCTGACCATAGGCCCATTTCCCCTCCCGTGGGGTTTCCGCGCATAATTCTTTTCAGTAAATCACCCACTGTTAGGGCTGTCACAAAGTGACGAGCGGCCTACGACGTGTTTATACAACTGACCATTGGGCACATATAATTGCCTTCTGACCATAGGCCCATTTCGCTCCCGTTTCTGCGCATAATTCTTTTTCGCCAGGCCTCCCCCGCCTCAAATGAAAGTCGTAAAGCGCCAAGGGTGAGCCTATCATCGCGTGTCATTAGGCCTCGTGGGCCGACTAGTCGTAAAAGTCACATCTGGGCTTTACAGCGGACTGAGTTACGGCCGACGATTTCTGAAAGCTGGCCGGATTTTGACTTTCTTTAAATTCAGGGGAAGGCTGGCACGCCGGAATAATTCGGTAGTTTGGAACCGGGTGGAAATGGCTGTCACATCCAGCGGGGACTATATTTAATGGCCCTGTATTCGCATGGTTTCTCCTAATAATTAAAATAATGGCAATGGGGTGCCATGACTGGATGGGATACAATTCCAGATTTTTCGGACGGGGATATAAAAGCCGGGAGGTTTTTGATCCCTGTTTTAGTCGTCTCAGAAAACGTCCTAAAAAGGAGGATGGAGTCCTGGAGATATGTCGCTGACTTAATTGCATGGATTTACGGGAAAGGGTCGATAAAGCTTGGGGGGAGGCAACAGCGACAAAGAAATAAGTGGGGGAAGAGGCTTTTTAGAAAGGAAGGAATATCGTTTGTTTTTTCTAAGATAAGTTCTTTCTGAGGCTGACCTGAGAAAGGTTTGTCGTATTAAAGACATCTAGCTGAATGTCATACTTCTGCCCCATGTGTGGAGATATGAATGAGTGCGTGCGACATATTATGTGCGAATGTAGGGAATTGAATGATTAAGGAGAGAAATATTTGGAGTAAATGAGTGTGATTAGGAATGGATGGAGCGAATGTTGAAGAGTGAATGTTTTGTCACTATAAGGAAAGTGGGCAGATTCCTCAAGTTGTCTATGACTCATAGAGAATTTTTCCTGCAGATTTGAGTGTTTGTTATAGTTATGTTGTAGGCAGGCCCGTATCCAGGAATTTATTTCGGGGGGGGGGGGTTTGCCTGCGGGTCGGACCGAAAAGTACAAAAATACATAGATCAGATTTTAAAGCCTACAAAAAAAGTGAGATACATATACAAAGTGAGATACATATCTATAGTGTTTTGATATCGAAATAGTACCGAATAATTTTCGTATTCGGTATAATTTCGTCAAAACTGGAAAAAAAGCAGGGATTCGTGGTAACTACCGGATCCTGAAAATTATACCGAATAAATTACCGAATCCCAATTATGATACCCAATATTTCTGGACCGATACCGTATTTGGGATTCTGCGTAACTACCGAATCTCCATAAATATACCGAATAGTTCTGGCATCGAACAATTACCATCGAATTTCAGTAAATTCTCTCCCCGAATTTGTGATACCTACCGAATACTGGGAATTATACCGAATCCCGATAATTATACCAAATAGATTTGTACCGATATATACCAAATAGATTTGTACCCAAATAGGCATTTGGGATTCCGTATAACTACCGAATCTCCGTAAATATACCGAATAGTTCCGCTATCGAAAAAATACCGCACAGTTTTAGTAAAATTATCATATCTATAGTGTTTTTCGAATCAAGTTTTAAAAAAAATATCTTGACGCCACACTTATCGAAAGAGCTAAAATGGATAGTGTAGTCCTACATCGTCGCTGCCAAAAAGGGAACACCATATAGAATAAACTCACTTTACAATGGGTTTATTCTTTTTCTTCCACATAATTTTTCAAGAGAATATTTGACGTAAAGCTGAGACACCTTTCGGTTGACTATATCTACTGCGTCCCTTTAAACCTTTAATCTAAATAACGCCTTCGTTAAAGGGTTGAACCGTTAAACCACGGGCTAATTAAGACCCTGTTCACACATGTGTAAATGCCCCACTGGTTGAGCAAAAAGAAGTTGAGACACGGGACGCAAAAAGTGCCTTGATGCATACTCGCCTTTAGAAAAAAGATGCCGAAAAAACTGTTCAAACAGCCCGCATATGCTAGTATCTGCATATGCATTCATTAATCAAATTCTCGGGGTTAAATTTACATACACCCCTCTCAATCAATCACTGTTGCAAGATGAATCTGTGAGAAGTTCTCCATTCTTCTTGTATTGGACAATTTGCACCTGATTTGCTTAAGATTTGAATGTCAAAGAAGTGAAAAAATTATATGAAATTTGATGTGTCATCAAGTGTTTCGATGAGGGTGTCCGATGAAAGGAGGGTGTTGAGTCTTCCGGTGGCCTGGGTATATATTTGAAGAAGTGCAGGGATGATGCAAGAGATTAAAATTAACGGAACTGATAATAATACTCTGTTTATTATCCACTATACATAAACGACAGTGAGGATACTGAAGTAAAAAAAAGTAAATACTGTTAAAAGTCACTAAAACGTCAAGAGAAACAAAAATCAACAGAGGAGTCCAAGAAGCTATGGCTGCACATGATGTTTCTTGGCTTCTGAGGATACCGGCGAAATTTATGTGCAAATAAAGATCTGAAAATTACTCTTTTCTTGAAAAAAAATGTTCCAGCAGTTTCTACTTCAATCCTCTCTTTCGAAAGGAAAAGGGACGCAGTATTGAAAATATGGCACCGAATCTCCTAAACTTAACGTGTGGAGAGCTCTATCTCCGAGGGGTTACCCACTCCCTTGCACATGGTGTGAACCCTTTCCGGGCACCGTTCCAGTTGTGAATTTGGCGATTCATCTTTCGACGCTTCTAAATATGTATGTGAATACACACGTTGGCAACCAGTGTTGGCAAGGGGGACTTACACCAAAAATGAGAGTGTGTAACCCTCTGCTGTCTCTCATCACTTTTGTGATGAGAACCAAGTTAACCCGTAAAGCAGTCGGAACAGAACGTAACGTTATTTTCTATATTTCTTTCCTTCTTTTTCTTATAGTCATTATGTTGTTTCATTTCTGCTTTAATATCGCGTCGTCGTTTAGCTAGGCTATAACCGAGGCTATAACACATGTCTTCCCCTTCTACGCCAGAAAATCAAGGTATGTCCAATGTTGTTATATTTTAGTATGTAAGAAAATATCACTTTTGGCATTTATTATGGGATTTATTCCTTTTCTCTTTTCACCTTCAAACTCCGCCGTTAACTTCTTAAAGGAAAAAAATTAAGCCAGAACGTTTGTAACTTGTTCAAAAATAGTTTGCTTTGGCTGAAATACAGGAAACTGTACTTCGTCTGTCTGGAGTTTTACACTAGACAGGTGGTTCCCCACCGGAGTGCCCATCATTGTCGTGGAGACCAGGATTAAATGGCACCCTCCTCTGTCGTGATTGGCTGAAAAGCCGTCAAGCTTCTGACCCGAGCCATAATTTCTTTGGGTTATTGCAATTTTTGCGTTCCCGAGTCACGCACATGCACAGGATGTGTCGCGAAACATTTGAATTGTTGCGCACATTCAAGGCTTGCGACGAAAAATAAGCTCTTGTCCTTAGACTCTTTATTAAAAGCTACCGTGCTAAAATATTAAAAAAAATAATCAACAAAATTTTCCGCTGGTAAATTGTTTCATGGCTGAGCGATAAAAAAAGGTTATTTGAAATGGGTCTTTGAACTCCTGAATTTTCACAGTGTTCGAGAAATATCTATTCAAACGACTTATAAATTTGGCAAAAATAAAACAGGTATTTACCCCGATACGAAGATCGTGAAAAAAGGGAAAGTGATACTGACTCTGTTTGGTTGGTTTTCGATTCAGTTTGTGTACTTCAGTAACTGACAACGAGTCTATGCTAGCTGGTCTCTTAGGATTCTTATCGCTTTTGATAATGAGCGGTAGCTAAAGAGGATACGAGATTGTTGTTTTCTGAGTTTCAAGAATATTGTGCTCCGCCTCTGCTCTAAGGATTTCCCAAGTGGGTTTCTTGACAGTAAAATTATCCGGGTGGGCTTGACAGCTCATTTCTCAAAAGAGCCGGCGATAGATAAGGGTTCGTAACCTTTTCCGAAAACTACAAAGCCCTGTCACAGAGTTGCGGAGGTGGTTCAGAACTCTTGTATTTGCTCTGTCTTACTCCCACATTCCAGCCTGGAAATATGTTAGAAGCCGTAAGAAGTTGAAGGAATATATAGAGCTCATTTCGCTTACGTCGAGTATGCAGACTCCCCTTGGATAGTTAAAGGACTTTTACGGACCACTCAAGGTTCCCGAAAGACGGAATAAAGGGTTCTTGGAAGGGCAGTAAAAAGTAGCAAGAGAGGGTTTCATTAAGTCTTCTCATTTCGAGAGAGTCGTATATATCACTGGGAACGGTACACTTCCGAAAGTTTTCCAGTGTTCCAGCGTTGCCACTTTCTTGGAGACGAGGATATTCGGCCACCCCGTTCTCGAGGTGTCCGGGTTTTTGGATTTTCTTGGTTACTGAATACTCAGGGTACGCAGGGTATATCCCATACAGGGTATGGGACAGTCCATTCCGAATCCTCGAGACTTCCCACTTCCACCACTCGACGAGTTAAGGCGCTGTCGTACTGTAAAGTCGAATAATCCGTCGGTTCTCTATCTTTCCAGATAGTTAGGGTATTCGGTTCTCGTGGTTCTCTATCGTTCTGCTTAACACCCATAGACAAATATTAGATGAGTTGTTTGTTTGTTTTTTATTTAATTTTTATGCGATGGCGCTCGGGCTTTAAGTAATAAATATCATATAAATACATCATGGACTTCTTAATCCCAATGTTGCGATTCTCCATCTCCATCGAATTACAAGTATGTAAAAAAAATCACAAAAATTGCCATTGCTATTTATTCACGGATGATTTTTACTGCTCATGAAGGGAATTTAGGAATCCCGGCATCATATAATCGTTCGAAATGAGTGACAAGCGCTGAGCAAGGGGGTAGAGACTCTGCGATTATCAACTGAAAAAAGTCAATGAACTCGCAGTTTTGTCATGAGAAGTGACAGATGTCGGGAAGCAGAGATTAAAGTTGAATTTAGGCAGAAAGAGTAGTGGCGTTTTTGCAGATACCATGGTATTTGATACCACGGTCAGAAGTCGTTTTGCAAGTACTGAGGATCTGGCTAGTTACCGTGGTAACTGATATTCAGGTACCACGGTCCCGACCGCGAGCATTGTAACTGACCATAGTATCGGAAAAGTCATCTCACTTTCACTATCACCAACACAAGAGTCTAATTTTTTGTCAAATTGGTGTGAAAGAAGTTTGGCACTTGTGGTGTGAGCGGGTATAAAATATTTCTTTTGAGATGACTTATAAACACAAATTCGGCAGCTGTCATTTTTGCAAAGCAGCCGTAGTATCAGATACCATGGTAACTGCAAAAACGGCAAAATGCAGGTTCAGTCACAGTGGTATTATATACCATGGACCAAGGCAACTAGTGTATTTTGGGTTAAATCGTCTTTAAGTTGTTAAATCGAAAGGGATCTGGCTGATGGAAAAATCTCTGCTGCGGTTGACCTGCATGAATCCAAGAACAAATAACGAGACAGAACTGCTGTCTCCCTATCTCGGTCATACAAACATGCTGAGTCGAGTAAAACTCCCGACGCAAATGAGCGGAGGTTACTAGCTTCGCGCCACATCACGTTTCGTTACCTCTACACATAGCTATATCGCTGTTAACTTGCTGAAATGTAGCAGTCAGCGCTGATTGGTTCTATGGACGCCCGCCAGAGCGGGTCAGCGCGCGGAGTAAGCTTCCGCTAGCCTCTTTCTACATTTCTTGTGCGATAAGCAATGGTGAAGACGGAACAGGAGTAAACGGGTATCAACATCAGCTCAAAGCTAGAGTAAATAACTCCAGGTCCGCTCAATTTTGTTTGGGTTTTCATAGTCGCTGCATGCGACTAAAGACACAAGTTCTTTCTGATTATTTGTTCTTGATGAACCGGAATAATACCTGTATGGAGGCGGGTGTGCTGCTGAACATGGCTCAGCTGCTTGAATCGACGGTCGCAGTACGAGCAGCGATATGGCTTTTCTCCTGTGTGTACACGAATGTGCTGAACCAGCTGGTGGTTTGAGGAAAAGGATTTGAAGCACTGGTTGCACTGGTGCGGCTTGGGTTCAGCCCGATGGAGGTCCCGGGCGTGAATCTGCATGGCGGATTTTGCCATGAAAATCTGAAAATTTCAAGCACGTTACAAACACGCACAAAATACAGCAAAAATACATTTGAAACATACACTGTAAAAAAAAACAAAAAACCTTGCAGTATTTGCTACTGGGATTAATCTTGTCTTTATTGAGATAAGATTATCCCTAATTTGGATTAGTCTTATCCCAATAGAGATAAGATTAATCCCAGTAGCAAATATTGCATCCTTATGCGGAGAAACTTTTTACAGTGTACACGGTCAGTTCAGAGCAAAATAACACTAGGGAGTACTGCCAAGACCTATGCTTTCCATGCTTCGCAAACGGGCCATACTCACAGCGCTGCCCACTAAGCTTATGTCATTTACAGCGAGACAACCTTACGGGTTTAAAAATTTCTAGTAAAGCTAAGAAGCGATCTGCACGCATCAAGTAAACAATGGAGGTTTTATCTTGTTTTTGCTGTTTTCAGACTATGAAGTTATTGGAGCCAGCGCTGAGGCACGACTGGTTGAGTTTTAGTAGGGACGTTCACTATCGCTAGTGGTGCTAGTATCGCTGCTGTTCGAGTGTGTGTCACTTTTTCCAAGTCTTGGCGCTACTCTCTAGCGTTATTTTGCTCTGGGTCAGTTAAAGCAAGGCTCAAACTAGCTAGGTTTTGTCTGAATTTTACTGCGCAAACTGCCGTAGGCTGGTGCGTAGGAAAAACTCATAATTGCAGCCTGTTGTGAATTGTGTGAGGGAGTGATACTGGCAGCTTATATTTTCAAGCTGTATCTTGTTGGGATTATTGCCAGTATCTCTATCTTATTATTGCCTAACGTATCTTATGGGCTGTAGTCTCTAGTGGACGTTACCGCAAATCTTCACCCTCCGTTGTTGGGCAGGTTTGGGAAGAAACGTGTCCTGATATTGAGCTAACTAACCGAAAAGGACTGGGATAGGACAATCTAGTTACCCATCACTTATTCACTTAAATTGGCTTGAAGACCCGCTGAAAATGCGTTACTTGGTTGTTCCGCTATTCAGGAATAATCTACTTTTAAATAGTGGAATTTCCGCGTGATTTGTGGTACCTCTAATTTGTTGTATGCCTTACAAGAAAGATTTCTGACTTTTTTTTTGTTCAGGCCCTAAGTAATCTTCACCAATATCGCCACTGCCCACTGAAAAGCCTTGTTTGTGTTTAGATAAAAATTTCCCGCGTCATAGTAGAATTTTCGCTGTGGGGACGGCCGCAGATATTCTGAACGTCATAACTAGAGCAGATAGTGGAAAACAAAAAATCCCTTTGCAGAATCCAAATAATTCAGTGTATTCAACTAAATGAAACAAAAATAAGTTGGCTTTTCAGTTAAACTTTAAATGTTGACAAGTGTGAGTGTATCTCCTGTACTCGTACTCTTCCAGATTCTCCTATTCAATGTAAAAGTATACTTAGTTGATTTTCGCTGACTTGGTTTAAAGTTAAAGCCATACATATTTCTTCAGTGGAATCTCTAATTACCAAAACTTTTATTAAAACATATTTTCTCAGGATGCCATATACTAACTCTACCGAGTAAGAAAATATTTGCATTGATTTGCGCAGAGAAGAATAACACTACGGTAGCGCCAAGACGCGAAAAAAGTGACACACACTCGAATAACAGCGACACTAGCACCACTAGCGATAGAGAACTACCTACTGAAACTCACTCAGTCGTGCACCAGCCCTGGGTCCAATAACTTAAAATTCTGAACACAGCAAAAAAAATACAACCTCCCCTGTTACTTCGATGTGAACAGACCGCATCTTAGCTTTACTAGAAATTTCTAAACCCGCAAGTCAGTCTTGCTTTAAATACCACAAGTGTAGCAGGCGACGCTACAAGTATGGCCCGATTGTGAAGTATGGAATGCATAGGTCTTGGACCTTGGCGCTACTCCCTAGTGTTATTTTGCTCTGGGTTTGCGAAAGGATACCGGTGTGAACTGTGAACAGTTATTGGCAGTTAGAATTCGATAGAACCTCTCTTCTGGTTGATATTTGATAGATATAGATTGCAACACTAGTTCACGCAAAGGATAGGGCTTTAGTCTGGAACAGCGGTAAAGAAACAGTTAAATTATTGTGAGAAATTAAGGGGGGGGGGATCCTAACCCAAACCAAATTTGAAGAACAGCTTCTGGAAAAATCTATCTGGCTAAAGAAGAGACTGAAAACATGACGAGAATACCACACTTACGCTAAAACAACGGTTTACATGTTGGCAGCGCACATTCTTCTTCAGTGTTTCTAATTAAAAGAATTATGAATTTCAGACACAATCACAATTTCTTGCCTTGGTTTACTAGATGGTAAAAATGGTTAACAACCAGAATCACCCTTTTAAAGGCAGGTTCAAAGAAACAAAAAATGCAGATAATTTGAATAGATTAGGACTAGGATAGTAGGATATTTATTCTTGACTTATAGGCCGGCACAGATTTTGATTTTAATTTTAATTCGGCCGTTTTCGGGGTTCTGTAATTCGAGGTCGGCGATCCCTCCTGTATTCCTCCCCGAAAATTCGGAGCGTTCTAATCATTATGTCAGACGAGACCGGTTCCTTATGAGACCTTTTTCACAATACTTTCACCCCCTCGCTAGCGGGCGGCTCCCCTCTCTCCGCTTAATGGCCACCCTCGCAGTATCGAATTAAAAAGAGAAAAAAAATGCTAATCATAGGGAGCGGGAGGAGCGGAGGCGCACATTTTTTCGTTTGTAGACATCTGATTGGTACAATCGATTTTTTTCCAGAAATAATGGAAACAAATTGAGGATGGTTAGGATATTAGGAGCCGGTAGCCGCACGGATGTACTTAGAAATTTAAATTGTACTTGGACATATTGTTGTTTTATTAGAAATGGTTGTTTCGGAATGAAGTCCTCTTATGAAATTGTTTCCTGGCAAACTTTGATAACTTCAAAACTGAATAAAAACTGTATGTACCTGTATTTACATTTTAATTCATAATTCAACTTTTTTTAGTGTTTCTAGATAGAAGGTAAGCTAGAAACTTGTCGCTATTATAAATAGTTACAAATAATAATCATGAAAACACTGACAGAAGGATAATGACTCTAAACGAAAATGACTAAAAAACGAGATACACTAACACGGGTATCCAAACGCCCGATTTTGAAGTTTTAAATCACTGCCAGTGCCACGATACGCAAATATATTCAGTCGATTTTTTTTCTAAAAATAATGGAAACAAATTCAGAGTGTTGAGGGGCATATTAGAAGAAGATAACTGAGTGGATGTACTTAGTAATGTTGACAATATTGTTGTTATTTTATGTTTCGAAATGAAGTCCTCTCATAAAGCGTTGCCAGGCGTCTTTGAAAACCAGAAAATTGCTATTGAAAGTTCCAGAACTGTATAGAGGATGGTATCTGTATTAATTCGTTTCACGATACGCAAATATATTCAATCGATTTTTTCCAATAAACGGTGGAAACAAATTAGAATGGAAAGGGATATCTTAGAAGCCGACATGGATGTACTTATTAATTATTCTTGCACTAGAGACCATCTGGAAATGAATGCCCTTGATTCGGAAGACAGACACGGAAAAACTTGCATAACAGGTACGTCTGACCAATGGCTTCTGGGCACCAGTATGCGGGAGCCTGATCCATCTGGAAACGAGCCAGTATGGAGAATCCAAAAATCAGCGTAATGCCGTTAGGCTGGATAAAACTGACATTTCGAAACTTTGGGAATGAAAAATGGATGCGAACGATCAGGGACTTAAAGTGAAACAGTAATACGGTAGAACTGGACTTCAGTTTCAGTTTTAAGACCAGTAGGCTCCGTGAACGAACATTTCCTGATCTTCTTTCTTATTTGTTTACAGCATCCGAGAAATCTCTTCCCTGCGCTTTTTGCATCTTTTGAGTAGAAGCTCCGTGCTGGAAATACTCGAGGCGTGGCTCTAAGCTGATTCAAAGAATTAATTTCCAGAATAGAAGAGTGCACTGGGATTTTTCAAGCAGAACATCTATTAACTTGATCCAGTTTCTTTTTCCAATTAGACTGTGAAAACAAAGCAAAATCGATAGTGTCAAAGGGAAAAAAAGATAGGAAATCGAGATTATGCTGACATTGGAGGAAATGGAAAAGCTCCTTGTTACTAATCAGGAATTAAGCAATCACATGTCTCCATAGTTACCCTTTTTAGCAGCGTATACTTTGACCTAGGCTATGGTACGCCAAAAATAACTATTCACAAGGGGGGGGGGCATTTTTCATTTAGTGCGTGGAGGTACAAGATTTGAGAAAATAGGTTTTTCGGCGAGAAATGATGGAAGAGGAGGATTTGGTTAAAAATATGGTGGAAAAAAAAACCGGCTCGGGTTCCTCAAGCAGTATGGAGCGTCGGGAACATTTTTTAGAGTAATGGTTTTCCTTATTTGGTGTTTATATTGAGTTTGTGAGTGAAGTGAGCGAGTTTGTGATTGTGCGTAAAAACGATTTATTTTGTTTTGTTTTCCCGCCATGGCCCCTTGGGATTTTGGAGATTAAATTCGTTTATTTGTTGCAGTTATTAATAACGTAAGTGCTTGGCCTTTGACCTCCACAGAACTGTATTACCGGATTACGACGCACCAAACCCATCTCAACCGAACATCAAACTCAGAGCACTGTAAACTTTACGAGACTTACTCGCCCGAACACGCATTTAACCGACCGGTACTAAGTCATTCGTACCCTACTTGGTGCGCCACTTCAACTCCATGTTGTTATGTAGTTTGCTAACTAATAAGGTAAATTGTATATTTGTTAATCTTAAACTGTTGATTTCTTAAAAGTTGTTTTCAGAAAGCTGTACATGTTTCTTAGTTGTTAAACCGTATGAATATCCCTCGCTAGCGATTAGCCTACTTATATGAGCTATCCAGGAAATAAAAGGTTATTTGTTTATTTATTAATGGTCTGTTTCTAGAGGAAAGAAATAAAGGTTATTTATTTAGTTAATAAGTTTGGTTTGTTTATGGAGGGAGGTTTTTGAGCTTCACACATTAGAGCCAGCTGCTTGTCGCCAGGAAAACCCTGACCCACTTGAGCCACTCCCCCACTCTTAGAGGAGCGGGCGGGTGTGACTAATTCCATCCACAGCCCTTCATTTTTAATCTGATAAGGGGCTGTTTTCATGAGCCAAGTCTCAACAGAAGTTTTTGAAGCGTAAGCACAAAATCTACGAGGAACTTGGAGAATCATCAATTCTTTGGCCTGTCAGGGAGGAGGGGGTTGAAAAATGGAAACTTACAGTGCCAGAATCGGGCACAGTGATTAATTACAAACCAAAAACTTTCGTATTTTAAAACAGAACATTAATCAGAATCAGAAAACTATTGCCTCGGGGCGTATCCCCTTCTCAACGCCAAAGCTTATTTTTACAGGCTTAATATTTCGAAGGATATCCAGTAATCGATAGCTCACTGAAGCCAATTACAAAAGGCGAATTTCGCCTTTAGGAATTCGCGTCTGGGATTGAAATACGTTTCGCCTGTACGAAATTTTGAATCGCTTCGCTTTCGACTGTCTGATAAGATTATTGCAAGGTTTGGTTCTCGGATGGGTCTGGATTGGGCCGGGATGATGATCTGGGAATATCGCATAGGTTTGGTTCTCAAAGTGTCTGGTTCCCGAATTCTTGGTCGGATATCGGCAGTCGCAGTCATAATTTGGTTGCTTTTCCATGCCATTAGGCATCAAGCTCAACAATTTGGACCATTTTTTCCGTAGATACCCGAAGCTTTCTGATTTAAGAAAAAGTTATCTAGATGGTGTAATTTTGTCCCTTCCCGAAATCCTGTGTAATATTAACCCTACCGCTATTAGGCTACTCAAGTGGGCATGTATATAGATAAATATTTAGAATTATTGAGCCTGAGTGTTTTCGTTATATTTTTTTGCTCTTTTCTGTATATGGCCCTTGGGCTTTTGAAATACACTGATCTATCTATCTAATTTAAACAAGACCAAAGGTTTCGGCGGGATCCGTAACCTGAATGTGTGATTGATCCAGTCGTTATTAGTTTTGTCGGAAAAATGAAACTGAATCTACCGCGTAGAAATATAATGCGTTGACTGTTGGCGGGGTATCTGGTTAGAGCAGTTTCATATTTATAACTACGGCCTGAAGTTGGCCCTTGCAAACATGGTCAACATATCGCTTTCATGAAACCCTTTGAGGGCACCAAGCACGATTCGCAGTCGAGAGAATACATAGGGAATGCAGATGCAGATACCCTGACTGTATTAGCCCGTGGCAGATTGGGTTGAATTGTCTCTCCTGTGATTTTTGTGCTTCAATAATAGACGAGCCAGTTTGTTCGCGTCCTGTCTAGCCGTCGGAGGCAGTCATTTTGCTAATGAACAAAATCTTCTGTCCGTCTTTGCCTTTTTTCCTCTCGTCCCTAATTATGAAAATTAAATACAGCATCTGTTTAAATCATTAGAGAAAGGTCTTGTTTTAAGTGTATCATCCTGCATTTTATTTGTGGTAGATATATTACTCTGGCTTGAGATTATCCTGATCACACTCCAAAACAGATCCAACACTGAACCCTGCTCTTCAGCTGACTGCCGAACCAGCATTCGGAATTGGCTGTTTTTTCTTATTATCCGACATTCATTGAATTCAAGACAATGAGTTATGGCTTCATAACTAGCTCTGAATGAGTCAATTGGGCCAATCCGGCAAATAGAATTTATAAAAGAATGCCGATACCCAGCGGTCCCATTTTCCTAACGTCTGCCGCTAATAAAGGAACGTACTGCTTTGTAGTGTTGGTTTTCATCAAGACGACTTTTAGAAATGAAAGTCGTTCAGATCTTTTCTTTTATCCTGGGTCGTTGGAGACCGGCTTGGCTTATTAGTTTTAGAGGACCCGAGATCAGAATATTATTTCTGCTAAATTTCCATGCCCGCTTTATTTTCGCTATTATCCGTAACTTCCCCCCAAGCCGGTGCAGCAGTTTTTGCAGGAATCCGTTCCTCTGATCGACGCATGTCATTCTGCTGCTTATACCATAAGTTTCTTTTTGTTTTAGATTTTTTTTCGTGATTAGTTATTGCCATGACTCTCGGCCTGCTCAGCAATCAATAAATCTAAATCTATACTCATTAGCTATTTATGAGCGATCTCAGTAAAGGTTTATCGTGGTCTGATGCGAAAAGTGACGTTTTGTTATTTTTTATTTGTTTATTTTTTTTGCCTAAAAGCCAATAAGAGGCGAGGCTTATCTGCAATGCAAAAGACAATCCGACGCTTTGCTATGAGGTTATGTGTGTGATAACCTTAACTTTTAAACGAGGGGTTACCCGTTCACCAGCATTTGGTATACACACGTCCTAGGCACTGGTGCCTGGTCATGAATTCGGCATGAATTGACTTTGATAACATTTTTTTTTTTTCAATGTTGGGTCCGCGGGGGGGTCACTGGAAAACCGGAACCTCCGCCACTGGAACCGATGGCTTTGGAAACTAACCTAACCTAACCTAACCAAAAGGTTAGGTTAGGTTAGGTTAACCTTTTACCTAACCTTTTGGTTAGGTTAGGTTAGGGAGGTTCCGGGGTTCCGGTGTTCCGGTTTTCCAGTGAGCCCCGCGGGGAGGTTAAGTTGCAATGCAGCTAGATGGCTCTCAGTAAGAGAGATTTCCTGTCGGAAAATATTTGTGTGAGATAATAGGTGACAGAAGACGATTGCTGTTCATTGGACTTTGATCCCAAACTATTAACTAAAACTTCCAATGCGAACGATATACAGTTTGAAGTAGACTGAGATGATCGCAAGATCAAAGCAACCGTACTGTCTTTGACCATCAACCTACTGTCTCTGATCATTGTCAGTCTTCGCATGACTTCCCCGGATACCATCGCACATTAGTCCCCGTGTATTCATTGCAGTAGATCATTTGCATATGCAGATGGGGTCGTCGGATTTTTTCGAATTTCCCCCTCGGAAGAGTTTGAGCATTTTTTCGCCCACGACCTCAAAAGAATAGCATGTGAAGGAATTAAATATTCAGGCCGCGACCGACTCGTTGAAAAATTGTGAAAAATTCGAAAGGGTAGCATTTAAGAACGATCGTGGGATTGGGGGGTATGGCCTTGGTTGCTCATATCTGGGCTGGTGTTTCTCACGCGTAAAGATCAATTAAAAATGCAAGACGTGTTGCTTTGTTGATTTGCCGATGGGAACCTCGAATCGTTCGTTAATCGGAATCCGGTAACAAACTGCTCTGTTCGAGTGCCGAAGTATTGGCGCAATTATAGTATGCATTCTTCATGCGTTGTTTTTTCTGTCAAATCATCTCTGTCAGGATGTCGACAATCAAACACAGGTAAACAACCCTTTTCAAGTTTTCTTCATATAAGTCTTCTGCCCGTCTTTCTATCGAAATTTGCAATTCCGGCATTCCAAAAAAGCCAGACTCATTCCACTTTCATGTCATCCTAAAGTTTCGAGAGTCAGAATCTTCAGTTAAGTCGCTAATTTTTTTTCCGGAATTTCGTCAACCAGAAAAATACAGAACTTTCCGACGAGTTTGTTGGTGGAAGTTTTTCACGAAAAAGTTCTGGAACGGAATGATGAACTTTTGCATTTCTTTCCACGGTGGGGGGAGGGGGGAGGGCTTTTTAACTTTCAACCTCTGAAAAGCTACAAGTTTGGGGATCGCTTTCGTTTTGAGGGCAGTGATATAAAATGGCTGGACTAGAGAGGTGTAAGTGGAGATGAAATGTGTGTGTGTCTTAGGCTTAGTTGTAGCTGTGTAATTTGTTTTGTTCGGGCTTTGTTCGGTCCTATTTTTCCAGTTATTCGGATTTTTGTAGAAACATCCATCCGAAGTGAGAATTAACAGTTTGTCAAGGATTGGCTCCTTGTTTTCAAGCTTTTCACCGGATTCCCTCCCAATTATTATTAATCATCATTACAGTTATCAGCTGCGTTCTTTGCCGTTAGCCGCTTTGCCGTCGGAGTGGTCCTGTTTTTTTTTTTTCGATGAGTTGTTTTGGGATTCACTGGTTCTAGCGTCCTAGTATCGCCAGGGTGGTGTTTTAAATCACCAGTTGACACCAGTACGGACTTGAGGTTACCGGGAAATGGTGAGACCAAAAACTCCTCAAATTTTAACCGAATAGGGGTGAGATCGTCACTTATTCATCACTTACTCATCATTTATTCACGTAGATAGGCCTGAAAACCCTATAAAAAATGCGGAACTCCGCTTCTCCGTTACCCACAGATACTTGATTTCATTAAATGATCTTATTCTTTCGGATTTGCGATACCTCTATGTTCTTGTCCCTCTACGCTTTAAATATTTACCAACTACAAATGTAACCCATTTCCTACGCCGTCAGAAGTTACATAACGACAACAGAAGGATGCCCGGTTTCAACAGATAACACTTTGGGATGTTAGCTGTTATGTTTCTTTCGTTTCCGTTAGTATTTTTACCAATTGAAGGTGTTGCTGGAGATCTAGGCACGAACTAGTGTAAACTTAATTGGTCATAACACTTTATTTCTAAGTGAAAAAGTGTTATTCTTGAAAGTGTTATGCGCGATCTGTTATGAAACTTCTGACAGTGTGCCGAAGAATAAAATAAAAATGTTCGATCCCTTGCAAGACATATCGTAACATCATTTTTCTACGGGCGTAGCTTTCCCGAACTTAGCATCTTTAACCCTGGAAATGCAGGCCTTTGTTGAAATTTAAATTCTCCGCGTCTGGGTAAATTTTGGGTTGTTGTGCAAGCAGCGCACCCTCTGAACGTTATTAGTAGAGCCCCGGGTGAAAGTATTTCAGTGTATTCAGATATCAGATGTAAAAACAAGCTGCCTTTTCATTTAAACTCTAATGAGTAAACACCAGACACTAGTGAGTCAGAATAATAAACTGCGTGCGTCGAATGGGTTTATTACTATATCTATGACAAGCAATGTACCACCTTAGAAAATTTTCCAAAGGCCGGTTCCTGGCTCTTCGATAAGATTTTACATTTCAACAAAAAGGCGTCGAGTTTTCAAAGACGAGCGGCCCAGCCCAAGGGCGTTAATTGGTGGGGGCAATTGCCCACCCCTAGATTTCCAAGGGGGCAATTTGCCACCCATAAAAACCCACACTCGGCAAGAAAGGCAGAACAAGGACAAGTTGACCAGAAGCGAATCCGAAACAGTAGCCCATTATCTGTCCATAGTAATATTCCTTATACAAGACACATACTTGGATGCAGCCATTTGTGTACATATAAGATATTTTACTTTGATGTTAATTACTTCAAGGACCCGTCTTACCTATTATGCACATGCAATCTAATTCCGAATTGCATTTTTAACCCCGGAGACCCAAATTCATATTATTATGTTACATTGTAAACCATCTAACGACACGCACATTAATTTTTGCACTTGCCACGATTCACGGTTTTCCGTGCGCATTATGCTTCAGACGAGTATCGGCGTATCATGCTACGGTTGCGTCAAACCTGTTATCTCAGTATTGCCGAGTTTTTTTCTAGAAGTCTATGGGTCTGGGAAAAGCTTAAAACAGCCAAAGTCGTGGATATTTTGTTAAAACCAGACCTTAGTTTACAGTATTCAGATAGTTATAAATACTGGAACATAAACAGTAAATAGTACGAGGTGTACTTTCAGTATTTCTTGCTTATCTCTGCAAGAGTGGCATTTGAAAACGACAAGGGTGCCCGGAACGACTCTGTTGCCCAACCCTAGGTTTCCGCGCAATGACGCCTCTGGCCCATTCCTTCGTGAAACTTGTCGTCCTACAGCCAAAAATAACTTTTAGTCTAATTTTCTATAATCGCTCAATAGCTGAGTATGAAGAAGCACATTTTTGCGTAATCGAACCATCAGAAAATATTCCTACAATCAGACGCCAGCGAGCTGACTACCCGAATTTAAACAATTTCATCGATCTGCGGAGGGTCTTACAAGTGTTAAGCGGTCTCTTATACCCCCCGGTCGGGAAGACATGAGTTGCACGCGAGTGGATCTGTAAGAGCTGTTTGGAAGGGTTAAGTAACTGTTGCTGACTTGCGTTTTTTCGCTTTTTTGCTGAGACAAAAGAGCAGTATTCAAAGTTCTGAAGTAGGGTGTTGTGGAGTGATCTTGAACACCCGAATAACACGACGAAAATTTTTAATAGGATCCCAAAGTGTATGGTTTCCCGATGAAGTAATACTTCAGAGATTAAATGTTTTAAACATTAGTCATTTTATTTACCCAGTGCTGATGGAGTTTGCAAAACCCAGCAGTTAATGTTGACGAACAATTATGTTGACCGGCAATTTGTAAATGGCCTTTGAGGGAATAAAGAATTATTATTATTATGAAATCTCGATTCCTTGTCGGAAAAACCTTCTATTAGAAACACGGATTCTAGCCGGACAGTCTATATACAGGGTACAAACAGTCATAGTTTATACCCTGCTACGGTGTAATTTAGTTTTTTTGCCTTCTGCGTTGTATGTATTTAGCTAATGTGGATTTATTATTTGTTCCTGCTTTTCTGTTTTTGTTTCTTTCTTTTCTTTTTTCTTCTTATTTCATACTCCATGTAAGACAAATTTTGTGTCATACAAATGGGAAATAAATCATCATCATCATCTAATCGAGCTGAAAACTAACAGCATATCTTCATTGGATAAATAATATCGTATTATCGTATTTGATGGCGCTAAACCGGCAAGTCAGCTAAGCTTTACTCTAATAATATTTCGACCCTTCTTGATCGTTCACAGGATCGTTTTTCTAGCTTGATACTGAAGAGGACTCTTGCTAAGAAGAGCCGAAATATTCTTAGCCCTTATCTAACGCCCTAATTCACGTTTATTTCCGGAACAAACACCACCGAGCTTCGACTTGAAAATGTTCATTCTATCCCGTTATTCATTCACCATCAAACCGATTAAGTCGCAGCGGGCACGAAAAAAAGTTTTAAAGCATTACAGAGAGCAATGTTAAGGAATAAAATTCATACCTTCCAAATCTGCTCCATACTCCATCTATCATCGATTAAGCTGGCCAGCCCACAAGCCTGTAGTTTGGTGTGAAGCAAGGCTGATTCGAACACCTGTCCCAGCGGTTAGAGAGAAAAGCAGAAAGTTAGTACGAAAGCACCAAGAAGTCACCGAAAGAATTGATCCTAAAGACTACCAGCCACCAAAGCCTTTACAAACCCCCAAACATCTAAATATTTCCCCAACCCCGTCCTAACTCCTCGTACATTCAAATAATGCATAAAACAGATACGTCAGCTACGCTGCTTGGGCAGCGATATTTCGACCCTCCTTGGCAAAGTCCCTCGTCAGGTAGACGTCAAAGCCATCAAAGTCATAGTCGTCAAAGTCATCGTAGCTGACGTATCTGTTTGATGCATTATTTGAATTTATGTTTAAAGCTTGGGCTCAAGGAATATTTAACTCCTTGCAACTATAGTTATCTTTTTTTTTTGCGGGAGGGGGGGGGGCAAGCGAAAAGGTCAGCTAAGTTTTTTTCCTAGCGGTATTTCAGCCCTTCTTGGCAAGGGTCATTTCAGACTGTAGCTAGAAGAACCTGTAACGCCAAGAAGGGCCGGATTATCGCTAGAACAAAAAGCAGCTGACTGTCCGTTTAGCGCCTTCCAAGATGATCCACAGTCAGCTCGGGCTTAATGAGTGTTTATATCCAATCTGATATGTTGGACAGGTCAGAAAGTGTTGTAAACCATGGCGAAGAGTATAAATAAAACGGGAAACAGAAAAGCTTGCAGTTAGAAGAAAATAGGAAGAATCGTGGCGATACAGTTGGACAGTGGCAATGCCATGTTTGGCAATTACACTTACCACTAAGAAACTGTCTGTAAGACAATGCCGACTTTTCGTGATTTAAACCATGACTCTACAAACGAATAATGAGCTAAACATATAGAATGAAAAATTTGACGAAACCAAAAATATGTCCGTATGCCATAAGTACCAGTTTCTGCCACTTTGCTGCTTTTCTTTTTTTGTGTCAGTGTCAAAGAATAGAATGCAACCTTCGATAAAAAAAAAAATACCTAAAATATGTTTTGAATTTTTATTCCTCCACAGGTCCGCATTCCAGAGGGGTTCCCCCAGGCCCGTATCCAGGAATTTATTTGGAGGGGGGGTTTGCCCGCGGAATTTATTTCCGGGGGGGTGCCGATGGGTCGGACCAAAAAGTACAAAAAGACATAGATCAGAGGTTAAAAGCCTACAAAAAACTGTTACTTTTGTCGGTTTCGGGGGGGGGTCGAACCCCCTAACCCCCCTGGATACGTCCTTGGGTTCCCCCTAAATATATTGCTTACTCTCGAATCTAAAAGAAAGACCAATTTCTGCCCTCTGTTGCTTTTTCTTCTTTTTTTGTGTGAGCTTCGATCAAATATTTATCTAAGAAAGAGTGGGATCGATATAGAAGAAATGGGAAACTTCGAAGCAGAAGACTGAGACACTAATGCTCTAATTATGAACTTGGGGAAGCTTGATTAATTTTTCATTTTCTTTTCCTAATATCAAAGGAGCGGAAGTCATTCGCCCGGACGGCGGCCTCTCATGGGACTCGCAGAACTCCATTTCTTTTTCCGTCGCAATTATATCCTAACCTGAATTCGCTCTAATGCGAAAATCAAGTTTTCCAGCGTTGGAGCTGGAAAAATAGGAAAAACCTTATTGAACATGCATGAAATTGTCCGGTGGGGTGGATTCGCGGTAGAGAGGCTAATTAAGCTGATGGAGTTGGAGAGTTGAACTTGTGGAAAAATCGAAAGGAAAAAGCAAGAGCTGGAATTATATGCATAGGAGCGTAATGACACAATGTGATGACTAGAAATAATGACTGGAAATATTTTGGTTGCTAAGGCAAACATACTGCTACTAAGAGAGCCTGGCGTTCTGAATAAGTTTTTCTTGCATAAGAGTATTCAACCATTTCTCTTGCAGCTGTAAGTTCTGGTTTTGGGAAAAAGGTAGAAACACAAAAGTTCTCCTCATGCGAGGTTTGAACCCACGACCTTCGGCTTTCAAGGCCACTGGTCTACCACTTAGCTACATAGGGGCTTGTGAATATAGTTCGCAAATCACTACAATAGTCAGATATAAGAGGAACAGTGATCCCGCCGAAGGCATATTCATCTAAGACGTTCACTTCAACATTTCACATGATTAGATAAACAATACGATTTAATAATAAATACTTTAAAAGGTAATATTTCGGGTCGTTGTTCATTTTTCTGGGTAAGTTTTAGGGCGAGTGATCGATTTAGCATGAAACTCATTTGAAGTGTGTTTCATCATAAAAGAGTTTTGACTATTTTGTATCGCAAGAGGTGCTTTTGCTTTCCCGATATGGTTATTTTTTTCGTATTCAGGTCATTTTGTAATTTGTTAAGAGTCGAATTAAAGGTTGGAACCCAAAATGGTCCAAATAATCGAAATTTCAAACATACCCAAGTAGTTTCTTTTCATGCACATGCGTTACATATTACCCTACTCTTTTTACTTAGTAAAAAAAAAAACTCAATTTGACTATGTGAGTCGGGTAGTTACATCGTTACCCCGTTCTTAGTATTTTAATTATCTGCAAACCGAATACAAATATCAGTCGAGCCAACAAGGACCAAAACACCAACAGATTGTAAAACCGGACAGTTTTTTTTATTATCTTTAACTGAAATAAATAGCCCAATTTACGAGCCTGGTCGTAACCTTTTGTTAGTATTTCATTCATCTGCAAACAGTATAAAAAATATCAGCCCAGCCCTCAAAGACCAAAACACCCAAAGGCTGTAAGATCGATCAATCTTCAACCGTAAAAACTAAACTAAATCGGGGTACTTTATTTTCTGTTTACTGAGTAAATAACTCAATTTACGAGCCTGGTCGTTACATAGCTACTTCTTCGTTAGTATTTCACTTATCTGCAAACCGTATAAAAAAAATCAGTCCAGCCCTCAAAGACTAAAACACCTAAAAGAAACCAGACATTCTTCACCGTAAAAACTAAACTTAGTCGGAATACTTTATTTCCTCCTTACTGAGTGAATAAACCAAATTGATTCTACGAGCCGGGCCATTGCATCGTTACCCTTTGTTAGTATTTCAGTTATCTGAAAACCGAATAAAAAAAATATCAGAACTGTAGAACCGGACAATCCTCAACCGTAAAAAAACTAAGTTGGAGTACTTGATATTCTCTTTACTTAGTATTTGTCTACGAGCTGGGCCATTGCATCGTTACCCCTTGTTAGTATTTCAGTCATCTGCTGACCACCTAAAATAACAGTCAAGCCCTAAAAAGCTAGGTAAAACCGGAGAGTGTTCGATCGTAAAAACCTGTTCGCTAAAATTCTACGGCAAGTCATGTATTTTAGTACATTTTGTGTGATTGAAGTCTGTACTTGCAAGGGTAATAAAAACACAAAAATTGCACTTTTACATCGTTCAGATGTTTCGGCCAGTGCAGAGGGGGCAGCCACTTCCTACTGCCGTAAAAGTGCGGCCGAGGGGAGCTGGGATGTCCGAGACATCATTCCAGCTAAGCAGGTCTATTTTTTGCCGCCGCTGGTATAGAATTTCTTGTAAATTTGGCTTTCTAAAATAAAGATTAAAGTATATTAATAAGTTCAGTAAGTTTTTTTTTACCAACCCATCTGTGAAACAGACATCGTTCAAAGAAGTAGCCTATTTTCGCCACCGCGAGCATAATTCATTTTGAATTTGTCTGTCCAAAAAACAAAGAAAACCATATTGATCAGTTCAGTAAGTTTTTTTAACGAACCAAAAAAAAAAATCTGTGAAACAGACATCGTTCATTTAAGTAGGGCTATTTTTCCCACCACGAGCACATAATTCTTTGTAATTTTGGCTGTCAAAAACAAAAACTAAACTATATTAATCAGTCCAGTAAGTTTTTTCACCAGCCGGAATAAAAACAATCTGTGAAACAGACATCGTTCGTTCAAGTAGGTCTGTTTCGGCCGCCGCGGGTACATAGTCCTTTGTAAATTTGGTTGTCAATAATAATGATTAAACAATATTAGTATGTAAGTTTTTTTTCCCGAACCCTGGAGATGCACTCAAAATGGTCGATGGTGCCAGTCCAGTTTGTAAAATAATGAATAACACTTACGGCAGCGAATTGGCTAAAATCGTAATGGAATATTATTGTTGTGAGACAAATTGATGGATAACGTTGTACAGGTAATAATCCCATCATTTAAATTAGTATTTCGTTATAGTCGCAGCCACATTAACTACCGATAATAAAGTTTTCTATTAATATTATTTTGTTTCTGTAATTGACGGCTTCCATTGTGAATAAAGATGTATTTGAGGCTGAAGAATTCCTCGACCGTTTATATCTTCTCATCGTTTCAGAAGATAATTAAATGTCTTTTGCAGATGTTTTTAAACTCTCCCACTCTCAATTAAATATTCCAGAAACGTCCACATGCTTTTTACGGATTTTTGTTTGGCAAAAGGATCACGTTCTCCACCCGAGGGGGGTGGTGCCGGGGATACAGTAACGGAATTGTAGTTCTCGGCCACGGGGAGAGAATACCGCGACTCACTCTCTCATTGGGATACACTTCAAAAGATGTCTGTAAGAGCACTGTTTTCAAAGATGGGCTCATCCAGGGTAGAACTACATGATATCGTAGACCCGAAAAGTCAAAATAATCAAGATAGGAATTGTTCTAACAAATGCTGTATTCTCACAAATGCTGTACAACTCTGTAACGGTCAGTATACTATCAATATACTGTAGTTTTTACGCTCTAGCAGTTACATCTGTTTGTATTTGCTTACAGACAACTGATTTGGCGATAAAAATCGATACAGATTGGCCGTTAGGAAAAAAAAATGAAATTCTGTCTCGTTTTGTTTTAATTTTTGTACTCCGCTGTTTTGCTCCTCTTAGAAGGTAAAACAATGATAAAACTAATACCACTTTGTGCCTGGAAATGACAGTGGGTATGTCAGTAAAATATAAAATTATCATTGTGTATCAGTTTGGATATTTCTAGTAATAATCAGATAATCAGTAAAGGATATTTTTCTCACTATAGAAATATGGAATTTCTTGTTATTACTCTTTGGTTTGTTTTTTAATTGGATAAGCAAGTATAAATTGTATTCTTCGGCATCGAAATCGCCTTGAAGTTACAGAAATGTGTTTTATTTCAGCCTAGCTGGAATGTGTAAAGTGTGTAATCTAGTTTTTGTTTTATTATTTCCGGTACGATGGCTTTGGAGCGACAATTTCCATAGTTCGAATTACAGTTATATTCGTGTACTACGTTATTAGAGCTATGTAGTATATAATAAAGGCTGTACTATGATGAGAGGTAACGAAATTTTTTGTCTCGGATTGAAAGAAAATGTTCTTATTTATCTATTAGCCGTCTAACATGAAGCACTGAGAGCAGATGACGTCATGTTCACATGGACAACAATTATATGACGGGTTCCCGTCTTTATATATTGCATTTGAAGGCAACATATAAAACAAAAATCTCGAACGGAAGCATTGCCGTTTCCAGTTTAGAAACGTTTCCAACTGTACAGATGGGAAACGAACCGACGGGACTCCGCTCTGATGTGCATCAGCCGGAATCTACTAGTTTCTATTTGCTCTTTTGCCACAGTTTTCTACTAGTAGTTTTATTTGGTGGTTATCAATTAAAGTGTTAAAAAGAATAATCCTTTTTTTCGTTGTATAATAAATTCTATATTGTATATTCAATGTAATATTTGGATCGGTTCGTGTGACCTTCCAAAAAACGCGGAAGCATGAACTTTTTGGGCTTTATAGTGGTTACAAATGACGACAAGCTAAAAGCTTAAGGCTAGATGTAATAATAATTATAATATTGGACATAATTTTTGTAAAACTGTTACGGTGACTCGTTAGATATGAATGTCTCCTCCAGGAACCCAAATACCAAAAGAAAGCTGATTACACTGTCAGAAGATAACACAAGGTAACACAGATAACAGATAACACAAGGATGCACAGTTTCCCCAGACAACACTTGGGATGTAAATATAGTGATTTTGAAAACGTTCATTTCATTTCATTTATTTCTGACCGCCAAAACTGGCGAGTATAAAAAAGAAATGCATTAAGTGTTATGCATAACAAGCATTGCCAGGAAGAGCCGAAAAACCGCCGAGAAAGCATCTGCTGACTATATATTGTTGTCGTCATGATATCGGAAAGTCTTCATACAGCGTGTAGGTCGAAAGACAGGCATATATGAACATAGTAAACAGAGAAGTAGGAAACCGTCATCAATATGCTTGTGACAATAATACAGATTCGAGCTATGTATTCATATGTGAATAAGCTAGAGGTAACCGGATAGTATCCAATGTAATTCCTTCAGTTGAACCAATGAGAGTTAATAATAATCAGACAGTATTTCCAAATGGATATGCACAGGTAAGACCGCGAATCAGAAGTAAACATGCATGCGGAACGTATACTGATGGCTATCCAACCTACATCATACTCTAGGTTGTAGCCTCAATAGTGTACTCATCTCTTTTTTTTCATACTCCGTATTAGTTCCATCTGAATTTTCGAGTAAATAAAATCACTTAATTACTGCAGAAAATACAAATGCTAAAATTTGTTGTTGACACAAGCTGGGCTTAAGTTAATTTAAAATAGATGTTATTTCTACTAAGCTTTATGAAAGAGTACAAGATTGAAGCATAAGCTCCGAATTCCATATTATTTTACTAAGCTTTAAGACTAAGAGTACAAGCTCGAAGCACCAGCCCTGACTCCCGACGGATCCTCCATTTTAAAAGCAACATGCGAAGTCAAAGGGTCCCCCGTCGGAGCATTAGCCAATAGTGAAACAGGTACCTGCAAGTCGTGAACTAGCTTCTCCATCATCGACGAGTCTGGCATATTAGGTGGCAGAGGGTGTCTTGGTACGGCAGGCCACATCTCGGACTCGGACGAACTAACCGACAGTGGAGTCCGAACTGACTGGACGTCGGCCATATTCAGCCTTGCAAAAGATAAATTTTCTATTACGACACTTTCACGATGGCATTTGCACAGCTGAAAGTCACTATTAGGCTGGGCAAAAAGTGGTCCTTCGACAGCCTCCTTGGTCTGTTGAAGAACTGCATCAAAATCACTTATTTTCTTTCTCGTGAAAACTCGTAAGCGCCGAATTTTCGTTTTGGTGGGTGGAGACTTGCGAATTTTATGAGGAAGCGCAAGTCAGGCCCTGGCGTTTCTGGAGGCAAAGCGAGCTGCGTCGGAGTCGGCCCCAAACGAACGGAGACACTAGCCTAAAGACAAAAGGGGAACCGTGCCGGCTTATGAAATGAAGAGGGTGTATTTGTTTTTATTTCAAAAAAAAAATTGGCCAAGTGCCTGAGGCTGGCCTTCAGGTATAGGTAATTTTGTAAATAGTTCAAGAAAGAAAACGAATTTCTTTTGTGTTTTTTTACACATAGCCAAGAGACTTGGTTTACTAAACGACATATCTACCAGTGGGGTGTGTAAGGAAATTTCTTTTTGGCGAAGTGCCTAAGGCTGGCCTTCAAGCGACATGCATTTTTTTTTGTAAATAGTTCCAGAACGTGAATGAATTTCTTTTGTGTTTTGTAAACAGGGACAAGGGGCTTGATGTACTAAATGACATATCTATCAATGGGGTGTGTAAGAAAAAAACTATATTTGGCGAATGTTGGACACAAGGCTTACTGACACAAATATTCACTGCGAACTGTGAGAGAGCGTAGGTGCAGTCAAGCAAATACTATGTTTGTTTTTTTTTTGGAGGGGGGGGGGGTATTCACCGACTGGCTGGTGATTTTTACCAACTGTTTTTGCACAAGGAACCGACTATTTTTAACATAAATCGGGTGTTTTGAAGAAAAATCGGCTGTTTCCGAGAAAGAAATCGACTGTTTTTACAAAAAATCGCGTCGCTTCGCGCCGACTCGGATATTTTTTACAGACTGGCCGACATCATTTGGGGGGGGGGCGTCCCTCCTTCCCCCATACGGGACGCCCCTGATTCTAATAACTAAATTGGCGAACCACTTTTATTTGTTGAACAAGGAAAATAGCGAAAGTTAGAAAAGACCAGTATATCAACATCAACCGTGCATGCCGAGACTTTGTAGTATATGAGATCTATATTTTTCAACATATTGAGATTTAGAGTCCTGCTCTTGATATTTGTTATAAATTAGTATGAATCTTGGCTTTAGGCTTTAAATCGGTAGGTTTTTTGTTGTTTTGCAGCAAAAAATCCATTGTTGTGAGTTTCGCTTCTTTCAGTTACAGTCTGACGAAGATCCTTGCCAAAAAGACCGAAGTATCGCTTGAACCTCAGCTGACTTATTCGTTTGGTGCTATTAAATATAAACATTCACGCTGAATAAAATCTGTGTCTGTTACTTTTTACTCTATCGTTTCTGCTTTTTTAATGTTAGCCTATAGTTCAGAAATAAATAAATACGCTCCATCAGCGCACTTGAAAACAACAAAAGTTTAGACAGACAAATAGAGCCCACGGTGGAGTACTCCTACTTCTGTCAGGCCGAAATTCTGGCCAGTCTTTTGTGAAATTTGAGTACAATTTTGTCAGGTCGATGTTTTACAATTTTGAGTATAATTCTGTCAGGCCATGTCAGGCCGAAACTCTGGCCAGTCCTTTGTGAAATTTGAGTACAATTTTGTCGGGCCGATGTTGAGTACAATTTTGAGTTCAGTTGATTACAATTTTGAGTACAATTTTGTCAGGCCGAAACTCTGGCCAGTCCTTTGTGAAATTTGAGTACAATTTTGTCAGGCCGATGTTGAGTACAATTTTGAGTACAATTGATTACAACTTTGAGTACAATTTGTCGGGACATGTCAGGCCGAAACTCTGACCAGTCCTTTGTGAAGTTTGAGTACAATTTTAAACACATTGTGACTCAAATTCAGTGCTGAGATTAATGTTTCAAAAACAATAACTGATCTATACATCTTTATAAATATAAATCTCCCAGCCACCGACAATCCCTCAACCCCGTGACAACCCAACCGTTCGTAAGTAAATAATCATGTTGACGGCCTATGTTATAATTTTGTAAACTATTGCCTAACATGTAATGCTTTTCTCACGCCTCAGTGTGACTAGTCTCGAAGTTAGTTGCAAATGTGAACATAAATAGTTCCATAGAATTACTGTTTGCTGCTTTGACCTCCCTAGAGTGCACAGAGACAACTTAGAAATCACTTCGTGGTTTGTGTTCTACATTTTTTTTCCTTAATTGTCCGTTTTCACTTCTTACTAGTCAAAAAAATAAGTTGAGAACAAAAAGAATTTTGCTGCAGAGACAAAATATTCATATCTAATATCAAGAATTTGGGACCTAGTTGCCAACAAAAAATTACGTTGCTTCAAATCGGCAGCAAAAAAAGTTAAATGAAGTTCCTGTGAAGTCATAACAGTAGAGAAGCAAAATCTTGCAATTTTCAACAAATTTGCCTTCTCTTGTCTCGTAAGTCGTGGCAGTTCGTTCCGTCAAAAATATTTCCATAACCACTTTGTATTCTACTATTTTGTCCTCAACTCCTACTAATTCGTAGAAGTGAAAAAGAAACGGTCTTACTGCTCTGCTCTAGAGCCAAAAGTTCATATCGTGTATCTCACTTTAGAATGTTCTTTCTTCAAATATACTTCTATAGCCACTTTATATTCTACTATTATGTCCTCTATTCCCTTCAACTCCTACTTATTCCTAGGAGTGAAAAAAAAAAACGGTCTTACTGCTCTGCTCTAGAGCCAAAAGTTCATATCATGCATCTCACCTTAGAATATTCTTTCTTCAAATACACTTCTATGGCCACTTTATATTCTACTATTATGTCCTCTACTATACTCGTCCTTTACGTACTAGGTCGCGGAAGTGAAAAAAAAAATCGGCCTTACTGATCTGCTCTAGAGCTAAAAAGTTCGCATCATTCATCTCACCTTAGAATTTTCGTTCCTTCAAATATACTTCTATAGCCACTCTATATTCTACTTTTATGTCCTTTACTATCCCTTTACACTTCTGTTACAAGAATTAGCTCTGCCCAAAAAGAATTTGGTCTTACGGCTCTAGAGACAAAAAATTCATATCATGCCTCTCATCGTAGAATTTTCGTTCCGTCAAAATTTGTTTGTCAGAGCAGAACAGATACGTCATGTACCTTATTCGCCCGAAGTGCGAATTAAAGTAATTTTATTACCCCTTTCCACTCCTTACTAGTTCGAAGAAGCTGTTGTGAATAAAAATAATTTGATTGCTCTGCTCTATAAAAAAAAAAAGTTCATATCATGCATCTCACCTGCGAATTTTCGTTCCTTCAAATATACTTCTATAGCCACTTTATATTCTACTTTTATGTCCTTTACTATCCCTTTCCACTTCTTACTAGTTACAAGAACTGTTACTCCTTGGGCCTAACAATCCCCTGGGACGGGCCGGCGCGCCCGTGGGGTACAGATCCCGCCAAAAAACACTGGTGGGCCGGACAAAAAGGCCTAATGACTTGAAGAACCCCTAGTGATTGGGCCTAGCGTCCTAGTCAATAACGATTTGGGTAAAAACTGAATTTTTAAACCGCGAAATGTTTGCATCTGCTATTCAGCCATCAGCGAGTGAGAAGAGGTGGAGCGAAATTTGCAAAAAGGACAGTGAATGGAAGGTTAAAAGTAATAATAGCCAGTTTGACAAGTTTCCTGATAGTATGGACGTCACGGATGTATTTATGACCTGGGCAAGAACTGCTTAAGCGGTCTGAGCGCTAAGTTGTAAAAATTGCTGGCATTTAAGATCCGTCCCCAAATGGTCATGGTTAAATTAAGAAAAAACACGCTACAAATGAAACTTGTTCGGAGTATTGGCGAGACTAAGAAGGAAAATTGGAGAAAAGAATGTCTGCTTCACCATCCGCTCTCTAAAATATATCCACAATCCTAAACCAACTCAAAACTGATTTTGCCGAATTTGCAATTTTTTCATAGACCAAGGGCTGTTCATGAAGCAAAAAAAGAAAACGGATTATCCTCCTAAAATGTTGTTCTCGTCGTCCAAATTTCTTGAAAACTTGGCCAGATTTTTCGTTATAAATTCTCAGCGGTTTTCCACCTTTTTTTTACAAGATCCGCGAGAGTTTTTTCTTTTTTTTGGCAGCACAGCTAAATCAGTTTTCTATCTATCGGAATTAAAGCACAAAGTTCAATACAGGGCTACATTTTTTTTTGTAACTAATGGTAACCGACGAAACTCGTTAGAGGGAAAAAGGGGGTAGGGGTAAACGGGAAAAAGATTTCCGAGAAATTATGCTAATGCGTGAGCTTTGCGAGTCACAATGTACTTTGTAGTATTTAATGTTGAATATAGTAATAATAACTTTTAAAGTTGAAATTCCACCCAACGCAAAGAACCACGAAACAAGACAAGCGGTTCTTCAACTGGCCATCTGTATGAAATTCAAGTGCACACATTTCGAAACTTCCATGATACGGTTTGTGTTTGTGAATTTCAGAATTCCAGGAAGTAAAACCGAACCGCCCCCAACACATTTATGGCCAAATGCCAAAGCACCTGACACTGGAGGAGGAAGTGGACCCCTCCCCAACCTTGCGAAAATAGTAAAGGGTTACCCCCCTCCCCCGGATCATCTTTATTCGTGTTGTACAACTTTAAGGCTTCAGAATTTTGAACTTGTGAACCTTAAATTTCTTGGGTCTAAATTGTTTTTCGTATTTGCTTAATCTGTCCCCATGTCATATCAGATACATTTTGTATATGTTACTAGTATGCAGGGTTGCCAACTCACTAAAATAAAATTCACTACCGAAGTAGGAAAAAAGTACTACCAGAGGAGAAAAAGTACTACCTAAAAAAAAACTTAGTCCAAGAATCGCTTGTCGACTCGCGTTAAAGCAACCGTGCCGGTAGCTCTGCCTATCCATTATTTGACTCCATACTCTAGTTGTGTATTTTGAGCGAGATTTTGAGTCACTAAATTCTCATTTTCACAGAATTTCTCTTCCACCTAAAATCTCAATCGGTTGTTTTTTTTCACCACTCCACACGCGTGGATAAGCAAAACATTTGGTCTTGATCAGGATCCAACCCGACCGAGTATGAAAATCTGGAAGCTAATGATGTCAAAAGTCTCTTGGCTCAAAAGACTTCGGATTTCAAGCGCAAAATAATTTTGATCATCGGATTCGCCAATTTTAGAACACGTCTTCATTGGCGTGTTGAACAAAATTTTTAGCCAGGTAACAGAAACGGCCGAGTTTCGATCAGATGCTAGTCGTGAAGCATTAGCAGTATCAAGAGTTTTGAAAAATCCGCCACAAAAGAACGCCACAATGCTCAGAGCGACCGTGAGCCCTCTACTGTGGTTAATTGAATGGTTTTTTGTTTTGTATTTTTCAACACGGTGAGTATAAATCAGCTGAAAAACAACGAATGATAATAATATAATAATAACAATATAACTGCAATAATAAGGCTTTCGCCTCTATAATATGATATGATGTCATGGGTGCTTTAAGGACATCGGATCCAGCGAGCCGTTTTAGTTTGATAGATATGAATCTCGCATCCCTTAAAAAGGTTTTTCCGCTGTCTACTGCAGAAAAACTGTGCTTTAGCCCCTCCCCCTTATTCCTCTTGACATGAAATACAACTGTTGACTTGCTTCTCTTCTCTTCGACTAACACCCAGTCCCACTTAACTACGTCTATGCCATCTAGCGATGCAAATCGTGAAACATTTCCAGAAAGCCGTTCGGAAATCAATAGAGGCGTGTGCTTGGTGGGCGTGGCATGAAATGAATCGTAAAGGCTTTGCGGTTTGATGCAAGAATAGGGGGTAACAAATAAAACTGTATCTGTGATCGAAGACAGTGCCAGACAGTGGTGCCATTGAGGGGGGCTGGCATAGCCACTTCCTAGATTCCACAATCTTCCTCCTTGCTGTTATTTTTTTGCCTCTAAATAAGTTTCAAAAGGCAAAATGTAACAATTCCTTTACTTCAAGGTATATTTGGAAAATAAATTTACCACAAAAGGGAAATAAAATTTTTGAGTTTGTGTAATTTGCCCCCCTCCTCCCCCCAAGGCTTTAGGAATCTATCTGGGGTACAGGCCCCTGTTGCCCCCCCCCCCCAATGAGGCCCCTGTGGATAGTGGAGGGGTGGTTTCTGACGGCTGACAGATATCCGGCTTCTGGGGTTTTAATTTGAAATAAAAATATCATGTTATATTTGTGTTGTTCTTTTGTGTATATGGCCATTGGGCTTTCGAAATACACTGATCTATCTATCTATCTGATCTGTCAACAAAATTTTACTCCGTCTGTTTTTAACAACACCGATATCCTACTTTGCGTCGCCTTTTTGTACAATTAGATTAATAAAAACCCTAAAACTGTTAAAAATATATATATTTTGCGAACCACGTCTCAACGGTGCAGTGACGTAGAAGAAGGAAATAAAAAAAAATGTTTTATTCAGTTTCTGTTTCGGCATTTAGGTCGATGTGCATATAATGATGACTCAATTTCTGAAGCTTTTTTTAAGAAAACAATGAACAACATGATATAGATTTTTCAAAATCATTTTGCATAGTTAATTACCTAGAATGACAGAGGCAATATTAAGACAAAAGCCTCGATAGTTTGAATACTATCGTCCTGCTAGCTCATTGTTTGTGAATAGTGTATGTGCGGATTTTTTCTGGCAAAGAAATGTGTATGATCATCATTCTTTTATTAGGTAGCGATTGTTTTTAAAGTAGGTTTGAAAACCACGTATTCTGCGCCATTGATTAAAATGTTCTCAGTTTTAGTAGTGATATCAACTTTCACTAAAATATGATAAAGTTTAGGACTGTTTAGTTTAGGACAAATAAAAACCGACTACATTTGGATGATAAGAGTAAAGAATGGACTAACTATCGGAGCCCCCCCCCCAAAAAAAAAAAAAAAAAATATTGTGGCTACAGCCCTACACCGTCATAAACTAAGGATACGTTAATATAAAAAAAAGGCGAGGATGGCTTAACAAAAAAGCTGGTCCACTCCCCATCAAGGGTCAATGTTAAAAATCACTATCAACCAACATTCGAAGCATATTCCGCCAAAAACAAATCGCGGCTACTGCCCTACATCCTGCCTACTTGAAGCCATCGTTCGACGTAAACTTGAGTCCAGCAAAAAACGATATTCCTGTATCTTTCTCCACGGAATAATCAAATTGATTTATTTAAAAATATATCTTACCTTAAAGTAACGAATGAAGAACAAAGTTTCCTTTTTATTTACTGCTATTTGTCGAGGGACTTACTAAATACTACTGCTGTTTGACCTGTTTGCTGAAAAGATCAACTCTTTTTACTCATTCATCCAAGTGATTATGGTTTTCCTTTTTTCGGGGCAACACCCTCGATAACCTATTCCGGTGGATCAAAGCAATCTTCGAAACTGAAAGCTTGCAATTAGTGAGAAAGAAAGCTTTGAATTTTTGATGCTTTGCAATCATTGAAAGCCGCTAAGGAGGTATTCGAAAGGAGCCAGGCCCAGAGGTGGAGAGCCAGGGCCCCTGGGCGGTTAACAGAGTTGCCCCGGCTCTGTTACTCCCTGTTGTGAAAAAGTTGCATCCTTTTTGGTATCAATAAACAAACTTGATTTTCAATATTATTTTTAACGTATTTTTAACGTTTTTGTACATAGAAAAGCAGACTCAGAACTAAAATATACCTTTTTGGTAACAAAAACAACTTTACTTTTATTTTGCTTACAAAATGGATTCCTAACCTCCTTAAAGTGCGCATTGTAACCGCAAAGTGCTTAAAGTTTACCCGAAAAGGGCTAAGACCCGACAGTCTAGTTACACATCACGTATTCCCTTTAATAGGCCCGAAAATCCGATACAAATTTCATAGAGTGAACTTAATCTTTCGGATTTGTGTTACCTCTCTTGTTTCCATCTATGCTTGAAATATTTACCGACTACAAAGGTAAGCCATTGCCGAAAAATAAGTCGGCGCTAATCGTTCTTATTCGGCGCTAATCTGCAAATGCAGGCTTGCTATCAAATTCAAAATCTAATTTTGGGTTGTCATGCAAGCAGCGCACATTCTAAAAGTCATTACTAGAGCCTTGGCTGAAACAATGCAAAATCCACTGGATGGGTCAAAATGTTTCAGTGTACTCATGTATCAGATGTAACAATAAGCTGCCTTTTCAGTTAAACTTTAATATATATTTGACTAAACCATACATTTTAGTGATATCGAAGGGTTCATCATCGTTTGTGCCTCAAGGCAGCGAGAATATTAGCTGATGCCCTTAGATACTACGTATTCTTGCAAGTGCCATATGAGCTTAGAGTTCTTGTTTTTATTTATTGAAGGTACTTTAACTAGCATATAGACATCAGACTCAGGGAATAGTAAGTAAGTAATTTATTTACAATCCGCCATTTTTAAAAGCGGAGTAACTGAAAAAAATAAATAAATACAACGACAAAGAAATGAAACAGAAAAGTACCAAATACGTTTTGACACAATAAAATGAAAAGAAATAAAAGCACGACAAAGAAATGAAATAGACAAATACCAAGTATTATTTTTGGCACATTAAAATTACCTCACTGGAAGTTAGGCAGCCGCCTAGTTTGCAAGGCAGAATTCTGTCACTAGTCGAAGGGAGTTGACCGATAATTAGTGTTGGGCGATATTTGGATTTTTCGATATATCGATATATCGATATTTTCACTTTCGATATTCGATAATCGATATATCGATATTTTCACTTTCGATATTCGATAATCGATATATCGATATCGATATTTCAGTACCATGTTTTGCTATAGTATTGGTCTCGTTTCGCCAAAATTTAAGAGCAAAATTGTCGTAAGAAAGCACCTTGCATGAACTCGAACTTCGAATAAAATAGAAACTGAATTACGAAGAACATATTGCTCCAGTTTCGGGTATATAAGTGTAACTTATGTTGGATAATTTACAATAATTATAACTGAATAAATATCGTTTTCGATATCGATATTTACGTTTCGGTATTCGATATCGATATTTGGTCCGATATATCGATATATCGTTATCGATATCGAATATCGCCCAACACTACCGATAATGTTTCACAAATATAACCTAACGACTAAAATGAAGCACTATATTATACAACCACAACGACATAAAAGAAGAAAAAACAAACAAATAAAGCAGAGAAACTAAGAAAGAAAACAAATTTAAAAGTCGATTTGGTTCTTTGCGTGATAATTTGGCGCCGTGATAATTTGGCGCCGTTATATTGAAATAGTTGTCGTCGTTATGAATTAATTTAGGATTATAGTGTCTCTGTGAGGTTTATTGTTGATATATATGAATGTAGGCTGACTATTGTTGTAGGTCTAATTGTGTGCATATTCCTCTGTTTTGCATATTCCTTGTGCGCATATTCCTGTGCACATTCCTCTGCTTTTCTCTCTGTAATGTCCTCTCTGATTCTCGGGGGTAGAAATAAAATAAAGAAATACAATTCCAGGCATGAATTTCTATCAGCCTTCATCTAAACAGTTTCAAATCATTTTGTTTCAATCCCCGAGTTCTTTTGTATTCGAAATCTTTTATTGTCTCCCGAGCTTTTAGAAAACGTGATGCTGCTAGTCAGCTAATAATAGATAGCCTATCGGCTATCATAATTTGTTAGAAATACAATTATGACAACAAGACAAATACATCCATTATGGCCGGACAGCCCGTTCGGCCATAATGGATTTCATACGTGTTATATAATTTCATACAACTCTTGAAAATCAAAAAAAGACAACTGCATCCGTTATGGCCCGACGGCCTTTCTTTCAGAATTAAAAATCGATTCATATATAGTATATCATTTTAAACAGCTTGTACTGACATCGGAAAACAGTTGGTCTGGCGAACAATGGTGGCCAATTCTAACTCTGTTCATGACAAAATTTATATTTTCATCTGTAGTTTTTTTTTTAACATAGCACAGTTTCAAAGGAGTGAGATACGATTACTGGAACATATTTACTTGCGACTTTTGCTTTAACTGCGGGGACGATTCCCCGCATTTCGAGCCACAAGGGCCATCTAACGTTCGAAACAGAAAGCTGTTTCCGAACTTTGTTCGAATGGGAAACAGTGGAAATGAGCAACGCGCTTTGCGTGCCTCTCAGGGGGGCACAGGTATTAAAATCTATGACATCTAGCCGGGTGGGGGTGGGTGGTTTGGTCCGAAAAATCCGGATTTAATCCAGGTGGGTCCCTTCAAAGTTACGAAATTCGGGATTTTATACCTTGATAAATAGGGTGGGTGGTTTGTCAATTTTATTTTATTTTTGGGACGAGTAACATATCATTCGATAGCTTACCAGATAATGACTAAATAGGTAATGTAGAAAACAGTCGTCGAGATGGTTTTGAGCCAATACTGAAACTAGAAGCTTTTTTGTGCGTACAGTATAGGAACAATTTCATTTTCTGGAAGAACCACCACAGACTAAGTTTCCGAAGCGCCGACTGACCCTTCTGACAAACAAAAATAAGACCCAAGAAAAAAAAATAGGACCGATCTGGCTAACTAAAGAGGACCCATTAAAGACGATAGACATACCTCCATAATACAGACATCAAGTTCAAGTTCAAGTTCAAGTTCTGTTTATTACTAAATAATTTCAATATAAAAAGCCAATTTGGCAGAGAGAGGGCTCGAGGCCAAATGGCAGACATTTAAATATACTGTATGCTATAACTACATCAACATAAAATAATATAATAAATTAACCATAATCCATCCAATTAACCATAATCCATCCACATGACAGGAGACCCATAATTTCCGAGTCCTAGCTGTGTCTTTTGATGATCCAAACACTGTGGGAAGGGGGTCCATATTTGTGCGAACATCAGGTACAGCCGGGTACCAGATTGAGTTGCCGGATTTCACCAAACTTGAGAGTTAGAGCTAGGGACGTAGTTCTGGCTTTTGATGGTTCACACCCAATCATGAGCTCTGGCAGCAAATCAATTGGTGGTGTTGTGGTGTGCAGACAAAATTAAGATGATGTGGTTCGGTCCTTCAAAATCACTATTACGAACAAGTTTGGTTCAGATCTGGCAACTCTTTCCGGGGTCTAAAAATTATATCTTATCTTCCCAACAAGTTTGGTTATAACCAGGCAACTCCTTCCGTTAGATGCGATGCAATACAAATTAAAGGACTCCCACAGCGGCCGTATCGGGTTCGGACCCTCCAAACGGAGCTTAGTTGAGGTCCAACAACTTTTTCTAGCAGATGTCTTGTTGACAAGAATATCAAATAGACCCCATCCTTCAACCTCCCCTACGTAGTAAGCCTATTGGTAGATGTGTTGTTTACATACATATAGGGACTCGTCTCCCTACCCCCCCCCCAGACATGGTTTGGATCATCAAAAGACACAACTATGAACAACCTTGTTTGAAGGAACAACCTGAAAATTCATGTGGCACTTGTAAGGGTGGTTAGCATGCTCATTAGATAGGTTTTGCGCTCTTCCCCGAGATTCCTTTCATCGTAAGACGGGCGGACATAGTGAATTTGGAAAGGACTGTTTCAAAATAGAAGATTGGTACCATCGTGATTCGTTGAGTATCATCCAAACTGGATAACTCGTTTGAAAGTTATACTGTCTAGGCAAGTCCCTAATACAGACCTTAAACGAAATCTCCAACGGAACATTTGTCAAGTTCCATCCGAAACAGACCGCTCACTCCAGAATTAAGCATGACACAAGAATTCAGGGATCCCCTTCTATCCCTCCAAACAGTGCCCGGATCCGGTCCGGTTTTAAAAATGATGTACTGTTCGTATTGCTATTACGCTTGTTCGTCTTGTTAAGTCTCATCCCGATACCTCAACTCCAAGCGTGCCAGGACATTTCCAGTGATCTCCTTCCAATTCGTCAATTGTTGTCTGATCCGCTGGTTCAGTTTTGTCTGGTGTCAATTCTGTTAGGCCTTTGAGACCCTGATTTACTGGTAAGCTTCGGGAACAGTGTAAGGTTTTCCCCCCCAATATTCCATGCATCCTTTCCTGTATTTGCGCAAAATAGGGCTGTGCGGTTAGATCGACCCTTTAAGGTTGTGATTCAATTTTAATATAAGATCTTCAGGTAAAAATGATCATGAGCTTTTGCGGACCATGAAAGTGTAGGTATCGTTTGATCAAAATTATTTTCAGCACATTGGTGTTAACATGCCCACTTTAAGGGGTCTTCAAGCTCTGTCAGTCGTACCAGAGCTACACTGTAAAAAGTTTCTCCGAATAAGGATGCAGTATTTGCTACTGGGATTAATCTTATCTCTACTGGGATAACATTAATCCGAATTAGGGGTAATCTTATCTCAATAAAGACA
This sequence comes from Branchinecta lindahli, assembly GCA_023053555.1. Taxonomy (NCBI): domain Eukaryota; kingdom Metazoa; phylum Arthropoda; class Branchiopoda; order Anostraca; family Branchinectidae; genus Branchinecta; species Branchinecta lindahli. The sequence goes on along the minus strand of JAKZAO010000009.1, from coordinate 31,070,634 downwards.
AGATTAATCCCAGTAGCAAATACTGCAAGATCTTTTTTTTACAGTGTATGTATGCCACAAAATTGACGGGCCTACGTCCCCTCCCAACTCATCCGATAATGACCGGATTCGGATCAAGATCTACAAATGATTGTCTAGAGGTTATGTTTTTCTTTCCAACCAAGTCCAGTCCCGAGCACTCCATTTTAGGCTAAGCTTGTCATGGGATTCCAGGTGCACCCACATAGTTGCCGAATCCCGTCCGGAATATAACTGAATATGAGGGGAATGTACTCTTGTTAGTTGTCAAGTTTCATTCAGTTATGGAAACCTGTTAGAAAGTTATGCATGTCGAAAGTTTCCGGATTTTTCCTCCCTCAAATTCCTCAAAAATGGTCGGACCCGGGAAATGGCAGTTTCCAAATGAATCTTGTGGGGTTCCTAATTTGTCTGTCAAGTTTCATCGTCGTAGCACATATGAAAGTACCTTAACTCGTGATCACCCGAAATCCGGAACCCACCCTCTAACTCCCCATACAGTGGCCGGATCTAGTCCAAATTTGTAAAGGTTGTATGTACAGCAAAGGCTTGTTATCCTGACCAGATTCTAAATTTCCTTTCACCTCACCCCCCCCCCAAAGATTGTAAATAGAAAACCTGTCGCACGTTCTATAGTCAATTATCAAATTTTATTCGGATCCGATCACCAGTTCGAAAATTGTAGATGACACAAGATTCTGAATTTCCTTTCACTTCCCCCCCTCCCACCCCAAGATTGTCGGATCGGAGGGGTGACTATTTCCAAGTAAATGGGTCCCTGATTCGCCCGCCAAGTATCATCGTCCTAGCACATCTGGAAGTACCCCGATTCGTTATCACTGGAATTCCGGGAAACCCCCTTCAACTTTCCCCAGTGCACTGAGCCGGTCATGTTCTGTCAATAATGTGTCTTAAGAGTTATGCTTGTTCTTCCCACCAAGTTCCATCCCGACGGTTTGGATTTAGTTAGTGTGTTGGATTCGGTTTCTTTGGCACTTCCATTCTGGAGATAAGGCAGTGTTTTACTTCTATTTTTGCTCAGAACGTCGCAATTATCTAAATATAGGCATATTTTTTTCCGTTTTTTTTTTAAATTCGGATCCGATCACGACTTTGAAAGTTGTACATGGCACAAGATTCGTGACCCTAACTCGTGATCACTGGAATTCTGGGAAACCCCCTTCAACTCTCCCCAGTGTACTCTCCCCAAGTTCCATCCCGACGGGTTGGATTAGTTATTCAGTTTCTTGGTGTAGCACTCTCATACTGGAGATGAGGCAGTGTTTTACTTCTATTTTTGCTCAGAACGTCGCAATTATCTAAATATCGGCATGATACTGTACAGAAACTGAACCAAATCATCAATCCAGACCATCCGAATTTTTTTTTTTTTTTTTTTTTTTTAGTCTAGGGGTGGTAGGGTGGGTGGTTTGAAACTAAAATTGGGGATTTTTCCCGGGGGGTGGGGGGTCCCAAACGCAAAACCAGATTTTGTACCCTATGGTGGTGGGTGGGTGGGTCCTTTTCTTGAAAATTGACTGATTTTAGGCTAGATATCACTATATTTCATACCTGTGCCCCCCTGGTGCCTCTGATACTCGGTAAAGACCACGAAAAAGGTTCATGGCAGGATTGCGCGTTTCTTTGCAGTTCGCCTGAGGGGTTGCTCATTCCCAAAATAGCGTACAGCAAGTGCCCAAACGGTGCCCACGGGGGATGTACATTCGTGCCACCAGATGATTATCCCTTCGGGCTCAACCCCCTCTCCCTTTTCTATATATCTTAGGTGTTGTCTAAATGCCGTGCAACTTCGACAAAGCCGGTTGTGGTATGTGCAGTCCATGGAATCCGATCGGTTCATGTGCAGTCCAAAGGAACATATTAATATTTTCTTTCGGACTTTTTTCTTCGGAAATAAGAAAATATTACATTATGTCATCATACCCATTGACACCATTACCAATTACCCTATTTTAAAGAGATTTTTTTTCTATTCGTTAGTAAGATTATCATTGAAGTATAACCAGGGACCCATAAATTTACTGTAATGCTTCGCCATTCAGGGGGCTTGTCAATAAGAGATTTCTGATGCTATGTTGACCGACCGGAAGACAGTTCGAGAAATACCCACGGTCCAATCACGTCCAAGGCCAGATAGACAAAATATGGGATTGGCTGGCGCCTTGAGGGAGGAGTCTCTTTGGCGCGCACGTCCAATGAGACAAACAAGAGTCGATTCGTCCCAAGTGGGATTTTTGGAAAGTAGGCAAGGGTCGGCCAACATAGCAACATAGAAGTATAGGAAATGACAAGCCCCCTGTAAAGGAAATTTATGGGTCCCTGGTTTAACTGAAAAGTCAGCTTATTTTTAAATCTTTCATTTGAACAGACGTAATTACTTTACCTCTGCTAAGTGATTTTTTACTTTTGTTCAGCTAGTATTGGCGTTCAGAATATACACTGCTCAGACTAGACAAAGCTCCTCCAGTCGCGAAGAATTTGAAAAATTGCCTGTATTACAATGGCTAATGAGCGAAGCTCACGAGGGGTTACCCACTCCCCGGCACCTGATGTACACCCTTGTTCGGCACCGGCGGGCACCGACCGAAATCAGCTGTGCCGGCACCGATGCCGGTCATAAATTAGGCGATTCATCTTTCAAACGCTTCTCAACATGCTTATTTTAGTGTTCTAACACGTGGCAACCGGTGCCGGCTTGTGTCAGTTGGTGCCGGCACCGACCGGACAGCGTGGCACCGGGCACTTGCTGTACACTCAAGTCAAGAGTGGGCAACCCCTCGGAAGCTCACTGAATGTTCAATTCCACTGCGATGCTTTGACAGCGATATTTCGGCCCCTTTTTGGCAAGGCCCTTTTTAAGACGACTCCAGGCATTCGACAATAACTGCCTAAGATCTATTTTTAATATACATTGGACGGAGAGAATAAGAAACGACGAGATTTATAGTACGACAAACCATACCCCCATCCTCGATGTCATTAGAAAGCGGCGATGGATGTATTGGGGGCATATAGTGCGAATGGGTGATGGAAGGCTGCCACGTGACATATGGTGTTGGACACCCCCTGGCCATCGGAAGTCAAGGAGACCAAAAATGACCAATGGCAGGTCGTTAGAGAAGGAGGCGAAGTTGGCGAGGTTTTCGATGGAGAGCTTTGATCGATGGCTCAGGACAAGTCGTCGTGGCGAACCACTGTTGCTGCCTTATGTGCCTCCAGGCGAAGGAGCCCCTAAGTCTAAGTAAGTGGCAAGGGTCCTCCTCAGGCTGTTGAACGTCAGGGACACGTTGGGGAATGGAAAAAACGGACTGGCAAGTTCAGGGTCGTTCCCTCCATTCCCCAACGTTGACCCTGAGGACTAAGGTTTACAGTGTTTCGAATGCGGTTTGGGGTTAGGTTTATCCCGACAAATCTCGAATTTAGGATCGTTATGCCTGAAAGTTGGCCGGCCCATCTTGAAACCGTGATTTTGCATCGGATGCCACGACATTCCATGTACTAACGTAATAGGGTGAATAATACAATAGGGTCATCAAGTTCTTCTTCAGACCAGGTATTTGCACCGCAATACCGTGAACTTCACAATACTTGTTGTCGTCTCCTCCTTGGAATTCCGAATTAGTCGCAAATTCCTTAGTTCAAGCTCTAAAGATATCAGATATAGTTCGAGGTTACCCCGGGCTCGAGGTTGTCCCAGAATCTCCGCAAAACTGTTGCAGACCGTCGGACAGCTTCCTGATCCCCGGAAAATCTGGATGATGTCCGCAACTTCTAGGCTATATTACCAGATAGCCTATCTCTCTCTGTGAATAGTTGAGAAACCATCTTTCTTTCCCCATCCATGCTTCGTCGTAGTTTGTAGCATACCGATGACCTTTTTTTCCTCCGACGGAAAATCGTTCGCTTTTTGTGTACTTAATTAGTTGTCTGGTCATTCTCTTCTAGTTTCTTTTCCCCTTTTTTATTTTTCTATTTTGTTTATTTGTTTCCTTGAAGACACAGTTCGAATAAAAGTGAAGCCTCATTCGTTGTCAGGCTTTATGGTGGGTCAACAAGAAATTTCAGAATTAAATTTATGGTTAAAGGTCATCTGAATGAAGTCTAACACCCTAAATTGCCACTTTTACATACTGCTTACCATTTATCTCTCGAAAACCGGACTAAAATCGGATGAAGTTTCACCGTGCTATAATTTTCAGCCTTTTTTCCGACTTGTCTTGATCGTAACGCTCGTCGTAACAGTTGTAACAGTCCATGCGTAACGGTTCATGTTGTAACAGTCCACGCCGTAACAGTCCATGCGTTTATCCATCCATGCGCTGTTTATCCATCCATGCGTCATCGACGTACGTTTATCCATGCGATAATGACAGTTTAAATATTGGCGCTAAATTTGTCTTGGGATGTCGTAACGAATCGCCATAGGGAGACTTAGAACTTCAAGAGTGGATAGCGCCGAAATCACGGAGCGAAAAAATTCGTCTTCTCTGTACCGGTACTGTGAAGGACGATCTGAGGGGTTCAGGGAAGTATGGTAGGATCGTTCAGGTGTCCTTTAAAGTAATTCAAACACTGGAGTCGCAAATGGCTTCGGCGAGGCTCTGCGGTTGACACGACCATGTCTAAGACTCACGAACGTGTCATTACTAACTATTCACTGATGATACATCGGCTAACGGAAGGAATTCAAGAATCCCGGCGTCGCAGAACAACGAAACATAATGGAGACAAAAGAGGTTTGAGACTCTGCAGTTGGAAACGTGAAGGTAGTGAGTTTTCGTGCAGTTGCGTCATTCCCTACGATACTTTAATGGAAGGAAAATCTAGCATCTACAACAAAACAGGAAGTAGATTTGTTCTGAAGCCGAAACAGTGTATTTTGAGGCCGTCTTAAAAGTTTAACCGAAAAGGACTGAGATAAGATAATCTAGTTTTCCATCACGTAATCGCTAAAAGAGGCTTGAAGACCCGATGAAAATGCGTTACTTCGTTCATCCGCTATTCACGAATAATCAATTTCATATAGTGCAATTTCTCTGTCGGATTTGTGGTACCTCGTATGCGCGTGTACCTGTGTTGTATGACTGTCGAAAGCGATTTACAAAAATAAGAGATCACGCAGTGAGCTACCTTCCGCAAGCTGATCACTGGCCACTGAAAAGCTGCGTTTGTATTGAGATTCAAATTGTCCGCGTCATAGTAAATCTTGCGTTGTGAGGATTGCCGTAATATTCTGAATGTCATACTAGAGCAAATAAAAATTCCGTAACACAGTCCAGACAATGCTGTGTATTCAGTGAAAAGATACAGAAATAAGCTGGCTTTCAGTTAAACTTTAACGTACCGCGACGCACGGGAACCACATGAATTGTCCGCCAACTGCTTCCGCTTTTCCTTTTTTTTATTCATCTGGGAAGCTTATGAACCAGAAAATTAAAATGGATTCTGATTTGCTTCCTCACTCCCATTTTTGTCTTGTTTGTCATATTTGACGATGCAAAATGGATACGTCAGCTAAATTTCATTAGAGCTATGTTTAAGTTCATATTCCAGCTTTAGCGGCTTGAGCGAAGAGGACCCTTGCCAAGAAGGGCCGAAATGTAGATCTAATAAAATGTTGCTGACGTTTTGCATCGTCAAATATGATTCGCAGTCAGCTTGGGCCGAAGGAACATCTTGTTTGTCTTTGTGAACTGCATAGAAGAATATTATATTGGTTTATTCGATATAGTTCTGTCAAACTTTCTTATACTCCCTCATGTTGGCTTCATCCAGCTGATGGGTTACAGATAAAAATAATAAAAATAATAATATAATAAATTAAGAATAAAACATGATATGTCGCTGAGTAACGTGCTTTCAGGACATTAAGAGACAGGTGAGGTTCCTGGGGGTAGCCTTGGCCAACAGATAAATTTGTCTTTGGTTCTGTTCAATTGTTTTTCCGTTATTTTTTTTCATTCTATTTTCTTTTTCCTTTCGCCACCGCTTTTCCATGGCCTCAGGCTTTATCATGATAGTTATTATCGTTATTGAAGAGACTGTAATTACAAATTGATGAAGAGAAATAAAATGGTCTTACCAAGTAAACATGAATTTGTAAATCACAGGTTAGTAAATTTTTAAACACTCATCCGTCCATACCACAAGAAATAAAACTAAACTGAAAAGCTGATTCATCACATCAACTTCAGTTTCGATCAACCATAGCCGGGAGATATGTTCGGATCCATCCGAAACATCATCAAACTTTCAGGTTTGTAAAACCTAGTTCGACAAAAAAACGAATCACCTTTCTTTCCATTTGGTCATATTTTTGGTTGAAGTTGTTAATATTTCCCAAAACCATAAAGTGCGACAATTGTGTTTTAGTTATCGAATATGGGTCTTGTTTAAGATCCATGTTGCAAACACAATTCGACACACGACTTGCACAATGCGTAACTGCACTTTTTTGTCACAATACGTGCGCCAATAAAATATGGGGTTGGGCACAAAGCTTAAAACGCAGTGAATGCGTTGACTTTTTATTTCAAAAAGGGTTGAATTTTTATCCGATTGGAAATTGGAACGACTGGTCCTGTCGCTAAAATAGTTGAGATATTGCTGGCATGATGTGAAGTGATTCACGGAATACGTATTGGATTATTGATAACAGTTTAATTTCAGAAGGCAAGCGTTTATTCTTATTTTATAAGTAAGTGCTTACACAGGGGGGGGGGCTTTTGAAGATGATGACCTTAGTAAGACATTGAACGAGAAGAAACCGAGGAGTATAAGACGACTGACTAACGTATTGTAAAACTTTACACAGTCGAAATATTTCGTAGCAAGAGCAAATGACATTAAATATTGGTGAAAGACGGTGTAATTGTACGTCATCATGTGCAAAAGAGGTTGTAACTCCAGTTTAACCTTCATAGTTCATTAAGAAGTTTTTTTTAGGTGGATGTGTCCCACGTGCTTTGTTTTTTCTTGGAGAGTGTCCTCAAATACGCTGTTTCTGGTTAAACCTACTTTCAGTTGTTTAGTTTATAAAGTTTTATAATGCAAACAAAAAATAATAGTGACACCATTAATTCTTTATGGCCCCACCATAAAGGCCTGGCAATGGGCGGGGCCAGGAGGGGACTGGTATGAAATCTGAGGACCCTAGCTGGGTGGGGGTGGGTCTTTTTCCCAGAAAATCGCAGATTTTATTTGGGTGGGTCCCCTTGGCAGATTTTTTTGTACATGGATCCGAGTAACGTATCATTCAACAGGAAATCACATGGCCGAAACAGCTGTTACAATTGATTTCTGTACTGAACACTCGAACAGAAGCCTGCCATTCGTTTCACAGTGTAGACTTCTATATCCTCAGCCACTCTATAGGCAACCGCATCCAAAGCGTCTGTGGCGGTGCCCCTGATTAAAGCCCCAAGTGCCACTGAACCATGGCGCTGAATATGGGGTTTGAACTGTTTGAACGGGAGTTGTTGCATGCCATTTTGCCTTAGGTTTTACAGACAAGAGCTGAGCTCATATGGCACTTGTTGATAAGGTGGTGCAAGAAAGTATATGGAGACGTCACAAAACACACCCTTCAGCGCCCCTAGGATCCCTAGGATCGGACCTAGAAATAGAATTTATAGTTCCACCCGAGACTGAGCATTTTTGGCATCGTCTCCGATCATCTAGGGCAAATGACTTCTTTACCTTCCAATTTTAGCCCAACTCTTTTGATTCCTAGAGGTGCCATACTATTTCCGGTACCTCCCCTCCAACCCCCCCCCCTACCGCAGCCGAACCTTGTTCGGACACTTAAATGGATGATTTAAAGTAGCCTATCTTTTCTTACCGCGTATCAAGTTTCACTCGAATCTGAACATTTTACTGGAAATTCCGATACCTCCCCCTTCACCGTGCTTGGATCAAGTCCGGACCCTAAAATATGTCATCTATTAAATAAATATCGTAGTAAGCGAGCATCAAGGTTTTCGGGTCTTCCCCTCCAACTTCCCCATTGTGTCTGAATTGCTACGGCTCGGGAACATAAAAAAATCGCATCTCTGACATCTCCTCTTCCCGCCCATCCATTTTGACTCGAATCGGAGCATTTCTGCAAACTTCCGTCTCCCGCTTCATCCTCCTCCTATCGTGGTATCCGATCCGGACATCACATAACAAACCGAGGCCGCATAAACTGTCAAACTTACGTACCATTCGGCACACTTGTCTGGTTTTTGTGCATATCACAAAATCTGGCACGGACACATATCTTGCACATCTAGGCCATCTCTTCTTATCACCCGTACAAGTTCACTCGAATCGGACCACCCGTTCGCAACCTATTCCCCGCAACCATTTTCCCTTCCCTGAACTCCCCCGAAAATGGTCGGATCCGGGGACGGAAGTTTTCCTGGGGCATTGCGTCAGGTCCTTAACTCTATTTGCTCGGGTCACTAATATGCCTGCCAGTTCGATCGTCCATAGTACATCTGGAAGTATCCTAACTCGCAATCACCGGAATTCCAAGAAACCCCCTCCAACTCCCCCAAAGAGCCCCTATACGATCTGGGGCTTATGCTTGTTCTTCCCGCCAATTCCATCCTGTTCCCTCAACTCTAAGCTTTTCGTGAGATGTATGGTGCCCCCTCCACCCCACCCCCACAATTCTCGGATCCGGTCCGGACTTGACGTGGAACATCTGAGGCGATAGCTCTTTCCACTTGCTCAGTTTCGTTCATATCCGATCACCCGTTCAAACGATATGCATGCCACTAGATTCCGGATTCCCCATTCCTCCACTCCCCACACGATGGTCGGAATGGGCAAACGACTATTCTCAGGTCAGTCTGTTCGGGTACCTGATATGCCTGGCAATTTTCATCGTCCTAGTACATCAAAGAAGTATCGCACTCGAGGGATCACCAGAATCCCGGACCCCTCCCCTCCCAACTCCCCCTACAGCACCAGAATGCGGTCCGCGCATGTCACCGATGTATCTGGGACGTGTGCTTGTTCTTCCCACCCCTCCAATCTAAGCGTTTCCCAATATTTCCGGTTCCCCTCTCCAAAGTCACCGGATCCCCTCCAATCTAAGCGTTTCCCAATATTTCCGGTTCCCCTCTCCAAAGTAACCGGATCCGGTCCGGATTTGAAGTGAGTCGTCTGAGACGCGAGGTCTTCCCAAATATCAGGTTTCATTAAGACCCGAAAACCCATTCGAAAGGTATACATACCTTTTCCGGATTCCCCCTCCCTCCACTCCCCCCAGATGGTCAGATCGGGGAAGTGACTATTTCCAAGTTAATCTTTTTGGGTCCCTGATACGCCTGCCAAGATTCATCGTCCTAGCTTATGTCAAAGGGCCCGATCTAGCAAAACCGGGGCCGACCGACAGACTGACGAACGGACAGAAATTTATGGCACTTGTTCAAGGACAAGTGCCATAAAAACTGACCATCCACCTTGGATATGATGTAGGCCACTAGAAGCCAGTCCAGGCAAGATTTTGGTTTCTATAGGTGGCTGTTGAGAGTGCATCGATATTTATGTAGAAAACACATGGGCTGCAGAACACATTTGCGGCAAATGTAACTTAACATGAGATATGGATTCAGGAAATTAGAAGCTTTTACTTAGTTATCTAACTCGACATACCAGGGCCAAGTTGCGCATGAACAAAAAGGGTGGGGAAGGTGCAACATGAATAATAACTTCTAGAATTTCACCGACCCACTCCGGACTGTTGACTTAACTCATTGGGCCGCATTTGCCCGTGAACCGGGTAAGTGTGTGAACCGGATCTTAACAGACACATCTGGACCCCAATGCCAACAAGTATACCAAGTTTCAACTTGAAACCGTGCCATGGTTAATGAATTATTAACTCTACACTAAACTGTGAAAACGGAAAACCGGCTAGTGGGGCCGCTATGGTGGATTGATACTAGAAATCATGATAATCCTTATGCAAATCCGTCAAGTTTGCTCAAAACATGCGATTGCTGGGGTAACATTCGTTCTAAACGACATATCGAGTAGAGAAAGCTTCTATCCTTACGATTTGCAATCGAACGATATGCTACTCACCCCTTTTTGGGGTGTGGTTGAATATTTTTTTCTTTTTATACAGATTTTTTTGGGATTACTGGGGTACCCCTGAGCAGTTACAGATTTCATACCATCCAGAGGGGTGGGTGGGTCTTTTTTTCCCGAAAAAGGCCAGATTTTAGGCTAGGTGTCATCAGATTTCATACCAGTCCCCTCCTGGGCGGGGCTCATTTCTATATATCGTTATACCAGCCAGAGGCGTTACTAGCCAATATCTTTGGTATTTACAAAATCAAGGTATTTACCGACTGGCTGGTCATTTTTACCGACTGTTTTTGCAGAAAAAACTACTGTTGTGACGATTAATCGACTGATTTTTTAGAAAAAACGACTTGTTTTAAGAAAAAATCGACTATTTTTACGAAAAACCGGCTGTTTTGAAGAAAAAACGACTGTTCCCAAGAAAGAAATCGACTATTTTTACAAAAAATCGCTGCGTTTCGCGCCGACTCGGCTACATTTTACCGACTGACCGACATTGGGGAGGGGGGGTGCATCCCCCCCATACGTGACGCCCCTAATACCAGCAACCTTCTCCTATAAATATTCCTTGAGCCCAAGCTGACTTAGACACATATATTCATATAGTATAAAAACGGATTCGTCAGCTGTGATGCCTTTTAAAGCGATATATTTCGGTCCTTCTTGGACCCTTGACAAGAAGGGCCGAAATATCGCTTAAAAAAGCATCAGCTGACGAATCCGTTTTTATACTATATGAGTATAACCTTCTCCTTCCACGAAGTGCCATAACCAAAAACGCACATGCTTTCACTTCCTTCGGGTTGGCTACTCGCAAGTGGCTGAACCCCTTTGCTCACCACCTGGATGCGCCTCGGCAGTGCCGGAATTCTGAATTTCCTTTCGCGAGCAAAATGAATATCACTGAACAACTAGCCATTGTTCTTTTTATTTTGAACATTAGGATGCAACAATTTCATCTCCTTCCCAATGTCTAAATGTCGCCTTTCATTTTTATTTATGTTCTTGCTCGAAATCGGTTGCTGTGTAGGACAAGGATATTTTATGCCTGAAATTTTGGCTGGTATTGATGGCGATCCACAAAGAGAGAGTAGGTTTGTGTGAAGCTGAATGTCCAAGTTTTGCGAAGTAAACGAAGACTCTGCCACCCGGATCTGGAACAGTGTCTGGAACAGCTGCTCCGGGTTGGCTCGTGTAGTTAAAGTTTAACTGAAAAGTTTAACTCAATTTTACATCTGGTTTTTGAATACACTGAAATATTTTGACTCATCTAAGGGATTTTGCATTTTTTCACCCGAGGCTCTAGTAATAACGTTCAGAATGTGCGCTGCCTGCACAACGACCAGAAACTCATACCCAGACGCGGAGAATTTTAATTTAAAAAAAGTCTGCATTTCCAGGGTTAAAGACGCTAAGATGTTAAGATATGTCTTGCAAGGAATCTGCCATTTTTGGTTTATTTTTCGCAATGGCTTACCTTTGTAGCTGGTAAATAGTTCAAGTGTAGATAGACAAGCACATAGAGATACCACAAATCCGAAAGAATAAGTTTATTTGATGAAATCGATTATCTGTGGATAGCGGATAAACGAAGTAACGAATTTTTATCCGGTTTTCAGGTCTATTTAAGTGAATAAGTGATTTGTAACCAGACTGTCGGATCTCAGCCCTGTTTGGGTTAAACTTTAAAGTTTAACTGAAAAGCCAATTCATTTGTGTGTCATTTAACTGGATACACTGAAATATTTGGATTCTGAAAAGGGATTTTTTGATTTTCCACTATCTGCTCCCGTTATGAGGCTCAGAATATCTCCAGCCGTCCCCACAGTGGAAATTCTACTATGACGCGGGAAATTTTAATCTCAACACAAATGCGGCTTTTAGGTGGGCAGTGGTGAGATTGGTAAAGATTGCTTAGTGCCTGAAAAAAAAAAATGATAAAATTTCTCGTAAGGCATACAGCAAAAATACAAGCGCATAGAGGCACCACAAATCACACGGAAATTCCACTATTTGAAAATCGATTATTCGTGAATAGCGGAACAACAAAGTAACTCACTTTCAGCAGGTCTTCAAGCCAATTTAAGTGAATAAGTGATGGGTAACTAGATTGTCCTATCCCAGCCCTTTTCGGTTAAACTTTAAAGACAGCGTTCGAATACGCTGTTTCTACTTGAAGCCAAATCTACTCTCTGTCTGGATATACATGCAAGCTTTTTCTTCATCAAACTGTGATAAGGAAGAACGCAAATGCACAAGCAACCGCAGAACCAAATCTGCTCTCTGTTTGGCTTTACCAAGAACAAATAATCTGACAGAACCTCCGTCTTCCTATCTCTGTAATATGACTATGCGGAGTCGAATATTCCCCCATACCCTGTTCGCTACGAACGAGCCGAGGTTACTAGGTTCGCGCCACATCACGTTTCGTTGCCTCAAATAGCCAAATCGCTGTCAACCCGCGGTGGAGGAAAAGTAGGAGTCAAAGCTGATTGGTTCTATTGACGCCCTTTAGAGCGGGTCAGCGCGCGGAGTACACCTCCTGCCAGCATCTTTCACTATTGCTTGTGCGATAAGCAACGGCGAAGACGGAAGAGGAGTAAACGGGTATCAACATCAGCTCAAAGCTAGGGTAAATACCTCTAGGTTCGCACAGCTTTGTCGGGGTTTTTATAGTCGCTGCATGCGACTAAAGGCAGAAGTTCTATCTGATTATTTGTTCTTGTTTATACAGACAAGCTTTTTCATCCATCGAACTATCATATAGTGAAGCAACCAAACACACGTGCGCTTCTTTCGGGTTGTTCTTTCAGGATTGATGGTATTTTTTCTTCCTCTTCCTATCTTTCATTTTCTTCCTTTTTTTGCAATACGTGTTTATTGATTAATTTAAAGGAAGGATTTATTTCGACTGTCCCCGCAGGTCCACTCGGGCTCGAATGCATTCAAAGGTATTGACTACATGCCTATGGAATAATACATGTTCAATGGTACTGGGGGTTTGGGGGGGGCTATTGTCCGGGAGGGTTTTTACCAGGGGGGTTTTCGCCTAGACCCTCAATGCAATACGGCAGAGCTGCTGCGAGTCCAGCAAATCCGAGTCCGAGACAAGTCCGAGTCCTTGAAAAAGGCATCTCGAGACGAGTCCAGAATCCGAGTCCACAGCTCTAGCGGACGGACAGCTCCGTGAAAGACAAGTCCGAGACGAGTCCGAGTCCTTGAAAAAGGAGTCTCGAAACCGTCTCGAGACGAGTCGAGAGTCCGAGTCCACCAGCTCTGCAATACGGTATAGTTTCGGTGTAATTAAAGTTTCGCATATATTGTGGGTAAGAAAAGAGCAGGTTTTGCTTGTAGCTACATTCTTTTCTTGCGCATTACTCACCGCGGTTATCGTGATATCAAGGAATTTGTGTTTCTAAGCTGCTAGTAATCGCTAAGATATCAAGAGCACTTTCAAATACAGAAATTCCTGAGTTTACTTGCGGGGCTTTCAACTTAGAAATCCAGCAAACGTAGAAATACCAAGTTAGCTTGTGGGCAAGTAAGCGCTCCTTGAATTATGGAAAGAAGACTACCTTCTTAGGAAAACCCTGCTGGAAACTTTCTCTGGGGAAGTTCTGGAGAAATACGATTAATGCGGAAGTTTTGGTTCCTTCGCTTCATTCCGGGCTCTGAGCAAAGGGGAGGGGATTTACTTGGAAATTTCTGAGCCACGAACCACTCTCCCTAATGCAAACGAATCAGAAACGACAGAAATCTAGGGCCCAAGGCTAAAACAATCGAGACGTTGGATTTTCTCCGCCTATGGAAATTACAAGTAAACATGACTGGGAAGAGACTAGAAAATGAAATTCGTCTTCGGAGTTCTTCAGACCCCTCAATCAATTCTGTGTTTTGGAACTACGACTTGTGAGGCGCCCATCAGCGGAACTTCCCTTCCCTCGAGTTTTAATTAAGAACTACGGGGACCTCTTCTAGGAGGGGCAGGGGAAGGACTAGGATGTCGGAAAACTCAAGATGAAAGGTATTGATTTGAGAGCTGATAATGCAGAAAACACGCCCGCTTCCTCCAATGACATGGCGATAAGCTTTCTGAAGGGTTCAAAGGCTCTTGGCTTTTATTCCAACGAAATTGAGATAGGTGGGACAAGGGCATCTCATCGCCGATCGATACGTTGGCCTTGAAGGTCTTTCACACTCAGCTGTTGACGAAAGGAGTAGTGCCGGGTTACCAAAGAGGCAGGGTACCCATAGGCCCAATGGGCATAGGGCTCATGGGGCAAATAAGCATAGGGCTCATGGGGCAAATAGGCATAGGGCTCTTGGGGCAAATAGGCAAAGGGCTCTTGGGGCAAATAGGCTCTATAAGCGAAGAGGCCATAGGCACCTGCCTGTGGCCCTCTCTTTGTAGGGACCCGCGATCTTGAAAGGGAATTACCGTCAAGCTTCCCTGCAAATGATGCACGTAACAAACTATGTAGGTGTACAGCAGTGATGGTATTCCCCATCTAGCGGTAGACATGCAAACTACTTGGAGATAAGTTGGGGGGGGGGGGGGCTCGGCACTTTGACAGCCGATCGTCTCCTCTACTTGATGTGTGGAACTGTGTGATAGGAGGGATGTATTTACTAGGGTGGAGTATGGGTAGGATATGCCCAATAGGTATAGGGCTCATGGGGCAAATAGGCTCAATAGGCGAAGAGCCCATAGGAACCTGCCTACGGGCTCTTTCTTTGTAGGAGCCCGCGATCTTGAAAGGGAATGTATGTAGGTTTATAGGTGTACAGTAGTGATGGTATTCCCATGTAGCGGTCGACGTGCAAACTACTTGGAGATAATTTAGGGGGGGGGCTCGGAACTCTGACCGCCGATCGTCTTCTCCACTTGATGTTTGGAATTGTGTGATAAGAGGGATGTTTTTACTAGGGTGAAGTATGGGGAGGATCAGGTAGTTCAAATGACGAAGACAAAAGTTTGGGAGAAATAAGCGCAGCCTACTAGGGAGGCTTCTGAACATAGCTATGAAACATCGAGATATTTTTTTGAACCTGGTTAATATTAAATGTACTGATTGTTGTGAAGTCGATATGAAGTCGGTATTTTTGATCCGTCATGGCTAGATCTTTGAAACTGTATCTCCTTTCATAATATGGGCTTCCAGAGAAATAATCTGGCACCGAACTGGTCGGCTATCTGGTATCAGGACTAGTAGTTAAGCAGCCGCAGCTGATATATCTCGATGATGAGTGAGCTCTGCCAAATTTTTCTCGGAAATTATACATTCAACAGTGTTAGCCATCGGGCAGTGGCGTCATTTCAGTAAACCCCATGGGAGGGGGCGAAGATCAATTTTGGGTCCCAGTCCAAGTATAGATATGCCGACTCAAATTTGAATTTTCTTTTGGGGTCGGATTTAAAGTAGGTTTCGAGTATACCTTAAAGTAAAGTTATTGCTTTGCATTTTGGCTTTTGGAACCTATTTAGTGGCCAAAAGGCATCACCGAGGAGTAGGAGCGTATCCAGGAGGGGGGGGTAGGGGGTACAACCCCCACCCCAAAACATGCAAAAATAATCATTTTTTATAGGCTTTAACCTCTGATATATCTTTTTTGAACTTTTTGGTCCGACCCGCGGGCAACTCCCCTCTCGAAATCAAATCCTCGATGCAGACCTGCCGAGGAGCAAGATTTTGAAATCTAGTGGGTCGTGCCGACCCGTAATGGCGCCCCTGGCTGTGTGGGACCCTGGTTGAAACGCAACGCAAGCAAACGCAAAACTCGTTAGTTTTTTCTTTGGCACTGATTTCGGATATCTGTTTTTGGTGTAATTAAGCTGGATGAATTAAAACTGTGTGATCCTAATCTGTTATTACCATATTCGTAAGGCAGTACACCATTGCTCCGAGGCACTATAGTGTGGGATTGGATAGGTGGCCATAAAGTCAAGTCTTACCGCACCCTTTTCGTGCATTATGTAGCTTCATACAACAGTAAACAGTTAACGATACTTTACATCAAGTCCCCGTAATTGCATTTTAATTTGGTTTTAGGTTTTATGCAAAAATCCCGTTCTTCGTGTTCATTTGGGATCAGAGGCGTTACTAGCCAAAATGTTTGGAGGGGGCAAGGTATTCACCGACTGGCTGTTCGTTTTTACCGACTTTTTTGTTAACGGTTTAAAAAAAAAAAATCCTGACGCTTTCCGCAGATTCATACTTTTGCCGACTGGCCGACAACATTGGGTTGGGGCCATACCCCCACCCCCCGTACGTGACGCCTCTTTGTGGGATAGTCATAAAAAAAATTTCGACCACTCAAAGGAACAGAAAACTTGACTCAAACTTGACTCGGGGAGCTAGCTAACATATCAAGATTGTACCCTGAGTCGATATTGAGAGTAAGAAAAATTCTCGTTACGACCATTGCAGTTTCCGGGCAGTTTCCGAGAATTCGACTTTGAGCAAAAGGTTTGCAAAAGCAAAAGGTTTGTGTGCCGCGACTAGGAATCGAACTCCGGCCGTCTTGTCGGGGAGGTCGTTTCTCTGTGGTCTACATGTAAAAAGGCGAACTTTTACAGTACATAAGTGCATAATTACAGTGCATAAGGGGCAAGGGCCTGTCAGCTAGCTTTTGGAACACTAAGGAGGGGGTTCGAGACGGTTCGAGATAACAAAGAAGGAGAGGTAAGAATAACAATAAGACCCTATATTCTTTATCTAAGCCCCCCGGGCGATTCGATGGCCGAAAGTTGCGTAGTCAAGTTTACTGTTCCTTTAATCCAATCAATGCCGAAGAATCTAAGGTAGAACCCAGGGTTGGTCACCAAGAACCAGGGTGTACGAGTTACTTGCTTACTTCAGGATACTTTCGGCTACTCAGGGTTACTTTGGGTCACATTGGGTTACTTTGGGTTACTTTGAGTTACATTGGGTTACTTTGAGTTACATTGGGTCACGAGTCTTGCGCACAAATGGCGTACATCACGCTTGCAATTGTCTTAAAAGTATCCCAAAGTAACCCAAGTATCTCAAAGTATCCCAAAGTAACCCAGTGTAACCCGAAGTAACCCAAAGTAACCCAATGTAACCCAATGTAACCCAAAGTAACCCAATGTAACCCAAAGCAACCCCTCGTGCGCAAGACTTGCGTGGTGACGTTTCAAACTTTTCGTCAGACGAGACGAGGCGCCGATTGCAATGTCTTGAAACTGATGCGAAATTCCTTCACGAAACAACTGAAATTCACGGAAACTTAGAGATACTTTGGGATAATGTGGGTTACTTTGGGATACTTTGGGTTACATTGGGTTACATTAGGTTACATTGGGTTACTTTGGGTTACATTGGGTTACTTTGGGTTACTTTGGGTTACATTGAGTTACTTTGGGTTACATTGGGTTACTTTGAGATACTTTTGGGTTACTTTCCAGGGTGTACGAAGTTACTTTTGGTGACCAACCTTGGGGTAGAACGGTGACCAAAACCGAAGAATTCAGTTTTTATTCATTTTAGCTTAATTTAAAAAAAAAAAACATGACGGACAAGCCGAGGTTACAATTATTTATAGCTTATATAGCTTTCAACATGCTAAAGGTGAAATCACAGATGTTGTACTGTATCGGTCCACTTAAGGCTGAAAACACAGCCTATGAAGATTTCGTGACTAAAGATTGGTTCAAAGGAAGAAATTAATCTTGTTAGTCCCACTTTTATCAAATAGGAATAGTCGAATAAAACAAAAAAAAAAGAAAAAATAAAGAAAAGACGAGAAGCAGCTTGGATGAGTATAAATTGCTGTAGCCAACTTCCAGCAAACGGGCAAGACTGTGGTTTGAAAAGAACGCTAGAATCGGCAGTTTTGTTTGTAACTTGTCAAGTTTGATGGTTACATTTCCTTTTCTTTTTCTTTTTGAACGGTTTAAAGATGTGGTGATTTCAAAAGCTCTTGTGATTGGGAGGGACGTTTTGTTTCTGATTTGTGTGTTTGTAGTACTCTACACACATGGTGTATAATACTCTATTCTTTGCTCCTTTTTCTTATTGTTGCCTAACCTTGTCGATCCCCATACCATGTTCTGCAAATCGTGGGCGATAAATCGTTCATTTATCTTTCATTCCACAAATAGCTACTAAAGCTCTCACGTCATGCCACACACAGGAAGGTAAATTCGGAGGTTGCAGCTGTGAAAATTGCCTCTGATTCATCAAAACAGACTACTCTTCCTGGTCACCCGAATGAACCCACCCAGCTCTAAATAAAGTTTGTACCTGAGAAGCCATCTAGCGGCTGAAGTAGCACAACAACAGAAACCGGGTATTGAAAAGGTAGCGTGGCTGTTCTCGTCGACCACGGCTGCAGTGGAAACACGACATGGAATATTTAGCAAGGTTTAACTGCATAAGAGGCTGAGAGCTTCAAGTTTTTACTAGATTTACATTCGAGTCACTGCAAAAACAGACGGGCAAAAATCTTGTTAAAGCGCCATCTACAGCGGCAAATAAAAGCGACATTGAGGAAACGTAATATGCTTTGGTGTTCGGATTCTCTGTTCCTCTGGTTCAAGGCTCAAGACCTGTTTAATAATCTCTAACTAGTGTTGCCACTCAGCCGTCACCACTTCGCGGTCGTTCCAATCAAAATGCGTAAAATTTGCGGTATTGCCGAAAGACGCGAATTTTAGTATTTTTGGGAGAATAGGTGTCAGAAACGTCCCTTTAGTACGAAATTGACGTTTCTGAAGCGGTATGTGAATTCTTTCAAGCGACATGCGCTGAAATGCGAGAAAACACGTGCTAGCTAGCGCACTTGCGGTATCTGGCGCTGATTTTTTAGTCCAAGGTTAATCATCGCAATAAGGTTTGGAAGAACAGCTATATCCTGGTGGAAATGGATTTGTTATGGTTGGCTCTGGCACTTCCCTGTGCATCTTAACCTCTATCTTCAAATAATGCATAAGACGGATATAATATCGCTGCCAAAGCATCGTAGCTGACTTAGCCGTTTTATGCATTATTATATATTATCGCCCTTGCTGCGCTCGTGCCACACGCGGGCCAAATTTTTCCGCTATCGCCCGAAGAAAAGCAAGGGCGATAATGATTATAACACTAGTACAATTGTTTTAATTTTCTGGTATTCCCCTGACGTTAAAAGAAAAAAATTCCAACCGTGCGTCATCACTTGATATCGCATGGCTGGCCGGGCGTTATTTATTTTGATAACGCCCGGGGCGTTATCAAAATAAATAACGCCCGGTTGGAACTTGTTTTCTTTTAACATCAGGGCAATACCAGAAAATGTTGGCACTGGGTAGGATAGGAACGTTATCATGGGACTGCACAGTGTACTGGTGTTATTGGAATATATGTGTCAAAGTCAGCTTGGGCTCAAGGAATATTTATTAATCACTATCCTCCTGTAAGTCGACTTCACCAACGCTGGAATTCCCTTCTCGCCATTGTGGGGTATGCGGTGTAATCAAAATTGTATGCGGTATTGGTTTATTATCTATCTCGAAGTGGCAACACTGCCTCTGGCCTCTTCCTACTCGAACTAGGTAGCCGTCTTCGGGCCGGCTACAGCCTCGAAAGGGGCGGGGCCTGAGTAATAAATTTAATATGTAAAAAAGGATATTTGGCACTTTTCTAGTTCATTTCCAAGTGTACTTGTTTTTTTTAAATCGAGGTATGTTAAGTGAAATGAAAAGTTTATTTTGCTAATTACCACCTGCGGAGGACCTCTACCGCCTTTGTTTACGCGATGTAGGTTCGGGTCTACAGTTGGACTAGTAATTTTGTTTTTGGGAATAACTCTGTGCTTAAGATCCTGAATCATTGACTAGTTGGTGACTAAATATGAATTGACAGACTGGTGCGTTTCATTCGCTATGAAAGATATATTGCGAATGAACAGAATTTGCGACAAAAACTCAAACACAAAGCAAAAATTTGGCGTACTTGGTAGTGAGTGACCCGTATTTTTCGTTCCAGTGGTCATTAGGAACAAAACGGTGGTCACATTTTTTTTTCTCTTTATTATAATCTTATGTAGGTTAATTTGTCAAGGGGCTTTTAATAACCTTATAACAAGTGTAAAATTCTTTTTCTTCTTTTTCAGGCAGCTACCGAATTACTCTTTTAACACCAGTAAATACTATTTCTATATCCTTAGTTTCTGTTATTGAAATGCGTAGATTACGAGGCCAAATACATGACTATTCCCGTGAGCATAAACTTGTGTCACTACTCTCAGATTCGTTTAACAGGTTTACAGTTAAATTTCCTGCCCCCGTTTCAACTTGTTCATTTTGAAAATGTCACATAACACGAAGGGCGCCATTCTGAGGGCCTTTTCAAACTTTTGAGGAAATATCTGAAGTGAGAAGTTTTAGAATTGCTCCAGCTCTGTCGTTGTCGGCCGCGGAAGTTTTTCTACACACGACCAGAACCATTGAACTTTCCAGCAACTTCCACACGAAATCTCATTTCTTTCCCCTCGCTAAGCCGCCATTTTTCATTCCTACAGAATTTCCCTCTCTTTCCAAAATTTCCAGCATAATTCCTCCATGAAGAAAACGGACCAATGGGCGAGCGTCTTTCCGTAATTGTCATTTTAACTACGGCTTGAAAGCGGCTTTAATTAAAACTTGGGAAATCGTACCCTCCTCTCCAGCCAAGTCCCTGGAAATTCCCTGTCATTCCCAAGCACTAACAACAGCCCTGGAACTGACTTGGTCTCCCCCTTAACAGGCTTCGATATCCTTGGCGTCTCATTAAGTAAAGACGGCAATCCCTTCTTTGTACATATCCTAGAGACCACTTTGAGTCGCGAGATCGTCATTAGAATTTCTTATTAGAGCTTCGAGTGAAAGGACTTGGGTGACCGTTCTCTCTGTTTTAGTAATAATGGTCTTAGGAGTAGAACAAATTCATTAGTGGGTTCGTAGTCCCCCCAGCTCCTGTGCTAGAGCGTGAGGGCGACATATCAGACCAAATATCGATTTTGTAACGTAAATGTCGATATTTGGACATTTTTATTTATTTTCTAATTATCGCAAATAATCTAATATGACTAACGCTTAGATGTCCGGAGTTGGAGCAGTGTGTTTAACAAAAAAAAAGATGATGCAAAATTATTGTTCTTGAATTTTAGCGAAACGAGACAAATGTGAGAGCCAAAAATGGTTCCGAAATATCGACATCGATATATAACACCAGTAGGCTACACCGTGCAGTCCCATGATATCAGTCCTATCCTACCCAGTGCCAAAATTTTCTGGTATTGCCCTGATGTTAAAGAAAAAAGTTCCATTCGGGCGTTATTATCAAGTGCGTTATTATCAAATAACGACCGGACGTTATTTATTTTGATAACGCCCGGCCAGCCATGTGATATCAAGTGATAACGCACGGTTGGATTTTTTTTTCTTTTAACATCAGGGGAATACCAGAGAATTAAAACAAATGTACTAGTGTTATAATCATTATCGCCCTTGCTTTTCTTCGGGCGATAATATATATTGGCTTATCGGAGATGAAAAATATCGATGGATCGAAGAATTTAAATATCGACCAAACGCTAGCCACTGTCCCTCATGTTTACAGGGAGGGGTTTGAGCGTTTCACTCGGTTTGTCAGTTCCCCCATATTCTGTTTTTAAACTGTCTTTGGACCAGATAGCCAATGGTTAAAGCTTAACTGAAAAGGCAGCCTATTTTTACATTTGATATTTGAATTCACCCCGGATTTTTTCACCCCGGGGCTCTAGTAACAACGTTCAGGGTGTGCGCTGCTTGCACGACAACCCAAAGTCGTCCAGTCGTGGAGAGTTTGAATTTCAACAGAGGCCTGCATTTCCGGGGCTAAAGATTCCAGAGCAGAAACGCTACGCCTGTAGAAAAGTAGGAAAATGGTGTTAGAACATGTCTTGCAAGGCTGACATTTTTTTTACTTTTCGGCAATGTCTTACATTTGTACTTGGTATATGTTTCAAGCGAGCTGGACAGGCACATAGAGGTACCACAAATCCGAAAAAATCCAATATCTGTGGATAACGGAGAAACGAAGTAGCGCATTTTTATCGGGTTTTCAGGCCTATAATAGTGAATAACTGGTGTTACTAGACTGTTGGATCTCAGCCCTATTCGGTTAAACTTTAAAAAGGAGGACAAAGGAAAGGACTTCTAAGGCTAGGGCAGAAATATACAATTTTTGGGTGACGGAAGACGGGGTATCATCTCCTTGCAGGTATGACGGAGCTAAGATATTTAAAGTCCGCTTTTAAAGCTCGTGTCAAAACAGGGACGTTTTTTTTTAATTCAATCCAATTCAGTTTATTTTCAAAAATTCCTTCACGGACATAGCCGAACACTGAATTTTTTCTTCGTGTATACTATGGTCACATAACTAAACAATTAAAAACAACAGCCATATTACGAATAATCTTAATTTAGTTATATTACATGTGTTTCACAATCAAACTCGCAATAAACCTTACATTATAAATAACATATAAACTAATCAAAAATTTTTGAATAAATTTCTTATGTGGCCAAAAATAACAGGAATACGGTTAAATTAAGGAGGTGTTCCGGAGTGCCCGTTAAAAAGCTCAGTAAACCTGATCCTAACCTAATCTTTGACTTCTGGCTTGTGCCTTGATACAAACCTATCCTCTGGCGTAGGTCACCGTCAATACGAGCCAAGATGTCGGGTGTGAAACGTTCTTCTCCTACATAGCAACATGTTCGAACAAGAACAGAAATAAAAAAGAAATGAGGCATTCAAAATATTCGTAAAGATGAACTTGTTCTATGCTGATCTTGAAAATCACAGATTTTACATTGCGGATTATTCAGTGATGATTAATTTTAGTCATTAAAGGAAATTAAGAATCTCGGCATCGCCGAGCCGCATCCAGGTGGTGAGCACAAGAGTTAGCCACTTGCAACTAGCAACCCGAAGGAGGTGAATGTATGGGCGGTTTGTTTAGTCTTTGTGTTACTTTCTTGGAAGGAAATGGTCCTGGCATTAGACATATTCTTTCCAAATATTCCTCAAACCAGTTTTAGAGCTGCCAAAATGTACTTTTAAGAGAGGATTAAAAATTTTTATACTGGAACCTGATTGCAAGCGAACGGTTGGTAATTTTCTTTCTGGCCTCACTCACCACTAAAAATTGCTCTTTTTTCATTTCGAATGAATGGATTAATGTGTTTTATTGGCCCACCACACTTGACATAGTAAAACAAGACCAAAGGTTTCGATGGGATCCCAAAAATTTAATATTTGACCCAGACAACTAGGTCTTGTCTACGCCAGATCCAGTCTTCGCCAGGCTAATCATCTGAGAAAATCAAGTTCAGATATACCTGTATAAGCTATATCTATTTTGACGGTACTGATCGAAACTTCCTGCTTTACTTCTGCCAAATTTCCTGTTTCGTCCGAATTCCGAGCGAACTACTTGTCCAGCCAAAAAAAGATAGTTCAGAAACGAATTCAGCGCATCTCCTTATCCCTATAAAGAACATCTAATCAACTTCAAATAAAACTGTAACTTATAAAAAAAAAAAAAAACCGGTTTCAACCGGATTCTGGACGAACTATATGTCCGGCTAAAAAATGATTGTCATATACAGATTCAGCGTCTCTTCTTACCCTTAAATGTATCATCTAATCAACTTCAAATACAAATTTTACTTAATTTTCCGGTTTCGGCCGGATTCTGGGCGAACTACTTGTCTGGCGAGAAAATGGTTTTCCCCATCGTGTTCAGCATGTCTCTTTACCCTAAATCAAACATCTAATCAAATTCAAATAAAACTTTTGCTTTTAACAAATTTTCCGGTTTCGGCCGGACTCCGGGCTAACTACTTTCCCGGCGAGAAAATGGTTTTCACCGTCGTGTTCAGCATGTCTTCTTACCCCATAATCGACTATCACATTAGCTGTTTCAAAATATTTTGTTTGCCCCTTAATTTGAAACCCCACCCCCACCCTTAAATATAGGGCTACAGAGCCCATCTTCGAACTTGACTTGTGCTTTGATCCGAAGGATCCTCCCACTAAGTTTCATCAAAATATCTCAACCCTTCGAGAGTTATCGTGCTAACAGACGGACAGACGGACAACTTTTGCGATGTCATAGGTATCCGTCACTAACGTTTTGGGATCCCCAAAAGCAGAGTATAGAAAAAGGAAAAAACAACAATATAGAAAAAGGAAAAAACAACAACAAAGAGAACACAAGAGAAACGTAAATAGGAAGAAAATAACTAAACCGAAAATGATAACTAAAAGGAAGAAGTCATTAGCACCAGGGCGCCATACAAGGAATTGTTCTTGCTAATCGACCTGGCATATCGAGAGAGCCGATCCCGACGGCCCTATTTGGATCGCCAATGCCACATCTTTCAAATTCACGAGTTTCTAGTCCAAGGTGGTAGGCCGAGCAAGAACTTACAGAATCGACAAAAGCATGACCGGATGGATTTATTTTTGCAGTGTAAATTCATATCTTTGTGTTTTGTTTGCCATCACCTGGAGTATTATTTTTTGTTTTATTGCCCAGTAGTTGGGCTTGTTTCCCCATTCGGGAAAGTCGAAGTGAACAATGATTTTTCTTTTCAAATGAAACTGAAAACTCAAAAGCAGGAGGTTATAAGCAGATACAGTTTATGTTAAAGGGCCCCTCTTGCTTATTTTGCCTTATGTACCTAGCTCCCTTATGGAATTACTTCGAAAATTCCACCTTTCTCCATTGTTTCGTTTTGTGCCAATGTATTTTTAACGCTTTTTCGGCCGTGCCGAGTTTTGCCTGTCATACAACGCAAAGTTTGCCGGAATCATGAGCGTTCGCTGCTAACTCTTTCACACAAAAGGATCCGATAATCTTCTGTTTATTACTTTTTGCTTAGTTTTCCCACTCTTTAACCACGGCCCGTTCAGTTTTCAAATGTTTTGCCCCCAGCCGCCGCGTCGGAGAGCAGGAATGTGATAGAATCGATAAGCGCTAACAAGTGCTTAAAGTGGAGTAATGGTATTCTGAAAAAAAATATAATCTATTTCGTGGTGAAAAGATCATTTCTAGTAAGAGTTGTGCTTTAAGGCCCTCTTTAAGTAATTCCTATTCTAATCGTGCAATAATGAAACTAAAGAACATTGGAAGAAGAATTAATAAAGAAGTTGGCAAAAAACTTATTGTACGTTTGACAAGTTCTCGAATGCTTCCTGTTCTTCTTTTACTAACGCATAATTCTTCGCCGTTCAATGCGACTAATATTTGTTTTTATTACATTAATTCAATTTCTTAACTATCGGCCACGACAAACCACGAGTAATGTATCCGCCCACCTGCCGCCCACATTTACTGGAGTAGGAGAGTGAGAGATCTTACTAAATAAAGCCCTTGTACTAATTATAACCCCCTCCTACGATTTTTGATCCCATAATAAAGATCCAACCACCCTTTTCGCGATTCGTGAGCAACCAATCCGCATCGAGCCAGAACAATATCTTAATGTCAGATCTTGTCGTCTCGCTTTAGTTTGAAGTCTCCAATATACACAAGAACCCTTTTATTGGAAACAAGAATCATCTCCTTTTTGCGCAATTGAAATTTAATAAGTTTTGGTTCACTGAATCGGTAACGATTTCATGGAGGGAGGGGGGGGGGGGACTCCGGGGTGTTATATTGGATTTCACGAGTTGAAAACATGCATCTCCACCCAACGGGAGTTGTTTGGAAATTCGTCGGCTCAGGAGGGTCCTCAAGCAGTTTATGGGTGTGTTTTCGTTTTTTTGTTTACGTAGACGTTTTTGTGTCGAGTGTCGTTTTTCTTTTATTCTGTTTTTCCGCCATAGCCCCACGGGCTTTATCCTTCATTAAACTAAATCATTTTCGTTTTTTTTTTGCTGCAAGTATATTAATTTATTCTTCATTAGTTTTAGTCATGTTTAATTAAAAATAAAAATAAACCTAACCCAACCTGACATTTCCGGAAAAATGAGAACGTTAAAGTTTAAAACTCTCTTAAGACTTGACTTAGGGTCGATTCGGGTTAAAATAATATGTTGGATTAGGGTTTGCTTATAATCTTAGTTTAACTTAAATATTTCTTCAGCCCAAGCTGACTGCGGATCATATTTGACAGTGCGAAATGGACACGTCAGCTGAAGTTTGTTAGAGCTATATTTCGGCTCTTCTTGGCAAGGCTCAGGGTCAAGGCTTCAGGCTCAAGCCGCTCAGCCTGGAAAACGAACTTGTGGAAAAAAACAAGAGATTCTAGCTTAAGCAAATTCAGTTTCAACGTGGAAATTCAACATGAATTCCGTCGGATAATTCGGATTCCGTCGGATCCCGGTCAAAACAGGAAATATCAAAGTTAGCTTACGGAAAAAAATACAGACGAACAGTTTGGGTAATTAAGTGGCACGAAGGGCTATGTACTTCATTCGCGCTATTCAGTGTACCAGCATTTTTTGTTGGCACGCTTTGCACCAAAGTGGGCTCCTGATATAAGCCTTATTCTAAACTCTGTTCTAGTTAGCGTATTCTGCTCCGAAATATAACTTGTCGGCAAAATAAGTGGAAGCAGTATCGCGCTATCCATTAAATTTTGACTTTAAGCCTTTCTAATCAATTTTTGTTTCTTGTGCACTTGAGCTCTGCGGTCAGCAGCTGAAGTTTTTTTTATGATATATGTACGTTTGTAAACAAAATAAACTTGAACCTTGAAGTTCCAACGGTCTACTGTAGGCTACCCTATTGGCATTACTGGGGACACAACAATACATTTCTCCTTTCTGGGATCCCACCGACACCTGTGGTCTTGTTTAGTATAAGTTCCTGGTGATACAACCTATACGGGGGTAGTTCTATTCTAACGAATTTCTAAAATTAATGTTGTGATTCGATTCCGATAGAACTCGTGAACAAGTCCCACTGCGGTTTTGAGAGTTTGGGACTGGGGGGGGGGGGTAGGAAAATGGATATCCACTTTAACTTGTCTCTGACAAAGCTTCGACGACTGAAGTTACGTTTCCCTGCTAGTTTACAATCCCTTGGTATCGTAGCGTTCATCCAGGAGCATTTGCGAACAGAATAGATTCGATACAGTCATCGCAGGTAAAGATTTCCATTAAAGTTTAACCGAAAAGCCGACTTGTTTTTGTGTCATTTAATTGAATACACTGAATTATTTGGATTCTGCGGAGGGATTTTTTTTTTCACTATCTGCTCTAGTTATGACGTTCAGAATTTCTGCGGCCGTCCCCACAGCGTAAATTCTGCTATGACGCGGGAAATTTTAATCTCAACACAAACGCGGCTTTTCAGTGGGCAGTGGTGAAATTGGTGAGGATTGCTTAGTGCCTGAACAACGAAAAAATCACAAATCTTTCTCGTAAGGCGTTCAACAAAAATACAAGCGCATAGAGTACCACAAATCACAAGGAAATTCCACTATTTGAAAATCGATTATTCGTGAATAGCAGAACAACGAAGTAACGCATTTTCAGCGGGTCTTCAAGCCAATTTAAGTGAATAAGTGATGGGTAACTAGACTGTCCTATCCCAGACATTTTCGGTTAACTTTAAAGCAGGACTGAAAAGCCAGCTTATTTTTGCATCTTGGATATGAATACACTAAGTTATTTTTCCTCTGCTAAGAGATTTTTTTTTTCTTGAGCTCTAGTAGTGACGTTCAGAATATGAACTGCTTCCCGACAAGACAAAGTTCATACCGACGCGGAGAATTTAGCGGAGCAACGAAGTAACGCATTTTCGTCGTGTCTTCAAGCCTATTTAAAGGAGTTGCGTCTTAAACATACTAGCGCTTGCAACGTCTAGACCCCCCCCCACCCAAGACCCAAGATAAAGCCACGACTGGATCCGACCGATGGGTCATCTAGTGGCGTGAGTCGGAAGCGCCCGACATGGGGAGGCTGGGATCATAGTTCGACTATGGATCTAACAAATGGAATTCGGATTTTGCCTTTCCCTTTTCGGCTTTAGCTTTTAGGCTTTTTCAGGCCTTTTTTAACATTCTCGCGTTTTTGTAAATCGCCGTTACTACTAAGGACTTTTCGCTTTTCTTGGACAAAAACGCAATTTTGACAAATACCATTTTACTTTTTTTTTTTGTACTGCAATTTGTTAATCTTTAAAATCTGACAGTCTCCAAATACTGATTATCACTTTGAGTCAAATCCATCTTTTATTGGATTTTTGGGTAAAGTCACGAGGCAAAAAGCCAAAAGGAGAGCGCAACTTGGTCACATACCAAGTTTGCCTTTTTGCAAAAAGCCGAGGGAAAAGGCGAAAGTCGGCGTTTGCCTTTTTGACAAAAACGGGAAATTGTCAAACAGTGTTTAGGACCATTTTACGAAAACACAAAAAAAAAGTAAAAAGCCGTCGAAAAGGCGAGTGAAAAGTCGAAAAAAACCGCAGCTAATATGAATATGAGATTTAGTGACAACAGGAGCTGACAGAAAGAATGAATGGGCATGGTTGCTGGCATGGTTTTTTTAGGTACTACGTTTCCGTTACACATAAATGTCCCTTCAGACTGATACGTCCAAACTTTAGTTATTTTTCCGTAATACCTTACGTTACGTCACCTGCAGTGGACCCCTTGAGGCTGGCGTATTCGTACAATCGCGCAATTTCATTTTTCTGGTCAATTTTCCATCGCTTTCGTCGAAGTCAACTTTATTGTGTGCTTAAATCCATGGTCCCTTCCGGACAGAATAGCAAATCTTGTAGTAAAGCAACTCCATTTTATGCTCGATTTTATGTCCTTTCTTCTTTCTCTTCTTACATTTCCTTTCGTTACGTTTCTCTCAAGTTAACAAAATTTCAACCCTGGATTTACGCAAAATATTCAGTTGCGGGGAACTACGTTTTTGACGAGGGGTTAACCACTCATGGCACCTGCTGTACACCCTCGGTGCCGGCACCGGTGCCGGTCATAGATTAAGCGATTCATCTTTCAAACGATTCTAAACATGCTTATTTTAGTGTTCTAGCACGTGGCAACCGGTACCGGCTTTTGTCAGCCGGTGCCGGCACCGACCGGGCACCGGGCACTTGCTGTACTCTCAAATCAAGAGTGGACAACCCCTCGGTTTTTGACTGCAGGTTCTTTGTTTCTGCTCCAGCGCGAAGAGGACCGCTGTCAAAAAGGGCCGCAATATGATCGAAGAATGCCTTAGCTCACTTCTCCGTTTTTAGTCATTTTTTCAATATGATTCCCAGAATGAAGGAACATTTTGAGTACGTTAAGGTTTTTACATTTCTGACTCATGAAAAGGGGCCAAAATTCATGGATGGCCTAGGGTCCACCAAAACTGACGGCAAATGTTCTGTATGTTTGGCTATCATTATGTTAAATGTCACAAACTTCTAACAGTGTAGAAAGAGATCTGGTTAAAGCTCTTGAGTTCAAGGAATTTATATATTTATGAATTTTTTACGCCATAGAAACCGGCAAAAAAAATGGGAAAAATAACATATAGTCGATAAAAGAAAGTAAATAATTGGAAGTAAATGAAAAGGAAGAAAAGTACCTACGGTTGCAGCTACTGAAATAACTGGAACCTTAGGGGTTACTGTGGGAGATTTTCTTCATTATGTCGAAAACTTTTTTCCCGAGAGACATTTTTCTTCGGAAAGATAGCGACACGAAATTAGAAAAATTAAGTTATAGTTTTTTATATTATTAGCCTACGACTGGTTGTAAACAGGGTAACCAGGGACCAACTAAGTTTTCTAAGTTCATAAAAAAAATCCTTGAAGGTTCATTTATATTTGTATCAAGTTTTTTTTTTTTTTTCTGTGACAAAAATAGACCTTATCTTGGGTGAATTGCGCTTATTCTTTCTCATGCTTGATCTTTGGCTTCGGCTTCCGATGTCAATAATAAATCAATAAGTAGTCCTAATTAGACAATAAAGTTAAGGTCTTCCCCCAAACTCTTTCAGCAGTTCCACCCACGCCTTGGTATTTCATTAAGCTTCCTAGTTTCAGTCCCTTCCCCTTGCTTCCATCTTTCCCGACGTAGTCCCCGGAAAATTTCTAACATGGCCTCTTTTGTTCCTATTGGCCCAGTCAGGCTCCACCCCTTTACCTAAATTTTCATATTGCCATGGAAACTGAACGAAAGGGGAATTGATTTTGAAAGAGGTCTTTTTGTTATGCCTTTCACAAGATGTTAAACTTGGCTAAGAGCTGAAGACTCAATTAATATTTATGCTACGTCTTCGGGTTATGGAAATTTCGTTTTAGAGTGAAAAGGGGGACATCATTTTTGCTCCGGGGGGAACTGGGAAAGATTAGAAAGTGTTTCCGAAACTATAGAAAGTTTTTGCTGGAGAACTGTGCTTAGCATGCATACAGCATACATTTTTCTAAAGGGTCTCGTTGCGACAACTCGAATGGATACTTTTTGTGAGTTAGGGCTTCGACTGAAACTATTGAATAATTAAGTCACGTTGCAACGGAAAATCCGAGGGGAAATCTAAAATTTTTGAGGGACACAACACCTCTACTTGGTACTTTTTGTTGGCCTCTAATTAGTTTTTTTTGTAAAGCAATGACGTTACTTTAAGGTGTCTTGGAAAACCACTTTACAAAAACAGTAACTTAATTTTGGGTCTGAGTAATAAACCGAGGATGGGGGCCCAAAACTGATCTCTACCCCCCCCCCAAAAAAAATGTTTTTACTGAAATAGCACCTCTGTGTGGGATGGTCTGGTGCAGAAATGCGATGCAGAACGTACAGGGTTGTAAGCTCACAAAGAAATCCGAGCAAAATAATCAAAGAGAAATATTTAGCTGATGAGTGAATAAAATCAAAACAAATATTTTGACAGTGTTCATTTTTTGCTTAAAAATTCGCTTTGTTTTCAAGACAAAAAGATTTGCCTGCAATTGAGCCTTTTTTTCTGAAAAATTCCACAGCTGAAATTAGGCTATTCACCTTTTTTTTTATTCACCTTTAGCGCAACCCGTCCATTTCCCTGACGGCTTATTAGTTATACATTATATACGGGTTGATGGTATACAAAAGGCTCAGTTGTGTTCGCAATAGTCGATCCTATTGATTGTATTTAAATACAATTTAAATATGTATTAATGTGGTTTCTCCCTCGTTTTCCTCCATATCATCTAACTCCTGTAAGAGGACTCTCTTGCCAGCCAGCAACGGTACAACCCGTAGGCATAAGTTCACCCAGCGCACCAACAGCCGAGACACCAAAGTCTGTAGCTTGCAAGATTTCGAATTTTCCGCGAAAACTTAACAATTAAAAAGGGTCTTCACAGAAATATTCTCGGCATCCGTCATAAGGTTTAAGAAAAGGCCAACTTCTGTAAATACACCCCCCCCCCCAACAGTGCTCGGATCCAGTCCGGATCTATAAATGCTAAATCCAGAGGACATGGTAGTCCTCCCGTCAAGTTCCAGCCCCCGACCCCTCCACCCTAAGCGTGCCACAAGATTTTAGCTACCCCCTTTCAACTCCCCCTCTGTCACCGGATCCTGTCTGACCCTATAAGTTAAATTTCTAGGGCTTGTGTTCTTGCCAATTACCAAATTCCATCCGGATCGGACCAATCGTTCGAGAGACATATGCATGCCGATTTCCGGGACCCTCCTCCTCCCGGGTCTATAAATGATAAATCTAGGGAATATGATCCCTTGGTGCCCAAGAAGGGCCGAAATTCACTGCCAAAGCAATCGTAGCCGACTATCCGTTTTTGACCATTGTTTGAATATTATGTTTACCAGTCAGCTTGTGCCGAGGCTTGTGCTCGAGGTGCACATATGAAACCCCCGCCAACAGAGTTCCGTCTCGATCTCTCCACCCTAAGCGTGCCACAAGATTCCTCCTCTAACTCCCTCCTTCTCGTTCCCGAGATTCTTAACTTTATAAGTGTATCATATCTCCTCCATTGGTAATACACTAACTATCACGCTTGACACGATTTTTTTCTTTAGACAACTTATCATGTGCCCAATCATTGTTCCAGAGAAGCTTACTCGTCCGGAGACGAGGTTTGCTTCTGAGGCAAGGGACGTGGGAAAAGGCTAAAAACAGCCGAAGCCGTGTGTAATTTTCTGTAAGCATAGCTTAGTTGTAAAGCGGTCAATTATTTCAGAACATCTGAGCAGAAACACTATGTGGTGTCCTTGGTGTCCTTGAACAGGCAAAGACTGCACAAAAGGTAGACTATGATGCGGAGTGCAGTGATCTCTGAACAGAGAACTCCCACTGCAGGGGCATTTTGTGAACGTACGACCGTCAATCAACAATTTATTACGAGCCAAAGCACTGGGCTAACTCAGACAATAATTTGACGAATTGTTTAAACGTTAAAACAAAACATATGTAGAATGGTAAGCAGGGCCGTATCCAGGGGGGGGGTAGGGGGTTCGACCGTAGTAATCGTTTTTTTGTAGGCTTTAACCTCTGATCTATGTCTTTTTTGTACTTTTTGGTCCGACCCGTGGGCAACCCCCCCCCCCCCCCCCCCCGAAATAAATTCCTGGATACGGTCCTGATGGCAAGCAATGGAGTCAGAAATATCTTTTTAGGGTTCTTCCGGACAGACTCGGATGCTGAACTTTTTTTTAATGTTGTAATGTAAAGAGCTCGCTCAAGAGCTTGGGTGGGTTTAGAGATTGGAAAGTAAATATTTTAGTCTAACATTTCGGAATCTCAAATGTATTTATAGTTTTCATGGTGACATTTTTTCTTTTCTTTATGTCTTTCCTTTTTTGTCTGGTAAAATTGGTTCTGATTTGTAGCAGCCTTATTTAATAAGGTTGAAAGTCTTATGTGTGGTTGTGATGATTTGTGGATTAGAGGACACGGACAAAAATCTAAAAAAAAAAATAGTGGTGAACACCAGAATTATAAGTACCAAAGATTGGAAGTATAAGGAACAATTGAAAATTGACAGTTTAAATGGAAAAGAGAATAAATTTTTGAAGTTAAATATATATGTAGAAGGATGATTACCTTATATTACCTTACCTTAAATTGTACTTCGGAGCAATCCTGATGCGATGCTCCTACGGGTGGTGATTCTGGTAATTGCTTTCGTCTAGTTCTTTGTACAGGATTCCGGTGCATCCCAGTACAGCCCAGTACATTAAATTTAAGTTTGTATGTTTATTTGTTTTGGAAAGGATAAGTGACATCAAAGAGTTTAAAGCACAACTGTGCAACTTTCCATAATGGAATATCTCAGCAATATCGTTTTTCGACACACCATTCCTTTCCACGTGAAATTAGCGATTTTCTTGTTAGTGCTTGTCGACTCTATCCAGCCTTCCCGCTTTCCAACGAGCGCGGCGGCAAAACACAGATATTTGAAAATTTAATAGTGGCGTTTTTGATCGCCGATGAAATTTCCCCGATAGACGAAGGAAGTTTGCCGATCGTGCTTATTTACTGTTTTCGATAGCCAATAGCCGTTGGAGGCAACGTCCATCGCCTATCGGCGAGTCCTAGGCCGATAGGCGATGGACAGGAATTTAGGCGATAGACGTTAGCCGTTGAGCACAAAAACAGAAATTAGAAGAAATGGCTACGGCTATCGGCTTCCGGCGAACGTCAAAAACGCCAAAAAGTCAAACGGCTACGCTATCGCCGAACTAATCGGCAATCAAAAACGCCACTAATGCGTCGTGGTTAAAAATTGGGAGAACCAAGCAAAACAGAACAAGTCCAAAATAGAAGATAGACCTAACGGCCTACCATGTCTTCCAAAAATTAACAACAACACTGTGAAGCTTATCATGTCCTTATGCGTGAAAGAGTTGTCGGTGGACCTTGAAGCTTTCGGCGATGTTTGCGGTTCGTGCCTAGCAAAACTCGGCTAGGCAAAGAAAGTGCCAAAAAGCCGTACGCAAAAAACGAGGCCATGGCGGGGATTTCAAAAGCTTATAACTCCATAAGGGAGCTAGGGATAAACTAAAACCAAGAACAAATAATCAGTAAGAACTTCTGTCTTAGTCGCATGCAGCGACTATGAAAACCCCGACAAATCTGAGGGACCTGGAAGTATTTACTCTAGCTTTGAGCTGATGTTGATACCCGTTTACTCCTCTTCCGTCTTCGCCGTTGCTTGTCGCACAAGAAATATTGAAGGAGGGCGGCAGGAGGCGTACTCCGCGCGCTGATCCGCTCTGGAGCGCGTACATAGAACTAATCAGCTTTGACTCCCACTTTTCCTCAGCAGCGGGTTCACAGCGATTTAGCTATTTGTAGAGGTAACGAATCGTGATGTGGATCAAAGCTAGTAACCTCCGCTAGTTCGTATCGGACAGGGTATGGGGAAATATTCGACTTCGCATAGTCATATTACACAGATAGGGAGACGGAGGTTCTGTCAGATTATTTTTTCTTGGTATCATGCTCTCGACGATTGTTTATGAGAAGCTCCGTCGTCAGAAAAAAATCATTTTTTTTCTTGTTTTTGATAGAAGTCAACGGGCGTTGGACAAAGGCGTAAAATAGCCAAAGCAACGGGTAAATTGTTGAAAACAGTGCCTGGTTTTAAAGTATTCAACTATAAGATACTGAAACCTAAGTAGTAGCCTAAACAGTGCGAGGGAAGCTTTAACTGTGCTGGGACATGCGGCATTGTAATTTCGCTGGGTTTGCGAGTAGTTTTGGATTCCAGAAAAGGGTTGATTTTTTTATTGTTTAGTCTTAAGGATTTATTTGGTACAAGATCAGGAAACGACGGGATACGAATTTTAAGCCTTTCTACCTATTCGTTTGTGTCCCATCATTTTGGCGTAATAGAGGCTTTTATTTTTACTCGTATAAAAGAATACTTTCACACACCGCTTCTGCTTTTAGAATAGCTGCGTATTCTTCAAACCTTGTGAACGACCCAATATTAATACACAGTGACAGACGCATAACAAACCTTGGCTTTTATTTTTACCAACTCCTCCCTCCAATAAACAATCCTACCCCTTTTTGTTCGACTTTACGACCGTCGAAACCTTTGACTTTAATCCTTTCAAGCTCTCTTTTACGAGAGATGTTTTATTTTAGTCTGAAAGTCGCCGCAAAGTCCCACTGAAATGATATATGGTTTATGTTCAGACAGCCATTCCAGACAGGGAAAGAGTTGTAAGGGAAAAGGGTGGATTTAATTCTCGTACTTTGTGGAACAGTTTATGTAGGTTTTACCGACCTGATTCCACCAATAGGGGACGAGAGTCTAGGAAGACATGTTATACTAATTTGCCGGTCGTGTCGTTCGACGGAGGTTTGCGAAAGCTGGAACCGTAATTGCAATACGAAGAACGTGCAAGAATTTATTTCGACAGACAAAGAATTGGCACAGATTCAAACGCCAGTAATGGAAGCGTCGGGCAAGCACCTTGAATAACCCTGGCATCGAGGGGTTGCCCACTCTCGATTTTAGTGTACAGCAAGTGCCCGGTGCCGCGGTACACGGTCGGTGCTGGCACAGGCTGCCACGTGTTAGAAAATTAAAATCCGCATCTTTGGAAGCGGAATCGCATAAGTTACGGCCAGCACCACTGGTTTTGGCTGGTGCCGTCCGGGTAAGTGTGTACATCAGGTGCTGGGGAGTGGGTAACCCTTGCCTTACATTTTTAATTCATTTTAATTTTTTTAATTTTTTTTAATTCATTTAATTCATTTTTTAATTCATTTTAATTTAATTTCATCAATCCTTAAACAAACAAAAAAACATACAGAACGCTCCCAAGAAGGGCACAATCGTGTCCTGTGCGGGAGTGCACAACTTTCACTCAACCATTACAAACGACAACACACAATTCTCGTCTTAACCCTTCACTTTTTTTTTTCTTTACCCCCCCCCCACCCAACCAACCCTTCCACATTTATCTAACTATCCAAAAAATAGTTATGAGGATGGACGGGTGGTCGGCGAAGATAGTGAAGTTAAGGCTCCTGGGGTGTGGGCTGAAGACATTCTGACACCGTAGGTGCCCACTAGCCCCAGGACCAGTCAAGAAACCGGACATAATTGACGAGAGGGGGAATTCTATAGTTCAGCCGCAGTCAATCCAGATATCCCTAATCAAGCTGGTTCACAGGTTTAAGGTACAGGTTTAAGTCCTAACCCCAACAAGATTAGGTCAAATCTGGGGGGGGGGCAATCAGTGATTAAGGGTCTTTCCTTTTGTCCTTTTACCTTCCAGCTCTGAGGTCTGAACTTAGTCTGATGAGATAGACAACAAGCAACATACTGCCTATTAAAGTTTAACCGAAAAGGGCTAGGATAGGACAATCTAGTTACCCATCACGTATTCACTTAAATTGGCTTGAAGACCCGCTGAAAATAAGTTACTTCGTTGTTCCGCTATTCACGAATAATCGATTTTCAAATAGTGAAATTTCCGTGTGATTTGTGGTGCTTCTATGCGCTTGTATTTTTCTTGTATGCCTTACTATAAAGATTTATCATTTTTTTTTTCAGGCATTGAGCAATCGTCACCAATCTCACCACTGCCCACTGAAAAGCCGCATTTGTGTTGAGATTGAAATTTCCCGCGTCATAGTAGAATTTACGCTGTGGGGACGGCCGGAGATATTCTGAGCCTCATTACTGGAGCAGATAGTGGAAAATAAAAAAATACCTTTGCAGAATCCAAATAATTCATTGTATCAAATTAAATGACACACAAATAAGTTGGATTTTCAGTTAAACTTTAAAAGGTTAAAGCCTGAAGAGGAGCTTTGCCAAGAAGGGCCGAGATATCGCTGAAGAATATCCTAGTGGACTTATTCGAGTCATATCTTCTATAAATGATTGCAAGCCAACTTATGGGCCGAAGGAGTATTAATGAGTATTAATGTTTTAGCCCGTAAGCGTAAAAATCAGTAGGGGGGTTAAAAAGTACCGTCTGAAATTCGGGTCTCGAGTTTAAGGATGGACGAAGCGATTACGGAAGTTGGTTGAATTATTATTGTAGGTAAGATGTTATGAGGTGTTATTATAGGTATTATGTTATTACGCTGTGTTATGAGCATTTAACTTACGTTAAAGTGAAACCCTCTTTTGTGGGTCACTGTAAAAAAAAAATGCTAGGGATAATCCCCTTTGCGGTTAAGATGCGCACTTTAAGGGTGCGCATTTGTAAGCAAAACCCTTGGGGCACGAATGAAAAACTTTGAAGTGGGTGTCTTAACGCCACCGTATGTTTTCCGCCACCCAGAAATCTTGCATCATCAAGAGGATTAGTTGGCCAGACGAAAGGGTCAAATATTTTGGTAGGTTTTTCGCCACCGTTTGTTTTCCGCCAACTGGTTAGTGCAGGTAGCTGGTTCATGTAATTCCAGATCCAAATCCTTAAATGGCAAGAGGATGTTTACCGCCACCAACGCTAACTTAATCCTAGCTTGAATTTTGAATCTTACGAGGAGTTGACTGGGACAACGGCAGCCGATTGATTTTTCACTGTGTCCTAAATATAACATATGCGATCCCGGAAACTGTTTAGCGAGGAACTGCAGGTTACGCGACCGAACAGTTATCGAACTTATCTGGAGGTTGAACAGAAGATCTTTCAGGCACTTACATTTGTCAGTAACTTTCCGTGATTCTTCGCGGAAGATTTTTGCAACAAGAGTGTTCACTACAGTTGCTCTTATAAATTACTTTTAGACCAGTTAGTAACTGATAATCCCTTAATCGCTGTGATACTTAATCCGGTTGGCGCTCGACACCCCATCAGAATATTAGGTCCTCGATTAGGTCTGACAAGATTTGACCCTACCCTCTGGAGGAACTAATCCAAGATTTGACCCTTCCCTCTGGAGGAACTAATCCTCTTGGCGACGTAAGATTTCCTGGGTGGCTGTAAACACCTTTTTCACATTTAAAGATTTTAATCTGAAACTATCTGCACAGGCTACCTGCGCTACCTGAATTAAAAGGTGGCGAAAAACATATAGTGGCGGAAAAATGCGGTTCAAGTACGTTTTATTTTTGCACTAAGTCAATTAGGCTAGGCCTATAGAGAGGAACATTCGAAGATACTAGGCCTAGCCAGGCGTTAAAACACTGCTACCAAAACTTCAGAGTCATGTAATCTTCCCAATTATCAAGTTTCATTAAGAGCTCATCACCGTTTCGAAAGATATGCATCCTTCAAGTTTTCCCCCATTCTCCCCCCCCCTTAGGTTGTGGCCGAATGGTTAGCGTGCTGAACTCGCAAGGGAAGGATCCCTTGTTCGAGTCTCGGTTTTGTTCGAGTCTTGGTTGTGCCTACTGTTTGGTTTAGAGCGGGGGTTACCCAGCTTCAAATGGGTACCTGGAGAAACCTGGGGAAGGTGACAGGAAGGGTGTGCGAAAGCACAGGATGGCTGGCCCCCAACCCCACATTGCACTTCCTGTTTGAGGGCCAAGAATCGGCACGATCAGCACGATCATCTGTCAAGGCTAGTGCTGATACCTTTACCTTTTTTACCTTTACCTTAGGATGGTCAGATCTGAGAGTGACTATTTCTAAGTCAGTCTTGTCGGATCTTAAATGTGCCAGCAAAGTTTCATCGTCCTAGAATATCTCGAAGTACCTTAACACTTGTCATCACCGGAATTCCGGACCTCCCTTCAACTCCCCCCCCACAGTGACCGGATCTGGTCCGGCTCAGTGAAAGATGTATCTAAGGCTCGTTCTTGTTTTCCCACCAAGTTTCATCCCGATCCCTTCACTCTGACCGTGTCACAAGATTTCCGGTTCCTCCCTCCAACTCCCCCAAAGTCACCGGATCCGGTCCCGACTTGAAATAAGACTTCTGAGACACGAGTTCTTCTCAAAAATCAAGTTTCATGAAGATCTTATCACCCGTTCGAAAATTACACACATTAAGATTCCGGATTCCTCCTCCCTCCACTCCCCCCACGATGGTCAGATCAAGGAAATTACTTTTCTTAAGTGAATATGGTGGAGCCCTGATACGCCTACCAAGCTTCATCGTCCTAGCACATCTGGAAGTACCTGAACTCGGGATCACGGGAATTTCGTCCCCCCCCCCCCCTTCAAGACCCCCACAGTGCCAAATACTGTCAGGTCCTGTCAACTAATGTCTAGGGATTGTTCTTCTTCTTCCCACTAAGTTTCATCCCGATCCTTCCACTCTGAGCGTGTCATACGATTTCCGGTTTTCCCCTTCCAACTCCCCCCAAAGTCATCGGATCCGGTACAGAATTGAAACTGTGGAATCTGAGACACGCGGTCTTTCCAAAAATCAAGTTTCATTAAGATCTGTTCAAAAGACCCCGTTCAAAAGTTATACATACCTCAAGATTCCGTATCCCCCCTCCCTCGGTCGTCGGATCGTAGAAGCGACTATTTCCAAGTTAGTTTGGCTGGGTCCCCATTATGCCTGCCAAGTTTCATCGTCCTAGCACCGGACTGACCGACCAACAGACCGACCGACGGAATAGTGATGTGTATATGGCATTTGACGGCAAGTGCCATAAAAATTAAAGGAAAAAAGTTTAAGATTTTTTTTTAATTCATTGACATTTCAAACTTTAAGAAGCGTGAAAAAGTGATAGCCGGAATAAGCGAATACGGAATAAGCGTTTGACTATGTCCCTACCAATGACAGTTTGGCTGGGTCCCCATTATGCCTGCCAAGTTTCGTCGTCCTAGCACATCTGGAAGTGCCCTAACTCGCGATCACCGGACTGACCGACCAACAGACCGACCGACGGAATAGTGATCGGTATAAGGCAGTTGGCCTGAAGGAAAGTGCCACAAAAATTAAAGAAAAAAAAATCAAGATTTTTTTTTTTGATTCATTGACATTTCAAAGTTTAAGAAGCGTGAAGAAGTGATAGCCGGAATAAGCGAATACTTGCCGTTTGACCATTGTACTTGCCAATGAACCGTTCGAAAGATTTGACTGGATTTAGTCTCGAATCGCCAATTTACCATAAAAAAGTCCGTAGTTTTATACTTTTTGTGCTCCGTACTTCTTCCGCGTGTTCCGCCTTTTGTCTGAAGTCACTTCTACGTACTTCAAGTGTGATGAGTGAAAGCCACCCAGCATACTGTCTTCATCACCTTAAAGTCCCTCTCAATGGACTCTTGACTTTTGCACTCCATCCTTCTAGCACTTAAGTGTGCTTATCCTTTCGTCTCTGTGGGGTTGAACTAAAGTAAGGGGTAGATCAGGGCTTCGTACCTTAGCCGAACTCCTGATTAATGAGGTCGGATGGGGATGAAGCTTTGACGAAACCCCGATCGGCTTTTTGGGATCCCAAAACGTAAGTGGAGGGATACCTATGACATCGCAAAAGTTGTCCGTCTGTCTGTAAGCACGATAACTCTCGAAGGCAGTGAGATATTTTGATGAAACTTGGTGTGGGGATTCTTTGGGTCAAGAGTAAGGTCGAGTTCGTAGATGGGCCCTGCAGCTTTACATTTAGGGGTGGGGGTGGGGGTTTAAATTAAGGGGCAAGCAACAATTTTTTAAACAGCTAATGTGATAGTCGATTATGGGGTAAGAAGACACGCTGAACACGAATATGAAAACCATTTTCTCGCCGGACAAGTAGTTCGTCCGGAATTCGGCCAAAACCGGAAAGTTTGTTAAAAGTAGAAGTCTTATTTGAAGTTGATTAGATGTTCGATATAGGGGTAAGAAGGCAAGCTGAACAAGATTACGAAAACCGTTTTCTCGCCGGACAAGTAGTTCGTCCGGAATCCGGCCAAAACCGGAAAGTTTGTTAGAAGTTAAAGTTTTATCTGAAGTTGATTAGATGTTTGATGTAGGGGTAAGAAGGTATGCTGAACAAGAATACAAAAACCGTTTTATCGCCGGACAAGTAGTTCGCCCGTAATCCGGCCAAAACCAGAAAATTTGTTAAAAGTTAAATTTTTATTTCAAGTTGATTAGATTTTGGATATAGGGGTAAGGAGATACGGAGAATCCGGTTTTGAGCTTTAGTTTTTCGCCGGACAAGTAGTTCTTGAATTTCGCCAGAATCACAAAATTCACAGAAGTAAGCTAGGATCATTTCGATCGGCTTATAGAGGTAAACGCACATGCTGAATCCATATTTGAGCTTGGATTTCTTAATGATTAGCTGTTTGGCCTGGCGAAGACTGGATCTGGCGAAGACAAAACCTAATTGTCTGGATCAAATATTGAATTTTTGGGATCCCATCGGAACCTTTGGTCTTGTTGAAGTATCAGAAAGTAACTTAGAACCCCGGACAATCCAATTACAATGTGGAGGAGGGTAGGGCTAGTGCAAGTGTGGAGGAGGGTGGGTGACTGCTAGCCTATAGTGAGTTCGATCTGCAAACCATAGTGTGAATTAACCAGCGGTCTCCATAATGAACCCGTGAAGTTCTGCATGTGTAGTAGGCCATCCTGAATGCCCTAGCCCATCCTGACATTGTTGTCGGTATAGCACCCAGGGAAATTCACCATATTTTGTCTTCACCACACACATACAGTCTTCGTAACAACGAAGTGCTGGGTGAAGCTTATCAGTTGATCTGTTGATTCTGTTTGTTTTTATGGCACTTGCAGCCTCTGGCTCAAGTGCCATTATACCAATCGCAATTCCGTCCGTCGGTCGGTCTGTCGGTCGGTCTGTCTGTCGGTCTGTCGGTCGGTCGGTCGGTCGGTCGGTCGGTCTGTCCGAATTTTTTTGTCCCACATGTTCGAGTTAGGGTACTTCCAGATGTGTTAGGACGATGAAACTTGGCAGGAAAATCAGGGACCCGACCAAACTAACCTGGAAATAATCAGTTTCCCGATCCGACCAACCGGGGGGGGGGAGTGGTGGGCCGGGGAATTCTGAGAATTAAGTAGTTTTTGTCACACTTTTTCGAGTTGGGGTACTTCCAGATGTGCTAGGACGATGAAACTTGGCAGGAGCATCAGGGACCCGACCGGACTAGCCTGGAAATAATCAGTTTCCCAATCCGACCACCTGGGGGGGAGTGGAGGGCTGGGGAATCCGGAAAACTGGAGTAGTGTGTAACTTTCGAACGGATGATCGGATTGGAATGAAACTTAATAACTGAATAAATGGCATACCTCTGATGTCCCATTTGAAGTCCGGACCGGACTTCGACAGCTATGGGGGAGTTGGGGGGGAAGGCCGGAAATCTTGAGAAACGGTTAGAATGGAGGGATCGGAGTGAAACTTGCTGGGAAGAACAAGCATCTGCTCCAGATAAATCCTTTATACATTTGGACTGGATCTGGACACTGGGGGGGGGGGTGGAGGGGAGTTTCCCGGAATTTCGGTAATGGCGGCTTTGGGGATTTTCACGACGAAACTTGGGAGGCGAATCAGGGACCCGATCAAACTGACTTATAAATAAAAATTTACATGATCCAATAGTCGTGGTGGGAGTAGCGGGAGGGGGAATCTGGAATACTGAGTCATGCGTAACTTTGGAACGGTTGATCGGATTTGAGTGAAATTTGATAATTGATCAGAGGACATGTCTCTGGTGACCTTTGTCATGTCCGGACCGGATTCGACAACAATGGGGGGGGGGGGCAGAAAATACGTGGCGGGCTCAGACTGGGGAGATCGGGATCGAACTTTGTGGGGATAATAAA
The DNA here is from genome assembly GCA_023053555.1 of Branchinecta lindahli. Lineage (NCBI taxonomy): Eukaryota > Metazoa > Arthropoda > Branchiopoda > Anostraca > Branchinectidae > Branchinecta > Branchinecta lindahli. The sequence goes on along the minus strand of JAKZAO010000009.1, from coordinate 31,027,897 downwards.
GAGATGCTCTGGATAAATCACTTACAGAACCGGATTGGCTCCGGCGACTGTGGGGGAGCTTGAGGGGGGGGGGTCCGGAATTCCGGTGATCGCGATTTAAGGTACTTCCAGATGTGCTAGGACGATCGAACTGGGCTGGAATATTAGAGATTCGACAAGATTGGCTCAGAAATCGCCACTTTCCAAATCCGACATTCCTTATAAAGTACCAATCTTGACCGCAAATTTAGAAAAATACTTTTATAAGCAAATTATACATTTTCATGATCCCCATGAGCACATTATCATTTTTGCCTCAAGGGTTTTGCTTTTAAATGAAGTTTTAGCTCCCTGAAAGTGCGCATCTGAACCACAAGGTCGAAAACTACTTTTTTTTTCATCAAACGATACATCTCAACCCATGATCATTTGTGCCGCAAGGGTTTTGCTTAAAAATTTATTTTATCACCCTTAAAGTACACATTTTAACCGAAAAGTGAAAAAAAAATACTTTTTACCAAACGGTATATATCAATGATCCCTAAGGGCCTGTGATCGTTTTGTCTCAATAGTTTTTCTTACAGATGAATTTCTATTGCCTATAAAGTGCGTATCATTACAGCCAAGTTCTAAAACAAAGTACTTTTTCTCTAGCTCCCTTAAAGTGCGCATTTGAACCGCAAAGGTAACCTTAAAAGTACGTTTGATCAAACACTACATCTCAACCCATGCAAGTGCCATATGAGCTTACAGCTCTTGTTTAAAGTTGAACCGAATAGGGCTGAGATCCGACAGTCTAGTTACACATCAATGACTCACTTAAATAGGCTGAAATGCCTGATAAAAATGCGTTCCCTCGTTTGTCCGTTATCCACAGATAATCGGTTTCATCGAATGATAATAATAATAATTTATTCCTGACGCCTCTCAGTACAAAATTTCTACATAACTGACAACTTGTTAAAAGAAAAATGATATGGCAGGGCGAAGAGCGGATCGACTGCGGCACGATTGCCATTTAAAGTCGTCCTACGTTGAAAGTCTCGAGATATAGTATGTTTATGTTTAGGCTATTGGAGAATTCTTCCAGTGCTATTATTTTTTTCTGATTCGTGGTACCTCTATGTTCTTCTTCCTGTGCGCTTGAAATATTTACCAACTACAAATGCAAGCCATTGCCGAAAATTAAACTGGACCGCCAAATTCATTGCAAGACATCTTAACAGTATTCTCCTACTTTCCACGGGTTTAGCTTTTCCGAGCTTAACGTCTATAACCCTGGAAATGCAGGTCTTTTTTTAAATTCAAATTCTCCGCGTCTGGGTGAATTTTGGGTTGTCGTGCAAGCAGCGCATTCTCTGAACTTTATGACTAGAGCACCGGGGTGAAAAACTACAACAAAACTACAACATTCTTTTCGGATAGGTTGGAAGCATAGATAAGAGTTTCTGATTTATGAGACCAGTTGTTTCTTTGTTTTTAAATTTTGTATCTAGTTTTGATCCGATAGCACTCGGGCTTTAAGCAATATATATCATATCATATCATATCATCCCTTAGATGAGTCAAAATATTTCGGTGTATTCGAATATCAGATGTAAAAATTAGCTTCATTTTCAGTTAAACTTTAAATATTATTAGTGATAATATCCTGCTCTGGTCAAGCCCTCTCTCATGTGCTTTCTTGTTATGTTTGATTTATGACGTTGTGTTTATTTTTTGTTGAAATCCAGATGAATGGTGCAGAAACTGACCCGAACTTGTCCTTTTAAGTCGGAAACAGACCCAGAAAGGTGAGGCTAGTTTGAGGAGGCGAGGTTCAAGATCTATTGTTATTCAACAAAATAATAGAAAATAATCCAGCCTTATTTATACTGACATTAGTATTATGGCGACAAGCTTAGCCTTAATGCCAAAGGTATTAATAAATAAATATAATAGAAAATTGCTATAAAATAAAAAAAATAGTTATCTGCGGGTTTGACCGGAATAGCTTCAGACTCTTCAAAAAGAAAAGTGAATCAATAAAAGAAAGTATTCAACTCAAAGCTAGATCGGATAACACAACCGCCAACAGAGCGAGACATACAGCGAATGCCATGGATTTTTCCTTTGAGTTAGACCATTGGGAGGCAAGTTATTTTGTTCTAGTTTTCTATCTTAGTTGTTTATTTATATTTATAGCCTTCCAGTTTTTCAATACAGATATTATTATTACTTTAATTCCTTGAGTACAGGCTGATTGAGTATTGTATTGTGTTCGGCAGTGCAAACCGTTTAGTCAGTTTAAATTTTATTTCGGCTCTTCTTTGCAAGGGTTGTGTTCAGGCCACAGCTAAGGACACGAGGATGCGATCTTATAATATCCCCGAAGCTCCTTTTCTTTTGAGGAGCGTCGCCGCATAATCCGATCAGGATGCGACGTCTGTGCCGTAATTCATTTCGTACATGTTACTCTCGTCTGTTCATTTATTAGTCTCATTTCAGTGTACTTTTAAATATCTGATGGCAAATAAATAAATTTATTGATTCTTCGTTCATTCACGCTGTTTGTTCTGCGTACAGGATCTTTATCTCTTTATATAGGGGGGCCTCAAAATACGCTGTTTGTTCTTTAAATCAAGAACAAATAATCTGACAGAACCTCCGTCTCCCTATCTCTGCGATATGACCATGCGGAGTCGAATATTTCCCAATACCCTGTCCGCTACGAACGAGCGGAGGTTAGTAGCTTCGCGCCACATCACGTTTCGTTACCTCTACAAAAGGCTAAATCGCTGTGAAGCCGCCGGTGAGGAAGTCAAAGCTGATTGGTTCTATGGACGCGCTCCAGATCGGGTCAGCGCGCGGAGTACGCCTCCTGCCAGCCTCCTGCACTATTTTTTCCGCGATAAGCAACGGCGAAGACGGAAGATCAATAAACGGGTATCAACATCAGCTCAAAAAGAGAGTATATACCTCTAGGTCCGCTCAGTTTTGTCGGGGTATTCATAGTCGCTGCATGGGACTAAAGACAGAAGTTCTGTCAGATTATTTGTTCTTGCTTAAACCAAATTCTTTCTGCATGGCGGTTGGTAAACCATGAGAATGCGAGACACCCAGAAAAAAAAACACACACATTCACTTTCTGCAGGCTGCTATAAACGTAATTGGCCTTTGCTCACACCTGGACGAAGATCAACGACGCCGGGATTCTTAATTTCCTTCCAGATGCATAATCAATTATCATCAAATAATTGAGATTTCATGTCAGTGATCTGTATAAGTGTCAGCCTGGAATAAGTTCATCTGTCCAGGCTTTGCTTAAAAACAGTGTTTCCACTCCTACCGATTTTTCGATACCTCATGTTTTTTTTTCTTTCGAGTCTTCGGACAGGAAATAAAACCTCGCGATATCATGATGATCTATCGATAATCGAAAATAACCTGATTTTTTATTGTTACCATCGATTTCAATTCAGCAACTTGATATATTTTCATCATACTTAACCAAATACTTTCTTGAAAAATCACTGAAATTTCGCCTGAGTAACTTTCGTCGTAACTTCAGTTTATTGGAAAAATTAGTTGTGGTTTTAACCTTGGAATTTCGGGGACTGAAGCAAGCACAAATTCCAGGTTTCAGTAGTTGTAGCTGCTGCAGGGGCTTCCCCTCCTGCAAAGGCCGAGATGATACTATAACGAAAAATCGGTGTTGTTGTTCCTATTTGTACAAGGTCGTCCCCCACATGTCAAGCCCTCCTAACCGCCCCTATTAACTGAGAGAAGGGGATTCTACTTGTTTTTAGAAACACTCATAGGACCTGTTTCAGCCAAATTTTTACGGATAACAATCATAATGCCCACGACTCATAATGCCCACGGCTCGAAATGCCTACGGTTCAAAATGCCCACGACCTCGCCCACGACTCAAAATGCCTACGGATCAAAATGCCCCCGCCTCAAAATGCCTACGTTTCAAAATGCCCACGATTGAATTATTCGAGGGATTCAGTCATAGGTAACTGGAATTAGTGATGAGTGAGAAACAGAAGGAGTAGACCGAGCACCAGAATGGCGATAATCGTATTCTCAACTGGCATAACCTCAATCATAATATAATACTATAACACTCTGCCGAACTGCCGAATCACAAACAGCGATCTTAAAACTGTTATTTTACCTGTTATTTTAGCCTTACCTTCATGATGTAAGATTTGCATCGCCTAGTTTCGCTTTCCCCGTGTTGGAAAAATTTTTCATAGCATTTCTTCCAAACAATTATGATTTGATCAACAAATAACAAATTAATTCCTTTCAATTCCTTTTCGGTGGTAATCCTGTCCCTTGTAATCTCGTTGTCCGTTGTCCCAGGACATTTCGGACACCCCTGTCGATAATTTGATCCGTCGGCGTTTTGCACCAGGACGAATTTCGACTGCGACGATTTCGACTGTGGAGTCTTTGACATCACTTGTGGGCATTTTGAGTCGTGGGCATTTTGAGCCGTGGGCATTTTGAGCCGTGGTCATTTTGAGCCGTGGGTATTTTGATCGTGGGCATTCTGAACCGTGGGCATTGTGAGAGCAGGGAAAAAGATCGTGGTGATTTTGGGAACCACTCATTTTTACCGATATTTTCTTCATGTCTACCGATAATCTCTTGATCTTTAGCAACCATTGCCTGATTTTGAAAATGGTAAGTGGAAGAACTGCATGAAAAGGAGGCAACCGAACTCGTGTGCCGAATTCTTAGTCAAAGTGTTCCGATCTAACCTAAACCTCTTTTCACTTGGTAGATTCCTTCTAATGCTTCAATATGCTTGTAGTTCGCATTGGCTCTATGTGGAGTCTGTGCCATCTAGCATAATGTGACTTTTCACAAGTCTTCCACATTTGACAGATGGCGTAGCAGAGACCAGTATTAGAAGTCGAAGTTGGAAGAGTGAAATGTGCAAATTTGAGAGAGCATCGAGGGCGGGACGAAGTTGGAAACACTGATCATTGACAGGCCTCGAAAGTTACAAGATCTCTGTATCTTATCAAAAAAGAGACATATTTTTGAAATTTTTGCCTGCGGCGCATAGTTTCAGCGTTGTTTGGTTAAAGTTCCAGAAATATGATAATTTCAAATTAAAGCTAAAATTGTCTGTAAAATTTCTGACAGGTTCAGTAGAAATTTCTACTTACTAACTACTTATTTTTAAGAGGAGCCTACTTATTTCGAGAGCGCTCAGAGTGGAAGCACTGGACTGACCATAGTGTAGTGTGGCTCGACCAAGAATCAAGTGTGCTAATGTCTTAGATCTGAGCACCATCGTGACATCCTACCGGAATTCACCCCCCTCCCCAACAATCGAACACGTCGTGCCGAAAAAGTTGAGGGACTCGATCCACTCCTTCAACCACCACCGACAAAATCAAGTCAACGCTACACAAAGTCGTCATCACAACCTGAAAATAGAAGGAAAAGAAGACAGTGAAGCATTTTGACACGATATGAATTAATTGTATATATTAAGTGTTATTTTATGTATTTCATGACGCGTATAAATTGTTGACCTCCCAGGTTATTTTTTCCCTTGTGTAAAGATATTGGGTAAATAAAAATGATGATGATGATCAGCTGGCGTTTTTTGCGTTTTTGACTCATGAAAAGGGGCCAAAAATCCACGGATGTCCTAGGGTCTACCAAAAGTAAAAGACGGCACTACGAACAGCTAGGTTGCTACAGAACTAATTCACATTTTCGCCAGGCTCCTACGACTCCGGCCAAACTATCGACTTGGTAGATTAGTCATAGCTGGATGATCGATTTTCTGCGTCTTCTAACCCCCAGGTCAAACTTCGAAACACCCGGTAAAGAAGTAACAGGAAGGCTACAAAATTTCGAGTACGCCGGACTTGGTCTGTAGCATCGATCAAGCAGGAAAAGTTCAATTCAATCCAATTTATTCAACCGATACGACGGTCAAATCGATTTTTTGGTTATTGCCCATAGTAACACTAATTTGAAATGTCAAATCTAACAAAAATAAATAAAACAAAGAAGACAGATCAATGCAAACTGTCAGATTACCTCATTGTCGAAACTTTAAACGATTCCATCAATATAATTTTATGGACTACCGAGATTTCTGTTTTGTACTTTTTGTGTGTGCTCGGTTCTGTCACTATATAAACGACTTTTTTGTGCTCGGTTCTGTTATTACACGACTTAAAGGCACAGAAAACTTGACTACGCAACTTTCGGCCATCAAACCGACCTGGGGGGCTTTGATAAATATACAGGGACTTATTGTCGACAGGACCCCCCTTCTTTGTTATTTCGAATCCCCTCCTTAGTGTTCCCAAAGCTAGCTGGCACGCCCTTGCCCCTTCTGCACTGTAATTATGCATATTTGACAGTGCGAAACGGATAAGTCAGCTGAAATTTATTGGAGCTATATTTCGGACCTTCTTGGCAAGGGTCCTCTTCAGGCTCAAAGCCGCTCAAGATGAAAAAAACGAAACTTGTGATAAACAAAAAAAGATTACACATATGTTCACAAAACTATATCAAGTCAATGACTGTGTGACTGTGGTCTGTGATTGGTCCAAAGTTACGTTTCAAAATGGCGGAGATGGATTGTTCCATCTCGTCTATTTTACGTTTTCAGCGTCTTTTCTTCCCAATTTCGACCGTGTCTTACCGGCGTTATTACCAGGTGTGACTATAGTGGGGCCCGGGCATAAGGATCCTCACACCAAGTTTGGACAAAATACCTCTACTCCTTCGAGAGTTATCGTGCTAACAGACGGACGGGCAGGCGTACAGATACGGTTGTTTTTAGCCGCACTAAAAAACCGTTGATTCGATTAGAAACACGGCAAAATCTGCATAACCGGTCTTTCTAACCGAGGGGCTCCTCGAAAGGAGATCCTGACTCGAAAACAGACAAGTACGCTAATGGTGAAGACGTATTCCCGAATTCGAAAAAGAGAACTGGTTCGGGTGGATTACAGTAGTGATATGCTTATGTGAACGTTTGTTGACAGTGGACTTCGCCCTTTTCATGCACTTGCTGTGTCTAAACCAGTTAGCCAAAGTAGGTAATTAAGGGATATGAAAACACCTGTATAGGTATTTTGGATCTTCATTCTACCATTTAGCCCAAAAGTGCGCTGCTCACATTAAAGTAATTGTTCACAAGCATACCTCTACTGTACCACACTGTCGGAAGTTTCATAACAGGTAGCACAAGGATGCACAGTTTCAACAGTTAAAGTACAACTCTTACTAGAAATGATCTTTTCACGTTGAAATGGCTAAGAAATATCGGTTTTCGAAAACCTCTTCACGTGAAGTCAGCGGTTTTCTTGTTAGCGCTTGTCAACTCTATCCAGCCTTCCTGCTCTCCGACGCGGCGGCTGGACTCCAATTATTTAAAAATAAACGCGCCGTGGTTAAAAAGTGGGAAAACCAAGAAAATAAAAGAAATCCAAAACAGAAGTCTACCTGATAGTCTACCAGACTGTTCAGACTAAGTGAATTCTCCTTTTCTTTTGAATGAATGAGTGATTTATAACGCACTGCAAAAAAGGCTTAAGTGCAGTAGAAAAATACAAAGAAAAATAGATTAATCACAAAACAGAAATGTTTTGTTTTTGTCAGAATCGAGAACGGGGAAAGTCTCGAGATTCTGCAGAATCGAGAAGTTGCTACCACAGTGAATTCTCGATTCTCCTCTCTCCGCTCTCCTCCCTGATTGGTCAACAGAGTGCGGGTGTTGAATATGCATAAACAGGTATACTGACTGGGTTGCAGATGAGCTGCCAAATTAGTGTTTTTGTCAAAAGCGAGATGGAGGAGTGAGAAGAGCAAAAACGGTAATTTGTACGAGAATCGAGAATTCAGAAGCGAGAACATTCAGATAAAAAAAAGCATCTAATGAATGAAGTCGGTCGATTCCTTTAAAGTGATTTATTGAACAAGCAAAAGGAAATGAGTTAACACATCTCAAGAATAATCAACTAATCGCATTTTTTACATTCCAACATGTAAGAAACAATGAAGAGGGGGAAGGGGGAGACAGACGGAAGCAAAGTCGTGATCGTATTTGACGCATTTCTCGATAACGTATGTTATTCACTAGTAACAAGGGATACTGCCCCCCTCCCCCCCCAAAGGGGAGGCAGGCCCTCACTAAGTCAATCCGTTGAGGTAGTATTAGGGTCCGACTGCTTCCTGAACTGTCTCCGACCCTGGGAGTGCGGGGAGGGGGGGCTCAACATGCGAGAAAACTTAAACTGTAAAACTGTACAACAAAATGAACTGTATACAAAGCATTAACTAATTCCTATATACATTGAAATAACACAATATCACTCGTTAATCCCTTATCAAGCACACTAAACTGGTGGTAGTGAAAAATCCTGCTACTTCGGCCGTCTTGTTTTCTAACCGTCTAACCTCCGGTTGCAGGTTATCACAGTCCATAAAGTACCAAGGTACCAAACTTTATCAAGGAAACACCAAAACATCGCCGCTTTTAAACTAGATCTTATTCAGCACAATTTCATATCACATTTTATGCCAAGGCTTTGCTACATGTGACGTTTGATCTTTTCATTCCCCTACAGCAGAGGCATCTAGGCGGCGATGTTTAGCATCCATGACTACTCTAGCCATCTCCTGGCCCGACATTGTCTTGTCTAGTTTCTAAGAATCGCAACAAAAACCTGCATAGATGGTGCTAATGGTAAACCTGAAAGCTGTGTGAGCAAAGGCATAGTATTTTGACGGTTTGACCCAGTTGTAAATAATAAAAAGAGAAATCGCACAAACTTCAATTTGTCTTAATAACAAATTGTTTCCGGCTCTCGAGAAATAAAATTCAGAATAGTCTGTTTAAACTGAAAACGTCAACTTAACATTTTACGCAGTGGTGATGGTGGGGGGGGGGGTATGAGCGGGTCAAACCGTTTAGGAACTGGTGGACCGCGAATACGCGGCCATCACTGTAACTGTAATCCAGAAAGCACTATCGTAAGATTCTCAGTGTAAGGCCAAACTATCACAAAATGTTGAATCGAGGAACAGAAAATATAGCCCTCAAACTTCGACACCAGCCCTTAGCGCAATTAGCACTTTTTTAACTTCTTAGGTCTCCACTTATTGATGTCATTCGTATACATGGACCTTGATAAACAGGCAGCAGAACAGGAGAACTCGAAAGGCTTGTCTACTAAATTATTCAGACTTTCTCTCAAGCTAGCGCCATCTTCTCTTGCTTTTACTCGCAAAAGAGAGCCATCTACCCGGCTTGTATCAAACTCCGAGTTCTTCTTTTCGGCGGTTTTCTTCTGGGATAGAAAGAAGTTAAAATGGTTTTCACCGATGGAAATTATTTCGGACCGATTTGCGAAATTAATATTCAACTCACAGTTCGAAAGGTTGGAACACTTCAACAGTTCTCTGAGTTAGCGATAAAACAGATTAAGTGTGATCTCCGTTGTGCCTAAGGGCTGGATATCCCTGTTACAAACTGCAAAGCGGTTGGGTTTTCTGTAGCGAAACCAAATCATTTAAAATGACACAAAATATGGCAAACCAGAACAATCTTTTTAAACACAAGCCCATTAAGAATGAGATATTTTTTTCATATGTACAGTCTTTGACAAAAACACCAAAAAGCTTCTTTACGGACTTGTGTCTCAAAAATTAGCTACTTCGAACAACTAGATTCGCTACTGGCATCACATGCCATCCAATCACAAGGCCCCATCCTGCCGGCCGGGTATAATCCACCAATCATCTCTCTCCAAAATCAATTTTAGACAGCATCCAGAAATCTGGACTGCTGTTAGAAATTTGCCAAACATTTTCGATTTTTTTTTTCATATCACCAATTCAATTCGTAGTTACCACGTCGGGCGGCTCTTTTCTTCGTTCCATACCGGGATTTAAGAGTCTGGCATCTGCCCCTGGACCACAGTGTAACGACGACGTTACACTGTGGTCGCAGTATAATAGTACACACACATTAGCCCATTAGAAGCGCGCTGAGATCGCTTATCGTATACCTACATGCGTTTACGTGACCAAAGCTGACCTCACATTCTATCAGGAGCTAGCTTGGATATTCTTCTCTGTAGGCTACACTACTTTGCAGTCTTATTTCAAATTCACAGAATAAAAATTATCTGCGAATATCCTTGTAAGTAGGGAATTAGCTGTACAAAAAAACTATGATCATAGAGCGAGTTTTTGTGAATTCAGAAGGAGAAGGAAAATAAATGAAGACATTCAAGATTAGCATGTTAAGTTATTTCGATATAGGATGCAATGGAACATAATGGGGGGCGGGGGGCTTTATAAGGGTTTTTTCTCGGGAAGAATATCCAACCTAGGCAAACAAGCTATTAGTAAGAAAGCAACATTATTGTCCACCTGCTACACTAAAAAATAATCAGAGACTAACGTCACGCATTTTTGATTTTGATTTGATTAAACCACTAACTATTATGAGCGCGTCATAGAATTATTGAGCAACCACACAACGCACTTACAGAGGGAGAGGGGGGCAGGCATGGCTTGAAAGTGAGTCACAGCAAAAGAACTCCATTCACCAACAGTAGCAGCTTAAAATCCACAGTCATACTCATTATAATCTAACTGAGGTATTTGAAACATGCGCCAAAGATATTAAGAAGAAAAAGATGAAACTGGGTAATATATAATAATTTGTGTGACAATTAGAACAATGCCGAGAAAATTGGGGAGTTCAGACAGTGTTGTCAGTACATACACAGCCGAACGATTACGTATATGACCACCGGTTTGAGCTGATAAGACTTATTCCGCGCCAGCGCAACGGCGCTAAAAGCACGTCACTCCAAGAGTGTGTTCCACCCTACTAACCATAGTTACTACGCTAGTCACCGTAGTTACTACGCTAGTCACCGCACAGTAGAGGTATGCGTATGTGAACGTTTGTCGACTCTCGTATTCTCGCCGTTCGTTGTTTATTCTGATTACTTTTAATTAATTTTACATTGCCCCAACACCAGCAAAAAATGATTCCCCTCCAAATCTGAAAGGGAGTCCTTTTTTATGATGGTGACAATAATCAGAGCAGTCCCCGTCCGTGGGGACTCGCGAGAATACGGGGAGAGAGTCCCCGGACAAACAAAAACGCGGGGACTCCTCAAGTGGAGTCCTCGGGGAACGGCGAGAATACGCCTTTTGCTATTTTCATGCACTTGCTGTGTCTAAAGCTAACTACCAGTTAGCCAAAGTAGGTAAGAAAGGCAACTGAAAATACCTGTACAGGTATTTTGGATCTTCGTCTAGCATTTAGCCCAAAACTGCAGCGTTCACATTAAAGTAACTGTTCACATAAGCATACCTCTACTGTAGTTACTACGCTAGGCTGGAACGCTTTTTTCGGTCAAAGATCTGGCCACGGCCTGATCGGACCAATCACGTTACAGAAATGCGTAGTTACTACGCTCCCGAGCGTGGTAAGCAGATAGTTACTATTTCGAGAAGGTTGGAACGTTCAGCGTGGTAACTTTTCGTGAGGCTAGAACGGAAATAATAACTAATAGTTACTACTGGTAGAGGGGTGGAACACACTCCAAATAACATCTCTTCATCATCCTTTCCAAGACTGAACGAAAACCTTGTGAGTAGTGAACCGGAAGACGAAAAGCTTATTTTCTGTTTAAATCATTAAAATCACCGACTGTTGTCGTTATGATTTGTTTGACGATTCATTCTCACTAATTATTAAATTATAAAAAGTTTGAGGCAAGTTTATACAGACATTTCAACTCCCCATGTCACAGGAATGAATACTGTTTACGTGTATTAATCTTGTTTCCCTCAGAACGAAGACGCAAGATCCTTCATCATTTGGAATTACATATTGTTGTGGGTTATGAGTGTGCAAAATGCTGAATTGACCACTTTTCTAGGTAAAATTTGAATTTGTTGCTTCTAAAACTGCCATAGTTGTCCAGACAATCGTGTTGTTAATACCAATAGAGGGCTATGAAGTTTTCTAGAAGACTAGATGGGTTGGCGCGCGTAAGTTGGCACGCTGCTACGTCAGTGCATGAAAAACTGAGAACCAGCAAGGTGTGGTAGGAAGAGACGTTATTTGGAGTGAAGTACTTCAAGTATTCAAGTTAGCTCAGAGGTTTCCACGAGAAACTAATTCCCGTAAGGTTGATCTCACCTTAGGGTAGAATACCTTGCACATAAGCTGGCGCGAAAAGAAATTCGACTGGGTCCACAGATTAGGATAGGACAAGGACGCGACAGCCCCGGTGTATCTCTGTCACGTCAATAACCAATACAAAGGCACCTGATTACGTATACAGAAACAACATGTGGCGCGTCCCCAAAACAGTATTGCTATAAAGCGCGCGCGCAGGGCGCTCATCTTCTAGAAGGCGCGTTCGGCCGCGCGCTCAAACTCCGCACTCACTTTCGGTCAACGCGGTACGAGTCTACACTATTTCCACTGGATTTGAATCACTCCCTGGATCCTGAGCGAAAGACATAATTGGCAGTCCTTTAGAGTCGCGCGGACTTGTTCCTCACTGGTTCTTATCCTTCCCGAATGAGTAGTGATCTGACCCCCCCACGACCCCTAGGTTTGGGTGGTGGGCGTAGTTCTTGATCTGGTGGAGAGAAATCAGCTGGTTGGGGAATGAGCTACCAGATGGCTTCATGTCCATGCCGGTCATTGACATACCCATCTGACCCGGACCTTTTGAGAACGCTAGGTGGTCGTACGGGAAATACCTAAAAAATAAACATTTGTTAAAAATAAAGTCTGGCGAAATTATGGTCCCCATTTTTTACCTTTTCTTGTTTTGGTAAAATCCTTAAAGGACCTGTTGTAACTTGAGAGAAAAAAAATCTTGCGTTAAGAAAAGGAATGTAGGAAGATCTAAGGGAATATTAGAAAATAAAAAGTTTCAAGAATAAGGAATTGCTGTAGATTCATTTGTGTTGATATGGTTCATCGTGGTCATTCTCTGTTGTAGTAGTCTGCTGTAGATTACGTTTATTTTGTATTTTTGCTTTTTTTTTTCGTTCAATATTATACACTGATTCACTCTACGTCCCAAATCTCTCATCTCTCACGTTTTTTTTGTTTTTTTTTTGGTATGGAGAGTTTTGGTATGACGTGTGTAGGTATACGGAATGGAACGATTCTTTCTTTTTCTTTGTGTGCGTATTACAGAGAAACGACTCATTTGGCTCTTTTGGACCAGGCTCTCACTTATTACTTCCAAGGAGTTCATTGGTCAGAAATACAGATCATGTGGAGAAATACAGGTTACACAAGTTATTCCATGTTTCTCATTAAAACCAAGGGGGCCGCGCGGGGCTGAAAATGGCCCGGGACGGGCCAATAAATTTGAGACGCCCAACAGAGTTTGAAAAAAAAATCTTATGTCAGAATTTTCGAACTGAAACTGTAGGTATCTACTGTGAGTTGTACTTTAAATTCCACTTTCATCTTTGACTGGCTATAGCCGACCCATCAAATCTGTCTATTTCCAAACAGAGTTTAGCTCCAATAGCTTTTTTTCTGTTTTACTAAAAAAAAAAATGAGCAGAATGTATCTAATGACTTTTGTTTGTTTTGGCCATTTCACTATCTTATACTCACGAAACAGAGCGACAAAAAATGGTTACAAAAAATGCTGCAAAAACAATCGGCGCGGTCTTATCTGAGGTTTTGTAACATAGGGTCAAGAGAGAGGCCAAGCCTCAAATAACGGCCGAAAAAATTCGCGGTGCCACGATAATGAATCAGGTTTTTTTTCGGGATGAAGTTGTTTATCTTTTCGCTGATGTAAATTACTTGGGTTGGAAAAGGATAGTTTTGTATGGTATTGCAGAGGCATTATGATGACGATGAGATTTTATTACGCATTGGACAATACATGGGAAATTATTTATCTTTATACACGAGGTCTTTCCAAATATCAAGTTTCATTAAGATCCGATTCCCCATTCAAAAATTAGACATACGTCAATATTCCGGATTCCCCCTCCTTCCACTCCCCCCACGTCGGATCGGGGAAATGACTTTTTCCAAGTTAGTTTGGTCGGGTCCCTAATATGCCTGCCAAGTTTCATCGCCTAGCACATCTGGAAGTGCCCTAACTCGAGATGAGTGGACAGACCGACCGACCGAAAGGTGATCGGTATTTGGCACTTGAGCGAAGCTGCAAGTGCCATAAAAACTGGGAAAGGCGGTGGGTTGTGAGGAGCTCAGTAGCTATTCGACATGTATGAGGGGATACCCAGCCTGTATGACAAATGTGAAGACAAACTTACCCCCTTGATGTATGATTTCCTCCTCCCATTCCCAACTGACCCCCTCCAAGGGGTAGCATCCCTGCCGTGTTGATCGGTGTGAACGCTGACGCTGACGATACTGACTTGCTCACATCGTAACCCATACTGTGCATGGTATGCATGCTGTGCGCCGCATGGCTATGCCTCAAATCCTCACTAAGCTGCCTATGATCTAGTGCTAACCGGTGGTCTAGAGCGCTGGAACCTTGACCGCAGGGATCCCCGGACATCCTATCGTGATGACCGTGCCCACCATGGCCCATGTCCAATCCGGAGCTGAGGTCGCTCGGTTTCGACCAATAGGAAGGATCGACGCGGAGCGCAGCCGCTACCGCCGCCGCAGCCGCCGCTGCTGCTGAGCCACTCAGCGCCGGGCGTTTGTCCGCGCGCTCAGCATGTTTCTGCATATGTTTCGCGAGGTACGTCTCCTGCGTATAGGACTTCCCACAATACTGACATATATGTGTCTTGAGGTGTTTTGATTCTTTATGTTTAGGAATATGTTCCAGGAGGCTAGACTCGTCAGAGAAACATTTGTAGCAGCTGTTGCACTTGTAAGGTTTGTCAGTTTGGTGGCAGCGGCTGTGGCTTTGAAGGTTGCTCAGTTGGCTGAAGGCTTTCGTGCAGCCCGGGTGGCGACATTTATACGGCTTGTCCCCAGTGTGGGTTCGGATGTGCTGCTGGAGATGGCTCAACTGTGTGAACTTTCGTTGGCAGATCTCACATCGGTATGGTTTAATACCTGTAAAATTAACAATCATAAATAATGTTAAAAAGAAAACATACAAATAATTTTTATTCAAAATACTCAATGTCTCAAACATTCAGGTGATCCTAGGGAATAAGAAACGTCAACCAAACAAATCCCCAAAACTGGCTCAAATCCTACGTGTACCAATCAACAACGTTTGTTGCGGTGACGTTTCTGGTTCTTCGCTAGGGACACGGCGTTTGTTCGTCGGCACGACGAGTATTGGCCATCAATGGGCAAATCAGTGACACTAACGTATTATAGACGACTTAAAAAATCATTTGGATTCGACTTCGAATGGATTCGTTCTGGTCTATATTAAACGAATCAGATTTGAAAGAAGGTGTACATTATCTTCATTTCTCCTTTTTCCTCTTACCCCATTGTTTTGGTACTTCTAATTATGATCGGTTATAAAATTAACAATAATAATAATACTTTCGTGTTAAGATGCGAGGACGAAAAGCAAATAGTATGTGTTTCTGTTTTGGTAGTCAGAATTTTGCCGGCGTCTAAGGCCATCTATGGGGGTATTTGCCTTTTTCAATAAATTATTATTATTCTACTCATGGAAATAAACACTCTTACTAATTTAATTCTTCGCTCCCGACCGCCAATTCCGCCTTTCATATTATCTATGAGCACCTGGCGGACTTGTCGGGAACTGATCCAAACTTAAATACTAGATGGCATGAGCAACGTAGCCAACAATGCCAAGATGTGGTTGACTAAAAACACACTAATCTCGATAGCACTCTTTGGACAATGCATGATTGCCAGTTTGATTAAAAAAAGAACAAGCGGGAATTCCCCGGAAAAAAGTCCAACTTGACAGTTATGTCGGAGAACAGCCGATGTCACGATCAGATAAATACACACTGTATGCATGTGATTTTCTCACAATTTTATCGAAAAAAATTTAATAAACTCCAACTCCTTCTGTGGAGTTGGGACACTACTGACGTGATGTGCTTCTTCCAAACCTTGAATGAAAAAAAATAAAATAATAAAACGTGTATTTTCTTTCTCTTTTTCGCAACGCATTAACGATGTTGTTAAATGAATAAAATGATTCAGTTATTTGCAGATTTTTTGCTCTATTTTCTCTTTTCTCATTATTTCTACTTCAATAAAGCGGCAGTGTGTTAGCACCGTTTTCATTACATTAAACATACAAACATCATACCTTACCAGTTACCCTGCATGCTACGATCATGTCGTTGGACACTCTTGATGTAAGCCGTGACGTATGTAAGCCTGATTTTCTATTTAGTGATAGTTTAGCTGGCTTTTCTTTTTATTTTCAGGTATTTGAAATTACTGCCAAAAAACAAAGAAAACGGAGTTTCCGCGAGTTTCAATTTGTATGTAGATTGCATGGCTCAACATTATGTTACCTTGACAAACATTCACAAATGTTTGGGACAGAAGTACGCTGCGAAAAAAAAAACCATAATGCCATCAGCTTATCGTGTCCGGAGGTTGCTGAAAGGAAGAAGAAAAATAGCTGGAAACTGTTTTTCTCTGGAATCGGCTCTAGGAGATATGTTTAAGTACAAGATTTAACTTTAGAAAAAGTATTAAAAAGGTCAATAAAACGTCTTTTACAGTAAAACAAAAATGGTTACGTGCACACGAAAGAGGAGCTAAAAATTCCACACATGTTTTCCAGAAATTAATATTCGTGGAAATCTCCGAAGTCGCAAAATTATTGAAGCCATAAAATGTTTTGCTAGGTTTTTTAGCGCTTCCCAAATCCTATTTGACAAAATTTTCTTTTCCCGATTATTTGAGAAATTGAAGGAGATACCTTAGAAAAGATTTCCTAAGAAAATACAAGAAGCTTTGGCTCCAAATCTGATGCCGTTTACCTAGCTTTGAGCTGATGTTGATAGCCGTTTACTTCTCTTCCGTCTTCGCCGTTGCTTATCGCACAAGAAATAGTAAGGATGCTGGTAGGAGGCGTACTCCGCGCGCTGACCAGCTCTGGAGCACGTCTATAGAACCAATCAGCTTTGACTCCTACTTTTCCTCCACCGCGGGTTGACAGCGATTTAGCTATTTGTAGAGGTAACGAAACTTGATGTGTCGCGAAGTAAGTAACCTCCGCTCGTTCGTAGCGGACAAGGTATGAGGAAATATTCGACTCCGCATAGTCATATTACAGAGATAGGGAGACGGAGGTTCTGTCAGATTATTTGTTCTTGGTACAAGTAAGTAGGTACATGAAAGCTTACCCAAGTGTATCCGTGTATGTTGACTAAGATAGCTGCTGTTGGCGAATGCCTTGGAACACTGATTGCATTTGTAAGGTTTGGCCTCACGCATGTGGATTTGAGTATGTAGCTGGAGGTCGGCCTTCGAACCAAATATCTAAAAAAAAAAGAATAAAGATTATAAATAATTTGACTTTGCTAAAGCGTTTCATCATGACTCGCGCTCTTTTTCGCGCCAAAAAATCCGAGGTCCGCCTTCCCACCAAATATTAAAAAAACGCATTAGTTGTAAATATCAGCCGAGCATTTGGAAACCTGGAATTTTTGTCAAATGTTTCCGAAAGAAAGCGATTTGGCAAATACTTGGAATTCCGAAGAAAATGGAATTACGCAGGTAATGCCTGGTAAACGTAACATCGAGCCCACTAGGAAAGTTCGTTTTAATTATTCTTCCGAGAATTTCCGGGATGGTAACCGAAAAATCACATTGACGGGAATCCACTGAATTGCAAAGTTTATCCGTGAGACGAAAAATGCATGATGGCAAAACAAAGCCGATGTTTATACAAGTGACATTTCGTTAGGAATTTTCGTCGGATGGAAGAACGAGGCGAGGTTTTTCCAGCCGCAAAAATATATTGATCTTGGCATTTTCCGGACATTTTCCTACTGCGTGAAATCGGCTAGAACCTCACTGATATGTTTTTTTTTTACCTTATTGCATGTTGTAGCTCATGTTTCACACAATTTCATAATTTAAACAATACTTAAAAATACGTGAGTCGTCCGTCGTACTTGTAAAAAAAAATAAACAAACAATATACTGAACGTCACTTGTATGCTTTTTTTTATCTTGTTGCATTTTGTACCTCAAATTTCACACTACTTAATAATTAAACAAAAAATAAAATATGGGAATGGCCCTTAATCGTACTTTAGTAAAAAAAAAAAAAAAATCCCGACTTAATCCTACGGCGAGACGTAAAAATACAAGAGCAGCTACTGTCAAAATTAAGGGCAATACGGCTCCTCAATCGTACTTTTCTCAAAAAATGAGCACCTTCTTTTTTCTGATTGGTCAAGGCAGAAGCCAACTTCAGTACTTATGTTTAGTTTAATTACTTCCAGTTCAAAACATATAATTAAGTAAGCTACTAACAAAGCAAACTCGAATCTCGACCAATAAAAATGTCATCTTAATAGTTTTTCACATCCCATAAAATATTACTACAACGGTGATGATGTCGGCTCTTTTTGTTATTTTTTTTTCAAATTAGATTTAAGTTTATTGCTTAACCAGTGACTCGGAAGCGTAATTTCCTCATTTAATGTCTGCTCGACTGATGCCAAAATCCCTCAGGCCTTCTGCATACGCGCCAAAAACGTTAGCTGTTTTTTGCTTCCCCGTACATTGAGATGGTACGACACTAACGGCTACTAATGCTGCCTTCAAATGAAAAAGATATTAACTAGGCTGAAAAATAAAAGACTTACGAAATTACTCAGTGACCGACAAAATTTACTTTTTGCATAAAGACTGAATTTCTTACAAGGGAGAAATAAACTTGGAATGACTCTGAACTGAAATGAATCTGGAAGTCTAGGAAGCCAGTGTCGAATCTTCTAGCCGCGAGTTCAAATCTCGCCCGGGGAGCATCTTGGTTCACTTCTTACGAAGCATTATTTTTATTTCCGCGGGTTGTTTAGAAAAAAAGGACTATTGGCCATTGTCCTCATTTCTGCCTGCAAATAAAAGCGAACAAAAAATATTATCTCGGCTGTAAAACAAATTTATAATACTAAAACTTCATTTATGTGCCAAAGGCGAGACACGAAAGTTGTTATTTCCGCAAGCGTTTGTTTACCGAAACAAATAAACAAAAAAGATCGCGTAAGTTGAATGAAAAAAAAAATGTTTGATTAACTAGGCCGAGAAAGTCAAACTGATGAAAAGATAACTCGCAAAACATTGTCACAAATGCCAAAGACCGGACACGAAAGTTGTAATTTTTTTCAGTCAATTGTTTGGCATTATAAACAACCTTGTATTTATTTATTTTAAGTCAAATACCGGCAGACTAGTGCCATAATAAATATCAAAATATATTAACACTTTTACACACAAAGCTGGGTCGTGTTGGTAAAGCAAACTGTCGTATAGTCTTGAGGTAATAAAGTTGTTGTGGCTTTTTAATAATAGTAATAACAATTTATTTTGTAACCCGCCTATCGATAGAGCGGAGCAATCTGACGGATTTGTGTACGATACCAAACAAATCTCAACACAAATCCGAAAATCAAGACACTTTTCCAAACTATGCCTTTCAAGTCCAGATATCCTGCAAAAAATTCGTCAACATCATTAGTTCATTAGCGAAGGGCAACTCATTTTCGAATTCATTTGACGCTTCAAGATGTTCCAACACCCTAGAGTCTGAGGTCAAAACTCGACGGTCTTCGGGTCATAGAGATTATTATTACCAAAGAACACACGGCCACAACAGCACAGCTACGATAGAGTATCAACTTACATTGTCACAAACACCAGATGAGGGCAAAAAACTGTCTCGTAATTTACGTAATTTACGAGACAGTTTTGCAAAATTATTCTTTGTGTCAAAGATGGAATATACATGTGCACATTTACTTTACAACGAAACATGTATGGACAGATTGAACTTGTCTGGTGACACTGTGTTTATGTGTAATCTATACATTATTGAATAATGCACAGACATTTTCTGTTGCTTACGTTGAAACAGACAAGAGAATAAATACTTACGTCATGATAGAAAAAGACAAACTATTGAAACGTGACTCGTTCAGAGTTATACTAACTAAATTTCGGCATATCAAATGACCGGATAATCTGTTTTAGCCTTTTTTACATGACATTCATAACATCCTTTTTTTATATCGGAACTCGTCTTTGGGGCGGAATTAGTTATCATGTGTGACTATTTAATAGTAAACTCTTATAATTAAACTACTTCAAAAACTTGAATTATTA
This sequence comes from Branchinecta lindahli, assembly GCA_023053555.1. Classification (NCBI taxonomy): domain Eukaryota; kingdom Metazoa; phylum Arthropoda; class Branchiopoda; order Anostraca; family Branchinectidae; genus Branchinecta; species Branchinecta lindahli. The sequence goes on along the minus strand of JAKZAO010000009.1, from coordinate 31,007,595 downwards.
AATTAATATTATACTCCTCGTGAAAACAACAAATTAACTTTTGCCAATGAAGTGCGAAACAAAAGACGTAAGAATTAAGTGAAGACCGAGGCGAAGACCCGGGACCTAAATTAGGTTTCATGCTTCTATTTATTTCGGCATTTTTTAAGATTGAAATGAAGAATAAACAAGCCTCTTCTATAGGCTATGAACACTCTACGCACGTCACATTCCAATCAATCTGACACCTGTTCTATCTGGGGATTAGACAAGCAGACTCAACAAGAGAAACCATTCTTCTCACGAGACCTGAGCAAATATCACATGAGCGGTTTGAGTGACGGTCTACCAGGAGGCCATTTTGATATTCTAACAGGCGAGAAAATTGGATCATAGGCTGATCCTTCGGTACAAGATATATTGACACCGTAACTTTGTAACATGCCGCCGCTACTCTTTTGAAGAATACTCGCTAAAATACTGTTAGTTTTGAAAAAGTAGTTGAATAAGGGCTGTGAAAAACGTACTACGATTCATGACACGTTCTGGATAATAAAAAAAACAATTGTGTGAACGTATGAACGAATGGCTACAAATAAATATAAGATGGAATGTTATAGGCCTACAGGGACTATTACTGAGAAAAATAGATCAAGTAGATTCTGAAGTGAATTTAGAAGAACTGAGTCTTACATTCAGACAAGGCCGTTTCCAGGGGGGTTAGGGGGCTCGACCCCCCCCCCCCAAAAGTAATAGTTGTTTGTAGGCTTTAACCTCTGATCTATGTATTTTTTTTGTACTTTTTGGTCCGACCCGTGGGCAATCCCCCCCCCCCCGAAATAAATTCCGCGGGCAACCCCCCCCCCCGCCCGAAATAAATTCCTGGATACGGGCCTGCATGCAGATGACGATTTTAAGATCGTACCCTTCCAAATTCCGATACACCTAATGTCACAGACTAAACGTGTCCAGTTGGGACCTCTTTCACTAAAAGCATGTCAAAAACTCGTAACTAAAGCTCAAATCGAAGTAGACAAAGGATTCTAATATTCGAACATGTAACCCGTTACGGGCAGTGCTCTCTTAGGGTGTAGTTAGTTTACAGTGTATTATTTAATTTTGTTAATAAAGAAAAATGAAACTGAAAAAAAATGAAAAAAATGAAACTGAAAACTGAAAAAAAACTGTAAAAAAAATATGTCACTCGGGCGCTTTTCCTGGTGCGACCCAAAAGCCGCAACATTCAGAAATGACGGCTAGGCGTCTCCTGAACACTCACTAGACACGCAAATTTTCGTTCCGAAGTAAAAAACACTGTTTGCTTAAAAGTGTCATTATGCCTACTAATGAACACATTAACCAAGGCCTTTTCGCTTGTCTGAGCGTAGCAGTAATGAATTTATGACCCATGAACAAAATTTTAGACCGTTTTCCCACACGCATTCGACCACACCATTAGAGCCGAATCCTCTAACCCGGGTTTTCTGCAGCCACGGTCCTCCCCCAAACCTCTTATTTCGGAATCTCCTAAATAACCACATACGAAACTGAACCGAGCTACTTCAAATTTGCGAAAATCTTCTCGCCTTTCTGATTAAGAGTCTAGCGTCTTCACAGTTTCACGAATGGGACAAACTACGGTACTGCCGTCTTACTCATACAAGTAAGTACCATTGCACACAATTATATCCTATACTGGTTAATTTCCGGAGTTTACGCATGCCCCACGTCATTTTTCCACATTAATTTCGCCCCGTTTAAGAATTTTCCCACGTTGGTTAGAAACAATTTCCAGAAAAATGCGATGATGCTCCACTAATGACAAGTGTTGGATAATTAGAAAAAAAATCTTGGGAAACCATATTGGTATGCACAGACACGCACCCTAATGAAACAGCTAAATAAAGGGCGAACAAGGGGGTAGGCTAATTACGTGTCGGGGTACGGTAACAAAGCAAGTCGGTGAAGCGTTTCGGTAACGCCCATATATATAACTTTGGGGAATGAAACCTATTCTTAATAACTACTGAAATAAAAAATCTGGGATTTTAAGTGGCATTTTCATTTAAAAGGGATTTTTATCTAGGCTATGGAGCTAAAGTAAACATAATGAAGTGGAAATGATAATTGGCGGGAAGAAAAACGGACCTGAACAGGAGAAACCAGATTAGCGATTAGCGCACCATACAATCGGAAAATCCCCCTATTGCCTGTGGAACCAGCACCCCCGCCCAACAATTTCAACAAACTCGCGTCACTGAATTTTACTGCAAGACAGGAAAGAACTTAATAAGTATTCCATTCTGTTCAACTGGCAACAGAATGCCAGTTCCAGTCGGGGGGGGGGGGACCAAAATTTAAACGAAATTGCATCATTGAATTCAAGACAGAAAAGAACTTAAAAATTATACCATATTTTTTTAAGTTTCTATGCTAGACGAGGTACAAATCCAAGGTACTAACTCCGACCAATGCACATTTCCAGCAAAATCCAAGACCAACTAAAATAAACACAGTATTGCCTCTCCGTCTCTTGATGCCGAACTACACAATTTTTAGCGGCTTCGAACTCTCAAAAGCAATCTTACCGCATCCGAGTTACCTTGCTGTAACCGCAATAGTCGCTACCAGAAAACACACTCACACAACCCGAACGAAAAACAAAGAAAAAACTGAACCTTTTTTGCGTCCGCACTCTCTGTGCTCGAGGTGTCACGCCTATAGTGCATATCCAGCTCGCAAGACCTTGATACGTCATGTTGCATCTCTACCCGTTCTATCGTTAGCTGAGGCGACTGGTACAACCCATACGACTTTGGGTAGCCTGGGTACATCGGCACAGGCCGATTCACGTGATGGTCAAGCGACATGGCACTCAGCATGGAACCTTTTGTCAATGTCCGAAACTGGTGACAACGTTCGCACGCGACAAATTCAAAACCGACTGAGCGTGCAAAGGGAGATCACAATGGGGCGTTGAAACATAAAGTCAATTCAATGTTCCGTCTGATCGGTCACTCTATGGGGTCAAAACCCGAAATGATATATGTACACGTCTTGGGGAAAACCCCTAGTAGTTCAAAACACACTTAGAACCCCGTCTCAGAAAATAAGAATAAGTTCACCGGGTTGAATCGGGGACGAAATCTCAGTCCACAATTTTATTCTAACTCAAAACTCAAGCAAAAACACCTTCAAGATATCGCTTCCAAATCTCAACTGCTACGAGATGAGAAGATGAGCGTGGGTCGTCGCGCAAAAAATTTACAACCCCTATGCCCCTCCTACTGGCGGAGGCCCAGCCAATCTGCTCCGGAGAAAAAAACGGGTAGCTACGCTACGTCACAGGGGTTCATATTCATGGGAAAATGGGCATAGAAGAATGCAGAGATTAGGTCCTAAAAAGAAGCCAAAACCCCGGCTGGACAAAGGATCCGTACGGTCCAGAGATTCTCGATGTGTAAGTAAATAAAAAGAATAAAAGTGGAAAACGAGAGGATTAAAAGATTAGCCTTTGGTGGGAAATGGGGGTGTAGATTGGTTTCCAAGATTTGCGAAAGAAACGGTGAGAGTCTAATTACACAAAATATTTCTAGTGAGGCATGTCCTTGTCCTACGCCCAAAAAACAGATGGCAATTAGTGAGAACCACAAATGAGATATTTTTCTGTGGCAAAATCACAGTATGTCTCCAAAAGTAGAGAATTGAATAATTAGGAATTGACGACTGACACATGTTCGTTCAGTGCTCAAATATTGGTGCATCAATTATTCTTCGTGAATAAGAAATGTGACTCAGATCTGAAAAGTAGATTTTGGGACGATTTATCGAGCAATGTGCAAGAACAGAATATAATAAGTAGCTATTTAAAAGCCGATTTTTTAATACAAGACAAGTAAAACCGCCAAGCTTTTCAAAACTTAGTTGGGTAGGCTTTTTACATACAGTTATTGCTCGAGTTACTGTCACGAACTTGCAAAAACCTCGGCAAAAACATAACAGCGGGTAACAAAGTCGTTGGCTGTGCACGGTTTCAAACCAAAACGACACGAATTTATTCCGATTAAAAGGCAGAAGCCGCTAGTCCTGGGCAAGCTCAAAATAGATCTTGACAAAAATGTCAGACACAAGACAGATATTCAGTTGATATATGAATACATGGCAACAACAGATTTGGCAGTAACATTTCTTTCAGTAAACTGTTCCAAGGTTGTTTCATTATGTCTCTTTAATTTCCGCAAGCATCTTTAAAGTTTAACCGAAAAGGGCTAGGATAGGACAATCTAGTTACCCATCACTTATTCACTTAAATTGGCTTGAAGACCCGCTGAAAATCAGTTACTTCGTTGTTCCGCTATTCACAAATAACCGATTTTCAAATAGTGGAATCTCCGTGCGATTTGTGGTGCCTCTATTTGCTGTATGCCTTACGAGAAAGATTTATCAGTTTTTTTTTGTTCAGGCACTAAGCAAGGTATTCAAATACTTATAGTTCCTAGAATATTTATTTACTTTATCACAGTTTCGTTTTCTGGAGATGACTCTTGCCAAGAAGGGCAGGAATATCACATCGATAAAACTCAGCTGATGCATCCGTTTAATGCAGTCAATCCCATCTCTTAGTTGTGATTAACTTTGTTTGGATTAAAATTTTGCTGAAAGATAAAGTACAGTTGCATTCATAATGGTCACTCCAGTCAGTTGGCAATGGTTTATCCTGTTCAGTTACCTCCTTTAAATGGCCGGATCAACACACCAACCTAAATCTCTAATCTACCTCACATTTGAATTTATCGAGAGTCCTGAACCGGCTAAATTCTAATTGGCACTTTGGAGAACACGTACACAATCAAGATAGAATCCAAATTAAATCAACGCCAATTCCAGATTCTTAGTACTGATACTGCGTCTGTCTTTGGCGACATGAAGTCATTTCTCAATCCGTAAAGTAGCATAAATCCGGTGCATGTGAAGAAAAAGAAGAATCGAAAAATAGTTGTCCGGAATTCGATCAGGATATTAACCCAGAGCAAGAAATTACCGGGAAAATGCCGAACTCGGAGCCGGGAACCAGGCCAAAAACATGTCATTCCAGGAATTGGGGCATCCATCTTGTTCCAGGAAACGGACATAACGCATGGTAACAGAGAGATCAGCGAGCGCCAGAAACCTTAAAATTTTCTCTTACATCCTCTTGTCCCCAGATCTACAGACTCGTGCAAAATCTCAGTGTCGAATTTAGGTTGCGTGGATTCTAGGCTCTTATCGAATGCCGTTTACATCACATTCTGCTCGCACTATTCATCCGGTAGTTAAGTAAAGCGAATACACGAATTCCCTCTTATTATCCCTACACGAACAGCCGGAAACAGATAGTAATTAGAACTAATACATCAGAAGGTTTCCGCCTGGTTCCGGTGAATCCGGCCAAACTATCGACTTCGTAGGAAAACGGAGACGGAAGATGGGAAACCGGATTCCGGTAGTACTTACAACCTCTTTGATCAATTGGTTTAGAGTGTCGATAGTGGGTAGGCCAACATCTTTACGATCGATCTGTTTCTTATCTTTTTAGGGGCTGCTGCTATCCGGAAAAGAATCAAACGCGAACGAAAATGAAGCCACAATTCATTTTGTAAATTTTTGCCTCCCAAAAGTAAATCCGGCCACAAAACCTGACTCTAATTTTTCTTTTGTCTTTTAATATATAATCCGGTCAAAAAAACTCCACAGCACATAACTGGAAATATAACTGCTCGTTCGAAGATAATCACAGTCATTTCAATCACCCCGAATGTCCCACTCCATAACCGAACCAAAATTTATTTTGATAACCCCATCAAACATCCAACCTGCATAGGGCAAAAAAGCGTCGCAAGAAACTGTTTTGGCATTATGATTTTTTTGTTTCACCTTAGCCATTCGTGCCTTCAAAATAATGCGGCCCAGGACACATCCGACGAATCTCAAACAAAATCGGGTTCCCGTCAACTTTGCCTTTTAGTTTATTTTACTTGCATTTGATTCTAGGACCTTGCAAGCTGAAACTCAGCCGCAAACTACGCTCACTCTATCTTTGCGCCAAAGTTTGTTTACCCTCCCGATGTAACAGACACAGCACCTTGCAATCATTTAAAGATAACCCCATCACCCTGAACATCCAACCTGCTTAGGACAAAAAAGCGTCGCAAGAAACTGTTTTGGCACGATGATTTTTTTTTATCTCACCTAAGCCCATTCACGTGCCTTCATAAAAACACGGCGCAAGAAATATTCAAAAAAGGCGCGCAAGAAATATTTCCCGCGCAAAAACTCGGGCGGCGTGCGACGGAGGCAGGGGCAGCTTTTTGTCCGTTGGAGGCGCTCTCTCGAATCGGAGCAAAAAAGAGCGTCCCCGGGTCAATTGTTCACTGGGAGAAATGCTTTTGTAAATTCGAAATAAATCATGGTAGAAATTGTTAGAAAAAGTTCTCGGTGGGAAAATTCTTTTAGATGACAAAAAGGAAACGGTTGGCAGAGGCACGACGGCCTTTCTTGGCAGAATGGAGTACAGTGGTCGAGCACACTCGTTGGAACTGTGGGGAAGACAGCGAGAGACAAATGGGTTTCCAGATATAATGAAATGGATATGGAGAAAAATCAAGGGGGGCCAAGGACATTTTCCCCAATTCATTAACCGTTAGGAACTGCAGTAAATGTATACCAGTGAGGCATACGCAACAGCTATAGCCCCACCCACCACAATATTCCAGTCAAGATACCGAACGGGTAATCAAAAATGTATTTTTGTTCTTGAGCTGTTAGTATGACAAAATGTCCTTTTAATAAAAGACTAAAAAGTTCCTTTTTTGCGCTTCTGTTTGCAAGACCGGGTGACGAACGTTAGTTTTAAACGGTACTTTTTATTGGCCTCACTCCAGTTGTGCAATTCACCAACCAAATTGCTTTTCCTTATCTTTGTTAGGTCTGTTGTCAAAATTTGTTCATTTACGTCAGTACGATTGACAAAATACTCAAAATATTTTTGCGTATCGTGTATTTCCCAGTTATCGAGCTCATCTTTCCTTTGGGGTATCTAGAAAAACCCGGTTCTCTATGATTTATTCGAAACTAAATAAAACTAAAACACCGTGTATCACGTTGACTGCAGTTCTACACAAACGACCATGAAAGTATTAATTTTGAAAACAAACAGTTCCATTTATAGCGGCAAAGAATATCTTTTATATCGGCAAAGAATACCCATAAATTTTCTGTAATGACTCGTCATTCAGGGGGCTTGTCATTTCCGATGCTTCTATGTTGCTATGTTGCCCGAGCCTCACCTAGTTTCCAAAAATTCCACTTGGGTCGAATCGGCGTTCTTGCTCAGATAGAGCCAATCCCGGACCTCCTTGGACGTGAGACCAAAGAGACTCCTCCCTCAAGGCAATATTGTATCCCAGTGGGTATTTCTCGAACTATCTGACACTCGGTCAAGAGCGAATCAGAAATCTCTTATTGACAAGCCCCCTGAATGGTGAGTCATTACAGGAAATTTATGGGTTACTGGTATTACGGACAGGCATAACACGATGGTAAAAATCTGTATTTTTTCAAATGTTTTCACATGTAGACTGTCAGTTGCAAGGCAGGTAGTTTTTTTTCCAAAACAGTAAACACCAAACCAAACTTATTATACTTTGCAGCAAAAAGAAAGTCCTGAGGTTTGCGCTACAAGAAGAAGTTACCATCTCCATCTTCACTACTTGAGGGTATTGCACCTAGAATTCACCCCCCGTGTCTAGACCTCATGCTTACGGGACAGATATTGACACGTAATATACACCCAATTTGCCAATATCGCGCAGGCCCTAACGCACTTAATGGGGCAATAACTCAAACAAATTTGCACGTTTATGCCTTATTCTTGTCACTGACACAGGTAGGCTTATGTAAACTGCAGAAGTAATTGACTGCAGGTCAGTAACATGTGTGAGAATGAAAGGTTCTAGTTGCAAGAAATTCTGTATTCTTGGTATTTAGATTTTGAACCAATTCCGGGTAGAGTTGTGGTTTTTGCACTCGAACAAATATGTTTCCAGATTCTCTTAAAGTGTAACCGAACGGCTGAGTCCGACAGTCGAGTTAAACATCACTTATTCACTTAAATAGGCCTGAAAACCCGATAAAAATGCGCTATTTCGTTTGTCCGTTATCCACAGAAAATCGATTTCATAGGATGAATTTATTCTTTCGGATTTGTGGTACCTCTATATGATTGTCCCTCTACGCCTGAAATGTTTCCCAACTACAAATGTAAGCCATTGCCAAAAATAAAATATCAGATTCCTTGCAGGACAAATCGTAACAACATTTTCCGACTCCCTACAGGCGCAACTTTTCCGAGCTTAGCATCTTTAAACCGGGAAATGCAGGCCTTTGTTGAAATTCAAATTCTCCGCGTCTGGATGAATTTTGAGCTGTCGTGCAAGCAGCGCACTCTCTGAACAGCATTGAAAAAAAAATACAAATCCCTTGGATGAGTCAAAATATTTTAGTGTGTTCTAATATCAGAAACTTTAAGGACTATTTAGTTTCCTAGTATACTGGTGACGCATGACAGGACAATCGTTCAAAGGTATTATTCAGGCCAAACTGACTGCGAATCATATCTGAGGGCTCTAAACGGCCTATCTTGGCAACGGCCCTCTTCAGGCTATAGCCAGAACGGACCTGCAATCTTGCAGGCTTCAGCTAAAAGATGACCCCGAGAATGACCCTTGCTATGAAGGGCCGAAATATCGCTAATTAATAATTTGTAAGCACTTTGATCGACCGTCTAGCCCAATAAACGGCATTATCATGGAGGTTATATTACTATCAGATATAATTCATATCACGTAAAATTCATCCGTACATCTCAATAAATAGAAAAATATAATAAAGCAATTTTTGGCTACGACAAAAAGTTAAACATACTATACAAAACGTTAAGTATGTTTTCAGGCATCAACTGGACGGACCAAGATTCTATTCCTCGTTCTACTCACTCCCAAAATACGCGTAACGTCAGTTCTCAGTGCCCAGCCGGTGTCCACGGAGGGGGGGGGGGGCACATACAGTGGGGCCCACCAATTCAGCAACCCCTTGCCATCGAAGCGCTCATATCAAAAGTTCGTTCATAATCTGTCTTTTTTTTATTTTATTTTATTTTACCAAACCCTCGCGCATCCCATAAAAACGGGAATCCACTGAACACCTACCTAAATGCCACACTTCCAATAAGTACCGGTAAACCACGAGTCGGCCCAAAAATTGCATATTCAGAACAAGCCCTGCCAAAAAAAATCTGATTTCCATATTTCCCCAACCTTCGATCAGTAAGATCATAACTTGGTGAGCAAAAACGAGCCAGAAATGTAAATCAGTCGACCGAGAAGTTAGTACCCCATCTCACGGCTCTATACCGTACCAATCCGCCGACTAAAGTGCATACCCCATAAAACCACGAGGGCAAATTTTACCTTTCGATTTTACAGCCCACTATTGCGACCGGCCCGAAAAGCCAAGTGTTCAATTTAATTCTGCCAAAGACAGTAGCCGCGGTCTGACGCAACCCCACATGTATGTCCCTTGAAGCGGTTATATGGTCTATAAAGCTTCTGTCAAGCCCCCGTAAAGCAACTAAGTACAGTTCCCACACATTTTCAACCGTATAAAACAATTTCAACGGATCCAATCGAATCGTCCACTGACAGCCACAAAATCTGCTATTACCCGCGTTGCAGAAACTCCCGGATCATTTTACGAATTAATTGGCATTTTCTTAATTCTGGGACCATTCACGAATAATTTAGTATTCTATAAATTTGGAATGATTTTACTTTTTTTCTAACTTCCATCTGTCATGATCATAAAAATCCCTACGTGATTCAAATGTGAACTGATTAAGCGTTGCAGTTTATCTTGAAACGTTGCAAAAATCACAAATTGCACTTAATCTATAGCCCTTGAGAAAAAAAGAGGAGAAAAAATAAAATACCTCTAGCATTTGGAATGAGCGATAAGCATCCCAATTTTAAGGACTACCTGATTTGGTGAGTAAGAGTTTACGACATAGGCTAATTTAAAAACGACGATTAATATTTTTGAATCTTTATTTGAAAAGAAAAGGAACAAGTGCGCAAACGCTCAAACGTGAAGTGTGAAAGTAAGACGTTTATCACATCTTATATGCAAACAGCGTTAGAACCAAGACGTGTCACATCCCGAATAACCAAACAAGTACTGAAATAACCTAATTTGAAACTTTCTCGATTTACCAACAAGACTTTCCGACGGGAGGGGGCAGCTGCCCCCCTCACCCCAAAGGAAACAAAGATACCCGACACATCGACGACGTTTATGCATTTACCCTCTTCTGCACCTTTCTAATTAACGCTGTAATTCGTAACCGCAGCGACTCCAGTAGATAACACGAAGGGCGCTTATAAGTTGCCTGCTGATTTTTTCATGCAGAAAAAAGTCTCCGAAATCGAATTATGTTAAATAGCCTTCTGGGTAGGCATCTAACTCAAGTACCCTTTTCTCGATTTTTTTTTCTTTTTGCAGAGAATTCACCACGGTGTTTCTTTTTTGACCTACCTGTTTTTTAATTTAACAACAAATATAAAAAATAACTCACGATACAAAATGAACGAAGTAAAAATCAAGAATTTTTTTTTCCATATCTTCCAATCAACGTTTTAGAATTTCCCGTGCCATTTCCGCTCATACATTTAAAATTCTTATCCTCTGATAAGAACCTTTACTTTTTGTTAGAACTCTACACTCTCTGAAACCAGAGTATAAATTTTTAAGAAATTTGCTCGTAGGCTTAGGATAACTAAAGGCATCACGTACGATATTTTTTGTTAGTCTTTACGCTTTCCAAAGAATTACACTTTGGGAGGTGAGCACGAGAATATTTATCATCTTTTTGAGCTAGCGCATTCTGGATAAGCAGTTCATGCGCTGTACGCGCAAAAAGGTCCTTTCATTTCTAGACGCGTGAGACCCCCTTGCTCAGCCATTTGAAGCCATTGTGCCCGACGTAAAAAGGAGCACGAAGGAGGGGTATCCCTCCGAAAGCCACAGGTTCGTGGGAATACAGACTCTCTGCTTCTTTTGTTGGTAGATTCACCATTGTTCGCAATCATTTTAGAGTAAAAATGAATGCCGGCTCGGATCTTATGAGATCAGCAAAGCGTTAGACACAGTCGATATTTGAGACGTGGCTTTGAAGCGTCTTGAGATGCATTTGATGCGATGAGATAAGACCAAGCTAATTTGGGTTGAGGAACTACAAGTCTCCCACAGTGAGCAACGGGGGGGGGATTCTAGAAGGAGTATCGCTTCCACAAAGTGATTATCCCTTTCAAATTTAACTTTCATTCATTTGTATTCTACAATGAGTTTCATCACTTCATCCCTTGGATTTTTATTTTTATGCCTTTTTCAAAATACAACAACAAAATAAACAGATGTGATTGGTGTGGGTTCTCGAAGTAACTTATAATGATATGCATGGACACCATGTTTAACGGGTGATTATTAATGGTTCTTTTCGAAAAGTTATAACAGTTAACATGCCATCGTCTCGTTTGATATCGGAATCACAAGCTCAAGCTTCTTTTCTTTCTTTTCAGTGCATTTTTTCTTCTTTTTTGCCGTTAATATTTTTTGTTTGTATGCAGTTTATTTATCCTTGTAGTGTGTTCTTACAATGTGATTATATTTAGTGTAGGTTAATGTACAGGTAGTGGTTAATATACTAGAAATAGCCCGTCGCCTCTTTATTTCAATCTGGCAAGGTCGAAACCAACATGCGACTGAGAATGCATTTTTTTCTTCTTTTTTGCCGTTAACATTTTTTGTTTGTATACAGTTTATTTATGCTTGTAATGTGTTCTTACAATGTGAATATATTAGTGTAGGTTAATGTATAGGTAGTGGATCCCCGACAAGACAGCTTCAGGGGATCTTGTCTCTTGCCATTTATTTACGTTCTGTAGTTTGTGTAGTACGGAATAAATGAATGAATGACGGTCATTTTTTTTACCCTTTACTTTGCCTTCGGCTCGGATAGGTTATTTTAAATGAACGTCTCAATGTTATTTTCCAATTTCGACCTCGATGTCGGAAGTTAACCTTTCGCACCGTTTAGCACGAGGACATGCAAACAAGTGCTGTATGCTGGCAGTGTAGTGTTCATTCCACGCCACGGTCTTGTGGGGTCCTGGTTTCAACTGGTTTCCACTGGGGTCCTGGTTTCAACATCTCGACTTTGAGATGTGCGGTTAATATAAATGCATATGAGTCTCCATAGAATCATAACTCCTTTAAACGGAACTGATAACACTTCCTGGTGGTTTCACCATAATAATCCAATGTTTCGCACAGTGGTTGGCTTAACGAACATAAAAATAGCAAACTATATATTTTCTCCTCCCATAGCGCCATGCATTTTCGCACTATTACACGCCTACCCGTCTGAAACGTTCGAAATATTAATTGCCACGTTTAGAGACACCGTTCTGAGTGTTGGCCATTGAAATCATTCAACAGAAAAAAGATAGCTGGCTCCATACTACCTATATATTCCCATTCTGAAAATAATCACAGAAAGATCACGGTTAATTGCAAGATAAAAATGGAAAAACGTTGTAATGTAGTGCAAGATTTATTTGTTAAGAACTGATGTAGTATAAATAAGGAAAAACAGAAAGAAATCACATTAGCAATTACAAACCACTTCCTACACTATGGGCTGGGTCAGAACCTTCTAAGAGGCAGATAGCACATGGACAGAGAACAGTCTCTCGACACTCGTGGTCGCTATGATTACAGTTTAGCGTCAATCTAGTTCCTTTAATTTCAAAAACGGCTTAAAAATACCATAATTTCTGTCATGTCATTCTGTCATTTTTGAGAACGAAAAAGTTGTTAGAGATCTCTAAGCCACTTGGTAGCCCCTTCGAGCCCCGTCTTTTCTTGTCTTTCTTCAGTTTATTAAAGTTACTATTTATGATGTTAGTTATTACTGATATGTAGAATATTGTGTTTGGAGGTCAGTAATGTGCCCGTCATGACTCGTTAAGAGCAGCAATTATTTTTATTTTATCTGTTTTATATCTCATTTATCATTCCATCCCCGAAACCAGTAAGATTAGAGTGTCAATACGTTTTAATAAGATTATCTTAAATTTCAACAGAAGAAAATATTCAAGGTTGGAATAAGGCAACGATCATGCTCGGGCCGACTCGGGATGGGGGGAGGCAGGGAAGTAAGAGGAGTCGGGGTAAGCAGGAATAAACCTATCCAGGAGAATACAAATTTTTGTTTTTTAATCTGTATTACCTGACTTTGTAGAAGACCTCAAGGGAGGGGTCTAAAAAATCCCCATGGATTCAGGGATGCGTGTCATACTAATTATTTTGTGGCCGGTATCATGCAGCATTCCTGTGTCTCACTTGTTCCAATTTTTTGCCGTTAAAGACCTAATCCAAACATTATGTTTACCTTCTCTTACTGATAACAAGCCACCATCTGAGCCACCAGTTTATTTAGATTTGAACTTGATTGCCGGGTTGCTGTTTTGGCTCGAGAAAAAACCCACCCAGAACGTCTTCTTTTCCAGATGACGAAATTTTCCCCGTTTGATAAGCAAAGAATTTTAACACTTAATTGATTATTTTTCTTATGTCTTTAGAAGTACCACACTGGTCTTGGTTTTTCATTTATTTGTATTTGTAATAAACAGTTGGAGCATTAAATGGAAATTATTATTTTGATCCTTGGCTCCCTACGTGCCATAACGGCTGTCTAAGATAATCGGCTGAGATTCAGTCCAGACCGAATTATTTCAAACCTAGGAATTTTTTTTTTTTTTAATATGCTCATTGTTTGACGGTGTTTTTTGCGGTTTTTAACATTGATAGTGGCAATAGGGATGGTTATCATTGTGCGTGTGGTAGAAAAATAAAATTTCGTGGTCCGCTTTAACATCGCAGGTGGCTTGACCCTGATAAGGTGATGAAGAGGATCCTCGCCAAAACGGGCCGAAATATGGCTAAATTAAATCTCAACTGACTGATCTGTCTCAGCGACTAATTCTCGTACCGGCAAATATTTATTATTTTAACAATAAATATTTTGTATATCATTGTATTTATTTTTTGTTGTCACCTAGTTACCAGTGTACAAAAAAATATTGGTGGTGTCAGCCAGGGCCGTATTCAGGGGTTTTAGGGGTTCACCCCCCCCCCAAAAAAAAAACATAGAAAAATATTCGTTTTTTATAGGCTTTAACCTCTGATCTATGTCTTTTTGTACTTAAATACTCCTTCAGTCAAGCTGACTGCGAATCATATTATTTGACAGTGCAAAACGGATAAGTCAGCTGAATTTAATTAGAGCTATATTTCGGCCCTTCTTGGCAATTGGTCCTCTTCAGGCTCAAAGCCGCTCAAGTTGGAAAAACGAACTTGTTGAAAAAACACAAGTTGGCGTCCACAAGTTTTTTTTCCAACTTGTGCGGCTTTGAGCCTGAAGAGGACCCTTGCCAAGAAGGGCCAAAATATAGTTCTAATAAAATTCAGCTGACGTATCCGTTTTGCACTGTCAAATACTTTTTGTACTTTTTGTCCCGACCTGCGGGCACCCCCCTCCCCCGAAATAAATTACTGGATACGGACCTGGTATCAGCAAAAAAATAAAAAAAAGTGGTTTATGACATGGAATCTCTAAAATGATTAAGCGACAAAAAACAAACGATTCAGTCACCAGGGAAAGTAGAGAGGAAATGCAACATTTTAAAATCGTGATATTCTACTACATTCTGCGAAACTGACAGGGTTCTTGGTTCACATTCCCATAAATTTTAGCTAATAATAGCTAATCAACGAGTCAAAAGTAGGAAGTGCTACTGGAGGAAACCAAACGGAGTTACAGAAAGACAAGTTCGTTGTAAGTTCCTATAAAATTAAAATAATCATACATTGTATGTTGCCATCCATTTTATTTACAGAATAGGAGCAGTAATGGTAGAACAAGTGTTTTTATGGTAACTTTTTTTACGGAATGGGAACTGTTTTTTCGTCATGGGTGAAATGGCTTACAAACAAGTTGGGAAACACAGCTTTTAACAAGAGCGTTACGAACCATTGAGGAAAACCCGAAAGACCTTCCTGATTAAACCTCGAAAATTTGGCTGCTTGAAACATGAGAGCTAAAAGTTATGTTGAAATAAAAAATAAACAGAATAAAGAAACTCAGGTAAACAGAAATTATTGCTTTGAATCACCATCATCATGAGTTAGTGTAATCCTTGAAGAAGTTAGGTTCTAGTTCATTTATTATCATCACTATTTTAAAAAAATATTCACACAAATCAGGCAAAGAGCAAAGCACGGAAAGGTCGTCCTTAAAAAAAAAAAGATAACTGCTTATCAGCTAAAAATAATAATAATTAATAAGCTGAAATGATTAATTATCCAGCCAACTAATTGAAAATTTCGACCAATTTAATTATGGTCCAGGAGAAGATAATTTAGTTTATTTTCAAGTTTAGATGAAGACAGAAAGATCCGCATTAAAAGAAATTTTGGTCCGGGGACCCCCGGTCGCCTTCGACTTCATGAAGCGGACGCAGTTGGAAAAAAATTTCGACGGCAGGATCCGGGTTCGTTGACTAAAAAAAGACTAAGTCCGAAAATTGGTTTTCAAGTTTAGATGAAGACAGAAAGATCCGTGCATTGATTCCATATTTTTTCTTTACTGAATTTCTAAGTTAAAACCTTGACGTTGCCGTCAAGTCTAAGAGCGCAAAAAAAGATCAAATGACATAAAAACACATGATGCAATCAAGGGGCTACCCACTCCCAGTACTTGCTGTTCACCCTCTCCCGGCACCGGCCATAAATGAGGCGATTCATCTCTAAACATGCTGATTTTATATTATTCTAACACGTCGCAACCGGTGCCGGCAACGGGAACTTGCTGTACATCAAATCGAGAGTGGGCAACCCCTCGGATGCAAAAAATATCGACTCGTCCTTTTCGAAATTAAGTCGAAAAACCAAATTTGCGCTGAAATGGAGCAGCCCGCCTTGGCTGCGTCCTAGCAACGCTTCACCCTCCACACCTGCCGTAGAATCTGGTGGATGCCCATTACACCAGGGACAAAAGCCGGCAGAAAAATCAGCAGATCTCCGGGCAGGGGGGCTGTGGGAAAACTGCGTCGGAATGCCGCGTCTCGAGCGTCGGTTCGCGGGGATAAAAAGACGGATGATGGATGCTTGCCCGATTGACAAGAGATGAGGATGTAAAGAAGCATGGGAATGAAGGGGAGTACGGAGATGAGAGGCGAGAGCAGATGCGGATTAAAATCAACCATTGAAAGAAGTGCAACTTGAAAGTGGACAGGGGACGAACTTGTTCCAAGGAGCGCCAACAATCGCGTATTCACACCAAAAACCGCAGGGGCTGCCAGAAATACCGAGGGGTTACCCACCCCTGGCACCGACTGTACACCCTTTCCCGGCACCGACCGAAACCAGCGGTGCTGGCTATAAATCAGGCGATTGTGACATGTGAATTCTGATTATGTGTACGATGTATAACGATTAATTTATCATAGTACGAGAACGATGTCAGTTTCAACTTATCATATTAAACGCGGTGCTACAGAAGTAACTAGTTAAATTATTTCGGCAATTTAATGCCCTGTAAATACGTTCAAATGCCCTGTAATTCAAATAATATGATTACGCTATGAACTATAATCGTTAATGTATCGTTGTAGGGTACGGAAAAGATGCTGTTCACGAATTATGTTAAAAAAGGTGTTGTAACTGTTGAGGCAGTAGTTCCACCTCCAAGCATAAGATCAAATACGGGGATATTTTGTTTTGTTCTAGATAGAGGACCACATTGTACGAAGTTCGGGTTTGACCGCTTTTCTACTGGAACCGAAGAAAAGAATTTACTTAACATACGGATTACACTGTAAAAAAATTCTTGCATAATTTGCTACTGGGATTAATCTTGTCTCTATTGAGATAAAATTATCTCTAATCCGGATTAATCTTATCCCAGTAGAGCTAAGATTAGTCCCAGTAGCAAATACTGGAGTTAACTTTAATCCTTACTCGGAGAAACTTTTCAGTCAACGGATCGTTCGAACAGATGATCCTCGGCGTCAGGACTGTTGTACGTATTTTACCGCCATTAAGGAATAGGATTTTCGACTTTGAAATTGATTTATCTTCGTTTGGTAGCTTTTATCAGCCTGCAAGTTTTGGAGCGAAGGAGCAACGGACCGTGGATAAAAGTTCTTATACGTAGCAATTGCTCCAGAAACGCGAAATAAACAACAAACAACAGCAACTATTCACACACATTTATACGAAATCGTTTCCTTTCTTCTATTAATTTCAGACTAGAATAATTTCATACACTCATACTTCCTCTTTCCGACTTTCAATTATTTAAATGATTATATTTAATTTGCTAAACGCATTTTCGCATCGGGGAATTCACAACAAAACCAACGTTAAGAAAAAACGCGGAAAAACCTCTCCCACACGTCAACGACTCAATCGCGCACCAGAAACAGCAAATTAAACATCTCAATCACACGGACAATAGAAAAATAGATGAGATGCAGAAGCAGGGGCGTCGCTAGCCAAAATTCGAGGGGGGGTGGTGGCAGGGCGCCCTCCCTACACCCTGTCTGTTAAAATAAAAATAATTTTTGAACGAAGCTAACAAACTCTTGAAAGTATATGCCGCAAGGAAAATCAGCCTGATTTTTACTTGAATCGACAGAAAAACTTGAAACAGAGTAGACTTGTTCTGAAGAATCTTTTACTGAAACTAACAAATTCTTGAAAATGTACGCCACAAGCAAAATCAGCCTGATTTTTACTTGAATCGAGTGATGTTGGTACACAACAGATTCTGTTAAAAATTGGGTTAGAACTGTGCACAGGGTGAAAATCATGATTTGACAACTGTCTTCTGCCGATCTTGGAAGCTCAAATCTGACAATCATTCTGACAAAATATATTTAAAAAAAAAAAAATGGAACGACTAGAAATAGCCCGTCGCCTCTTTATTTCAATCTGGCAAGCTCGAAACATGCGACTGAGAAAGCAATTCCTCAAGTCTCAACGCTCGAGAACCCAGAACCGCCGATGTTCAAGCCGAGGGGTTGCCCACTCTCGATTTTAGTGTACAGCAAGTGCCCGGTGCCGCGATGCCCGATCGGTGCCGGCACCGGCTGAAACCAGCCGGCACTGGTTGTCACGTGTTAAAACATCACAATAAGCATTTTTAGAAGCGTTTGAATGATGAATCGTCTAATTTATTGTCGGCACCGGTGCCGGCACCGCCTATTTCGGCTGGTGCCGGCCGGTGCCGGGAAAGGATGTACAGCAGGTGCCGGGGAGTGGGCAACCCCTCGGTTCAAGCTGGATGTCAACTCAGTTTCTTGGGAACCCTGAACTAGCCTTACTGACTTTTCTGGGCGTGCTGCCAGCCCCCCATTTAGCTTTCCTGGGTGAGTGCCCAGTTTAGCTGAATCTGTGTGGCCCAGTTAAGCTCAACTTTTTGGTCGGGCGCTCTGCGAGCGCCCGTTTTAGCTTTTTACTTTCTTCGAGGGGTGGTGGTACGACCCCCCCCCCATAGCGACGCCCCTGAGCACAAGTTAGCAGGAAATGCGTGGAGTGAAACTTAATGGACAAAGACCCCCAGGGTCATGGCAACAAAAATTGCTAGACCGTTTTTTGCTGAACAAAAAGGCATCACGTCATATTATTTTCAGAAATAAATCATGGCAGGTAATTTGTGTTTTTGTCTCATTTTTTCTCTCAAACTGGTAACTAAAATATTTACTAATGTCCACAATCGTAAGATGAAGTAAGCAGTTACAAAAACCGCAAATTAAAACGTTCAATTTGTTTAATTCTTTTTTCAGTGGCAATTCTCTGTAAAAAGACACATAAATTAGCAAGCAGGCGGTGCATGATTTATTACCTAAAAATTAAAAATAGATCCGCGGCTCAAGTTAGGTAACCGCGCAGTTGGTATTTAAAACTACTGTATGACCCAGGGCCGTATCCAGGGGGGTACGGGGTTCGACCCCCCCCCCCCCCCCCCGAAACCCACAAAAGCAATCGTTTTTTGTAGGCTTTAACCTCTGATCTATGTCTTTTTTGTACTTGTTGGTCCGGCCCGTGGGCAACACCCCCCCGAAATAAATTCCGCGCGCAACCCTTCCCCGAAATAAATTCCTGGACACGGGCCTGGTATGACCTAAGTATTGCAATAAGACACAAAGTGGATTGAAAGTTGACTACTGTGCACGAAAGAATTGATGATCAACTTCAAGGGAAAAAATTGTTATCTGACGATGAAGGTTATCTATTTAACAAATAATTTGCAAGTGACTAGTCGTAATGCAGTTGATTTGCTAATGATTATAAGGCTGTATTCAAACAATGCATTAAACGGATACGTCAGCTACGATGCTTTGGCAGCGATAAGCTTGGGCTCTAGGAGGGTTATAAGGCTAGACCTGAAACAATTATTATGGTTACCAGCCTCAACTAGTGATTATTTATTTGTTTTATTTATTTATTTGTCACCCGTCATTTCAAAAAGAAAAAGGACGTAGTACAAAAACAAAAAGAAAAGCAAAACAAAGACAAACATAACACTTTCATAAGAAAAAAAAATTACAAACTGAAAACTCTAACAGACTGAACACGATTACATACATGTACACTTCGACTCTGAAAATTTTGCTCCAGGGGTGGGACTTGATTTTTGAGTTGTTTTCAATACAATTATTGTCTTTTCAAAATAAAATAAAATGTGTGTTGTGCAAATGAAAGATTTTATGTGATCAAAGCCGGGTACTCAAGTCAACTCAAAGTCGTACACCAAAGACCCTTTCAAGAACATGGTATGGTGACATCGAGCCGTGTCATAAACCAGTAAATCGCGTTTCAATTGCAATTGTCGACCGCATTATGGCTTTATTTGTGTTGTTTGTCAGGAGGCAGTAGCAGTTTCGGGTCGCTACGCTTTAACATGTGAGCATATGTTAGGCAACCCAGAAGACAACCCGACGGAAATAAAACAAAATGGACCCAACGCAAAAATGTCTTTGTGACCAAAAAGAACTCGTAAATTGTCAATAACTTCGCTGTGAGAAAAACCAAAACTGCAAAAAAAAATCGACCGCTTTTTTGCGGCCGGACTGTCAGAGATAGCGTGCGGAGTGCAGAAAGGATTGCGCTTTTTTCGTGCCGGTATTGCGCGCAATGGTAAAACAATTGCACGAATTTGCATAATAAGGTGGCTAAAAGATGAGAAAAAGCCAAATGAAACCCGTGCCGAATTTTGGCAAGAAATCTGAATTAGCAAATGTATGCGATTTTATGGCACGTGAAAGATGCAAAAATGTAAATTTCGAAAGGGTTGAAGTCTGCAATTGCACTTTTATGGCAGTAGTGAATGTGGTTTGGGACGAAATCC
The DNA here is from genome assembly GCA_023053555.1 of Branchinecta lindahli. Classification (NCBI taxonomy): domain Eukaryota; kingdom Metazoa; phylum Arthropoda; class Branchiopoda; order Anostraca; family Branchinectidae; genus Branchinecta; species Branchinecta lindahli. The sequence continues at coordinate 30,987,050 of JAKZAO010000009.1, read as the reverse complement.
GATATCAGGCACCGTTCGATAGGAACTTGTCAAAAAGGTTTGTTATGCTATCCGAACAAATAGGAAAAAAATAAGTGATTTAGGACAATTCGGCTATGGGGCACCGTTAGGTAGAAAAGGGTTGTGGCCAAAAAATCTGAATAAGCAAATGTATGTAAATTTATGGCATTTTCCAAAATACAGAAGCACCTCCATGTCAACGACATCGCCAAAAAGCAAAAACAGCAGCTGTGTTCAAAATTAACAGCACTAGCTGTCACATCCATGATTCCAAAAAGTAACACCCAAAATATGATACTTAGGGTTTGTAACAGAGATGGGCGAATCTGAATCCGGATTTGGATTCGAATCCAGGATTTGTCCTTTTTGCCGGATTCGAATCTTCTGTTTGTCAAGCTGGATTCGGATTCGGATTCCAAACCTTCAATCTTGCGAATCCGCTCAAATTTCTAGTCTACATCCTTCCACTTTCCGTTTCCCAATTTTTACACAGCGGGCTTAGGCAATCCAACTTTTTGATCTCCACCACAAATCATCCTCAGAAGTCCATCATGTTACCTGATTCCTTGGATATCAGTGCTTTTTGGCACCTAAACTATAATCTATGTGTATGATTTTATTTTTGTTAAAGTCGGATTCAAATCTGGATTCGATTCCGGTTCGAATCCTCAGCAAGAAATGTTGGATTCGGAATCGGACTCGTACCTAGCCCTGGATTCGGATTCGAATCCTTTCATGATCGGATTCGCCCATCTCATGGTTTCTAGTTCTTCAGCAAGTTCGTTTTCGAGCTACAGGCTATAGGGGCCAAGAGGGGCCGACACATCTCTGCAATAAATCTCTTCTGACTTATCTATTTAGTCATAGGCAATCTGATTAAATTGCATTTTTTGTTTGAATCGAGGACTGGCAATCCACGAAGAGAAGATTTTTTAAACCCGATTAGTCCATTTACATCTTGTGTATTTACTCCGATACTGCATTTTTCCTTTTCTTTCTTTGTACTACGCTATTTCTTTTTTCTTGTCCAGGGTGTAAATAAAATTTGACCAACAATATCTGAGTTAAATCAGAAAACACAACAATACTTAAAGCGCAAACGACACAAATAATTTCCGCGCTGTTTTTGTAGGCCTTGTGATTCGCTGGGAAGAGCCTTTCTGCTTCTCAGGAAAGTAACACAGCAAGTTGTTATCCACCGAAGAGATAACTTTCGTTAAAGTTTAACCGAACAGGGATGAGACCCGACAGTCTATTTACACATCACTTATGTGATGTGTAAGTAGGCTGTCGGCATGCTGGGCCGATTGTGTGGAATAAAAAAGTCACTTAAAGGACCCCTCTTGCTTATTTTGCCTTTTATAATATACCTAGCTCCCATACGGAATTCTAAGCTTCTAAAATCCCCACCTTTCTCCATTGTTTCGTTCTGTCCCTACGAAATTTAGCGCCTTGACCTAAACCTTGCTGAGTTTTGCCCGTCACACAACTAAACGTTTGCCAGGATCTTAAACGTCTGACGACAACTTTTCACACATAAGGATCTGAGAATCTTTTGTTTATTACTTCTTTTATTTGCTTAGTTTTCACACTTTTTAACCACGGTGCGATCAGCTTACAAATGTTTTGCGCCCAGCCGCCGCGTCGGAGACCAGGAAGGCTCGACATAATCGACAAACGCTAACAAGAAAATCGGTAATTTCAGGTGGAAAGTAATGGTATATTCGAAAATGTTTTTCTTCCAACCTATTTCATAGAGAAAAGATCATTTCTAGTAAGAGTTGTGCTTTAAAGGTCGGATAATCTGTGCGAGTTCCGTCAAGATCTTAAAACCCTTAGTCTTCACCAATATGAGTCTTCGTTTAGTTATTATGATTTTAGTCGTTCTCGGCCCAGATTCCGTTATGTTTATTTATTCATATATATTTTTTGTTTGTTTAGTTTGTTTTTGGAGACGGGATTTGGAGTATATAGTTTTTTTATGGGTGTTTGACCAGGAGCCGAGTAAGTGCATTTTCTTCCTCTCTTTTTTCTTCTTCTATTTTTCTTTATTTTAGTGTTATGTAGGTTAGTTTGTTAAAGGGGGTTTGATAAACCTCTTCACAAGTGTAAACTTCTGAAGGGTGTGTAATTGCTAGTATTTTTTCCAATAAACCGCATATACAATCAAATATTCAAATCTTATTCACTTAAATAAGAAACTCGACAAGAATGCGTCTCTTCGGTTGTCCACTATCCACAGCAGGCACGTACGCAGGATTTTTTTTCGGTGGGGGCGCAAATCCTTCAAAACAGTATATAAAAGGCGCATTATATTATGTAACATCTACAAAAACCAAAAGCACACATATCAAGAAATACAGACTCACCCTATATTGCAAACCTGCCTACGACCGCTTTATTCCCTAGAGAAATTCTGTCTAGATCAGTAATTAACCAGTATCCCTTATTCTGTGTGAAGGATCAGAAAATTATGCGAAAAAAAATTCGTGAGATTTCGGGGGGGGGCGGGCCCGGAGGCCCCCCTCTGCGTACGTGCCTGATCCACAGATACTCAATTTAATCGAATGAACTTGTTCTTTTGTGGTACCTCTCCGTGCTTGTCTCGTTTATGCTTGAAATATGTAGCAACACAAAGGAAAGTCATTGCTGAGAAACAAACAAAAAATGACAGATTCCTTGCAAGACATATCTTGACGTTATTTTCTTACTTTCTTGAGCCGTGACTTTTCCGAGCTTACCGTCTTTAGGCATGAGATGCATGCTTTTGTTGAAATTCAAATTCTCCGCGTCTGGGTGAATTTTGGGCTTACCGACGAAACGTCCCCATGACAAAACGTCCCCTGGCGAAACGTCCTCGGCGAAACGTCCCCGTGGCAAAACGTCCCCGTGACAAAACGTCCCCATGACAAAACGTCCTCGTGATAAAACGTCCCCATGACAAAATGTCCCCGCACACAACGTCCCCAAGCATAGATTTTTAAGTTCGAGGTAAAAACTTCAGTGTGCTTTACAGATGTGGGAACATTCCTTATAAGCAGGAAAGATCGGACATAGGACCTATTGCTTCATAAATGTATTGTTAAGCGTAAACCAACACAAAAAATAAACCAAATAGATAAAAGATAAAACGAAAATTGACAAACTGCTAAATCTTTGCAGTTTCTTTAAGAAATGGATATAGCCGGGATCAACACTTTGGTTTGTTTCTTGACTATCGGTTAAATGCTGAAGAGTCAACCCATCGTGGCTTTAAAAGTTTATATTCCAAGAAAATTTTTTGTCTGAACTGATGACGTAATCAGTAATCTCATAGGCCTAGTTATCCCTCAGCAATGAAGACAAAATTCTATGGCCGGGGACGTTTCGCCAGGAGACGTTTTGATCGGGGACGTTTTGTCGTGGGGACGTTTTGTCATGGGGACGTTTCGAATGGGGACGTTATGTCGACAACCCGAATTTTGCGTTGTCGTGCAGGCGGCGCACGGTCTGACCGCTATTACTAGAGCCCCGGGTGAAAAAATCCAAAATCCCTTAGATGACGTCGGTTTAAGAATTAATGAATGCCGTTACGGAAGTAGGTTGCATTGGCATTACAAGTACGAAGGTTCCTTCAACGTGAACGAGGATATATCCATTTTATGTTTGAATGTGAAGGTCTGAGTGATTCAAGGGTTGAAGTATTTGGGGTGGGAATTACTAGGGAGAAATAGTTGGTAGAAAAGACTGGAAGTTCAAATCGGTTCAAAAATGAACTTGTATGTTGGCCAGAATCCTCCGCGTTTTTTTCTCCCACAGAGACAGTTTTTGTAAAAAAAAAAATTGTGTTTTTGTTTATTCTTTGTTGCCATTACTTCTGGGTTTTTCTGCAATAAATTCATTCATTATGCTCATGGTCCCGGAGTCACCGAAGCACTGCTAGGTCGTGAGCTAAGGGGGTAGGCACTTGCGCATAGCAACCTGAAGTAAGTGAATTTATTTGCTGGGTTTTCTTCTAGTTTTTAGGGCACTTTCTTCGAGGAAAATATCATTATATACAGAGAGTAGTTGTTTGAAAAATGAACAACGTGCATTGAGGTCTTCTTTAACTAGTGCATTGACATTCCGTTTGTTCCACCAGAACCGTAAGGTTTCAGCTTTGAATTTAACATTGCAAATCAAATACTCACACTAATTAAAAGATCCAACACATCCTGCCATCTACCCATAAGAGCACGCTTCCTTCCAGTTACCCCAAAGAGCCCTAGATGGCTCTCATAACGGGTTGTTGGCGAAAATTACGAGACACGAGAAGTGATAAGAGCCAAATACTTGGAAGGAAAACATGACTGGAGAGCTCAGTGTCGCGACGATATCCACGGGAATCCAAAGAAAAAAGGAAAAAACACGGAACTTATTCAAACGTCACAGCTGAAGAAGTTGCAACTCTTCCAAGGCTTAGACGAAGATGGATTGGGGGCCCAAATCTCTTATCCGTTTCAAAGCGACATGGACTGGAATCACAAGGAGTGATTCAGAGTAAAATGATGGGGCGGCTAGTAAGTCTGGATGGATTCAGGCAAGAAAAGAAGCAAAAAATAGGCGGGTATAGAACAAAACGCGCAGAAACAATCGATCTGACGATACAGACGGATAAGTAATCGTTCAGCCCAAGCTGACAGAATCATCTTTGATAGGCGACGAAAATGGAAGAAATCAGCGACACAGACGGAATCACAAGGAGCGATTCAGAGTAAAATGATGGGGCGGCTAGTAAGTCTGGATGGATTCAGGCAAGAAAGAAGCAAACAATAGGCGGGTATAGAACACCACGCGCAGAAACAATCGATCTGACGATACAGACGGATAAGTAATAATTCACCCGTCGTATTTGATAGGTGACGAAAATGGGAGAAATCTCAGTTGGCGGAACCTCCAAACAGGCAGGGAAAACGAGCGATGATCATCAGCTTGAACCTGAAGAGGACTCTTGCCAAAAAGGGCCGAAATATCGCTTTATTCGCCAAGCTGACTGCGATTACATATTTGATGGCTCTATACAAATCTTGATACAAATAAGTCAATAGAGACTTATTCGTGATATGTCGGCCCTCCTTGGAAAGGGTCCCTCTTCAGGCTCCAGCTGTGAAAGTTGCGTCTTATATAAACTTATTTTTAGTAAATAATGTAAATAATAAATAATGCCTGTATACAAAACTGACCGTATAGTATAAGTAGTGCCAACATTTTTATTGCCCCCTTGATCACACATGATGAGCCATGCCCTCTACTTGGTTTACTCTGAAACGTATATTCTGTGTTAATCAGTGACTTTTATGTGAAGATAAGCTAAAGGACAAGTATAAATCAGCGGAAAGATAAAAATTGTGCCCTTTGTGCTCTAAGCCAGCCCTCGAACTGTTTAGGTTATAGCGTTTTATAATAGTCGAATACTTTAAAACCAGGCTCTGCTTTAAAGGACACCTGAACGATCCTACCATACTTCCATGAACCCCTCAGATCGTCCTTCACAGTACCGGTACAGAGAAGACGAATTTTTTCGCTCCGTGATTTCGGCGCTATCCACTCTTGAAGTTCTAAGTCTCCCTATGGCGATTCTTTACGACCTCCCAAGACAAATTTGGCGCCAATATTTAAACTGTCATTATCGCATGGATAAACGTACGTTGATAACGCATGGATGGATAAACAGCGCATGGATGGATAAACGCATGGACTGTTACGGCGTGGACTGTTACAACATGAACTGTTACGCATGGACTGTTACAACTGTTACGGCGAGCGTTACGATCAAGACAAGTCGGAAAAAAGGCTGAAAATTATAGCACGGTGAAACTTCATCCGATTTTAGTCCGGTTTTCGAGAGATAAATGGTAAGCAGTATGTAAAAGTGGCAATTTAGGGCGTTATACTTCATTCAGATGACCTTTAAAGAAATTTCCCGCGGCTTTGGCTGTTTTAAGCCTTTGCCCAGCCTCGTTGATTTCTAGCAAAATCAGGAAAGATTTAGACAACCGTCATTTCTGCTTCTCGTGAACTTCCTTCGGAGCATGATACGCATCGAAAGTAACGCAACAAGGCAAGTATGGAAATAACTGAGTTCTAGTTAGGTAAGTTAGAAATGTGCCGTGTTCAGTTCATGTAAAAGAATCGACGAAGCGATTACGGAACTGGGTTGCATCGGCAGTATAGGTACGACGGGTACTTTCAGGGAAATGAGCCGAAGTCGGCAGAGCCATCTAGGTAGAAAACGACTTACTCCTCCTACCTGCGGGCACATTTTGCACTGATACTTCCGCGCTGCGCCGTTAGAGTGGCTGTGCTGTAGCTGATGCCCCATCTTTGCCGCTTGCACTGCCTGCGGGACTATCAGCATCCCAGAGGGGGTAGGAGCGGGGGGTGACGTTGAGGAACTGCTCGAGTTGGATCGGGGGTTGCCGAAAATGGAATGGACCATGTGAGACCCAACACCTGGCCCCACGTCCATTCGACTGTCGTCCATTGGGGGGAGGTTACCGCCTAGAACACAAGAAATAATACATATTCAACATAAACAGTAGAAAGTAAGGACGGGAGTGCGTGACATACAATGCAACTCATAATCACTTTTTGTTTGTTTAATAATAAAAAAATGTTGAAAAAGGAAGTCATTATGCCTGCGCTTCTTCGCCGCAGCCACAGATCACGATTTTTTTTCAAGTACAAAGTACAAGCAAGAACTAAAAAATACATTCAAATATTCGCAAGGATTAACTGTTTGCAAGTTGCAAGTTGATGCCTAAAACTCCGGAATCTGTCCACTGTTAATTGTTCGCAGATGACTAATTTAAGTTCATGGAAGGAATTTAGGAATTCTGGAGTCGCAGCATCGGGAGAAATTAGTGAAAGACGAAGAGCAAAGGGATTAGTTACTCTGTAGCTAAATGGATATGCAGTTTCGTCATCGTTTATGATACATTGGTCGAAGGAAAACATAACATGTATCACGAAATAGAGACTTCAGTTGGTTTTAATCAGAGGCAGCGTGTTTTGACCCCGTCTTCAAAGTTTAACTGAAAGGCAGCTTACTTTTACATCTGATATTTGAATACACAGAAATACTTTGACTCTTCTAAGGAATTTCACATTTTTTCACCCAAGACTCTAGTAATAGCCTAACTTTCAGATTTAGTAGTAACAGGGACCCATAAATTTCCTGCAATGCCTCGCCATTCAGGGGGCTTGTCAATAAGAGATTTCTGATGCGATCTTGACCGACCAACCGGTAGTTCGAGAAATACCCACGGGGATAGAATACGCTACTATCCAGATTGACAACATTTGGGATTGGCTGCTGACGCATTGAGGGAGGAGTCTCTTTGGCGCTCACGTCCAATGAGGCAAACAAGAACGCCGATTCGACCCAAGCAGAATTTTTGAAAAGTAGGAGTAGGTCGGGAAACATAGCAACATAGAAGCATAGGAAATGAAAAGCCCCCTGAATGGCGAGGCGTTACAGGAAATGTATGGGTCCCTGGTAGTAATAATTAAGAGCTAGGCTATTACTAGCAATTATTTCACGACAACCCAAAGTTTGCCCAGACGCGGAAAGTTTGAACAAAGGACTGCATTTCCGGGGTGAAGTCAGTGGCTTTTCGGCAATGGCTTACTTCTGTAGTTGCTAAATATTTCAAGCGTAGAGTAAAGGTATAGCGTAGAGAAAGGTACCACAAATCCGAAAGAATAAGTTTGTTCGATGAAATCGATTCTGTGGATAACGGACAAACGGAAGTAACGCATTTTTATCGGGTTTTCAAGCCTATTTGAGTGAATAAGTGATGTATAAGTAGACTGTCGGATCTCGGCCCTATTCGGTTAAACTTTAAGCTTATGACCAAAAATTAGGGCAGATATTTGGTCAAAGCGGAATAGAGTATTGTGAACTGGTCCGAGGAACTGAGTGAATGGAGAAGCGAGGTGGATGGACAGAGTGTTTTGAATGAGCAATGGGCGATAAAGAAGATGAGAGATGACGACGAAGCCTATAATGGGCATTCAAACTTGTGTTATTCGAGTTACAGCCCAGTGAACCAGGTTCACTGATGAAAGTGTATTCTCTTCAAAACTAGTCCTTTTTTATTTTTTTTGACAGCCTTGGGACTTTTTGTGAAAAATCATGTATCATCAAACAAAAAGAGAAAAACACAACCGAGGGGTTGCTCACTCCCGACTTGCTACACAGCAGGTGCCAGCACTGGCTTTCACCAGCCGGCAGCGGTTGCCACGTGTTGGAACATCAAAATCAGCATGTTTCGCCTAGTTTATGGCTAGCACCTCTGGTTTCGGTCAGTGCTGGCTGGTTTTGGGAAAGGGTGTACAGTAGGTGCCAGGGATTGGGTAACCCCTCGAACACAACAGACATTCAACTAACACAGCCATACCAAGCAGAGTAAAGCCCCGTCTGCATTACCGTAAACCGACCGTTTTACGGCCGACCGTTTGACCGTTACGGCAGTGAAGACGGGTCTTTCTCTACGGACGGCCGTAGCCGTAAAACGGCGGTACTGACCCCTCCGTAACCGTAAAACGGACGTAGTGAAGACTGCTTTTTTGTCAAAGTCCCATGTAACTGTTTTTCAACTGTTTTTCAAGTCACATATAAACTGTTTTTTAAATTTTAACCCAAGATTCACCTATTTGGGACTAATGTAGACCATATTTTTGCGGTTACGGACCTAATGAAGACCACATTTTTGCGGCTACGGACCGTCCGTAAAACGGTCGGTTTACGGTAATGCAGACGGGGACTAAGGAGTAGCGCCAAGACCTATGCTTTCCATGCTTCGCAATCGGCCGATACTTGTAGCGTCGTCCACCACGCTTGTGGCATTTAAAGCGAGACAAACTTGCGGGCTTAGAAATTTCCAGTAAAGCTAAGATGCGGTCTGCACACATCGAAGAAACATGGGAGGTTGTATCTTTTTTTTTGCTGTGTTCAGAATTTTAAGTTACTGAAGCCAGCACTGGTGCACGAATGATTGAGTTTCAGTAGGGACGTTCAGTCCCGCTAGCGGAGCTAGTGTCGCTGCGATTGACCCTGTCTCACTTTTCCAAAGTTTGCGCGGTACTCTCTAGAGTTAGTTTGCTCTGATACCATCAAGAGTAACCTATTTAGTTGAAACTGTGTTTTTTTCGGGAAAACCGACCAGAATTGATTCTTGAGTTTTATTTTTACTTCTCCAAAAAGACGTGGAGGCTTCAATTTATTATTCCGTCCCTGTTTAGACAGCTGGCTTCTGACATCATTTTTTCACACTGGCTAACATCACAGACCTTTTCCTTATTCCCAGAACCAGAGGGACGAACCAGAGCGAGCATGTAGAACTGAACTGATGATGAAGTGTAGAATCTGAGAGATAATAATCGCCGTCTACATGTTCTTATTCTTTTGGGGATGGTGGTCGCTGCAGATATTCTCCATGTGGGTTTATTTTTTTATCATCTGTCCTAGCGATGTGTTATATTTTTTAGGGAGAAAGGGTTGGGTAGGAAAACTCTGAAGCAGAAAATGGTATAAGCTCTTTGCCTGGCACTGTTGGGCATGGCTGACCGTCCGGAGTGTTTAGATTTTTTAAGGCTGCCAAAAAGTTCGATTTTGGGTCTGAATCACTTTGAAAACATTTTTTTAACGAAGCCAATGGACCAGTTGGTTTCCTAATTTTTCAAAAATGTTGATTTGTCTGATACAGAAAAATATTTTCTTTGTCGTAGAATGATCTAAAGGTCCAGGCTCGCCTTACTTGAAAAATGGTTCTCTAATCGAGTTAGTTGTTGAAGTTCAAGTTCTTTTCTATAATAAGGTACCGATAAGCATGAAAATTTGGTATAATCTTGGGAAGGTTGAAAAAATTTGCTTGTGTTTCTGGATGACGTAAAGACAGTTGGAAAATATCAATAAAAAAGATAAGGAAAGCAAAACTACGTCGAGAAAGGGAAAAGGTAGGAATTTGTTACAAATTAACAACATCGAGTGGAGGATGAGCGACAGCCAAATAAGTAGGAAACTTACATCGAAAGCCTCGAAGCAGCTCAGCAAGCTGTATCCCCCTGATAAATTCTATACTTCGGTTGCGTTCTACCGAGTTATTATCATTAAAGTTTAACTGAAAAGCCAACTCATTTGTGTGTCATTTAATTGGATACACTGAATTATTTGGATTCTGCAAAGGGCTTTTTTGATTTTCCACTATCTGCTCTAGTTATGAGGCTCAGAATATCTCCAGCCGTCCCCACAGCGTAAATTCTACTATGACGCGGGAAATTTTAATCTCAAGACAAATGCGGCTTTTCAGTGGGCAGTGGTGAGATCGGTGAAGATTGCATAGTGCCTGAACAAAAAAAATTGAAAAATCTTTCTCGTAAGGCATACAGCAAAAATACAAGCGCATAGAGGCACCACAAATCACACGGAAATTCCACTATTTCAAAATCGATTATTCGTGAATAGCGGAACAACGAAGTAACTCAATTTCAGCGGGTCTTCAAGCCAATTTAAGTGAATAAGTGATGGGTAACTAGATTGCCCTATCCTAGCCCTTTTCGGTTAAACTTTAACAGCTATTACGATCCTGTTACTATTTTCGTTCCACCGTCCGGCGTCATAGGAAAATTTGCCCCCCCCCCCCCTTGTCATTTTCGTTAGTTACGATCGTTACAATTCACATATGATGATTGGGAGCATCTTAAGCGATACCAGGGACCCATAAATTTCCTGTAATGACTCGCCATTCAGGGGGCTTGTCAATAAGAGATTTCTGATGCGCTCTTGACCGAGCGTCAGATAGTTCGAGAAATACCCACGGGGATAAAATATTGCCTTGAGGGAGGAGTCTCTTTGGTCTCACGTCCAAGGAGGCCCGGGATTGGCTCTATCTGAGCAAGAACGCCGATTCGACCCAAGTGGAATTTTTGGAAACTAGGTGAGGCTCGGGCAACTTAGCAACATAGAAGCATAGGAAATGACAAGCCCCCTGAATGGCGAGTCATTACAGGAAATTTATGGGTCCCTGGTGATACTAAGTATCTGCTCAGCAGGAATTCTCGTTAGAAGGTTGACGTCTGTCCGCGCTGTAATTACTTTCATTCTAGACAGAGTAGTAACTACAACAAAAAAGAGCTGGCTCATCCTCTTATCATCATAACTCTGAATAACTTCTTTGGAACACACCCTCCTATTCCAGTCCTCTTCTTCATCCAGGAATTATTAACCGAACTGCTCAAGTGTCGCCATCTGTTATGCCCTCTTGCCGCGCACGTGGGCCTACCCCCTCACTTTTCTCATTTCGTCACACAGATGGCAGCCCTAACAACATTACTCGGGGAAACCCCACAAGCCTTTCTTGTCGTCTAAAAGAATAATGAATAAAATGCCATGCGGTTTCGACTGTCAAACTGTCAACCAATAAATTGAAAAAATAATAAGTGCGGTTTGATGTATTTTTGGCAACTGTAAGCCAAGTGTAGTCAAAACACTTCCATACAAGGCTGATGAAGTACGACCCATATAAAGAGGTTGTGTGGGATCCGATTGCCGTCTTTGTCCGTAAAGTATCAGTACGCGGACTTTTTACTTTCAAGTTTAAAAGAACAATCTCGAGAACAATTGGTAAAACAGTATTCAGATAGTTTTGATTTTATTGTAACAAACAGTAAATAGTGCGTGGGTGCTTTATTAAAATGCAATATATGTTTATATAAAGTACAGAGGCGAGCGGCGAGCTAGCCACCGTCACGCGTTTACATTTAATTGTCGTGTCTAGGGAAAATCCTTCAATGTCATGTCCAGCGGAGGGGGGGGGGGGTCGCCAGGAAGGTTTTTGCCGGAACTGGGTTGCCTGATAACGGAAGACAAGATCGGCGTGCTTTGTTTCTCTTGAAGCTTCTCTTGAACAGACAGTTGTCGAACAGACGACTGCATTTGTACTCAATTCACGGTCCGAGAGGCAATTAAATCCGTTTAACCAGTTTTCAACAGCATTTTGATGCCGACTGGGTATTAACAAGGGACAAATTCGGGGATTTTCACCGTGCAGCTGAAATCAAGCATAGAACAGTCTACAGATGTGATTTCTTTTTCCCTCTGATAAGAAAAAAGGCCTTCAGCGAAATTTTCAGGTTTATAAGATGATAAGATGCCTCAGATTCTGTCAAATTAAAATAACAGTTAGGATTTGCCAATTTTTAAAACAGCGCTTCAGCTAAACATAGGGACATCTTCAGTGATGGAAGGTGTATTCATATTCCTGTATTTTGTACGGCCTACTGTCTATTAAATTATTCACTGATTCATTATGAGTAGTGAACCGAAAAACTAAATTGCTCCTCCTTTCTTTGGATTTTTCCATGAGGGGCACTGGCACTAGAGCCTTGGTCTGTCTACGAGGTCCAGGACCAATTGGAGTCCTGATTCCCTTGTCTAACATTCCATCTTTACGAAAATATTACAGCGCAATAATTTTATTTACGATTTTTATTTATTTTATGTTACGATATTCATATTCCTGTATTTTGTACGGCCTACTGTCTACTAAATTATTCACTGATTCATTATGAGTAGTGAACCGAAAAACTAAATTGCTCCTCCTTTCTTTGGATTTTTCCACGAGGGGCCCTGGCACTAGAACCTTGGTCTGTCTACGAGGTCCAGGACCAATTTGAGTCCTAGATTCCCTTGTCTAACATTCCATCTTTACGAAAATATTACAGCGCAATAATTTTATTTACGATTTTTATTTATTTTATGTTACGATATTCATATCCCTGTATTTTGTACGGCCTACTGTCTATTAAATTATTCACTGATTCATTATGAATAGTGAACCGAAAAACTAAATTGCTCCTCCTTTCTTTGGATTTTTCCATGAGGGGCACTGGCACTAGAGCCTTGGTCTGTCTACGAGGTCCAGGACCAATTTGAGTCCTAGATTCCCTTGTCTAACATTCCATCTTTACGAAAATATTACAGCGCAATAATTTTAGATTTTTATTTATTTTATTTTACGATATTCATATTCCTGTATTTTGTACGGCCTACTGTCTATTAAATTATTCATTGATTCATATTGAATAGCGAACCGAAAAATGAAATTGCTCCTCCTTTCTTTGGATTTTTCCATGGGCCTCTGACACTAGAGCCCCGTCTACGAGGTCCAGGACCAATCTGAGTCCTAGACTCTTAACATTCCATCTTTACGAAAATATTACAGCAGCAATAATTTTATTTACGACCAGTGAAAATGGAAGAAAAGGAGAGAAAGAAAGAAAAGGTGAAACAAGGGGAAAAAACCACTACTGTAAGGCAAAAGATAAAAGGACACAACGGCGTCCCTGCATATCTACATCACTAATAATTACCTACAGCAAAAGAATTATAGCTCAAGATCGTGGTTTTCATTATCATTAAACCACTATAACACCAGTACACCGTGCAGTCCCATGATATCAGTCCTATCCTACCCAGTGCCAAAATTTTCTGGTATTGCCCTGATGTTAAAAGAAAAAAAGTTCCAACCGGGCGTTATTAAGTGAAAACGCACGGTTGGAACTTTTTTCTTTTAACATCAGGGGAATACCAGAAAATTAAAACAAATGTACTAGTGTTATAATCATTATCGCCCTTGCTTTTCTTAGGGCGATAGCGGAAAATTTGGCCCGCGGGTGGCATGATAGGCTGGTATCGCCCGAGCGCCTCAGCAAGGGCGATAATATATATTACGATCTGCTCAAAGCTTTAATCTTAGCTTCCCCGGATATCACGGCCCCTCTTCTTTAGTTAATTTCGGTTTTTGATGTGGCAATTTTTTGGCGTCACTTTTATTACTTATTTCATTCCACGCGCTTGAAATTGGTTATCCTTCCTACAGGGCCATATCCAGGGGGGGGGGGGGGGTTAGGGGGTTCGAACTCCCTCCGAAACATACAAAAATAATTGTTTTTTAAAGGCTTTAACCTCTGATCTATATTTTTTTGTACTTTACGGTATGGACTAGGTCCCGTCCACGGGTAAAACCCCTCCTACCTGTATCATCCTGTATGCTGGCGATTGTATTGTCTGTGTTTGGGACTGTCTAGCGCTGTGTTGACCCAAATGTTGGGCCATATCTGGATTTTTAGATATATCGATATTTTCACTTTCGATATTCGATATATCGATATTTCGTTAACATGTTTCGCTATGGTATCCGTCTAGTTTCGCCAAGCTTTAAGAGCTAAGTTGTCGTAAGAAAGCATCTTGCATGAACTCAAACTTCGAATCAATAAAAACTGATTTACGAAGAAAATATTACTCCAATTTCGGGTGTATAAATGTAACTTATGTTGGATTATTTACAATAATTATAAATAAACAAATATCGATTTCGATATCAATATTTCCGTTTCGATATTCGATATCGATATTTGGTCCCATATAACGATATATCGTTATCGGTATCGAAAATCGACCAACACTAGTTGACCCCTGTATGGCAGCATTTTGGAGCCATAGCTCGATAGTGCATCGACCTTGTATACAAGCCAAAGATCATGTAAACGAGCAACGATACGCTTTAAATAACTGTTAGGAACCGTAACAGAGGCTCGCTCCGCTCAGATAAAGAAAAAGGCACCATACGAGTGACCCAGCACCTGACCCACCAACAGTCAAGTTGATGATTTTTCTTATAATGAATTAAACGTAAAAAAAAAAATACGGCATACAATAGAAATTAGAAAAGATGCTACATAAATACTCCACGAGCCCAGGATGAATGGAAAATATGGCTAAAAACGGGAAGTCAACGTGTTGATAGTAAACTAGTGTATTATCTAATTACTACTGTACTTTTTTTTAATATTCAAGAAATCATAATAAGCGTTAAACCATGAGGTTTTCCATAGATCATACAACGAGGTTCCTGAATATACAGTTTTTCATTTAACATCGTAGCTAAATTTCCGTTTTTAGCCACTGTTTAATAAAAGACGTTACACGGTCTATGTACAGTAAATGAACATCCGTTTGGTCTCGTTCAAGCCCTGAACGAACTTGGTCTTCGTAATATAGTTCTTTAATTATTTTGTACTGACGCCAAAAGCCTTGAACTTGAATTTAGATGTATCATATAACAAGATTCATCGATTATGTGGTATTCTCTTGAGGTGTCAGTTGTCGTTTTTATACATGGCCCTTGAGCTTTTTCAGAAACATAGTAATTTTTCTTTAATTATTCACATTAAAGTATTTCCAGATGAAAGTATCACATCATCGCTAGTTTTTCTCCGGCTCAAACCCTGAACTAATTTGCATTGTTAGATTATCTTAACTACTACTGTATTTTTTGTTGATACTGAACTAATTTGCACTGTTTCGTTTTTAATTGCTGCTGCACTTTTTGTTGATGCTCAGCGAATTACAGCAAGCGCTGAACCTTGAGACTTGCGACGGATAATATAACGAGGTTTCTTCATTAGGTATTTTGTAGGATTTTTTTTCTTTTTTTTTGGCCCTCGAAAATCTTTGTGCAATATATTTATTCATTAATTTCACGCTAATCAAAAAAAAAATCACGAAAAGCTTCCGACCGGCTACTCCACCCACTTCAACTTTTTTTCTTACCTACACCTCCCACAAAGCCCCTGTCAAAACGTACAACCGAATGCAAATTTATATGAGAAAATTCGGAAACCACCAGTAGTGCTAACTGTGGTAGCAGCACCCAATAAAACCCATTACTGTTTTTTAACCCGAGTCATTATGCCTAACCGACCACAGAACCCGGAGGATTTATATGCTAAACACGCGCTTCCGTTAAAGGCATACCCTAAATCAGTCAGAATTTGAAATCTTTTTGCAATCGTGCATAGAAAGACATATAGACTTCGAAGGTTTGTGATAGGAATAATAAAGGACACTAGAAATTAATTGTATTTTTTGTCCCATGATCTGGGTTTCTCAACCATGCACGAAGTCCAGTATTCCCGTCTTCAGCTGACGTAGAAAAACGCTGCTGGTTTCTTGTTACCGCAAAGGATACAGCATTTGCGGCGTACAGATCAGGAGGCCTACTTTTAAAACGACGGAACCTGTCTTCGGTGAATACACATTTTCTTCGACCCAAGCTGACTGCGAATCATATTTGACAGTGCAAAGCGGATACGTCAGCTGTGTTTTCTTAAAACCCTTCTTGGCAAGAATCCTCTTCAGGTTCAGCTGGATGATGAACTTGTGAAACAACGAAAGATTCTAGTTTAAGTACTTACGATCAAGAATGGCCAAAATTTAGCTCTAATAAAATCGAATAAATTGCAGCTGACGGAACACGTCACTAAAAACCGCCAGTTAGGTGAGCCGCCAGTCAAGTTACCACCTTGGTTGAGCTGCTCGTTAAGCCAGCGAAATTCGACAATTCTACCACCCGACAGTTTGATCCGGACACTCCGGTTACTGGTACCATATGAACCATCCCAAATCAAAAAGTCAACTAACAAAAAAACCAGAGTGCGGCAACCCGTCAGCCATACAGCCCGAATCGAACAATTAACTCCCTGAACACCAATTCGGTTTATAAGTTTCCACGATTCTCGCTAGATGTCACGCGGCTATGAAGAAAAATATATGATGCCCTGCGCGCTCCAGAGTAGACGAATACAACTGCTCTGGCAATAGAAAATGAAACTGACAGGACGCGCATGAAATTCCTTATTCCATCTAAGGTAAGGTAAGGTAAGGTACAATTTTAAAGACAAACAGAAAGAATAACCTCATTTTGCTTAAAAGACACTTGAATGAAGAGTACCAAGTATCCTCCCTATCTGTATGACTTCCGTTAACATTGCCTGCAGAAAACCCAATCCAAATACGAAATGGTGTTTCCAAGCTATGATTTTTGCTCCATTTTGCATTTGTCCTTATTTCAGTACCGAACAGTTTTAGACATGAACAAATGTCTCCAATCAACCCTTCTTCTAGAATATTTTTTAACCAGTTCAACCCAGACGTATATCTAGAAGAAATTCCAATACGATCCGGCCAGCGCTGTACAAGATTTGAATGAATTGCGCTTTTTGTCTTGGAGTCTGCATATGCAAACCTCCAGAAACGAACATCCCTATTTTGAAAAAGTCACGCTCAGGAGAAGAATGCTCTCCGTGGCCATGTCTGTAAATGCATTCTCCATGGTGTGTTCAAGTATGGTTTCATTGTTCAGGTGTCCTTTAAAAGCGTCCGACATGCCAGTGGCATAAAAAACGACGCTTCACTAATTCTGATTTGTTTGTAAAAAATATTATTAAAATCCTAGCCTAAGGCGTTATAAAGAAAAAACAAACAAACAACTAACACACATCAACACCAGAATTTTGGGACAAAAAAGTTGATTTTTGGTGTCATACTTTGCACTGAAAAGGAAGAAGGATCGTCCAGTTAAAATAATTAAGTATGTATGTTGGCCGTACTAGATAACTAAGTTATGAACTTACGGGCCCTCATAACCACGGAAATAAAAGGTCGCAAAAGTCACAAGTAAAACGTAAAAGTCACAAATAAAATCTATAAGCAGTTCTTCAGTCAAATCTGACGGTTCGTGACCGCAGGTTCGACTTTCTAGCAAGAGTTGGAAGAAGACCCTTGCCAAGAAGGGCCGAAGAATAAATTTCAACTGAAGTCCATGCAGCATCATCAAAGCTGAAACCCTAATTAAGTTCCCTAATTTTGCTACTAACTAAACAAAAATCAGCTTTACAAAAGTAGGTAGTCGTAGTGAATCATCAGAACTTCATTTTTTTCTAACTTTACCCCCCCCCCCATCTAGTGCGTTTTGTCAAACTAAGTTGAAACTTTTCGACGCTAAGGTTGGCTTGCATTCTTTATTACCAGGTATTGTGGGACTCGAGCTTTAGAACTTCCTTCACGACTAACCCCTGCGACTTGCCTTGCGTTAAAAAAAAAGTACACTGAAACTATTTATTTCTTTAGATAACTTTTTGGCTGGGATTGTCACTCAATTTTCGATCTGGGGTTCAACACCAGCGGTGGTCACCGAAAGTATCTTCGTAAACCTTTGAAAGTATCCCAAAGTATCTCGAAGTATCCCAAATATCTCACGTATACTAAAGTAGCTCTAAGTACTGTATCTAAATATATCTCGAAGTATCCTAAAATATCTCAATGCATCACAAAAAGCAGCTCAGCACTTGTATCAAGTACATCAATGATTTCTACTTCGAAGTATCTATAAAGTACCTCTGTACCAACGTAGCTTGTACTGCGTACACCCTAGTTCTGGTAACCATTCCTGGGTTCAATATACTGTGAGAAAAAAGGAGGTCAAGAAGATGAATTCCTGTTATTACAAATATACCACGCACCTGTTATTACTACCAAAATCATGTCGTAACCATACCCTGAAAAATTGCTACTCTGGTTGAGGTTTCTACGTCCTTTCAGAAAAGCGCCTACTCGCGACGCTACTCTTTGCTTCCTGGCAATTTGTAAAATCATGTTTTGTAACTCCACCTCTTGCAAATGGTGGTTTATAAATATATTACTTACTACTTTGCTAAGGTAAAAAAAAACTCCGCCACAAAAATGTAACTGTGGCAATAATGACACTCTTGTACATACTGTCTCTGCGGGTACTGCATTTGCATATTTTTACCCGTCCACTACCGGACCGGCGGGCTCTAAATGTCCCCGACGCAAAAAACTTGTTCCAAACATCAGCAATCTCGTATGGAAAACTCGTAACTTCTATTTACTGGAGGTGATCCAGCCTCCGAAGCGCGCACACGCTAAGAGGCGGACATTTTTTTTCGACAGTAAAAACAGCAGGGTACCATCAGTGCTAATGATGGTTTATGATCAAAAAAGGCCCATTAGCAATTGTCCCAAATTAGAGGTCAGTTAAGAGTGCTAAATGAAACAAAAGACTTCATGCAAATTATTGCAGGCACCTTTAGCACGGTAGCGCCCTGATGTTGGTGGAGGGGGGGGGAGGACAACAATGAAACCAGAAAACAGGGGTTGTGCCTTTCGTCGTTCTTCAAGCCGGCTTGCGTTTACGTTTACACATTATTGAATTTACCCCAATTGTCTTAACTGAGCGAAAACAATGACATGTTTTGGTATCTTATGTTCAGGTCATCTCTGACTGGTTAAAGAAATTCTAAGTAGGCCTTAAAGGACACCTGAACGATCCTACCATACTTCCATGAACCCCTCAGATCGTCCTTCACAGTACCGGTACAGAGACGACGAATTTTTTCGCTTCGTGATTTCGGCGCTATCCACTCTTGAAGTTCCAAGTCTCCCTATGGTGATCCCTCACGACCTCCCAAGACAAATTTAGCGCCAATATGTAAACTGTCATTATCGCATGGATAAACGTACGTTGATAACGCATGGATGGATAAACAGCGCATGGATGGATAAACGCATGGACTGTTACGGCGTGGACTGTTACGACATGAACTGTTACGCATGGACTGTTACAACTGTTACGGCGAGCGTTACGATCAAGACAAGTCGGAAAAAAGGCTGAAAACTATAGCACGGTGAAATTTCATCCGATTTTAGTCCGGTTTTCGAGAGATAAATGGTAAGCAGTATGTAAAAGTGGCAATTTAGGGTGTTAGACTTCATTCAGATGACCTTTAAGTAACAAATTTGATTCTAACCATCCGTTTTGAAAAGGCGGAATAGTAGTGCAAGGAGACAAGGATTTTGTTAATACTGCGTCAGTCACATATCACAATACACTATTACTACGGTTGTCATTTTACCTTATCCACTTGTTTGTGGATGGACGGCCAAATTAGTTTTTGAGTCCCAGATCACAACATATATTTTTATTTGAAAATATTTTATCAGAGATTATTGTTTACTCTCCAACTGTATATTTGGCGAAGAAAAATAAATATTCCTTCATTAGCTAATTTGATTTCTACACCAGGGTGAAAACACGACTAGTGTTAGTAAATGAATAGTTACCACTCAGGTTAATTGGTGCTTTTTGTGTGGTGTTTATTTCTATAGCTTACTATTTATTTATTTATCTTTGTCAGGATATATATACATTTTATATATGAGTGTAGGGAACTGAATGAGTTAAGAGTCGAAGTATTCGGAAAAAGAATATTTGGGGAAGAGTGGATGATAATGTTGTTGAAAAGTAGGCATTTTGGAGATATACGGATGTTTGGGAAATTCATCCGGATCGGTCTGCGTCACCACGAACTGTTTTTTCTTGAAAAGATTATTCCCATTTCGTTCTTGTTTTTGTTTCTCATGTTGAGAATATGCCGTGTTTTTTCCTAATGTTTTGCCACGGCCTCCGGGCTTTTGTGTAAATATATTATATTCTATTCTATAGTCAAAATAAATAAATAAAAAATTCAAACCAACTAAGAGTCAGTGGTTTCAAGTTTGTTGATCAACAGTGTGGTTGTGGTTTGCTGTGTAGGTTATTGTGGTTTGAATTGTGGAGCGAGGGACAAGTATTAAGTAAACATGGAATGTTGTACAAGGAAATTTTCCTGCGAATCACTTAGAAAGGGACGTTGCAGACGAGTCAGATCAATTAGCAAAACAGTACAAGCCCAATTTCTGTCCGGATCCGGGGCTCGAACCCTCGACCTCGCGGTGGGAAAGTTCGGCTTGGAGCTACTGAATAAAAATCCTTCCAACTGAAAGAGTCAACAGCTTCGAATTTGTTAATCAATGACAAAGCTCAGTGAGGTTTCAAATGAGGAGGCAGGGACAGCGGAGACGGGTCCCATTTCTGCCCGGATCAGGGGCTCGAACCCTCGACCTCTGAGCAGAGATGGGCGAATCCGATCATGAAGGGATTCGAATCCGAATAAAGGACTAGGTACGAATCCGATTCCGAATCCGAATCCACCATTTCATGCTGAGGATTCGAATCCGGAATCGAATCCGAGTCCACCATTTCATGCTGAGGATTCGAATCTGGAACTGAATCCGGATTCGAATCCGACCTTTCACAAAAATCAAATCAAGTACAAAGGTTATAGTTCAAAAATCAGAGGTGACAAAAAAGCACTGATGCCTAGGGCAAATGAGACAATTATTTATGGGTCTGCATGTGTGGTTGTCGTAGTTCGACAACTAGGAACGAATTCGGGGCTCGTTTGAGCGCAATACCTTAAGCACAGTGTTTAAAAATTGGGAAAATGGAAACTGGAAGGATGAAGATGAGAAACTCAGGGTTTGGAATCCCGAGTCCGAATCCAGCCTGACAAGCTGAAGATTCGAATCCGGCCAAAAGGACGAATCCGGATTCGGATTCGCCCATCTCTGCCTCTGAGTGGGAAAGTTTAGCTCGGGGCTTATAACCGCATTCCGGCTGAATAAACGGGTCAGCAGATTGCATGCCCTCCGATAAAAATATGCATAAAGAAGAACCGGTTATTTCTTCAAATCAGGATATGTCAACAGACGTATGTCAGATAAACCCATCGATGTGAAACTAAACACCTATCTGAAGCGACGTGCCCGTAGACCCGGTTAATTAAAAAACATGCCTGAAGACCCAAGAAAACCAGATGGCAAAATTTGAATTCAAACCTCGAAATGAGCTGCCAAAACAAAAATGTCACATATGGATAATATTTGCTTTACTACTCTACTTTACTACTTTTAGTTTCTACTCATAATTAGAGTGGAAACTGAAACACAAGTAAATTATTTTCAACGAAATGGCCAATTTCTTTCAAAAGCTAAAACTTATAAAAAAAAATCTAAAAAAAAATCGACCTGCTGCCGACCGGATTTTCTTAAACGTTCATTCAGAAAAGGTATGGAATATTCGCTACCCATCGGAATGCAAAACTATACCCTCGGAACGAAATTTTACTACCGAATTTCCAAGTCTAACCGGCAAGGATTATTTTTATCGAAAGAATAAGCAGATTTTCTTTTCTTTCCGACAATAGCCTAGAGATTTTTGTGAAACAAACTACCAAATTGCAAGTTTGGATAACCGAAAAAATATAAAGCGGATAAGCAGATTTATGTGTCTTTTTTTTTGACTTGACTTGCTTTATTTGCTACTAATTATAAAATAAACTATATAAGCACACAACCGCCCGGGGAAAGCTCAAACAGCCTGATGATGGACGGCTGCAATCCTCTGACTCTCAACCTTTAACAAATTTCATTTAAAAAAAAAAAGAAGAAAGGACAAAAACACTCACTCAATTAACCTTTAATACCGTACCAAAATCTAAAAAATGAAAAAAAAGAAAAATTATCTCCCCTCTCCCAATAAATATTTTTTAAGTTTTACTTTAAATGACCCAATGTGTTCAGCCTCCCGAATGCCAACTGGTATATCATTCCAAATAGCCGGAGCTAAAAAAAATAGCCGGAGCTATCTTTCAAATAGATTCCAGATTTACAATTCCGATCGGAGATTATTTCTGACAATGCAAGTGAAATCACCATCCTATTTCAAGCTCCATTCCAAGGAATCAGGGTGGTAGAGATTTTTATGATACCGACTGTACCACATATCGCATAAGCGAAAACCAAAAACAAATCCCGGATTTCAAATTCCGGCGGGAGAATTTTTTGATGAAACCAACTGTACCAAACTCCAAGTCCTGATAACCTAACAATATCGAGCCGACAATTAAAATTTAATTTTCTTCGCAACAAACTCCGATTCCCAGTTCCGTACGGCAAGATTTTATGAAACCGACTGTACCAAAACTGCAAGTTAACATAACCGAAAAGTATTGAAATGATAAGCAGATTGAATGAATCTTTTTATTAACCCACTTCTATAAAAACAGAAATAGTGGAGTACATATAAAAGAAAGAACACAACTTAAATTAGAATACAAATTTACACTCTGAACAGATTACACTTCAATCAGACGGACAAGCCCGTGATGCGGAGAGAACGCCGCGACCGACAGATTCCTATGCAGCTCTCCAGTTTATTTGTTACTGAAAATTTATTTATCATTTTTCGGTTTTTACACCAAATTGGCAAATAGAGGAGGAATTTACAGTAGCGGAAGTATGCGATTCGAATAGCAGCTACATTCTTTTTCTTCAGCAGGGGGTAAAGTCCAGAAAGGTAAGGGACCGAGTGAGTGGTCACAGTCAGTTAGAGCTTACTAACTACTATGCGTAGAGATTTACTTTTTTCCCAACAAGTTCGGAAAACCGAAAAGGTATCGAGAGGATATACAAGATTTACTTTCTTTCGACGAATTCCGGTTTCCACTTCCAATCGAAGAGATTTGGGCGAAACCGACTGTTTCAAACTGCAATTTCGCATAACCGAGAAAAGTTGGCGCGATGATGAGCAATTTCCTTTTTTTCCGAGATACTAATCATTTTTTCAGCACTATCTGTTCTAGAATTCAAAACGATCAATGTCACTATATAGTCTTTTTTTTAATGTCAACAATACGGTACGATGACGGATGTGGGTTACCGAGATAATTAAGGATTTCGAGCGATAAAAAAATGGAGGAAATTGCTATTCGACGGACATTAAAAAACATGAGACAAGCGCAGTCTTTGCTTTGTAATCTAATCTGCATTTGCATTTTTTTTTACGCAAGAACAATAAAAAAACGTCCGAATTTCATGTCTTCAAAGATCGAAATTTTGCAGCAAACTACTCATGAACCAGTCGTTAAAAAAGAAGAAAATCGGGTTTCCTCAGCGCAAATGAAATGACCCGATTTATTAACCACCTTTATTTTATGGCATGTTTTTCATTTATGCGAAGAATGAAGTCGATTTGCCTTTTTTTCGATGCGGGCACAACCGTTAACTAGATTGAACTAGCAGTCTCAGGGGAGCACTGAGGATGAGAATCAGTCGGGCCGATTCCCTTTTTGGGAGAAGAAGGGAAACGGAATATTTATGGTTTTCAGGACTGCGGGCTCGAGTGTCCCAGGTCTTGCGGCGCCTGGCTCTATAGCAAGAGAGGATGCGTCCCGTTTTCTTTGAATGGCGGGGGATCAAGGCCGTATCCAGAGGGCTGTATTTAAACCCCCTCCGAGACATATAAAAATAATCATTTTTATTGGCTTTAACCTGTGATCTATGTCTTTTTGGAACTTTTCGGATTGAATGGGTCCGACCCGTAGGCAAAACCCCCTCCAAAATAATTTCCTGGATACGGGCCTGGCGGGGATATAGCTCACATTCTTGGGCATTGCAAGGAGCATGCCCTCCTGGATTTAGTTTAGTTTGATGAGTTTACTTTAGTTTAACCACAAGAAAGAAGTGGTGACATCATTTATTCTTCGAGTCACACCATAAGACTATCACCTGGCAATGGGCGGGGCTTGATTATTTCATTCAAATTGTGTTTTAAAAGAAACGAATCCTCCCTCGAATCCTCCATAATTTGCAGTTCTATTTTTTTGTATAAACGAGGTAGGAAAAGGAAGGAGAAAAGAAAAGGAAAGATAAAGGAAACTAGAAGAGAAAAAACACAAAACTGATAAAGTAACATGACAAAATCACAAGCAAACGGGCGAACGATGAACATGAACATCATACAAATCTAAATAATTTCACCTTTAAGAAAAAAGGACAGGTTGGGAATAATAAGCTCCCCCCCCCTGATATTTCCAACAGATTAGTCTGAGTAATATCTGAACAAATTTAATTAATAAACACTATCTTGGAAGAATTAATATAGCAAGTCCTTGACAAGCACCTGTGAATTTATTTTAAATTAGGGCTACCAGCACAGTCTTTTCGAAAAAAATTGCCTTCGAACGAACTGCCCAGCAAAAAAAAGTTTTTTGAGAGTAAGAGAAATAGAGGGTCAAAACAGGGAGGATTACAGTTGCTCGTTCTCTCTTAAAAAGCACCTTGCACTATTTGCTGTGTCTGTTCCAATATTCGAAGCTATTTGAATACAGTATAACTGGGCTCTGTTTTTTTTTTTTTTAATTACTCACGGCTTTGACTGTTTTAAGGCTTCTCACAGGCCCATTGACTTCTTCAACAAGAGCTGTAAGCTCATATGGCACTTGCAAGGGTTGAGATGTATTATTTGATCAAAAGTAATTTTCGACTGTGCGGTTCAGATGCGCACTTTAAGGGAGCTAGAGAAAAAGTATATTATCATTGAACTTGGCTGTAATGATGCGCACTTTAAAGGCACTAGAAATTCATCTGTAAGGAAGACCCTTGAGGTAAAAACGATAGCAGGCTCTTAGGGAACATTGATATATACGTATGATCAGAAGTATTTTTTTCCCCACTAATTTGCGCACTTTAAGGGTGCAAGAAATTATTTGTTTTGCAAAACCCTTGTGGGACAACTGATCATGGGTTGAGATGTATCGTTTGATAAAAAGTACTTTTCGACCTTGCGGTTAAGATGCACACTTTAAGGGAGCTAGAACTTCATTTGTAAGCAAAACCCTTGAGGCAAAAATAATCATTAGCTCACTGGGATCATGGAAATGCATATTTTGCCTAAAAGTATTTTTCTTAATTTGCGGTCATGATTGGTACTTTAGGGAATGGTCGGATTTGAAAAGTGGCGATTTCTAAGCCAATCTTGTCGAATTTCTAATATTCCAGCCAAATTTCATCGTCCTAGCACATCTGGAAGTACCTTAACTCGCGATCACCGGAATTCCGGACCCGCCCCTCAAACTCCCCCCACAGTCGCCGGAGCCAATCCGGTTCAGTTTGGACTTGTTTGTTATTCCCACAAAGCTCCATCCCGATCTCTCCAGTCCAATCCGGTCACGTATTCCCCCCCCCCAATTGTTGTCGGATCCGGTCCGGACACGAAAAAGATCACCACAGGCACGCCCTCTGTTCAGTTATTAAATTTCACTCGAATCCGATCACCCGTTCCAAAGTTACGCATGGCTAAATATTCCGGAATCCCCCTCCCTCCGATCCCCCCACGACTATCGGATCGAGTGAATTTTTATTTACAAGTCAGTTTGATCGGGTCCCTGATACGCCTTCCAAGTTTCGTCGTGAAAATCCCAAAAACTGTCATCACCAGAATTCCGTGAAACTCCCCTCCACCTCCCCCCCCCCAAGTGTCCGGGTCCAGTCCAAACGTGTAAACAAATTATCTGGAGCAGATTCTTGTTCTTCCCAGCAAGTTTTACTCCGATCCCTCCATTATAACCGTTTCTCGAGATTTCCGGTCTTCCCCCACCCCCAATTCCCCCATAGCTGTCGAATCCGGTTCGAACTTCAAAGGGAACATCAGAGATATGTCATTCATCCAGGTATTAAGTTTCGTCCCAATCCGATCACCCGTTCGAAAGTTACACAACACTCAATTTTCCATATTCCCCCGCACTGCACCACAGATACAAACCCCTTTGACCCTCGAATGCACTAGCTCTTTCCAATGTTAACAGAGTGATCAGATGCAAGGAGTGATGTCGTCACGCCGCGCGCAGACCTACTAGTGTAAAGAAAGGGGTAGGGGTTTTACAAAAACTACTAAATTTTCCGGATTCCCCCGCCCTCTACTCCCTCCACGGTGGTCGGATCGGGGAAGTGATTATTTGCAAGTTAGTTTGGTCGGGTCCCTGATATGCCTGCCAAGTTTCATCGTCCTAGCACATCTGCAAGTACCCTAACTCGCGATCACCGGACCGACCGACCGACCGACCGACCGACCGACCGACCGACCGACCGACCGACAGACCGACAGACGGAAAAGTGATCGGTATATGGCACTTGAGCGAAGCTGCAAGTGCCATAAAAACTCGGCAAAATTCAGATAACCAGTTTTACGCATCGATAAAAAATTAAGATTAATGAGGTGTCGTTAGCGGTTTAGAACGTAACATATGAAATTTGGGTTTACGGGTTTAAGAATTAATGAATGCAATTACGCAAGTAGGTTGCATTGCCGTTGTAGGTATGACGGGTCCTTTAAAATCAAGAGCAAATATTTCAAGATCAGGCTGACGTACGATACATGAAATAAATGTCTTCGGCAAGTACTTCGTAGTAAAAGTTGCATGGTATGGGTTTGAGTGTTTTCTTCGGCGACTGTCCAAAGTTAAGCGACGTTCACATATGTATATTTCTACTCCGTCCTTGTGCTGTTTTTGACTAGTGAGATAAGACAACAACAACAATATCACATTCGTTATTACTAGAGGTTAACAAAAAGAACACTCGCGACGTTTACATGTTTCCAGGGGACACTCAGTGGAATATTAACATGCCAAATTACAAGTAATAGTGACATTAAGTGGTTAAGCATTGGCCTCATCGAGAGGAGGAGAAGTCGTAGCTAACAAAAAAAATATGACAATATGGTAATAAAAATGCTTCGCACCGTTAAAAACACAACAAAAACAAAACAATTAATACTGTGTTAGAAGTAAAGGTTTCTGCGAAAAACCTCTTGATAGGCTGAGAATTTTTCAAAAATCATCACTCATCGACAGGCTCACCTAGTTAAGCTGCGGATTTAAATATTTCCTGTCTGGATTCGTGTCCAACCGTCTTTTTGTCTCTCCGGCGGTCTGATGATACGACAGCTCACCAATACATTGAGATATTTTAATGAAACTTGGCATTGGGATTCTTTAGATCAAGGATAAGGACAAGTTCGTAGATTCGCTTTGTAATAAAAAGTATGGGCAGAGGGGCTCTGAAAAGCTATCCGACAAAACTGACGAAGTACCATGTTATATAGGATGAAAGCTTTTAGTTCCTGGTGTGATCTAATTAAAATCTGGAACAAAATTTATCACGTGAATCAACGACTCCAGGGACAAAACAACAAGTTGAACCACGTTGGACGCTGGGAAGTCGTGTAGGCCTACTCCCGTGCCATTCGTGTTTTGCCCTCTGCCGGGAGTATTTGTTAAATTATGTGTGTAAAACTACTGAAAAGAATAAATGAACCGGAACCGGAACCTGATTTTCGGTTTGCATGGATGTTCGGCCGAAATCCGGAAAAAAATGGAAACTAAAAAACGGACCAGATTATCGAGTTCATTGACTAATTTGACAGTGACCTATACTGTCAGAATTTTCGTAACAACTAACAAAAGGATGCGCAGTTTCAACGGACAACACTTGGGATGTGATCTGTTGTTTTTCGAAAACTTCATGCATTAAATGCTTATGCATAACAAGCATTGCCAGGAAGAACCGTAAAACCGCCGAACGAGCATCTGCTGACTTTTTTGTTTGTCGTCGTAATATTGGAAAGTCAAAAGATGCTGTTCGGCTCTTCCTGCCAATGCTTGTTATGCATAGCAGTCAATTTATAACCTTTTCAAAATCACAACAGATTACATCCCAAGCGTTGTCTGTCGAAACCGCGCATCCGTATGTTATCTGTCATAACACTTCTAACAGTGTAGGGTGAACAATTAATCAGATTTTGCTTATTTATAATTGTTAAAACTTCCTGCAGGAACTGATTTAAAGTGTTAACATGTTAAATCGGAATACGCTTTGGCCGGAATCCGTGAAAACCAGGCCACATACTCCAACCAGGTAGATTTAGAGTTCTCTACTGAATAATAAATCGTACTAGAACAATGAAGGCCGTTAGCTGTTGCACCAGCTGTTTGAATCAGAAGAAGCGAAAATCGCGCCTGATCAGTTGACGTATTCGGACGGTTACATCGTCCGAAATCCGGTATAAAACGGTATCTACTAAAACAAAATTTGCGTCACAAAAATGATGAGCGGTCGATTCGGCGGTACACAAACAATTTCGAAGTTTTGGGATTTTCCGGTTTCGGCCGGAATCCGGCGGAAAACCGGAATTCGGCTAACTTCCAAGCAAACTGACTGGACGGGTCGAAGTCAAGGTAAGGAGAAACCCACTTAATCAATTAATGCCAAACATTAGACCGTAAGCTGTGAATCCGGACGGAGGGATTATAAATCTGGGTAGCTACCCAGCTGGACTGTGGACGGAAACTATGGAACAGAGAGACAGTGCAAATCCATCTGCCCTGTCGGACATCTTGTTATTATTATTATTCACCCATTGTCAAGCGGTACGTGATGGACCTATAGAAATACCAGTTCTCATTTTTTTTTTCTTTGGAATAAAGTCAACATCACTGATAGAAAAAAAAAAGTTTAACTGACTCACCCTTTCCAATGGATCCGTTCCCTGAACCGGGATCGCCTGTATTCATTTTCACCTGGAAACAAAATATGGTGAAACGCTGTCCTACGGCGCCTACGTTATTCCTCCACAAAAACTGGAAACCAACTGTTGAAATCCGACTCACGAATACGACTTGTATAACCTATTCGGACTGTAATCTAGTGTGCGGCGTTTAACGGCCCTCTAAAAACCGAAGTGTTTGCAATAAAAATGGCGAATCGCTTTTTTACAACCCTTTGCAGCTTGGAAGTGCGCAAATTTTTGCAACACGGAAAAGGGGTGGGTGGGGACGTAAAAAAATGGTGCACACATCCGGTCGACACACATCAGGTGTGAGGGGTAATAAAAAAGCAGATGCGACACACATCGTTTCTTCTCATGATTGGGGTAGAAAAAAAAAGGTTGAAAGATTGGAATCTTAAAACCCGACAACGGATGTACAGTGATGTATGCTACTTCGGACGTCGCTCTATTTGAATGACTCCAAAGAATATGATGACATTAAAAAAAAACGTAGTAAATTTTTTTAATGACATTTAGGTCCTTCAGGTTCAGGTTCTTTTTAATAGCAAACCAAATAACAAAAGATCCAGGGCCCAGTAGAGAAGAGCACGGGGAACTATCAAATAATTAGCATATATTAAATTAGCAAATATTTGAACAGAGTGACGAGCGCAAACAATGGTTAAGTAAAACACATTCAAATTGAAGTCACACACTGTATTTTTTGTTTTCATCTTTTGTTGAGTTGATTGAGCAACCTCGAACGAACAGGTTACGGCGTCCAAAATATCCAGCAGCACCCCAACAGAAGAAGGAGAACATTCAAAAACAGGTGTAATTCACTAAATCAACTAAACTGATTCTCACTCTATCCCAAAGAAAGCTGAAACACTTGGAGCTTAGCTGATGTTAGGTTCTTACTTTATTATTTCCATGTGACAGTTTGAAAAGGAAAAAACAAAACCCAGGTGATTGGCAGGTGACCGACATTTTGCCACGGCTGCAAGAATTGCACACCGATTTCCGTCAGAAATCTAGTCTACGTTTGTTGCCGCATCACCGACTTATTATACTTTTTTTATTGATAGCTGTAGGCTTATTGTATGTTCCTTATATTATTTTCCTGTTGTTTTTGTTCTTCTCTTTTTTCTATTATCTATACTCCACTTTCTTATGTTGTAAAACATTTTGTGGGTTAAAAATTTACTTACTTACTTACTTACTTTAAAGTTTAGAGAAGTGTTCCAAGTAGCATACCTCTACTGCACATAGGAGTTTCCAACGTGTTAAAATTGCCAGGAAAGCCTTCCCATGAAAAAGATCTATCTGGCTCAAAACCTTGCTAAGAAACATGACTCAAATACCAGACTGAAATCTTAAACAACGGTTTACATGCTGGAAGAGAACAGTGAATTCC
This sequence comes from Branchinecta lindahli, assembly GCA_023053555.1. NCBI lineage: Eukaryota > Metazoa > Arthropoda > Branchiopoda > Anostraca > Branchinectidae > Branchinecta > Branchinecta lindahli. The sequence goes on along the minus strand of JAKZAO010000009.1, from coordinate 30,956,483 downwards.
TGTTCAACGATTCTCTAAAGTCATTTTGAATTTCATTCACCGTCACTTCATTCTCACCCGAGCGAATTCCTCGCAGCAATTTGAACGGATGAAAGAGTGATGTTTATTGACCCATTTTCTAACAGAAGTCACAAACAGTATTTTGTTAGACAGAAAAATAATATACATCTTGAAGTTAACAAGCAGAAGCACACTTTAAAGTAGGTTCTAACAGAAGAAAATGCCAATAATTTTTACGGATCTAAAATTAGAACTGCATTAACTACACTGTCAGAAGTTTCATAACAGATCATGCATAACACTTTCAAGAATAACACCTTTTCACTTAGAAATAAAGTGTTATGATCAATTAAGTTTACACCATTTCGTGCCTAGACCTCCAACAACACCTTTAATTGATAAAATACTACACTGTCAGAAGTTCCATAACGACAACAGAAGGATGCCCGGTTTCAACAGATAACACTTTTGGATGTTATCTGTTATGTTTCTTTCGTTCCCATTAGTGTTTTTACCAACTGAAGGTGTTGTTGGAGATCTAGGCACGAAATAGTTTAAACTTAATTGGTCGTAACACTTTATTTCTAAGTGAAAAGGTGTTATTCTTGAAAGTGTTATGCGCTATCTGTTATGAAACTTCTGACAGTGTAGTAAGTATTGTTTGTTGGCTATTAGGGCTGCATAAAAATTTCGTTTTAACATTTTTTGCTGCCGAATTCGAAGTTGCGCATTTAAAGATCAGCTACCCTTTTTTCGAGTTTACCGAAAGGTCTAGCGGTATTAGCTCCATTGCCTGCACTTAATAATGAAACACTGTTGTCTGTGTTCTCATCATCGATAGCCTACTATTTAGTTTATTGACCGCAACTTGGATACAAAAAAATGGCATTTAGGTCGATGTTTCCTCACTCTGATTGTGAACATAAAATGTCATGGTTCGTTTTTTACTCAGACTTGACTTTTCAGAGATACGAACGAAATAAAACTGATTATTTACTACACACGATGAACAGGCAATTGAGTTAAATCTTTCGCTGAACGATATACAAAGAAGTAGTGTGAAAGGCTTTGTCAGTAGCCTATAATATTTTCTTAGTAAATAATGAAATAGCGTCAGTCAAGTGCTTAGAAGATCGGAATTCCGTTATCGCTTTCCGGAATGAATGAATGAATGATTTTATTAACCCATTCTACAACACAGAGTGTGACAAATGGAGTATAAAATAGAAAAAAAAAGAAAGAAAAAAGAAGCACACTAAGCTAACAAATAAACAAGGAACTAGAATAACTAGCCTACTTCAAAAATGCCTGGTCCAATCTGTGCTGGGGATCCAGCGACTGCAAAAACTTTTCCCTACGGATGTTGATGACGTCCATGGGGTCAGGAACACCGTATTTGACACTTAGTGAAGTGAATACTGCTATCCGGAAAAAAAAAAGTTGCTTGTCGCCACAAGCAACAAGAGTACCAATAGACGAACCCGTCTTTCGCTGTAAACGTGGTAAAAGAAAGACGTTTGGAAACTTAGCTACAACGCTTTTTACCCAAGTTTGGATGTGAACTGGCCTTATCAGTTCAGCGCTCTAAGGGGATTGGTCTTTGTCCGTCCTTCCTCGCCTCATTATCAACATCCATCACGCAGAGATAGTGCAAGAGATCCGATTTGGAAGACTGGAGATTTGAGAAGAGATTGAAAGAGGAGCTTTCAGGTCTAAACAAAGCTCCCATCGTCAGGTAGGAAAAATGGCCATTTTCAGAAAAACAAAGAAAACCACAAAGAAAATATGACTATCCGCTTCACTGTCTAAGATCGCGACTTCATTGAAATTATTAGTATTATCTCCGCGACTTATTAAATTTAATGAGCCACTGATAGCGGTTGAACAGATTTTGCAGATTTCTAATGATCGTATAGAACGTGCATGGAAACGAATGTTTCGGAACAGGTTAGCCGTTTTCAAATTAGCTCAACAAATATTTTGCGGGTAATTAATTAAACAAATGGAGGTAAGATGATGTAAATGGGAAGGGTTGTCTACTTGGCAAGATTTTTCGGCTCTTCTGAAAACATCATCGAATCCTCTGATCTTGCGCACTAACTTTTTTTTATAAATACGACACTGAAGATTGCAGAAAAGGTCGAGTCGAAAGATGAAATGGCATTTTTTTTTCGAAAGCAAATCACAAAAAGTGAAAATTAGAAAATGTGAAAATATCGACCAAATTAGTTTACGTTCGGGGAAAAGAAACTTGGAATTGGGGAGGAGATCACGCAGAGATAGTGCAAGAGATCCGATTTGGAAGACTGGAGATTTGAGAAGAGATTGAAAGAGGAGCTTTCAGGTCTAAACAAAGCTCCCATCGTCAGGTAGGAAAAATGGCCATTTTCAGAAAAACAAAGAAAACCACAAAGAAAATATGACTATCCGCTTCACTGTCTAAGATCGCGACTTCATTGAAATTATTAGTATTATCTCCGCGACTTATTAAATTTAATGAGCCACTGATAGCGGTTGAACAGATTTTGCAGATTTCTAATGATCGTATAGAACGTGCATGGAAACGAATGTTTCGGAACAGGTTAGCCGTTTTCAAATTAGCTCAACAAATATTTTGCGGGTAATTAATTAAACAAATGGAGGTAAGATGATGTAAATGGGAAGGGTTGTCTACTTGGCAAGATTTTTCGGCTCTTCTGAAAACATCATCGAATCCTCTGATCTTGCGCACTAACTTTTTTTTATAAATACGACACTGAAGATTGCAGAAAAGGTCGAGTCGAAAGATGAAATGGCATTTTTTTTTCGAAAGCAAATCACAAAAAGTGAAAATTAGAAAATGTGAAAATATCGACTAAATTAGTTTACGTTCGGGGAAAAGAAACTTGGAATTGGGGAGGAGATCACGCAGAGATAGTGCAAGAGATCCGATTTGGAAGACTGGAGATTTGAGAAGAGATTGAAAGAGGAGCTTTCAGGTCTAAACAAAGCTCCCATCGTCAGGTAGGAAAAATGGCCATTTTCAGAAAAACAAAGAAAACCACAAAGAAAATATGACTATCCGCTTCACTGTCTAAGATCGCGACTTCATTGAAATTATTAGTATTATCTCCGCGACTTATTAAATTTAATGAGCCACTGATAGCGGTTGAACAGATTTTGCAGATTTCTAATGATCGTATAGAACGTGCATGGAAACGAATGTTTCGGAACAGGTTAGCCGTTTTCAAATTAGCTCAACAAATATTTTGCGGGTAATTAATTAAACAAATGGAGGTAAGATGATGTAAATGGGAAGGGTTGTCTACTTGGCAAGATTTTTCGGCTCTTCTGAAAACATCATCGAATCCTCTGATCTTGCGCACTAACTTTTTTTTATAAATACGACACTGAAGATTGCAGAAAAGGTCGAGTCGAAAGATGAAATGGCATTTTTTTTTCGAAAGCAAATCACAAAAAGTGAAAATTAGAAAATGTGAAAATATCGACCAAATTAGTTTACGTTCGGGGAAAAGAAACTTGGAATTGGGGAGGAGAGATGGTCAAAGGGAGTTGACGGAGGGATTTTTGAGTGAGTCTGACTAGTAGTATTTTCCGTCTTGCACAGGTGACTTCTTGGCTTTTAAGGCGGAATCTAAATTAAGGCGGGTCTATATAAAAAGCGAATTTTTTTTCTTGTTTGTATATAGTTAAAGTTTAACTGAAAAGCCAACTTATTTTTGTGTCATTTAGTTGAACACACTGAATTATTTGGATTCTGCAAAGGGATTTTTTGTTTTTCACTATCTGCTCTAGTTATGACGTTCAGAATATCTGCGGCTGTCCCCACAGCGTAAATTCTACTATGACGCGGGAAATTTTTATCTAAACACAAACAAGGCTTTTCTGTGGGCAGTGGCGATATTGGTGAAGAATGCTTAGTGCCTGAACAAAAAAAAATTCATAAATCTTTCTTGTAAGGCATATAACAAGTTAGAGGTACTACAGATCGCACGGAAATTCCACTATTTGAAAATCGATTATTCCTGAATAGCGGAACAACCAAGTAACGCAATTTCAGCGGGTCTTCAAGCCAATTTAAGTGAATAAGTGATGGATAATTAGACTGCCCAGTCCCAGTCCTTTTCGGTTAAACTTTAAAGGAACACAAATCCCAGAGCAAACTAACTCTAGAGAGTACCGCGCAAACTTTGGAAAAGTGACACAGAGTCAATCGCAGCGACACTAGCTCCGCTAGCGGGACTGAACGTCCCTACTAAAACTCAGTCATTCGTGCACCAGTGCTGGCTTCAATAACTTAAAATTCTGAACACAGCAAAAAAAAATACAACCTCCCCTGTTTCTTCGATGTGTGCACCGCATCTTAGCTTTACTGGAAATTTTAAAGCCCGCAAGTTTGTCTTGCTTTGAATGCCACAAGCATGGTGGGCGACGCTACAAGTATGGCCCGATTGCGAAGCATAGAAAGCATAGGTCTTGGCGCTACTCCTTAGTGTTATTTTGCTCTGGCTTTTAAGGCGGAATCTAAATTAAGGCGGGTCTATGTATAAGCAATTTTTTCTTGTTTGCATATGGTTAAAGGAAAACAAATCCTAATAAATGTTATAAGAAATATTAAAGATAATTCGTAGCGGGGTTTTCTTCTCTTTTTGTTTAATTTTCTTTTACTCCGCCCATATCTGGAACTTGCTGACTAGTTACAAAATAATTATCGTTATTATATGTCGCCAAAAATGTTGAACAAATCTTCAGTCAGACGATTTTACGACTTGCAAGTCACAATTAAAGCAGCCAGAGTCGCTAGGGGAGCGCGGTGAGCAAGTCACTCTGTCTCGGAATGTTTACGGGATGTTAGAAACGCAATTACCAGAAAACCATAATGCAGATGAACACCGAAAAACGAGCAATCGTAACCCACCTTTACGGCCCCGTAAACGAACGAGAGCAGTCGCAAAATCCTAGCAGGCGCACTCGCGATCAAAATTTTACAATCCTCTTCTCCGCAATCAAATTCTATAATTACCTGACTTGCTGGGAACTTTTAAAAGCCTCTAAAAACGGAGAGAAGCAGTAAAAGCCAAAAAACATATAAAAATATGCATTCTTCATTTCAAGTTAATGTGTTGTCGCTCGCAAACTGAATGAGCTCTAAAAAATCCATTTCTATCAACTTGCATTCGCTACCATCCGCTTAACCCATCCCAAAACTGTAATGATCCCCTAAATTTTTTAAGTGTTCTCAACCGTTACGATCCATGAAACTTTGTCAGTCGTAAAGGATCAAATAAATTATTTTTTAAGATTCGGTGTAAAGCAAATATTAAGAAATGATAATCCACAATCAGCTCTGTCTGCTAATGTCATTTCGATTCGTCTCTTCAAAAAACAGAACCCACAGATCGGGAGTGTCTCTTTTATTATTGGGGAAAAAAAGAAAAACCCGACAAATAAAATATCATGTTAGTAGTTCAATATTTATTCATAAAAAACGACATTATTCACTTTCTGGCCCTAACACAAGCCTGACAATGGGTGGGGATTAATTTTCAGTTATATTATGTTAAAAAAAAAAAAAAAAAGTTCGACATGACAATACCCTGAGCCGTTGAAAGCTGGGTCCAGACAACCCATTCGCTTCACATTTCGAGCTATTCATGGTACATTTTCGAGTAGAAAAAAAAACTATTTCTTTTTAAGCAGAAATGTAGCAAACAAATGTTTTGTCTTTTCGTAATATTCAACATGGACGCTTTGTGTGTCCTTCTAATTTTGGTAGCGAAAATCTTTTTGAGAATGAGGGAGACGGCAAAACCAAGGAAGAAAACAGGTTAAGGGGAAGACACAAAAGATCAAAAAAAAAAATCTGCAATGTTACAACCGGACGAGTATGTAGTCATAGCTCCAAATGGTTAGTGAAAATTACGCGGAACATGCAAAACTAATCGTTTTTATGGGCTTTAACGTCTGATCTATGTCTTTTTGTACTTTTTGGTCCGACCTGCGGCCAACCCCCCTCCCCCCGAAATATATTCCTGGATACGGAACTGGCGGAATGAATCTTTTTTTTACTTGATAAGGTTACTAAGATTGGCTAGTTGACACAGGGAAATTAGGTGGTTGAGTGGTGTTTAATAGTGTGTTAGCTTCTTTTATGTGTTGGTTTCTTTCTTTTTTAGTTTCTTAGTTTGCTATGGCTTCTGGGCTTTACATGTAAATAAATATCATATAAATATCGTATACGCCCTTCTCAAGAGAATGACTTTAACCCTAAGAAAGGCCAAATTCAAAATATCCCACGAGAAGGAAGAAAATAAATAACGGATTAGTTATATCGATGTGGAGCTATCTGAGAACGTTTCAGTCTGGCTATAAAGCTCCTAGAAGGAGTGCAAAGGAGAGCCACTAAGATGATTACAAACATGAAAGATAAATCCTACGAACAACGTCTGAAGGAGCTGAAACTGACAATACTTGTTTTTCGACGACGGCGTGCTGACTGACATGCTTATGACATACAAGCTGACCTCACAAGAACAACCTCCAATTTGTATGCCCATTGTCCAGAGCATTGGCGCTGATAGAAGGGGACACTCTAAGAAGCTGTTTAAGCCATCTGTCAGAACCGAGGTCAGAACCCGACAACGACAACAATTCTTCTCTTGCCGAGTTGTCAACACATGGAACAGCCTCACCAACGAAACTGTATCAGCACCCAACGAGGAATCCTTCAAGAAGTCGTTAGATGAAGAGTGGAATGATGTGCCCTCGAAGTACAACTGGGATGCATCTGACGCCTAACTGATCGTCAAATCATCAATGACGGAGCGATTCAGATCAAGACTGATCTTAATTCGCTCCGAAGTGCGAATTAAGGTAATTAAGGTAATCTAACGGATTAATCCGAGGAAAAAATCGTTTTAGGTAGCCTATTGCAGGAAAGCAATAACAAAATATCCCTTAGGCCCGCTGGCCTGACACGGGGTGACTCCTTTCTCGTAACAGTCACCGACAACAGCAGCTTGCAAAAGACTCAGCCACTGCCTTCCTAAGATCCAAACAGGAGCAGAAAGATCCAGCAAGGCAGTCTCCCAGGACGGGAGGGGGGTCCTCTGAGACAAAGGAATCCCCCCCACCCGAAGAGTGTGGCGAGCTCGGGCGCACTGTTTCCCGGAATTCCTACCTCACATCCCTCCTTCCCTTTGAAAATGTTTTTTATTCTGGCTCATCACTGTGTCCGACGAAAAAAAGCAATAACGGAGGAACCACGGCTATCGCCGGCTGGACGGCCGCTGAGTTTCGGCCAACACAGAAATCAATCAATAGAGAGTTTCCCATGAACTTTTTTGGCCCGGAAAGTCTGTAGGAAAAAAAGCAAGGATAGGAAAAAGCGATCAAGGTCGCAGACTAGACGGGAAAGGCCGCGTGGGACTGAAATCCCCTGCGTAGCTGAACGTGCTGTGTTATTAATTTGATCTCTTTTAAGGGAGCAGCGAAGGGTCATTATAGGAAAAGTGTTTAGTTGGTTTGGTCTTGTCCAACTCCAGGCTTGTTACGTCCCATCATATTGTTTTTTCATGTCAAGGCCCTTACGGAACAACTAAATTTCCAATAACTTCTTAATGCCACTGAAATGACTCTAGGGAAATGGACACGATGCAGGGGAAAGTCGAGCGTTTGAAAGTATAAATAGTTTACGGCGAAGATTTTTGTTTTGGTCCGACAGTGGGGGGGGGGGGGTCACGCACTGAACCAGAGGCCCACCATCGGTCACTAGTTTCAAGGTCATCCTACTGCATTGATTTCTCCGCAACGTTCTTTAACTCTCTTCGTTTTCCCAATCCGGACTAGACGGCTAGATGTATGCCTATTTATTTATAATTTATTAACGCCAACAAAGGGCCGTACATCAGCATTCATTCTCGCACTTAACCAACAAACTGATCTTCAATATTACATACAAAAAAAATACTCCTTTTTACCCGTCTACTATTAACCAAATTACCTTCAATCTAAACTTCCAGTATACACTTAAAATATTCACATATCGACCGAATTACCTGACGATTCGTCGACTCCATTATACCAGGAAATAGTTTGGGTACCCCAACCCATACTATTTTGAAACAACGTTTCGAAAGGTAGGTAGGTAGGTAGGTAAGTTTTATTTTTATCCAAAATATAAACATAAATAAAAATGACACGCCTAATAATTATTGCAGCAAAAAGAAAGTCCCAAGGACTTGTGCTGCAAATTCCTGTTACTATTTATATCTTATGAGATTAAGTAATATATCTCTAAATGTTTCTCTACCTTGGTTTTGTTTCTTGTTTCAAAAACAGTCAAACGGAGTTAACAGCCAACTGTTCCTTCTGGCAGTTTTCTTCTGGCACACACAGTGATTTTCTATTTTTTGTCCACTTATTCAGTATGCTTTCCTTCTATTCGGATTAGCTGTTTAATTTGAATGTCACCTTGTTGGTGAAATTACACGCCGCTTGGCAAAAAACACTAATTTGAAAGAAGAAATAAAAGGAAACTAAGAGCAAGCATTTTAAAATCCAACTGACATACCATAAACTGGACATGAGATAAACGTTTTCGACAAGTATTTTGCAGTAAAAGTTGCCTGGTATGGATTTCGTGCTTTTTTCGTCGACGAATAACTGTTAGACGACGTTTAAATTAGCACATCACTACTGTACTTCAACTGCCTCGTTGTGACATATTGGAATGGTATTGAGGTTTAAAAATGTACCAGTAGCAGCAATACTTTCCTTTGAGCCATGCTACTTTATAATTTTCAAGATAATTTTGTGTTCTACTATTTGTTTGTCTTTTGGCTGGACTGACAAGCCGGAAAGAGGCTCTTCGGTTATTCTGCCTGCGGCGCACAGCTTACACACAGTTTGACTGTGTACCAAATTTCTGTATTTTAACATAAAAGATATATATTTTTAAGTTTTTTTCATTCAGGAGAAAGTCTGAATGTGAATCAGCTTTGCAAGCAGTGAAAACATAAAATGAAACAGAAAATAGATTTTTATAAGTTCCTACAGGAAAGAGTTTGAACGTAATTGAACTTTGTAAGCAATAACAAAATTTGAAATGAACCTGATTGTTTCACTAGTCCTTGATCAAAAATGCCTATGCTTACGTCCTATTTATATTTTCTTGTACACTCAAAATAAATCTACTTTATCCTGGAGCGGTACTACTTTTCCCAAAAGGGTCGGGTGGAAGCACTGAGTAGCCTACTAGGGGGCAGACATCCTTGGGTTCACTATTGATTTTAGTATACAAAACTAGTAAATAAATTAAAAGTCAAAGACCCCATCGCGGGACTATGAAAGAAACTTGGTTCATTTTACAGAAAAATCGTAGTAATTTTCACATGCCACAATCTTTTCCAATTTTTTTTTACAGAATTTTACTCAGTGTTTTTTCTTGTTCTTTTGAGTCGTTTGGTTGTGCTACTAGAAGTCTGTGATTTAGTTTCTTATCCACGATATTTATTTTCATTTTTTATACTCCTCTTTCATACTTTCAAGATCACAGGAACAGTGAAGGTCTTTAGTTCTGCTTTAAGCACACTCACGATCAGAAAACACTTGAAACTACCCGTTCCAAGCCGCTCCTTCAAACCGATGACGTCGTAGCTCGTGACTGAACCTCCATCTCTGGGCTATCAGTATTCTCGTCAAGGATATACTTCACAAGAAAGCGAGCCCAGGCCTAAAGCTCTCGAAAACTTGGTGAAAGACGTAGGCTCAAAGCACTTGAAAAGTTTGAAAGCAACGATTTCTCGCTGGTCCATCTTGTTACCTGAAGATCTCATCAAAACTTTGACAGGGAAATACACAGGAAGAAAACAGGCTCTTGAGACGTTAGGAGTCTGAAGAAAGCAAGAACTAATAAGAAATAGCGAGAGGTCCTAAGCCCACTTGGAAACGGGATACCGTTTGGAAAAGTCGGCAAGTATTTTCGGTTCCAAATAATTAGGAAAGTGAGTAAGAAAATATGGAAAAGAAGAGAAAATGGAAACAGATTATGGCGTTTCTTCAAGAAATGTGTTTCAATCTGCGCCTGGAATGCTGGTCTAGAAACGACAGAAAGACGAAAAACAAGAGCTATGAGCTCATACGGTACTGTTTTCTGTCTGTTTTCTTCATCTGATACGCCTCTTTCTCTTACTGTTCGTTCTAAATATCGGTATCTTCTCCAATTTATCTCAACTCACCAGTGATGAACCCGTAGTCATATTTTTTCCTGTCCTGCGTTTTCTACTTTCATAATTATTCTCTCTCTTTTTTCATTATATTTTCTTTCACTCTTTCTTTCAGTCACCCTGATGAAAAAAGATTTTGGTCTGGTCTGATCTCATTTCATTTGTTGTAGGTACTTGATGTATTCTACATGATTATATAATATGTGCACTGCTAAGTATAGCTAGTAGATCCGCCAACAAGACAGTTTCTGGGGCTCTTGTCTCCCGTATATGACAATACATAAGTTTTATTGTCATTATTGTAGCCTTCTATAACAAATGGATGTTACGGAGTCGGATGGTAATGGTGTGGTATGGTACAATAATTGCCGGAAACGTTTCCCCGGTTTGATCCCTATACACTAAGCAAAGTTTCGGGACCTCTCTGTGTATGTTACCTTTCTAAATTCGTCCTAAAAGTGCTTTCCCGATAATTAAAACTAGGAGCATTCAAAGTCCGCAAAAATGCGATAGGTTGCAAAGGAAAAGTCTTCAAATATGTTTTTTAATTACAAAGTTTTCATGATTTGAGTAGGTCTGCTCCGTGATGAAATCCAGGCCTATTCAATAGACATGAAAGTCGATCCTATAGATATGATGCAAAAAGTAACATCGCCTGGAACTGGAAGGGGGGCACAGATGACACAGCGACAAAAAAAAGACCTGAAATTGGGTTATGACACTTCGGTTAAGTTTGAGAAATGCAATCCGAATCGAAATGAACCCTATCATACTCCACCATACTCAGGGCCGTATCCAGGGGGATACGGCCGTATCGTATACGGGATACGATACGAGGGGGGAACCTCTGATCTATGTCTTTTTTTGTTGTTTTTGGTCCGATCCATGGACACCACCCCCCCCCCCCCGAAATAAATTCCTGGACACGGACCTGACCATACTTATTGCTCTTACTGTCAGACTTTCTGTTCCATTCGAATCTTCACGACCGGGTTTGAACTCATTTCTCTTGATTTCCTTTTGTTTCGTCTTCCAAATCTTGCATCTTTAGCTAAGCGGTACGTAATTTCACACATTAGATGGCGTTCAAACTATATAGGATACACAAATGGAAGAGGCAGCATATTTAAAGTCAATGAAAATAAAAAAAATAAAATTAGCAACCGCCTGTTTGTGCCAGAAGAAAGCTGAAACAGTTGGCTGGCAGATGATATCAAGTTTGTTATTTTGCCTTTCCATTTAACTTTTTATAACCAATAAACACAATCATGGTGATGAAGCATCTAGAGAAGTGTTCAAAGACGCATAGTCTTTTGTACGGTGTGAAGCTTTTAGACTCGGTTAAGAAAAAAGTTAAAAAAAAAACTGTCTGTAACACTAATACAACCTACTTCATGTAATCGGTCCATACCTTCTAAAACTCGGAAACTCGACTTTCATACGATACATTGCAAGCGCCCTAACGATGCCACAATGATTTTTATACTTTCCCGGTTTCACCACCTTCGGTGCGCATCATGCTGCCGACAGTTGTTTGCGAGAAGTTTATTCATCAGAACAAACTTAAATTTTTCGGTTTTTGCTAGAAGTCAACGGGAAAGGCTAAAAAAAACAGAGCTGTGGGTACTTACGCACAGTCTATTCGTTTTAAGGTATTCAGCTATTTTTAAAATACAGGAGCAAAAACAGTGCGAGGCGTCAGTCAACTTTAAATCCACCATGTACTTTTTTCACTTTTTTTTACCCTGTTGTCACAACGTCAGAGCCAGAGCAAAATAAGACTAGGCAGTAGCGCCAAGACACGGAAAAAGTGACACACACTCGAATAACAGCGACACTAGCACCACTAGCGACAGAGAACGTCCCTACTTAAACCCAATCAGTCGTGCACCAGCGCTGAATACAGAAAAAAAATAGATACAACCTCCCCTGTTACTTCGAAGTGTACAGACCGCATCTTAGCTTTACTAGAAATTTCTAAGCCCGCAAGTCTGTCTTGCTTTAAATACCACAAGTGTAGCGGGCGACGCTACAAGTATGGCCCGATTGTGAAGCATGGAAAGCATAGGTCTTTGCCAGAGCAAAGTAACACTAGGGAGTAGCGCCAAAACTTGACAAAATTGACACACAGTCGAATAGTGGCGATACTATCACCGCTAGCGATAGAGAACGTCCCTACTAAAAGTCATTCAGTCGTTCGCCAGGACTGGCTCCGACAAATTCATATCCTCAACACAGCAAAAAAATTACAGTGTCCATTGTTCCTTTGGTGTGTGCAAAACGCACTTTTGCTTCACTAGAAATTTCTAAGCCCGCGAGTTTGTCTCGCTTTAAATGCCACAAGCGTAATGGGCGGCGCTACGAGTATGGCCCGTTTGCAAAGCACGGAAAGCGTAAGTCTTGGCGCTACTCCCTGGTGTTATTTTGCTCTGGTCTTTGCGCTACTCCGTAGTGTTATTTCTCTCTGCACTACTTGCACCATCTCGTGCAGGTAAAAATTATTTTATTTATTTATTGGTGTTCATGCAGCAGAAACAAGACGGTTGCTTGTTCTCACCTTGTACCTTCCTGAGATTTGATTAGTATTTATGGCCTATTACACTGAAAACAAATCTTCAGCGAAATTGCCGAGGCGGTCCTTGTCGAGATAATGGGCGCAGTGAAACTGATGCCCATAAATCCAATGAATATACTGGCTTCCAACCAGAAATCTTGTCAATACATGAGGCATTAAAGTTTACATTTCAGAATAAACGGTGCATTTGCTGGGTATGACAAACCCTTTCGAAGAAACCACATAGGCCACGGAGTCTCTTCTCCGGGTCTAGCCAAACACCTCCGCTGCCAGAGGCATTGTTTAAAAGTGGTTGGTATAACCAAAAAGCCAGCTTATTTTTAAATATTCGATCTGAATATACTAAATAATATGTCTGCGTTAAATTGTTTTGTCGGGTACCTACAAATTTTTACACGGGCTATAAGTAAAAAAAAATCTGATCAAACTAATCGCTGTTAGTGTTAAATTTTGTGTAATAAAACCGGCATACGGATTCGCTGATGGGCCCCACTCATTTAGGGGCCCCGCAAGAAAGGAATATTCGGTTTTTAACATTTATAACGTTTTTGTTGATATATTAAACAAAACAAAAAAATAAGAAAATTGCATTCGAGTATTACTTGTTGCAATGGTAAAATTACGAACAAACTAGAAGATAATTTGCGAGGGGGGTCCCGAAATTTACAGTCCCTAAGAGCCTTCACAGGGTCTAGTCCGGCACTGGAACTAGCAGGTGGCCCCAGAATTTGTTTGTGATAAGAAATGTGGGAGAATTCTTTCTGGCATGGCCAGGGACCACAGACCTTATTTCTGGGAAAAGCACCCATTGGTACAACAAAGTATTGACTGGATCTGCAATTAGTCGTTTTTGCAGTTACAGTGGTATCTGATATACGGTTGCTCTGCAAAACGACAATTGCCGAAATTGCGCTTTTCGCAGTCATCCCAAACGAAAAACTGATATCCAGTCACATCACTAAGGACCGAGCTTCTTTCCCAACAATTTGACAAAAACTGATGAAAGTGAGACGACTTTTTCCGATACCACGATAACTGGCCAAATACCACGATAACTGCAAAAACGCCTTTTGGCCCTGGTATTAGATACCACGATAACTGCAAAAACGACTTAAGACCGTGGTATCAGATGGTATCTGATACCACGCTTCTTTCCCAACAATTTGACAAAAACTGATGAAAGTGAGACAACTTTTTCCGATACCATGATAACTGGCCAAATACCACGATAACTGCAAAAACGCCTTTTGGCCGTGGTATTACACTGTCAGAAGTTTCATAACAGATAGCGTATAACACTTTCAAGCATAACACCTTTTCACTTAGAAATAAAGTGTTATGACCAATTAAGTTTACACTATTTCGTGCCTAGATCTCCAACAACACCTTCAATTGGTAAAAATACTAACGGGAACCAAAAAAACATAACAGATAACATCCCAAAGTGTTATCTGTTGAAACCGGGCATCCTTCTATTGCCATTATGTAACTTCTGACAGTGTAGTATTTTTACCAATTGAAGGTGTTGTTGGAGATCTAGGCATAAAATAGTGTAAAATTAATTGGTCATAACACTTTATTTCTAAGGGAAAAGGTGTTATTCTTGAAAGTGTTATGCGCGATCTGTTATGAAACTTTGACAATGTAGATACCACGACAACTGCAAAAACGACTATAGACCGTGGTATCAGATACCATGGTATCTGCAAAAACTTAACTAGTGTAGCAATCCCTACTCTCTTGAACCGATACTCGAAACTTTTTTCCTTGTTCAGGAGTGTGAATCCTTTTAATTTCTTAGGATGGGAGGTTTTTGGGATCCCAAAACGTTAGTGACGGATACCTATGACATCGCAAAAGTTGTCCGTCTGTCCGTCCGTCCGTCCGTCTGTCCGTCCGTCTGTCCGTCTGTGAGCACGATAACTCTCGAAGGGAATGAGATATTTTGATGAAACTTGGTGTGAGGATTCTTTGGGTCAAGAGTAAGGTCGAGTTCGTAGATGGGCTCTGTAGTCCTACATTTAGGGGTGGGGGAGGGGGTTTAAATTAAGGGGCAAACAAAATATTTTAAAACAGCTAATGTGATAGTCGATTATGGGGTAAGAAGACATGCTGAACACGATGGTGAAAACCATTTTCTCGCCGGACAAGTAGTTCGTCCGGAATCCGGCCAAAACCGGAAAGTTTGTTAAAAGCAAAAGTTTTATTTGAAGTTGATTAGATGCTCGATTTAGGGGTAAGAAGACATGCTTAAGACGATGGTGAAAACCATTTTCTCGCCGGACAAGAAGTTCGCCCGGAATCCGGCTGAAACCGGAAAATTTGTTAAAAGCAAAAGTTTTATTTGAAGTTGATTAGATGCTCGGTTTAGGAGTAAGAAGACATGCTGAACCCGATGGTGAAAACCATTTTCTCGCTGGACAAGTAGATAGCCCAGTATCAGGCCGAAACCGGAAAATTTGTTAAAAGCAAAAGTTTTATTTGAAGTTGATTAGATGCTCGATTTACGGGTAAGAAGACATGCTGAACACGATGGTGAAAACCATTTTCTCGCCGGAGAAGTAGTTCGCCCGGAATCCGGCCGAAACCGG
The DNA here is from genome assembly GCA_023053555.1 of Branchinecta lindahli. Classification (NCBI taxonomy): domain Eukaryota; kingdom Metazoa; phylum Arthropoda; class Branchiopoda; order Anostraca; family Branchinectidae; genus Branchinecta; species Branchinecta lindahli. The sequence continues at coordinate 30,941,091 of JAKZAO010000009.1, read as the reverse complement.
AAGATTTGTTTAAAGTAAAATTTGTATTTGAAGTTGATTAGATGACAGATTTAAGGGTAAGAAGAGACGCTGAATCTGTATATGACAATCATTTTTTACCCGGACATATAGCTCGTCCGGAATCCGGTTGAAACCGGATTCTTTGTATAAGTAAAAGTTTTATTTGAAGTTGATTAGATGTTGTTTATAGGAGATACGCTGAATTCGTTTCGGAACTATCATTTTTTGGCTGGACAAGTAGTTCGCTCGGAATTCGGCCGAAACCGGAAATGTGGCAGAAGTAAAGCAGGAAGTTTCGATCAGTATCGTCCATATAGATATGGCTTATACAGTTACATCTGAACTTGATTTTCTCAGATGATTAGCCTGGCGAAGACTGTACCTGGCGAAGACAAGACCTAGTTGTCTGTGTCAAATATTAAATTTTTGGGATCCCATCGAAACCTTTGGTCTTGTTATCTGAGCCACGGAGACATTCTTTCCGATTGTAAACGATATACATACAGGCCTGAAGGTATAGAGATAATCCGCTTGGAGACGCTAAGAGAACGGAAACTCTCTGACGTCAGCTAAATATGATTTTGTTTCTGTACGAACAAATGGGGTGGTGAAAGGTAACGTGATTTGAGTTCGAAGCAGAACAAAATAACACTAGGGAGTAGCGTCAAGACCTATGCTTTCCTTGCTTCGCAAACGGGCCATAATCATAGTGCCTCTCACTAAGCTTGCAGCATTAAAAGCGAGACAAACTTGCGGATTCGAACATTTCTAGTGAAGCTAAGATGCGTCTGCACACATCGAGGAAACGGAGGATGTTGTATTTTTGTTTCTGCTGTGTTCAAAATATGAAGTTATTGAAGCCAGCAATGGTGCACGACTGTTTGAGTTTCAGTAGGGACGTTCACGCCTCTCACTAAGCTTGCAGCATTTAAAGCGAGACAAACTTGCGGATTCAGAATTTTCTGGTAAAGCTAAGATGCGGTCTGCACACATCGAGGAAACAGAGGATCTTGTATCTTGTTTTTTGCTGTGTTCAAAATATGAAGTTATTGAAGCCAGCACTGGTGCACGACTGTTTGGGTTTCAGTAGGGACGTTCACTATCGCTAGTGTTGCTAGTGTCGCTGTTATTCGACTGTGTGTCAGTTATTCCAAGTCTTGCCGCTACTCTCTAGTATTATTTTGCTCTGGTTCGAAGCGTCTAGACTGTCAGAAGTGTCTTAACAGATAACACAAGGATCTGCGGTTTCAACAGATAACACACGATGTTAGCTGTTATGTTACCGAAAAAATATCTGCTGACTTTTATGTTTGTCACCATCATATCGGAAAAGTCTGCGAATGCTTTTTCGGCTCTTCCTGGCAATGCTTGTTACGCGTAACGTTTGCAAAATCATAACAGATAACATCTCGAGTGTTATCTGTTGAAACGGCGCATCCTTGCGTTATCTGTTATGAAACTTCTGACAGTGTAAGGTCGGTGGTCTACGAAAACTCGGGAGCATCAACCGAGTCCGAATTTAGGAGTTAAACAGGAATCATTCCATCATCTGAAATGCACCCAATCCAAGTCGCTAGCTTAAACCAGGACCCAGTGCGACCATGGAGTCATCATGATCCGCAAAAGCGCAGTGTTGCCAAGCGTGACACTTTTGGTGCTTTTTTTACACTTTTTGCCTCTGGGTGACACCGTGACACTTATCTTCCCGTAGGGAAAAAAGGTACCCGGATTCCCGTAAAGGTGTCCGGAATTTTGGAACAACATTCCGGGCACGGAAAACGCAACGGAATTCCCGCCTAGGGAGTCTTGTTTCCTGGAATTCCGCAGTTTAACGCGGAATTCCGGGAAATAAACCCCCCAGCCGGGATTTCCGTTACGTTTTCCGTGCCCGGAATGTTGTTCCAAAATTCCGGACACCTTTACGGGAATCCGGGTACCTTTTTTCCCTACGGGTTTGAAAGTGACATCTTTTTTTTTTACGAATGACACCTTTTAGGTCAGAAAAGCACTTTTTCCTTTACTGTACTAAGTGGCGGTAACCCCAAAACACTGCCAAAACATGTACTTTACTCTGATTTAGTATACAAAAACAGTTAGAAGCCTTAAATAAAGCTTATTTCCGACTGAATTTTGTTACAAAACTGTGATGTAACAGTTAAGAAATGTTTTGAAAAATGTTGCTAAAATTCAGTTATTACCGATTATTCGCATTTTCTGCGTTGTGCAGCGGAATGCAAAAAAAAAATATTCGAGGTGTCAAAAAGCACTATTTTGTCAGCAATTGTGACACTTTATGAGTCTAGCTCTTGGCAACCTGGCCAAGCGTCACCATCGGCAATAGGCCTAGAGATGTTCATTTACCCATCGTAGTATCGAAATGGTAAAGATGGAGTACACAAAGGAACTTTAAAAGGAGATAAAAAATACTTATAATCACAGTGAAACACAGTCCTACAACACAAACGAACACCCAAAGACTATACTTCTGGTTGTAGGAATAATGAGTATAACCATGAGAAGGATCTAACAACTCTCCAAATTTCAACCTTCCTTTTTCTGTTGAAATTATAGGAACTTTAATATTAAAACTGTTACTGCTCAAAGTTATATCCATTAGTAGGCTAGTGTTGCTTTTCCCTACTTTCTTTTATTTTCTCTCTCCTTTTCTATTTACTAGTTTGTTTTCTTATGAACAAAGAACATAAATGAAAGTTAAACCACGCCCATTATCAGGCAGTAGCTTAATAGTGGGCTGGAGGAGTAAATATTATTATTATTTTTGTTGGCCAAAATTTAAAGTTTAACTGAAAACCCAACCTAATTGTGTCTCATTTAACTGGATACGCTGAATTATTTGGGTTCTGCAAAGGGATTTTTTGATTTTCCACTATCTGCTCTAGTTATGAGGCTCAGAATATCCCCGGTCGTCCCCACAGCGTAAATTCTACTATGACGCGGGAAATTTTAATCTCAACACAAATGCGACTTTTCAGTGGGCAGTGGTGAGGTTAGTGACGATTGCTTAGTGCCTGAACAAAAAGCAAATCATATATCTTTCTCGTAAGGCATACAACAAAAATACAAGCGCATAGACGCACCACAAATCACACGGAAATTCCACTATTTGAAAATCAATTATTCGTGAATAGCGGAACAACGAAGTAACTCATTTTCAGCGGGTCTTCAAGCCAATTTAAGTAAAGAAGTGATAGGTAACTAGATTGTCATATCCTAGCCCTTTTCGGTTAAACTTTAACTGAACTTAAAAAAAGGGCGGCTGGTGATGGTCGCACGGCAGCTCAATCGAAAGCGACGGCAAACGAAAGAAAGGAAAACTCTTTGATAGTGCGAGTTTCTTTTGTTTGCAGTGGTACTTAAAGGACAAAAGAGCTGGAAACAAAAACATTTGGGACCCTTGGTAAAATAATATTTTCTTCTTTTCCATCTCGACTATCCCGTGAAGCAATTTTTTCGACTCGGAGCGAAAATCTAGGTAACGTGACTATTCGGTAAGGCGAAAGATAGTCAAGCGATTGAAAAATCCGGAAACTGCATTTACTTGATTTTCTGTTTAAATTGCACTTAGAAAAATTGCACAGAAAAAAAAGCGAATATCATCCTTTTTGTTTCTATTCCCTTGTATTTTAATGTCAACGTCAACCCGAGACCGGATTCTATGTAATAAATAGGCTCGGTAAAAAGAAATAGACGTGAACTACTCTCGGTAATAGGGTGGAAACCGCTAGTCCGGAAAGCGTCCGGCAAATTCCCTGAACTTGTGCACTCAAAGGAAAGAGTTAAGCAGAGGGCATTTCATTAAGACATCAGAGAGGAACGCTCGAGGGGTTGCAACAGTTGGGTTTATACAAGAATGGTGTTCCAGCAAAGCCGTTCTTATCCAAATCTGCTATATTCCATAGTTAAGTTTTGATTTCTTTACCGGAACTTAAGTTTTATCGACGTTCAAAAAGTTATTTCCTTCAACATATTTTGTAATCAACTTTTTACTTGGCCTGTCCAGCCAGTTTGACTATTTGCCCAAGGACTGAAGCTGGGTAGGCTATTACTAACTAATAGGAGATCAAAGTTAGATGCTTCGAACCCGTTGCTGGTTATCCTGGCTAGGCCGCATATGAGGGGGAATTTAGTTATTGGTAATTTTTCCCGGGGTTGAGTTCCCGTTTTGTGTTTGGTTTCGTGTTGTTGTGTTGGAGAAAAGAAGAGTATGATGTGTGCGTATTTGACAAAGAGTGGTTAAAACGAATTTTTATGGATGAGTGTTTTGCTGGTATAAAGAAAATGGGGCGATTTTGGAGGCTAGCGATGGAACACAGAAGTAGATTTTTGGAATAAGTAAAACAAATTAAACGAAAATTATGTTCGAGTATTATTGTATGTTAGTGTTTGTGTTTGTTTTTCCGTTTGTTAAATTTTTGCCATGGCCCTCGGGCTGCTAACAGCAATAAACTATCTATCTATATCTATACTTGTTGTGTGGTGTTAGTTTATATGGAATTGGCTGTTGAGGATTGAAATAAAGAAAATATTCCTCTGCTGAACCTGCAGGCTTGACGATGAAGGCTTTATTAGGCTAGTTTAGCTTAGTCTAGATGATCTTTCAAATAATTTGCGACAAATTGACCCCTACGACCACTTAATTTAAAACAAACATGGCTATACATATTTTACCGCTTGGGGCAAGGCGAAAACGCACTAGTACAGCAAAGGAGATAACTTTTCTTTACAGGGCCGTATCCAGGGGGGTTAGGGGGTTCGACTCCCCCCCCCGAAACCTACAAAAATAATCACCCCCCCGAAATAAATTCCTGGATACGGACCTTCGTTTTGTGTGCGAGTGTGTGGAACTGAATAAATGGAGGAAAGAGGTATTTGGACCTCGATTTGGACAGAGGGAGTGTAACGAAGAATGGATGGTAAGTGGATGGTAAGTTTTTGACTGTGAAAAAACTTGGGCGTTACTTGAAGGGAAAAGAACTAGCCTACATTTTTTATCGGGTTTTCTGGCCTAATTAAGTGAATAAGTAATGTGTAACTAGACTGATGAATCTCAACCTTCTTCGGTTAAACTTTGAATACATTGGTGTCATACAATTTCTATTGACATGGCCGTCGGCTTTTTCGGTAATGCATTCATTCATTCTTCCTCGCTTCTATATCTTTTTCTAGAAATAACTTATAAAATCAGCTTGTACCATAAGAAACTCAGGTTTGTATTTCAATATTTGGAACGTCTGTGAATGGAAGGTTGTAGGCACTTCAAACGATAGTCAGGAAAAATAGAAAAAGATAGCTACGCGGCAAGATAAAAAAGAAACATTGGTTCCAAAAAAAAAATCCTGCGGTTGGTAATCAACTAGACTTTTGACTCCGTTGTACAAATAAAAAAAGATACATTCACATCTTTTACGTCCAAGAAATTAAAAAATATCTGCGTATTTCGGAAGAAAAGATGCTACGTTGGCTTGAAAAAATGAACATAGATTTGCGCAGGTAATCCTCCTTTTGATAGTTAATGTTCAGTCGCGGGAAAACCGAGGTAAAACCCGACTTCCATCCGAGCATCCATCGGTAAGTATTGGTAACAACTGCCAAATTTTGCCGATCTGTTTTGGCAATCAATTCAAATTCCGTCTCAAAACCTGGAAATGCTAGTCCTAATCCGATCCTCGGCTTCTGATTCACAGCTCTCTCGTGGGTCACAATATCAACAAAGATTCAGGAATGAACAATTTCGCCCGAAATAACATCCAACTTTAAGCAAGAACAGAAATAAGAATTAAAGTAAACACTGGACAGTTTTGCAAGGATGAATCGGATATTTTAAAAATCACAGATTTTCACAGATTCAGCTATTAAATAATGACTCATTACGCTCATGGAAGGAAATCAAGAATCCCGGCGTCACCGAAGCGCATCCTGGCGGTGAGCAAAGGGGTTAGTCAATTGCAGCCTGAAGGAATAGGTTGTGGTGTCACGAGACAGATAGGAGAGTGTTTTTAAGAAGAAACAGCGTAATCTGAGACTCTCTCTAAACGACTGCCAATTCGCGAAATCACATTTTTCCGTTCCGCCAGTTTACTGTGAACAATTTGAACACGACTTTGACAACCTTCATGACAACCTTCATCTTTCCAGAGGAACATCGCGTGTTCGACCGTCGAAATAACTCGCAAAAAAATACGACAGAACGTCTAGCAAACCAAGTCATCAGTCGTCACCAGAATCATTCCACTTACGTTTCAACATTGGCGCCGCCAAAATCCATAACAATCAAATTTCGCTAATCCAACTGAAACGATTTCCAAAACAAGTTAGCCGACACTTCTATATTTTTACCGCCGAACCACATCACAGGCACCATTATAAACAAAAAAAAGTACAATCTATAGGCGTTGTTCGGTGTCTCCCGCCTTTAAATGCCTAGCATTTTGTGATTATGGTCGCAGGAGACAGCCGAAAAAAATCATGCGCGCCGATACTTATTTACCTTGAAATGCTAGATGGCATCCGAGTCGCAAAACCGGCGGGAAAGTTCAAAAAAGGAAACGATAAAAGAGCAAGCTCTGAACGCCGATTTTTTTTTTCTTTAATATTGTTAAGACAGAAGGAGAACAATTGCATCAGGCACCCGTCTCTCAAATCTTGAGGAAGAAGAAAATTAGAACAGGGGTCATGCAATTCGTTGTTTAAAAGCATCGGGCCGCTGTTTCAGTAAAACAAGTCAGAGAACTTCCAAGGGGTTGGTCTCTTGGTGGGCACAGTACATCCCCCCAGGCATAGGGCGGGCACACCGGGGTACAAGCCCGGCACCGAACGCCTTTCTATCTGAAGTCGAAATGACTGTTTTTTCAATGATGATGCGTTGGAGAACCAGTGTTTCAGTCGAAATGGTCAATTTTTTGGGATGAGTTCTTATAATTATGAGAGTTTCAACAGCTGGCTCTTTTGTTTTATTTAGGAGGAAATTTTAATCCACTTCATAGGATACTAGCAAAAGCCTATATCTATGATCACTGTGCTTTCCTTTGTTATTGTCACATCATTAAACAAAAGTATTGTCAAACTGATCTTGTTGTGACGAATAATTTAAGATAGGAGATACGTACTTAGTTAGAATATGTCATGAAGCAGCTCGAACTTTTTATTTTTGATAGTGCAGATTATTTGTGTATGTGGCATTTGTTACCATTTTTTATTTCCAAGCTAGACAAGCGAACCAGCGACCAGAAAAGCTGAAAACGAAATAATAGGAAAAAATAGCTCGAGCTGTTTTCTCTAGCTTGAGTCTGAAGAGGACCCTTGCCAAGAAGGGCCGAAATCTCAGCTGACATATCCGTCTACCACAGTCAAGTATGACAACAGAGTTGCGGAGTGGTGGCCAACTAATCGGTGACAAGATATTTTGTTTATTAATCTATTTCTTAATTAATTAATAATAGCCCAGGCCATGTACAATTTCAGGAAAATTCATAAGGAGTTTTCTGACGTCGAAGTCTAGCCCATAGGTCTTAGGCCAGAACGTGAAAAATCCGCAAAAGGCCCAAAGTCAACCCCAGATACTCCAACACATGAAAGGTAAAAAAATGAACAACAATACTCTAGTTACGTTGCTTCTTGTTTTTTAGTTGTTTATTTTATTTTTTATTTTTTTTACGACAAATTACGATTTGTTTTTACATTTCGGTAAAGCGTGGCCTTTAAGGTTGACGGCAAAGTCAAATTCGGCGTCGTCGCTCTGAAGGTTAGTTTTTCGAATTATATATGTATATATATAATATTAACGTGTCAATCCGCTTAGGTTAAATCGGAAAATCTCCTCATGGTAGAGCACAGAGCCAGGTCACGACGATGTTCTCCACACAGTCTTATATTGTTCTTCGTACAAAACACCGTTGCTACGGAGTGTACAACTCATCGATCCGTTCTTCTGTTGCCATTACCGCGTCTGGCACAGAATTGCTCCTAGCCTTTCATTTAATCGCAATTAAGAAATCAATCATCGGCGCAAAAAACATCCAGACGAAAAAGCAAGTGACGTGATGCAAAAAGCGAGGCCTGGCCTCGGGTCTTGGCAAAAAACGATCGCACTGCAGCAGTTGGTCATTTATCAATGTCTCACAATTTGGGCCGTAAGCCGATACACGAGAATGCCAATTACAGAGGTTATATATGTCTGGACGTCAAAAGGTGAGATTTGCAACAACTAGCACTGACCAGGTGATTCAAAGTAACTAGCAAAAGATTTATGAGGACGATACTGGATTGGCTAAGCACCTCATCAATTGAAACCGTCCAACCTTCAGTGTTTTTTCCCGGAAAAACAACAACACCACCGTAAAAAAAAACAGTCACAATCATCGTCCAATTTAATTAATAACTGGCGAGCTGAGCAGATAAGCACTCCTGCTTCTTATTGTAAACGAAAAAATAAATCCTAGAATTGCTAAAAAATAAGTCTTCCATCATCACATTTCCGAGGGGTTGCCCACTCCTCGGCACCTGCTGTACACCCTTTCCAGGCACCGTCCGGCACCGATCGAAACCAGCGGTGCGGCCGGTGCCGGCGATTAATTAGGCGAGTCCCGCTTCTAAACATGCTGATTTTAATGTTCTAGCACGTGGCAACCGGTGCCGGCACTGGCCAGCCACCGCGGCACTTGCTGTAGCCTACACCAAAATTGATAGTAGGCAACCCCTCATACGTTTCATTCAACGTAAACATGTTTACTTATTTTGTTCTGTTTAGTGTTTTCATTCGTGCATTTTACTTCGTTTTGCAATGCTTCGCTGTCACTAAAAAGCTAGTCATAAATAAATAAATGAAAAAAAAATGTCACACTATGTAGCTATCTTGATGATTGTTGCATTTTTAACCTTACTAAGGCGTAATATTTTTGGCTCAGTCTCAGCTAAAACTTCTTTTCCTCTCCTTTCAGAGCTGATGAGCAAGTGCGGACCAGGAGTAACTCTCAAAAGCTAAAGCGGAGCTTATGCTCAACAGGGGTTAGACTGCAGTTCTTCTCTTACAGAGTAATTCCCTTGTGGAATGCTCTGTCAGATGTGACCAGCAAAACATCCGAATCCTCCAAGAAGCGACTGGAAATCACAGCCTTGGAGAGACGACTGGTTTGCTCCTGAACCACAACCCGAAAGTAACCATTTTCACCACTGCAAGCTACTTTTCGGATCCTACACCCTTATTGTTTGCAAGCACTGTCGTCGCCTGCCTAGGAAAAGTGTCCGATCGAAAGCAGATTTATTACTGAAATAAAAACAACAATTTTAATCAACCACAACTGGAATCAATAGCTGTTCTCTCACTGGCTAGCGTCTTTCTGGCAGACTCCGTCCGTCACAAGCACAATTTAACTTAAGGTAAGGTAATATCTCGGGTAATATTCAGCTTCGAAGAGGCTCTAAAAAATTTTGTGATTTCCATTGACTGCAAATCAATTATTTTGTATAAACTATACTCTTTCCTTTCTCCCCTAATCTTCTCTATGTTGCGGAGTCGCTGCTTGTAGGTTAATATGATTATTTTTCATAGCAGGGCCTTAGATTCTGTGTTGATTCTTAGTAATCGTAATTTATATTTTTTTTTTCTAATCATAAAATTAGAATAATTATATAATAATTTATTATTTTTATGAATTAAAAGTAAAGACATGTGTCTATTAGCTTTTTTCCCTCTTACTGGGATCCCAACCTCGATCAGAAGAGAAGCCAGAAAAAACACGTTTGTTCTCTTGTTTAAATTTAGAGGTTCAGATGTGAGCCGGTCTTGTCGGGAGGACCGTCCATATTCTCAGCGTCATTACTGTGGAAGAAATGAAAGTCCTTCAAGAGAGACGAAATAATTCAGTGAATATAAAAACAATGTAGCCTACACAAACAAGCTGACTTTTCAGTTGAACTTCAAGCAACCACGCTCGACAACCCCAATCCTCAACTTCCCACATCAGTTTGCGAGAATCTCGTCAGACAATTTTTCAGACAGAGGGAACTGTCCTATCACCTTCCGTCGTTATCGGAATCGAGCTCAATTCCATTAATATCAATTTCAGAAATTGCTTCGAGACCCTCGTCTCCAGTCGGAATCCGGTGATAAAGCGCTCTGATTTACACGTTTATAAATGGGAGGAAACTGGTCAAACCAAATCTGAAAGTTACGAGTTGTTTGTGGTTCAGAAACGCTGCACCTTCGGATCCTGTCGAAGAAGTCGACAAAGAATAGAAAGACCACCGTCACTCATGCAACGAAGAGAATGTTCAAGTACAAAGAAGAGTGTACACAGCACTTTCCATGTCAGTCGTAAACCAGAACAGAAAAAGACCATCGTCACCGAGTTTCGAGTACAAATAAATAAACTAGTACACAGCCCTTTCGGTAGATGTATTTTTCTTAGATAGAGAATTCGCTCGAGAACTAGAACGAGTCGGTGCTCGTGCTAAGAAAACGATGGAGGTCGAAGATGGAGGTTCGTGTCCCCAGTGGAAACCGTGCAAATATCAATGGGACTGCCAATCCTGCAGAACATAACCCAACAGTAAACCGAGGTCAATAAAAGATCAATAATCAATCAATCGCCCCTGCGAGTGAATTAAGGCACTTAAGGGAAATGCAGTACTTCTTATAATGACTGCCATTTTTTGCTGGAATCACAAAACACTGTTGTAATGTTTGGTTTTGTTGAACTTTACGTTCTGCGATATCTCGACCCTTCTTGGCAAGGGTCCTCTTCATGTCGTTGCTTAAAGGACTTGTCATAGGCTACATATATATCGCTATTCGTTCCGCTTCCGAGATTCAGAACGTCCTATGCCATTTTATTCCCCCAAACACCCATTTCTATATTTGCCGTGTGTCTACCTCTTCGATGTTGGTCAGGCTCGCAATTATGGTTTCCGAGTAGCTCATTGGTAAGAAACGGCGGTTATGCGAGTTTTTTCCGTGTTTCTCGTCAAAACCATTGGGCCGAATACACTAGGAACAGGATGTCAGAACCATTGGGCTGAACACACTAGGGACAGGACTGTAATCTTTTCCAAATCGGGCGGAGTTCCAAGCGGTCACGTCTGTTTGAATATTGGAAAAGAAACTGTATCCACTCCGACTTATGCTTTAAAGCAGAGCAAAATAATACTAGGGAGTAGCGCCAAGACCTGTGCTTTCCATGCATCGGAAACGGGGCTTACTCGTAGCGCCGCCCACTACGCTTGGGGCACCCTAAGCGAGACAAACTTGAGGGTATAGAAAATTTCTAGTGCAGCTAACATGCGGTCTGCACACATCGTGGAAACATCGGAGGTTGTATCTGTTTTTTGCTGTGTTCAGGATATGAAATTATTGGAGCCAGCGCTGGAGCACGACCGATCGAGTTTCAGCCGGGACGTTCTCTATCGCTAGTAGTGGTAGTATCGCTGCTATTCGAGTGTGTGTGATTTTTTCAGGTCTTGGTACTACTCCCTAGCAGGGAGAATGATAGATTTATGATGTCATGTTGACCGATCGGAAGATAGTTCAAGAAATACCCACGGTCCAATCATGTCCAAGGCCAGATAGACAAATGGGCTGCTGGCGCCTTGAGGGAGGAGTCTCTTTGGCGCGCACGTCCAATGAGGCAAACAAGACCCAAGTGGGGATTTTTAGAAATTAGATTCGGATCGGTCAACATAGCAACATAGAAGCATAGCAAATGACAAGCCCCCTATAAAGGAGATTTATGGGTCCCTGTCCCTAGTCTTATTCTGCTCTGCTTCAAAGGCTACTGGCTTGGCAAGCTTCCTTTAATGTTTGGAGACCAGAATGCCTAATGTAGCGTTGAAATTTAGATCTTTAGCTCTACAGCTTGAGGAGGGGTCTAGTCAAGCGCGGACGCAATGTTTCGCAATATACATTTCAACTGACTGGTTCACTTAGCAACACCAAACATAATTACAGACATCTCGGGCTGGAAAAAATGCTTCGAAGTTAGTGATTTACGAGATTTATTGTTACAAAAAAGGGGAGTAAGATAAGAAAAAGTGTTGGTTGGAGTGAATAAAAAAGTTTTTCGAAGTACTTAGGTTCTTTTTACGAGCTTTCCTTAGCGGGGTAAATGACTTTATTCATACTCTTACATGTCAGAATAGTTTGTACCATTATTTCAGTACACAACCCTGCTGAAATGTGAAAATGGTCTCAAACCTTTCTAAGACTCTGAGCTTGGGGACGGTCTTCAACTTCCCTTTTTCCAAGAGATTATGTACCAGAAGGACCGGAAGAACCACCAGGCTGTAATGAGTCCCCCTAAAAATTCCTATGCCCCTCCCCCCCGTGCGTTTTATACAGACAGGATCCTCACGAAATGTAAGCGCGGGGGCAAGCTGCCGACTTTATCAAAGCTAATCAATACCAAGACTAAGAGAGTCAGAAAAGGCCAGCGATGTATTACCAATCTTTTCTAGCGTAGAAAAAACCAAAGGGGAAGCCAGAGGGATTTGCGAAAATCGCGGGGTCTCAAGGAGAATGGATGATAAGAATATCAGGATGGAGTGGTGGACGGAGGAGGTTAATACAGGCGATTGCTTGATGAGGGAAGCGAACCTCAAGATGCTGATTGCGAGGGGAGGTTGACGAGTCAGCGTTTGTAAATGGAGAACCTACCTACACCAACAAAAATTATGAACTAGAAGCGAGGGGTTGGCAACTCACCGTCAGGGTGTACGAGTGCCACACAGTGCCACACAAGTGCCACGCAGTGCCACACAAGTGCCACACAAGTGCCACACAAGTGCCACACAGTGCCACACAGTGCCACACAGTGCCACACAAGTGCAACACAGTGCCACACAAGTGCCACACAAGTGTCACACAAGTGCCACACAGTGCCACACAAGTGCCATACAAGTGCCATACTGGAGGGTGCCACACAGTGCCACTTAAGTGCCACACAGTGTCACACAAGTGCCATACTGGAGGGTGTACGAGTGCCACACAGAGTTGCCAACCCCTCGACTAGAAGGATGTACTCAAACATTGCACAAAACGGATACGTCAGCTACGATCCTTTGGCAGCGATGTTTCGGCTCTTCTTGGCAAGGGTCCTCGTCAGGCTGTCGAAGGTCAAGGACAACGTTGAGGAAGGAACGAACCTGCAATATCGCTGCACAAGCAACGTAGCTGACGTATTCGTTTTATGAAATGTTGTATATACGTTTCCCTGTCCGCTTGGACTCAAGGAGTATTGAACTAGAAGGATGGTCAAGATGGAAAGATATTCAGTGCTATTGCATGCAAATATGGTATTTGAGACCCAAACGAGACTTAACAACAAACGAACTAGAATGCGGTGCAAAGAATCCGGTGACATCCGGTATTTTAACTGCTTCAAAACGATTCGACTGAAACGAGCCTGTTGATTTAACCGAGGGGCTGCCTGCTCACAAAATCGGTGTACACCGGGTGGCGGGTAGCGCGCGTGGCGGGTGAGTGGCGGATGGGTGGCGCAACATGGTGTACACCAAGTGGCGGAGAGTGGGCAGCCCCTCGAATTTAACGTTCTAACACGTGACAGTGTTGTACAGTAGAGGTATGTTTATATTAACAGTTACTTTAATGTGAACACTGCAGTTTTGGGCTAAATGGTAGACTGAAGATCCAAAATACCTCTACAGGTGTTTTCAGCTGCCTTTCTTACCTACTTTGGCTAACTGGTAGTTAGCTTTTGAAACAGCAAGTGCATGAAAATGGCAAAGTCCGAAGTCAGCAAACGTTCACATAAGCATACCTCTACTGTACATCAAAATCGAGATTGGTCAACCCCTCGTCAGAGCCACTGAAGCAAGCCAAAGGATTGACCAAGACTCGCAACAGACGGGCAGAACGGCAGACACTATTTTTTCGGCCCTGGAAACAAAGCCTTAACATGACTGACAGGCCACAGCTGGTCACAGAGCCTTTCCCAGATCGTTCGTCGTAATCTAATGAGATTCAGAGTCTACAAGCCGTAGCAAAGATGTCTTGAATTTCATGTGTGTCATAACCCTTTGCGAGATGTTGTCGTGATATTCGGCCGAATGTGGCTCCGCAAGACCATACCTGTCCGGCGAAAAATTCCTGCAGATAACCTGTCAGGACGATGACTGCTTTGACAGTAGCTCGCTTGCTGGCAGGCATAGCAAGATTTGGTAATGTTTCAAGTAGGGACGTCATTCGGGGGGGGGGGGGGTATTTGACGCCCCCTGCCACCCGTGAGCAAATGAAAAACTCGGTAAGAAGATCACGGGAAAATTCACCAAATCAGAAACAGTAGTCCATCATATGTACATGTTGTTAATACAAGACACTCTTTGGGTACGATTCTTGGCGCAAATATAATGTTTTTATTTTCTTTTTCTTTTTTTCCTCTGTACTCCGTACTTTTTCCTTGTTGAAATGACGGGTAATCAGGTCCGTATCCAGGAAATATTTCGGGGGGGGGGAGGGTTGCTCGCGGGTCGGACCAAAAAGTACAAAAACGATATGGATCAGAGGTTAAAGTCCACAAGAAGCGACTGTTTTGTATGTGTTTTTGTTTTGGGGGGGGAGCTCCCTACTCCCTCCCTGGATGCGGCCCTGCGAGTGATGTATAAATAAATCAATAAAAATACCCTATTTTACATGCTTTAAACTGTTTCTGTATTTCTAGTCTTACCCATTAAATATTACTAACTCTGATTTCACGACCCCCCCATCCCCCTAGTAATTGAATAACTGTATTAAGGAATAAGCCGTCCGCTTAGATAATCATTCCACTCATACCTTCATGAAATCCAAACGTTAATACAGTATACATATTTGGTAGACTGAACAATGTATACAGTGTCGGATTAAACTTTACTGGGACCCTAAGCTGGTTGGTTCAAAATTGCTCAATGCAAGCCGGCAGTTCATCTTTCTTAAATATGAAACATTACTATTGTTATTATATATAATTGCAAAAAAAGGCGCAAGCCTCTACACAAAAATCCGTTGTTTCAGACCGTCCGGTCCAAGGAAACTGCAAGTGGGTATCACAAAAACAAGAAACAATAAAAAAAAATTTGAATGTTGGTTCTAATCTTTCATCTTCAAATTGTTCAAATTCTTTCAAACAAAATATCACTCGAGGAATTCAACATTCTAGAATAACCGCAATGGAATGACAAAATCTAATGCCATTTTTTTGTCCGCCCGTCTCTTCAAAAATTCCAAACTTTAAGAAGTTACAAAAAATGTTTAGTATTTTTCTAAGTATCAGTCTTTCCATAACATGGAATTTTATAGACGACATCCCCGAATCCCCTAAACTCCATAAGTGAATCTCTGGTAAACTTCCTAGTTACTTTTTCTTCATATCCTTTTGAACAATTATACGGATTTGGTCCGGTGCCAGCACAACTGGGTCCTAAAGTCCTTTCACTCAATAGATTCCAAGAGACGGTCCAAAACTTTCTCGGGATTTATCCAAAATCTTGAGGACGGTTATAAACTAACCAACTGTCATGGCCTACATGCAAGCCAAGCAGAGAAGAAAAGAAGAACGAAAAGAACTTCTCTCTCTCGAAAAACCACGTCATCAGCAAATACAACTGAAACTTCGGCTGCTTATGTTTTACCGGCAAAAAAAAAAGGAGCAGGCTTGTATGCTCTGTTGCACTATTTTATTTGCAGATCCAAGAGAAAAAGCAAAAGAAGGGGGATAGATCTAATTCGCTTTATTCCAGTTCAGCGCTCCAAGTGAACCCGTTTGTAACTACTGAATGGTTAGCGCGCCGAACTCGCAAGGGAAGGGTCCCTTGTTCGAGTCTCAGTTGTGCCTACTGTTTGGTTTCGAGCGGGGGTTAGTGGCGTAACCCTGTAAGACAAGCCAAAGTCCACCCAGCTTCAAATGGGTACCTGGAGAAATCCGGGGAAGGTGACAGGAAGGGTGTGCGAAAGCACATGATGGCTGGCCCCCAATCCCCCATTGTACTTCCTGGCTGAGGGCCGAGATTCGAAGATCAGCACCGCCGGCTTGGCCTGTCAAGGCTGGTGCTGATAACTTTACATTTTTTTAATCTATAAGGTAATGAACAGGACCTACCAGATTTCCAAATGATAAGCAGACTGACTGAACATCAAGTAGAATTTCCGTTTTGTCTGAGCTTAGTGAGTAATAGTAAGATAATTAGAGAGATAGTACTTAAAGCACAACTCTCACTAGAAATGATCTTTTCCCTATAAAATGGACCAGAAAAAAGATTTTCGAAAACACCATTACTTTCCACCTGAAATTAGCGATTTTCTTGTTAGACCTTATCGACTGTGTCCAGCCTTCCTGTGCTCCGATGCGGCGACTGGGCGCAAAACGTTTGAAAACTGAGCTCGCAGTGGTTAAAAAGTTGGAAAACTAAGCAAATAAAAGAAGTCAAAAACAGAAGATTATCATATCCTTATATGTGAAAGAGTTTTCAGCTTGACATGGAAGATTCCGGCAAACTTTGCGTCGTGTGACGGGCAAAACTCGGCAAAACCGAAAAGCGCTAAAATATCATTTGGCACACAGTGAAACAATGGAGAAAGGTGGGGGTTCTAGAAGCTTATGCTTCCATAAGGGAGCTAGGCATATTATAAAAAGCAGAACAAGCAAGAGGGGTCCTTTAAGTTTATTACGCATACGACGCGTTTTGAAATTGTTTCGTTAAAGGCTGATAGAAATTCACCATTGGATTAGTTTTAGTTTTCTTTTTCTTTTACCTTTTTCTTCTTTAAACGTGATATTCTGTTTTGTTGCGAATGTGTAGTTAGTGGCGTATTCTAGTTTTAGTTTGTAGCTGTGAAATGCCGTGTATTGGTTTAATCACAAATAAAGTACCTACCTACCAGATTTCACTTTCTACTACAAAGGCAGTGCAAAACTTATATTACTCGGGAACCAGATTTTCTACACGCCACCTTGTGGACCTGATTTTACTATATCTGTCACAAGTGTTGATAATTAGGCAATGGAGGACTTTCAGAAACTAGTCCGCATGGAAGCGCTGAACTAGAATATGGCAAATTTTCGATAGACTGCAGATGATAGAGATGGTGCAATACACAGGACAGGGTGCGCACCGACTACACTGCAGAAGGCATTCCGGAATCACCGGACTATACCGATTTGGACAAGCTTTGCAGTCCGTTAAACAAAACGGACCTAGTTTGTTCACAAAGAATTAACGACAAAATTTGCTTCTCCCTGTTATTAAATCAGTATATTTACTAGCAAGTGTACACGTTTTGTTTAATTTTTGTCGAGGTATTTCAGTGTTGCCATTTTAGCCATTTATTCTGCGATTTACTTCTTAGGAATTGCTGTGTGAATAAAGCTGTACCGGAAACGCCGCATGGCATTATTAATGAAAGAAAATTCAAACCTCAAGCCCTTATTACAACAAAAACAAATTTAATCAGAATGCGGAAAAAACTTTCCCATGTCATCGGTCTAATCGAACAGCAAAAACTGCAGCTGTGTCATAAATGAAATCACAACACTAGTTTTCCCCTAGGCTACAGCAATTTTTAAAAAGTAATTCAGGAAAAGGATAGTCAGCTGCTAGAAGCTTCATTTACTTATTGCAGCCAATTGCAGGTACGTTTCTCCAGTTACAGCCTGAAAAGAACCCTTGCCAAGAAGGTCCATAACATGGTAATATCCTAGCTAAATTTTTTCGTTCTGAGTCTCTTTTATCTACTAAGATGCCTAGTCAGCTTGGGCTTAAAGCAGGATTCCATTTCTGCCGGCTAATATTGATTTTTACCATAATGTCGGTTTTACTTATAAAAAAATAATTGCCGAATTGGTCAAAATCAAGTGGCACTGGTCTCGTGTAAATCTTTACTTTTATTTCTTCATTGCGTTTCCCGGTGGGGTCGGTCCAGACACTCGATTGTAGACGTAGACACTTTTCAACCCTTCAACCCTCTAGAACCCGTCACTGGCATGTCTACCAGCGGCAGTTCTCTCGACCAGACCAAAGTTTTCGCTCTGATCTCGACTAAACTTGGTGGGAAGCCAGCGATGAAGTAAGAGCTTGGGTCTGGTTGTGCCTTTCGGGGTTGGAGGATCCGACCTCCATGGGGGGGGGGAAGGAAGTTCACAAACTGTATTTACAATACGTCATTTTCTCAAAATTAATGCCACCAAAACTGGAAAATAACAGAAATTCAGCCAGTAATGTGAGTTTAGCCATGCAACTTGATTTGACCATACCGGTAGAAATCACCTTTTATCCGGTATTAACCGGCTGGTGTTTTAGCCACCCGGAATCGCTGAAGGAGTATTTATATTTCATATATCCGTATATAAATTTTCTCGAACAGGTATGTAATGCATATCATCCCATGACCCACGGTCAGTGATATTACGATAATCTTTACACAGACAGTTAGCGGTGGATATGATCGCACACACTACCTCCAGAGACGTTGATATCAAGTGATATCAACCTCTAACTTACCGTGTGACGATTATCATAACAATCATAACCTGTGGGACTCACGATGATGTGCATGAGTAAAAGTTGTAACAGTTAACATACCTCCATCTCGGTTGTATCGGAATAACAAGCTCGACGGCCATTTGAAAATATCAACCACTCTGCGCTCGGTAGATAATTTTCATAACCTACCTCGCCTTCGGCTCGGATAGGTTATTTTAAATGGCAGTCTCGATGTTATTTTCCGATATCAACCTCGGTGTCGGAAGTTAGCCTTTAATATTTATAACGAAATGGGGCAAGTATCCACTTCGTTCTGGCTATGAATCTTTCTTGGGACTCTCGCGTAAAATGCTTGGCTGCTTTTAGGGGATAAGATTAGGAAGTTCCACACTCGGTATCAACAATACAGTCCTGGTGATACGCCCCTCGTCGAGGACGGGGGACTCAAATCTGGATTCAACCATTGATTTACCATTACACGACGCCAGAACAGAGTGAGGCAGTGGATAGCAACAGACTGAAAGGGAGGAGAGGTCGGGCTTGAAAGGATTACAAGGCCTGAGCCGACTCTTAAGATAAGCGAGCAACGCGGAAATCGCGAACAAAATACAAGTGAGGAAAGAAAGAGACGACTGGGTTAAAGCCCTACTTAGTAGGCTACAATATAATAGCTACAATAGAGGCATATTCTGATGAGGATCTCGACGTGGATCGGGACGAAAATACTAGATTCCGACCTACATTGATATATAATATATTTATGATATTAATAACATAATTACAGCAAAATACTTTCGCCTTTCGAATTCTCCGAAACAAGCAGTTGATGAACTACAAGACTGACGGAAATCTCCAGTTACTTCATCCGAACGTTACCTGAAGTTTTTAGTGCCATATTGTCTTAAAAATTTAAATTTTCTTAGCAATGTAGTTTTTTTTACCAGTCTTCGTTGATATTTTGAGGTGTGAGGCTTTTATTTATGAACTAAGTGCTTAAACCATTGACACATCCTTTTCATGATATCCTGGATTAGATCATTGTTTATTTATAGCTATTTTGACAGATGGCAGTTTTTATTGTTTCGTCCTATTTTTTTGTATTCTAAGGTGAAGATTAGATGGAAGAAAAGGAAAAAACGTAAAATAAAATGTACAAGCAAATCAATGAATTTTTTTAGGCAGATAAGACGATATGTCATAAAAAAGGACGAGTGTCATTGACAAATTTTTTTCTAGTCGTCTTTGTGTTAACGTCACTGACTGAACAATTGTGGACAAACACTATCGTTCAATCAGTAGTAAGAGAGTTGGAAAAAATGTTACGCGAGAGGGCCGCATCCAGGGGGGTAGGGGGTTCACCCCCCCCCGAAATATACAAAAATAGTCGTTTTTACAAGCTGTAACCTCTGATCTATGTCTTTTTTGTACTTTTTGGTCCGACCTGCGCCCCCCCCCCCCAAATTAATTTCTGGATACGGGCCAGTGTTGGGATTATCCTTTTTTGTTTGTTTTATAGAAAACTCTATTGGTGAGGGGAGTATTAGGTTTTTCCGTTGTATGTTTGATTTGGTACATTTTTGGCTGCCCGAAAATTAAACGTCTAAGGTTCACAAACAAAATCTCAAACTGAAATAATAGGCATAAAAAAGATAAAAACAGACTGGCGTTACCACTGATGAGCCGGCAACCTACCGAACAAATCCTTATGGCCAAAAGAAGAGAATGCGCAAGCGCTGCATTGCGTATATTAGGAGAAATCCTACTCACCTGCAATTGCAAATTTGCAGGTAATTTTGCAAGTACGTTAAACTGCGAGCTTCACTGGCAAAGATATCCCTCTCTGGAAGGTCTTTGCAAATCTCTTGACCCATTTTTTTTTTATCGCCGGCTCTTTTTAGGAATGAGCGGTTCATACACACGGATGATTTTACCCTCGTTACCGTCAAAAACCCGACTTGGGAACTCAGGAGGGCAGTGGCAGAGCAAATAACTTTATTAGACTCGGCGTGCGCGTTTGAAAATCTCTTTGCTAGCCTGTACCCCTAGTCATTGATAAGAGTGATAATAATCCATGGAGACCAACCTGATAACCCTGCTAATGGGGGAGTGTCCTTTTAGAGCTGGGGTCGAGCCTTAAGTCCCGAAGAAAGGCTCATGCCACTCTGAGTCACTACAGAAAACGCCACTGTCGCTCCGTCAATTACGATCCTTGCTTCCCCACCACGGCCGTATTTTTTTTTTTTTGGGGGGGGTCTCCCGTCGGCTTGGATCTAATCCATACCTAACAGTAAAACAAGAACATAGATCAGAGGTTCAAGGCGATAAAAACGATTATTTTTGTTTGTTTGGTTGGCGAGGTCAAACCCCCTACCCCCCCCCCTGGATACGACCTTACTACTCCACTTTTCTTTTTTCACTTTCCACTAACATCATTGCCCCCGCGGACTGTTCTATTTTTTTCTGTCACCTGCACAATTCATCGGCGTAACAGCCTACCGTAAAAACATTAGCATTCTTTCCGTCCATACTAATTGGCTCGAAGTAGCCTTTCCCGATGCAGTAAAAAAGTGCAATAAAACACATAAAAGTCATCGGCGGACATAGGTGTAATGTTTATGATATATGCACCAAAACAATGCGGCAGAATCAAGAGAGTGACGGGCGCGAGCAAAAAGCGATGAAAAGACTAATTAGATGCTACGGTGAATAAAAAACTGGATTGTTGGCATGACTTAATAAACAGATGAAAATGTTTTAATTAGTGTAAAAGTTAACTGATTACTGTAAGAATGAAATGTAGTGCGTATAGAATTCTAAATAATAATCGTGATAACAGACAAAGTATTTCAACTAATATGAAAAAAGTGTTATTTTTTTAAATTAAGAGATTACCTAGAATAAAGAATAATAAAAAAATGTTTGATACGGTTAATTAATAAGAATGTTTCAATTAGGCTACTATTTGAGATTATATCGTTTGTGTAGGGAAATATAGGCCGGACACCGGGCACTTTGTGTAGGCTACTCCGAAATCGAGAGTGGGCAACCCCTCGTTTATAGCGCAAGTAAGGACGAAAACTATAGCCTGCTAAAAGGCTACTTACGAAACGAGAGCAGGAGAACAGAACGGGAAGTTTTCAATCACTGCAATAATTACACGTTTAACCTACAGTTTGCCTTTGCCCAACACCGGTTACCCTGTGCCAAATGGTGGACCCCCTGACCCAACAAAATATTGATGATTTGAGTGAAATTCAGAAAACGCTCGAGAAAACCACCATCCAAAATTAGTTTAGTACTTGTGGGTATATCTAACATTTGGCACAGCCTACTACAAAAATCCTGAATTTGCGATAGGCTGGTACAAGCTATGCGGTATAAGGAATGCGCAATTTCTGCAAACTATGATCGCGGATTTTTGCGCCGATGACAGACACAAGTTCTCCGTTCTCGATTTATACACATGAGAAGACTAGACCAGAGGCGTTACTAGCCAAAATGTTTGGGGGGGGACGAGGTATTTACCGACTGGTTGATCATTTTTACCGACTGTTTTTGCGGATATAAACGACTATTATTGAGAAAAAAACGACCGTATTGACGAAAAATTGACTATTTTTACGAAAAACCGACTGTTTTTAAGAAAATTCGATCATTTTTACGAAAAAACGACTATTTCTGAGTAAAAAATCAACCGTTTTTACTAAAAATCGCGGCGCTTCGCGCCGACTCGGCTATTTTTTACCGACTGGCCGACCACATTGGGGGGGGCGGCCCCCCCCTCCACCCCCCAGTAGTGACGCCTCTGGACTAGACCATCATTTTCACTTTCGCGAAATAATGATATGCGACGAGAAACTCCCCTCTGCGTTGCCGTCGAGGCATGCGAATTTTAGATTACGAAAATTGCAAGGAGCCCATTGGTCGAAGTTCCGTATGTTTATCCTTTTGCTCAGTCCGTTATTAATAAGCACCCTTATTTGGGATTGGGAATACAGGTAAATGAGAAAGTACGATTTCCAAAATGGGATATTTACAGAAGGCGTTAGGCGAGCCCCTTTTAAGTTCTGTAGCAAAAATACTGATAAGTTTAGATCAAACAGAATTTGGTTGCCCGAAACGTTCTAATTCTACGAAGTTTTACAGAAGAACGCCAATTCACAAAAGTAAACAAACTCCGAGTCCAAATCTGGACTTCTTAAAGCACAACTCTTACTAGAAATAATCTTTTCCCTATGAAATGGGTCAGAAAAAAACATCTTCGAAAATACCATTACTTTCCATCTTAAATTAGCGATTTTCTCGTTAGCGCCTGTCGATTATGTCCAGCCTTCCTGCTCTTCGACGCCGCGGCTGGGCGCAAAACATTTGAAAACTGATCGCGCCATGGTTCAAAGGTGTGAAAACTAAGCAAATAAAAGAAGTAACAAACAAAAGCTCCTCAGATCCTTATGTGTGAAAGAGTTGTCAGCAGACGTTGATGATCCCGGCAAACGTTTCGTTGTGTGACGGGCAAAACTCGGCAAGGCAAAAAAAACGCTGAAATTTCGTAGGCACAAAACGAAACAACGGAGAAAGGTGGGGATTTTAGAATCTTATAATTCTGTATGGGAGCTAGATATATTATAAAAAGCAGCATAAGCAAGAGGGGTCCTTTAATGTTTTTTAGAAAAAAACTCTGTTGGGGGCCGTCGTAAAGACGAGGCAAGATGTAAAGTTGAGTAAGTTGTAACGCATGTAAAATTTCGTCATCGTTTCTAATAATACTAATAAAAAAAAAGGCCATTGGCCACTACAGAGTTCATCGAAAACCAGAGCAAAGTAACAGTAGGGAGTAGCGCCAAGGCTTAAAAAAGTAACACACACTCGAATAGCACCGACACTAGCACCACCAGCGATAGAGAACGTCCCTACAGAAACTCAATCAGTCGTGCACCAGCGCTGGCTCCGAAAGCTCCATAGCCCGAATACGACAAAAAATCACCTGTTTCCTCGATGTATGCAGACCGCATCTTGGCTGTTCTAGAAATTTTCTAAACCCTCAAGTTTGTCTCACTTTAAATATCGCTAGTGTAGTGGGCGGCGCTACGAGTAAGGCCCGTTCTCGATGCATGGAAAGCATAAGTCTTGTCGCTACTCCCTAGTGTTATTTTGCTCTGTCTAAATTACTTATCATACATTTTTTCAGAGTGCAGATCTCGGTACAGATTGTCACTTGGATAAAAGGAGAAATTCACAGATTTCATTAAATAGAGAATAAAGTTTGTTTTAAGCAGACATGGAGTATCTGGAAGCAAAACCAAAGTGAACCAAAATGCGGAAAAATCTCTACTCTATCAACGACCCAATCTAGCAGCAAAAAGAGCAGTCGTGTCCAAAATGAAATCGCAGCATCAACTTTACCTCCAAGCAACTCCTCCAACGAAAATCACCAAAATCGGCTAGAATCTTAAGTTGTTTCTCCACAAGTTCATTTTCCAGCTTGAGCGGCTTGATCCTGAAGAGGGCTCTTGCCAAGGAGGAACGAAATATCACTCAAATACAACTGAGCTGACGTAACCGTTTAGCATTGCCCATTTTGAAGCTGTTTTAAGGTGAGTTTATATCTTGACATAACTTACTTCCCAGAGTAGCTCATCTCAACACGAAAATGGATCGGTGGAACACAAACCAACAAATCGTAATTTAGACGCAGGAAAATGAACTCAAACAGCGAATCACGCATCTTGATTAGCATCTTGAAACTCTACCCTTTCTATGTAGAAATGCAATCCATCATCCCTTAGTTCTACAACTGCTCGGACACTGCCATCTGTGGCACTCAGTCGACCTTTTAATTCAACATCCAGCGCAATTACGGTCATGATTGATGGACTACGAGACACGTAAAAAACTACTTCATTTTTTGTACCAACATCCCCAGAGGCCACGTGATGCATTATGCGGTATGGCAGCCCCTCTTCCAAATAGCGGAGGAAATGTAAGCCCGGAATCCGATTGAACCTCATTAGACCCCTTAATTAGAGCTATTCATTTTAATTTTTCTGTACACGATCCATCTAATGCCGGCGATAATCAAACGGCGATGAGCGCCTAAGCAACTATCCCGAGGATTCAGCCGTTGCTTGTTTTACATGCACTATTCGTATTACCCCCTGAATTAGATTCAATATTATATACTTTGTTATTCCATAATTTACCCTAAACTAAATTTCAAACCCATTCCTAACAGTATCCAAAGGTTTACGAATCTTTGGGAGCAATGGCAAACTCAAATTTCAAGTCAATATCAAATGCCATTGTTTCTCTTCTGCCCTATAAATAAAAGTGTTCCTTGTTAAATTATTCCTTATTTCATGCTCTTTTGAATTGTTGCATATCAACTGTACTTATTTAATTTACCTTACCTTATATTTAGAACCCATTCCAAAGTGTATCCGAAAGTTCATAAATCCACAGGAGTAATGGTAAATTCCACTTTCAAGTGAATACCAAATCCCATTAAGTTTTTGCCGACGCCTAAAGATCCATGAGGAATTTTATATGACTTGAGATAAAATCAGAGATTATTCCGGGCAATCCGGACGGAATTTCGCCAGAATGATCTGGAACGAAGTCGGGCATGGTCAATGAGTGGAGGACACCTCTGATTTCAGATAACCCTGTTTTTAGTGACTCAGAAATAAAGTAATTGTGATTGATGGAGCCAAACAGATAACCATTGGTTCACACTGCCGAGTTACATTAAATTACATTTTATTTATAATCCGTCTAGGCAGAGACGGAGTATGGTGAAAAAAGAAAGAAACAACACAACAACAATAACGAAAATAAATATAACTCACTAAACCGAAACATCATGGAGCTACATGATTACACCTGCTTACATTCCATTGACGGATCTCAGGCAGGGTTGCCAAGAGCTCGACTCATTAAAGTGTCACAATTGCTGACAAAATAGTGCTTTTTGACACCTCGAATATTTTTTTTTGGCATTCCGCTGCACAACGCAGAAAATGCGAATAATCGGTAATAACTGAATTTGTAACAACATTTTTCAAAACATTTCTTAACTGTTACATCACAGTTTTGTAACAAAATTCAATCGGGAATAAGCTTTATTTAAGGCTTCTAACTGTTTTTGTGTACTAAATCAAAGTAAAGTACATGTTTTGGCAGTGTTTTGGAATTACCGCCACTTAGTACAGTAAAGGAAAAAGTGCTTTTCTGACCTAAAAGGTGTCGTTGGTAAAAAAAAAAAAAAAAGGTGTCACTTGCAAAGATAAGTGTCACGGTGTCACCCAGAGGCAAAAAGTGTAAAAAAGCACCAAAAGTGTCACACTTGGCAACACTGATCTCAGGACAGCCGCAGACGGACCATACGGAACTTCATTTATGCACGCGACATGATTTTGTCTTTGGCTTTCAGAGCAGGGTTGCCACCGGTAGTACAATTGTGCTAATTATAGAACTTTCTTTTTACTTTGGCAGCAGATTTTTAGAAAAAAGTAGTTGTCAGGTTTTATTTCCAAGGTGACTATGACCCAGCAACACGTTCTGAGTACTTTTCTTGTTTGATATTACTTTTTTCCTTTTGCACAGTGAATTTATTTTAGTAAAGTGGCAACCCTGTTTCAGAGTACGATGGGGTTGAGCTAACGAGCTCGTATCCTTGCCGGCCCCCATTGATTGATATTTATTGTGCAGAAGTTTTTTTGAAATTAAAGAACCTGAACCTGTACGACAGAATAGCATGAATGTTCATACCGTAACGCTGACGCAACAGGAAACTGAGCTTAAAGTTTAACTGAAAAGCCAACTTATTTTTGTGTCATTTAGATGAATAAACTGAATTATTCGGATTCTGCAAAGGGATTTTTTTGTTTTCCACTATCTGCTCTAGTTATGACGTTCAGAATATCTGCGGCCGTCCCCACAGCGAAAATTCTACTATGACGTGGGAAATTTTTATCTAAACACAAACAAGGCTTTTCAGTGGGCAGTAGTGATATTGGTGAAGATTGCTTAATGCCTGAACAAAAAAAAAGTCGTAAATCTTTCTTGTAAGGCATACAACAAATTAGAGGTGCAACAAATCACACGGAAATTTCACTATTCAAAATCGATTATTCCTGAATAGCGGAACAACCAAGTAACGCATTTTCAGCGGGTCTTCAAGCCAATTTAAGTGAATAAGTGATGGGTAACTAGATTGTCCTGTCCCAGTCCTTTTCGGTTAAACTTTAAACTAAAGCAACTTTTAGTCTTGATAAATCAACAAATCTTTCATCTTTCTCTTCCAAGTAAAAATCGCATGCAGTTTGTCTGACGAGTTGAAGTGTTTCAACGCAAAATCCAACGCATTGCTTGCTTGTCGTATGTCGCAAACACAGAATTTGCACGATTGATGAGATCATTTCCTTTCTAGGCCCTCTTAATGGACCTGTACTGCATTTTATACCAATGCAAACTACTTCCGTATCTTGCATTCATTAGTTCTTAAGCCCGGATACCGAACCTCACTCATCTTTGCCAATGCCACAATTAACTATTTTCCATGCGCATTATGCTCCTTCGAGTGTTCGCGCATCACGCTACAATAACACAAAAAAAAACAGTATAAAAATACAAACACAAATAACAGTAACATAAACGGAAGGAAGAATACAAATTTTTTTGCGATTTTAGAGCAAAGATCACGTTAATTCTCCCAACCGTTCCCTAGCCACAAGAATGACAGTCTGCCTATTTGTTTGTAGCAGATTCTTTAGCCAGTAATCCAGTAACGAGTGGGAGATCTTTTTTTTTTCAAATAGATTTTTGATGATAATTAAAAACTGTAAGATAAAATAGCAGGAACGGACAGACGAAGAAATTTTAGACACTGGGTGAGGGCTTCTGCCCAACACTTCACCTAACGGAAATCCGACAAATTTAGAGGGTTCACGTTCATATGTGCAAATTGTCGTAATGCTAAAGGAGAATAAAACAAAACTCTAGCAAGTTTGATAACTGATACGGCATTTAAGATTGATGAATGAATTGAAGGTGCCATG
The DNA here is from genome assembly GCA_023053555.1 of Branchinecta lindahli. Classification (NCBI taxonomy): domain Eukaryota; kingdom Metazoa; phylum Arthropoda; class Branchiopoda; order Anostraca; family Branchinectidae; genus Branchinecta; species Branchinecta lindahli. The sequence continues at coordinate 30,913,549 of JAKZAO010000009.1, read as the reverse complement.
TCATTTCTTTTTAAAAATAGGCTCACACACGGGGAATCCCTGGTGTGACGTCAGTGACGATGAGCCTATCGAAAGAAGCCAAAATGGAGCATTTTATTGATTGTTTTATCTAATGCAGCCGTAATACGGAAAGACCGAGATTAGATAAGCATTTATACCATTTCTTTTGTTGAAGAAATGGGTTCTGGGATTGAAAATATTTAAATTAAATAAACCCATGATTACTTTTGCCTCAAGGGTTTTGCTTAGAAATAAATTTCTAGCACCCTTAAAGTGTGCATCTTAACCGAAAAGTAAAAAGAAATACTTTGGACCAAACCATATATGTTCATGACCCTAAAGGGCCCAGGATCATTTTTGCCTCAAGGGTTTTGATTACAGATGAATTTCTAGCGCCCTTTAAAGTGCGGATCCTCACAGCCAAGTGCAAAAAAATTAAACGCCATGACGGGAAACCGAAAACACGGAAGTGTGTGCAAACTGTGCAGAGCACGCAAAATTTTCGAAAATCAGCCTGTTTTCTGCTAACAAACAAAGATTTTTGTTTACAGAACCAGACAGATTGTGCTTAAACTATGCGCCGCAGGCAAAAAACATCTTTCCTCATTAAACACAGTATATTCTGATATAAACTATGTTCAAACTGTGCGCCGCAGGCAAAACTTCCGAAATCAGCCTTTCTCCTCTTCATAAACAATATTCGCAAGAAAACAAATTCTGTTCAAACTGCATCATAGGCAAAAACCGTGAAAATCGAAAAAACGGAAGTTTTGGCACAAAACCATATTGTGCTGAAAGTAGCAAAAGTTCCAACTCAGCTTCGAAATCCACCAAAAAACACAAGAGTAGTGAAGCAGAATAGAAAACTGTAAAGTAGAACGGTCCGGATTGAAGTAAAAACTCTGAAATGAAGTAGAAGCGGAAGCACTTCAGTGGACAAACACATAACCGGGACACAGGCACAGAACCGAAGGCTGCTGAGAACCGAGAGACGGTTTGGTCCATAGGAGGCTATTGCGATTTCAGTGGATCGCAAATGGTCGTAAACAAGTTGACGAAAAAAGTCGTTTCTCGCATCCCGTGTTCTTTGTTTCCTAGTGACAAACAGCAACCGCTAAAAAGGCAAAACACCAAATAGTTCGACACTTTCTCCTCCACCACGGTGGAAATATTCTGCTGACATTCCTAAAGAACCAGATATTCCCGGTGCGGAAAGAAGGCCTAAACAAAGAAACCAACACTCTGGGCCTCTCGATTTGTCTCCGCATGCAAGGAAGGCCAGTGGGAAAAAATTACATTACTATTGGCAATCAGTCAGATCAGATCCATGAAAAAGAGAGCTTAGGCCGTCTGGTCGTCATGGTAACGAGTCCGTGAGGCCTAGACGTCTGAAAAATGGATGCCGATGACGCAATAGGCCTGATGTAAACAAACGAAAGGCGCCAAAAGAGCGTCGCCCTTGAGCCTATAATTTGCCACGTGACCGAATTTATTTACAGTCAAGGAAAAGGCTTGCGCTGATGCTGTTACGTGATATGATGATGTCGAAAAGACGTTCGGAGCGGTTCGGAGAAGGACTGTCGTCGTAGGTCCGGATTACTGGTAAGGTTGGACGGTATTCGGACTTTTGAGATATCGATATTTTCACTTTCGATGTTCGACGTATCGATATCGATATTTCGTCACTGTTTCGCTATAATGGACATCTCGTTTCACCAAAAGTTAAAGAGCAAAATTGTCGTAAAAAGCATCTTGCATCAACTCATACTTCGAAAAAAAGAAAAACTGAGTTACGACGAACATATTGCTCGGTGCTTCAATTTTGGATACACAAAAATGTAACTTATGTTGAATTATTTACAAAAATGAACAAATATCGTTTTCGATATCGATATTTACGTTTTGATATTCGATATCGATATTTGGTCCGATATACCGATATATCGTTATCGATATCGAATATCGCCCAACACTACTCTCTGGTGAGATCCCCAAATCGCCAAAAGCTTGCAGTATGTTTGATCCGTGCGCGTGGGCGTGTCCAGTGTTACCAGACATAACGAAATTTTATGTTCGCTGGATACTCTGCAGACACATAATTAGTGCTTACTTACACGTGTTTCCGACTTGGGACTTTGTGCGACTTTTCAATCGAGCGTTTTCAGTTGCTGTTAATTACGTTTGGTATTTTTTTTGTATCTCATTAGTTAACTACATTCAACTTGGGTTATAAACAGTTACTATAATTGTTACTGTTACTAGTTGAAAAGATGTATATTGGAAAGTAGGAATACTCCTCAACTGGGATCTGACATCAGGATCCCTGAAGGATATTACGTAATGATGGAATGCTATACAAACAAGGGACTTTACAGTAAGAAATAAACCAATAACAATTTTGTAAACTGAATTTTGAAGACTAGGACCACATTTGCAAGGATTTATAGAGGAAATCAAAGTTAACCAGATATTTAATTTCATAGGAAAGGCACCACTGAAATAATTTAATTTTTAAGTAGTAAACTGAAAAACAATACGCTCGTGTCTTTGGCTTTCAGTATGCCACTTAAAAAAATGACCCCTGGAACTCATTATCAGTGCTCTCCCAACTGAGCAACAGAGGAGCCGGGGAAAAGTTCCCAAATCTCTACCGTTTTCTGTAGGAGCGAGTCAACTCGATTCATCTGTTTTGAAAATCCAACAAATGTCGAAGGGATAACATGTCTTTTCTACTTTTTTTGTATTAAACGGTATACTCGCTTACCACAAGGATGCGCAATTTAAATAGATTTACAGTTTTTTTTAGGGTAGTATAAGGGGAGAGTTGGGACTTTTTTGATTTGGTTCTTGGTGAAGACTAGTGCCCTGGAGAGGAAAAAGACGAATGAGGCAGGAACCCTTTTCTAATTTCTTCTTCTTCTTCCTTAAAAGTTGAGAGACAGAAGACTTGCTTCATACAAGTCTCCAACTTTTAAGGGGGGGGGGGGTAGATGCAGAGATGGGCGAATCCGATCATGACAGGATTCGAATCTGAATCCGAATCCAGGGCTAGGTACGAATCCGATTCCGAATCCGAATCCACCACTTTATGCTGAGGATTCAAATCCGGAACCGAATCCGGATTCGAATCCGGCCTTAACAAAAATCAAGTCATATGCATAGGTTATAGTTTACAAATCAGAGGTGACAAAAAGCACTGATATCTAAGGTAATCAGATAACGTGATGGATTACTGAGGGTGGTTGGTAGTGGAGATCAAACCGTTGGATTCCCTAAGCCCACTGTGTAAAAATTGGGAACCGGAAACTGGCGGATGAAGACTAGAAATTTGAGCGGATTCGTAAGATTGAGGGCTTGGAATCCGAGTCCGAATCCGAATCCAGCATGACAAGCAGAAGATTCGAATCCGGATTCGAATCCGACCAAAAGGACGAATCCTGGATTCGAATCCGAATCCGGATTCGGATTCGCCCATCTCTGGGTAGATGGGCATTTGGATCTGGACAAATATTTTGGAACCTGGGGAATCAAAGCAATCGGTATCCGAATTGGGCACATAGGGAAGCCCGTCTTGCTAGTGGGCGTCCGTACATCAAAACAGTGCCCAAAAACGCGTACGAAGACCCTACTTACCGATGCCGGGGATGATTCCGGTTCCGGATGTCTGAAGTGATGGTCCCAGGGGTAAGGGACCGCTGGATGGTAGTTGCTTGGCTCCCCATAGTGAGCCGCGGACAGAGCTCGGGCGCCGGTTCCGGACAACTCACCGGAACTCCCCCACATTTAGTTCGTTTAACGTTGTCGATGACCTCGCTTGTCGTGCTCCAACTTTATTTTCGTTGTTATCACAGTATAATACCACATCGTTTTCTGTTCATGCACTAATACTGAGTTGCGTTCGGAAGCGTCATCTTGACTTGGTAAGCTGTTGAAATCAAACTGATAGGGGTTGCTCGATTTCAGTCGTTTAAGGTCGGTTTGTTGTACTCATTTGTATTTTTAAACTGACTTTTCGCATAATCAATGCTCGTTTAATTTGAACAAATAATATTCGAAAACTCTTCAATAAAAACATAAATATATTTTATTATTTTGTTATGTTTAGTGTTTTCAGTCTTGCATTTTACTTTCTTTATTTTGTCTTACTCCACTGTGAGTGTTTCCAATAAGCGGGTCAAAAATAGAAAAAAAATGTGTTTCTTCGTTCCTTTGCTCTAAAAAGGTAAATGTTTAGTACAAAAAATCTAGATGCCACACCGGAAGGAGGGGAGAGCTTAAACACAAAAAATTGGCCCAGTTTATTAAATATTTCACCTTTTACATCAATTCCAAGACGACGTAGCCGTAACGTAGTCAAATCTTGTCTGTTGTTTGTCAACGTTTTTTAAAACAAAACCACAATTTTTGTGACTGTTACGACACACAGCTCGTTAAGCTTAGGCTACTCCTGCAAGTTTTAAAAGTTGCGCATCAAACCAAAAAATGACGTTTATTGCTTTTTAGCATAAGCGGACACTTTTCATGCTTTTCAGACCAGTAATTTGCCTCTAAAATTGTACCAAGATACTATTTTTGTTTGTTTTATAGCCTCTATTAATAATGGGTATCCATAATTTCAAAAATAAGATAAAATATTCACGCTAACTTGAGAGCTAACTATGACCGAAACCTGACCTAGGCCAAGAAAAAAAAAATCAAGAATACTTAAAAAGATGAAAATAATGAACACTGATTGCCTGAACATATATATATATATATATATACGTATAAAGTATAAATAAAGAATGTCTATCACGCTCCTAAATTAAAGCTTCCGGACTGCCTCGTAAAGGCCGATCAAGAGTCAGTCATTTCACAACACTACTGCCAATGCATTGTGTAATTTTCAAAGCAGCATCCATTTCTTTTTTTCCGACACTGAAACATGCATTAGCATTATTTTTTGCATGGACGCTGCGGTATATCACGTAACGCGATGTGCCCGTTCGCCAGTGAAAGCAATCACACATCAAATAAAGAAGCATGCACGCGTGAAGCTATCTTGGATTTTTTGTCTCTGATGACGATGCAATTCACCCTTACCATAATAACAAACAAAAAGTATGAACAGATAAACTCCACCTAAAGAGGTGACTATGGGTTCATCAGAGCAGAGACGAGAATAATGAATACGCAAAAAAATATGCATATAATATCAGTTATGCGTACATAAAGAAACAGTGAAAAAGACTGAATGAACATTTCGACTCAGAAACTTAGTGTAGCGTTCCAACTCTGGGCTAAATCTCTTCCACTAAGATCCAAAAATAATTTTTGGTAGGAAACAAATTTTAAAAGGAGGAGAACTACAGTTGACCACTTTCTGGGCAAGATACCATTGACCCCTTTTAGGACAGTGCCAAGAGCATGCTTCACTGGAACACAACAATTCGCGAGGTCGTTTTTTTCGTTTAACATGCAATGAAGAGAAGACAATATTTTGTGTTTTGTTAGCGCTTCATGCATCTGAGCTATGGCCGTATTTAGCTTTATTCCAATGAATATTATAATTATTACGTTATTTCCAAACTAACAAATGTTGGGATATTTCGTTTTTCTAAGTTCATTTTTCCAACTTGAGCGGCTTTGAGCCTGAAGAGGACCCTTGACAAGAAAGGCCGAAACATAGTTCTAATAAAATTCAGCTGACGTATCCGTATTGCACTGTCAAATATAATTCGCAGTCTGCTTGGGCTGAAGGAATATTTATGGTCTGGGAAAAGGCTTAAAACAGCAAAAGACGTGGATAATTTGTTAAAAGCAGATCTTAGTTTTACAGCTTTCAGATAGTGCTTTAAATTCTATGATTTTTGTTAGTATGGTCGGATCATATATCCGCCTCATTCCACATCACAAAAATGTATCTTATAATATATCCAGTTGCTTTCCAATATTCAGGGATATCCTTGTTTTCTGTAAAAACAGCGCACAGATCACGCCAAGAACTCTTGGTCTAATTTAAACGACCGGCTTGCCAGATCGTTTCAATATAAAAATATCGCTGGACTCTTTTTCCCCAAGAGAAAAAGTGATATCCAATGCAGGAACGAGAGCACACTGATTGAAAAGAGAATCTATAATATGTGATAACGTTCTTATCTGATGCATTACAACGGTATCCGTTCGACGCTAACTTCATCATTTAAATGTGTTGACTAAAGGTCTAAGCTCAAATAGCGAAGGCCAATATTTTACTTTTTTTTCAATAGCTAGATAGATTCGATAACAGACAAAACATGTTTGCGTTTCCTTGTGTTTAACGTTATGAGCAAATATATCTCCTATGCCATATTTAAATGTTATTTTTTCGCGAGACAAATCTCTTAAAGGGATCATGACAGACATATTCTCATAACGTTTAACACAAGGATGCACAAACAATTGTTATATGTTATCAACCTCCTCACAGTTTAGACATATAACTTCGTTCAATTAATATGTTCGTTCTTATTCTTTTCAACATATCCTTTTTTTAGACAGTATTCTTTTACAGTTTTATAAAATAGGGAAAAGTCTTACTAGTACCAAGTCCGATTCCGACTCTTGCCGCTGTTGAGCGATTAGATTCTGAACTTGTTTTAATAGGTCCGTGCTCCATGGAAACTATCTTTTTGTGTTATAACCTATATATATATAGGAGCATCGCATCAGGATTCTATCTGAGATTCCTCCGAAGTGCAATTTAAGGTAATATATATATATATGTAGACGAGGTCAGAAAAACTCCGCTTCCGACTCTTTCCTCTGTTGAATGATTACATTCTTAACTTGTTTTAACAGGCTCGTGCTCTAAGGAAACTATCTTTTTGTGTTATATAATATACATATATACATAAATAAATATATATATATAGGCGAATATAATGAAAAACGAACGCAGTATACAGTATAAACAACCAACTAATAAAGAAAACTACCAGGCAGCTGAGCATTTATCTGAAGGGGTTTAGCCAGGGGCGTCACTACTAGGGGGGAAGGGGGGGACGCCCCCCAAATGTTGTCGGCCAGTCGGTAAAAAATAGCCGAGTCAGCGCGAAGCGCCGCTATTTTTCGTAAAAACAGTCGATTTTTTTCTAGGAAACAGCCGATTTTTTCTTAAAAACAGTCGGTTTTTCGTAAAATAGTCGATTATTTCTTAAAAATAGTCGTTTTTTCTCAAAATCAGCCGATTTTTCGTCAACACAGTCGTTTTTCTCAAAAATAGTCGTTTTTATCTGCAAAACCAGTCGGTGAAAATGACCAGCCAGTCGGTAAATACCTTGTCCCCCCCCAAAAAAAAATTTGGCTAGTAACGCCTCCGGGTTTAGCGGCATCAGTGTGTACACATTATCAACACTGAACTATCAGGCCTTTTATTTTCAACGCACTAGGTATTTTAGGTTTTAACTCGCAGCTAGATTCGCATTACGGCAATGAATAACGCAAATTTTTATTTCAGATATAAGTTCCGTTTGCGAATGTTACTGGGCCTGCTCAGATTATCAAAACACATTTGTTTGCAAATAAGTTAGTTCATATCAAGAGTGAAAGAACGATATTTCAACGATCTGTTAACCGGAAAAAAAAATGTGCAAGTTTTCCATTTGAGCTTGAAGATATTAAATTTCAAAAGACAAGTCGCCTGACGGTCTTCGCAAAAAAAGGAAAAATTTAGACACGATATTTTGAAGAACATTAAACAAACATAAGTCAAAGCTAAAACTGTCCGCATAGCACAAGAAATTTATTTGAATTGTTTGCGCTTCTTTTCTAGTTTATCTTGTGGTCGATTTGTCAAATATCATTTGACGGGAATTTAGTTCGATTTATATTGTAGTTGGCTAATAAATAAATGTTTAATAAATGAGTCATACAGAATACCAGTCTGTGACACTGCAGGTGTGGCATCTTTCTAGCCGAGGCGATGTCCAAAAATGGAACTTCATGCACATTATTGATTGCTACCAGTAGTTGCAGTGAAACCAAGCCAAGTTCTTAATCTTTATCGCAGACTTTCTTCTGCACCCTTCCCCAACCAGGCTATGACATCCATAGAATCCCAATAGAGGAAAAAGAAGATTAAAAAAGAAATAAGAAATCGCGCAAAAAAATGACACGCTTGGGTCTTAGCTGATACTAATTTCTTAGTTCATTATTAAAAATCGACTCCTGGGGCAAACAAAAATACCGAAGCTATTTATTACGCGATCAACACGATTTATAATGCTTGCAATGCGCCTAGACTTCAACAAAAATATCTCGTTCATGTTTCAGTTTTGGGTTTAAAAATGAGTATTTGAATGTCTCACTGTAACAGTGAATTTAGACTACATTATTCGAGATTACGCCACAGTAATTAAATATAATGCACTTCTGCTATTTTAGTAACGACCGGTTCGAACCGGATAGCCGGTCCATCCTGCATTGAATACTCGTAGTCTTTACCCGTGTTATGACCATGAATAACCATGCGATGAAACTTCACTTGTGAAAAGCAATTCATGTGCGTCCAGGGTTGCCACCATTTTATTTCACGATTGCACCTGCCGCGCGTCACAACACCGCTTCAGGGCGCGCTCACGTCACTACCACTGAACTGATTTTTTTTTTCAACTGAGCTTTTTGTCACTGGAATCGAGCAACCCTTTTTTTGCCTCAGGACTGTTCCTACTCACTGGAGGGAAGAAACTGACTCTGTCGCCCGAGAGTTCGCTAGGCTCAGTCACGACTAAAACTGTTGAGAGCTTAGGCCAGGCGGCGCACAATCAATCGCTATGCCTGACTCTGGGCCAGTCAGACGCTGGACTAATGCCGAACGTTACAGTGTGAGAGATGGTAGCTAGCGGGCTTAACCCGTTTCCACACACGGGCAGACTTCCAACAGAACGCAGGGTATTGATAGATCTGCTCGTCTCTCATTAAGACCATTATTTTCGCCGTTTTACGACGATTATGCATAAATACCAGGGCAAAGGTGCAGTATCCAGGACAAAAAACAGGAGTTTCTTGTAGAAAAAGACCAGCGGAATGTTTATGCAGAACCATTAAAATTCCAGAGAGAGAAATGGGCCGGTCCGAGAAAATGATAAGACGGACGACCACAACTAAAGATAAGACAATAAATAATCACAAGTAAGATGTGGAAAATGAGGGATCGTTTCGTCAAGAAAAAAGTTCCATATTTAATCGGCGACTGAGAGATTAAGAAAGATGTGGCCTATTATCTTCACATTTGAATATTTAGCGACTTTTTAAGATACGTTTGGCACAGGAGGCTGCGATTTTTTTATAGCGGCACTATCTTCGTACCGATAACTATTTTTACTGTATGTATTCACTTCATTAGGCTTAAATAAATTCAGTCAATAAAACAAAATATAAAATATTTCTCACGAGGAGTTCAAAGATCATCTCTTCATTCATAGTATTTTTACAGATGAAGTTCTTTCTGAATTGTTTGGACGAAGTATTTTTGATAGTAATTTTATTTTAAACCGTCAGTTTCTAATGAAATGTGGTATAGGGATTTAACTATTGGTTAAGCCGTTTCTTTTCAAGTACAAATGATTTAATTGCTGCTTCTTCTTTTGAGCCAAAATACCAGTTGACACAATTTATTACCGGCCATTGTCGTCTTAATAGTTTCCTGCATAGAATTGGTTAAGTTCCTTCTAGCTTGTGTCATTGTTACCAAATTCCTGAAACTTGCAGCCATCTTTTATTTGAATGTCCTTTATATAATCCCCATATAATGTTTTTGTCTTTGTGTTTGTCTGAACTGGGCCTTAGCTTTCCTTTTAGTTTGAATTCAATACTGAGTAACAAGTATATTAGAAACCTTGTTATTGTTTTTTTTAAAGAACTAGCAGATTAGAAAATTCGTAGTTGGTTTGGGTTTTGTAATCATTTTTCTTCATTTGAGACTTTAAGATTAGATTAGTGTTTTGTTTTTTTCTCTCTTTTTGATGTCATACAGTTTTAGTTTAGTATATAGAGTGATATACCTTGTTTGGTTTACTCACGAACACATACTTACTTACTTAGGGCATCTATCGCACAGGAAGCTGATACTTTTTTTTTAAAAAGCGGGACTGTCTCAGTAGCGATAACTATTTATCTATGCAAACCCACTTGAGCAGGTTTAAATGAATTCCTTCGATAAATTCAATGAAAATATCTCTCACTAGGGTTGACGAGCAGGCTATAGGCTACCCGTGCACCACATAATCTCCAGACCAGGGAGGGGTTCATGGGCTACCCTAGAAGTGGCTGTAGCCGACCGTTATTTTATTTATTTATTTAAACTACCAGCTTGGGTTAAACAAAAACAAGAAAAAAATATTTAAAGGCTCCTTCTCGACAAGCGTCTTCTTCCGACAATAGCTAAAAACTCGTGATAGAAAATGAAGTTCCAACTTTAAATCTACAAGGAAAGTGAACTTAAATTTTGAAACAAATATTTGGCTGGCATCCATGATTATTCTTTTTTGTAGCGTTAGTTTGGCATCTTCTTCCTCACGCTGCAAATGTCCAATACATATAATTCAATTACAAAAATGTAAAGAAGATGACCTTCAGATAAACGAGCAGTCGTCTATCTGGCATTCTCCGTTCGCTGGGGGAACTGATTTGCCACTTCTGATGGAGTATCAAAAAAGTAAATTAATAAAACCAGATTTTTCTTATTTATTTATAACAGAAAACAACAATGATGGGGATTCATGTATATAATCGCTTTCATATTTTAGAGGAGTTTATTTTTACGCTACTTTAGAATGGCAGTGGTCTTTACTTGTGTGAGGAACATCCACTAAACTTTTGTCCTGACTACAAATTGATTGTTGGTTTTCGTTTGTTATCAGACTGATATCAACTTTCAAAATGTATCTATTTTATAATATTTTTCGCCATATGTGCCTCGAACCCGCCGAAAATTAACAACGTTGCGTGATGCGTTACTTAAAAAAAATAAAAAATAACTTGAACCTTCGCAATGTCAATCTATAGCGTAATTACTTATCTAACAAATGAGTGGAAACTACATCTGATCGTGTTATACTGCCATCACAAACAACTTGCTCATTTGCTGATTTCAAATATTTGTGATGCATCATATTGAAAATATAGGGTCCTGAACCTTCGTCAAGCTGTATTGTTTATATCATCATTTCACGATCTCATGATTACTTATCTAATAAATGAGTGGAAACTACATCTGATCGTGCATCACAAACAACTTGCTCATTTGCTGATTTCAAATATTTGTGATGCATCATATTAAAAATATAGGGTCCTGAACCTTCGTCAAGCCGTATTGTGTATATCATCATTTCACGATCTCATTATATTGCCTTCACCAAAAAATATTTCCTTTGTTAAAATACAACCTTTCCACTGAAATAATTCATCGTAAGCACCAAGACTGAAAATCAAAAGGCAAATATTTGTCCTGTCATGTTTATGTCGTACCAAACACTTTTATATTTTAACTAACCACAATAAACTGTTGTATTTGGCAAGCTTAAAGCATTGACGAAACATTTAGCTTGCCATAAGTGAGGAACGAAATGGTAATTCCCTTGAGTACTCTTCACAGAATATCAGTTCATTTGTTAACGTGCACTAAATACTCACCAGAAAAGTTTATCGCGAACCCGATTTTTGTTCTGTTCTTGCGTTTTTGGGTTCGCCCCTCTCGTCGGTTCTAGTTATTTACTCAGTTATTATTATTATGTATCAATTAATTTTATTTTATTTTGAGTTTGTTTCTCATAGTTTAAAAAAGGTAATTGTTTTTCATTGATCACTCCCGTGCCATTCGTGCTTTGCTCTCTGCCGGGAGGTTATGACTACTTATTATGTGTGTTAATATTGCAAAAATAAAGAACCTGAACATGAGGACGATAACTCTTTGACAATTTCAAAATGTGTTATGTCTCACAGTTTTACCTGCCACTGTTCCAACTGATATTTTTCCAGAACAAATTAAAAGTATGGGCCCCTACTGGAAGCTGATCTTCATTTATATAATAATATTAATAATTTATTTGTAACCCACTGCACACGAACAATATGAAGATAGTGGAGTAAAAAGAGAAAGAAAGAAATGAAGATACAAAAGAATAGACAAAAATCTATAGAACGAATGGGCGAACCAGTGATATTGATTACATGCTTAAACAGATAAGGAGTGATTAAGCTTCTGGAGTTTTGCCGTTACACCAGAGGCTTATATTTTCGGAGAATTCTATAAGACAGAGGCAAATAAAGCAGCAAAAAACCAAGAGGTCTTTCCGCCTATGTGACTGCAGTTACACTGTCACAAGTTTGAAACATGCAGTAGCGTATATTCCGATTTGTTTCGGGAGGGGCGACGGCTCGGTGAAAATATGATGCCAAATGCCACCCCCTTTCCGGTTATTTAATTTTTTTGACCATTTTTAACACTAAAAACACCTCTAGCCAGACTAAAATTCGACTCCAAATGACGATTTTATTAAAAACGAGGTGCAAACAACACCTTTTGATCTTGTAATCATTCACATTACGACTCAAAAACTGTTTCTGAGATCTTTTTTTTTTTTTTTTATTACAAACCCACTATAAAAACACAAAGGAAGAAGTGGAGTATATAAGAAAAAAGAAAAAGTAAGACACTAGAGTTCACTTAAAACACTATTCACAAAAAAGAGGCACAAGGCGCGACTTACGCAATGCTGGTTTACGCTTAGCACGGAGCTCGATACTGTCTAAATGACGGAAAGGATCGCGGACATGGAAATTCTGAACTATTTTTGAATTACTATGCCTACAAGGAAGATAAAGGAAATATTTACAAAACTAAAAGTAATTTTTATCTATTACTGAACCGTGCTGTAAATAATTTCGATTGATCTTCTCAATTTGTATTTTAGCGTACGTTTTTACAGTAAAAAAAAAACCTTTTCCGAGAATTTCGGGTGAGGGTCGCCCCTGTCGCCCGTGTTTCGCACACGTTTTTCCCACTAAAAAACCCTTTTTCAAGAATTTCGGGGGGGGGCGATCGCCCCTGTCGCCCCCCCTAATATACGCTATTGGAAACATGTTTGGCGAAAAAAACACACTCAAAGCAGTGGTGGTGGGGGGGGAGGCAATCAATTTTCCAAAGATTCTCTTTTTGGTGTGAGTTTAAAGTAGTTTTCGAATATACCATAAGTAAAGTTATAGCTTTCCAGATTGCATTTTGAAAACTATTTAGCGGCCACAACATATCACCAATGGGAACGGCCCTGCCCCCACACCCGAATGGCGCCCCTACTCATATTTAACAAAATTGCGCAAACCCAAGAGGTCTTTCTGCCTTTATGACAGCAGCAACACTGTCAGAAGTTTGATAAAATGTTTTACGAAAATCGGACGCTTCTAATGGTCTCAAAATAAACATTCTCGTCACCCGTCACAACATTAAAAAAGGATGCGCACCCCTGTATTAAATTTTAGCTTCTGAAAATGTAGGCATCCTACCTTTTCATTTTACATCCTACAGCTTCTGAAAATGTAGGCATCCTATATTTTCACGTTGGACATATCATGACTTACGATAGGAAACAAAATGGCATCTTCACGTTAATAACGCGGTCAATTATGTTTGTCGGATGCAAGCGCTAGACAGTGCTTATGGTTCATAATTCGAAGCCTGTAGCTTTGTCGCTAAGCTTCGAATTTTACTCCACGACTGTAATTTTAATTACAGGATTAGAAACCAACAACACGAACATACTTAAAACAGCACTTTCATTAACGAAATTTCACGTTCAGTCATTTTTCTGGCACTTGAACCGAAGCCGACGGCTCAAGTGCCTACCGATCACTTGGAGGGGGGGGCAGGAAATCTTGAGAAAGGCATAACTCTCGAACGAATGATCAAATTCGGGAGGAACTTGACAGAAGCACAGGTTCGCATAAGATCAGGCTACTAGAGTGAGTTTTTTTTTTATGAAAGCTTGAGACATACAGTACTCGCAAATGAGGGGTCCGATTCGGATGGGTTTTGGCGGAAAAAGCTATCATACAGGGGCGGGTTCTCGGAAGAGCATTTCGACCTTGACAGCACGGCTGATATATATGCTAACTTTCTTGCAAATGCTACATGAGCTTTCAGCTCTTGTTCTAAATGTACGATTTTCTTGCAATACAGCAATCTTTTGTATAAGGCGCATTCTCGCCGTTGAGGAGTCCCCGCGTTTTGTTTGTCACGGGGACTCACTCCCCGCACTCTCGCAAGGGGGGCACAGGGAATCTTGGGAAAGGCATAACTCTGTCGAACGAATGATCGAATTCGGATGGGACTTGACGGAAGCACAGGTTCGCATAAGATCAGGCTACTAGAGCGAGTTTTTTCTGAAAGCTTGAGACATACAGTACTCGCAAATGAGGGGTCCGATTCGGATGGGTTTTGGCGGAAAAAGCTATCATACAGGGGCGGGGGTCTCGGAAAAGCATTTCGACCTTGACAGCGCGGCTGATATATGTGCTAACTTTCTTGCAAATGCTACATGAGCTTTCAGCTCTTGTTCTAAATGTACGATTTTCTTGCAATATAGCAATCTTTAGTATAAGGCGTATTCTCGCCGTTCCCCGAGGACTCCCCTTGAGGAGTCCCCGCGTTTTTCTTTGTCCCGGGGACTCACTCCCCGCAATCTCGCGAGTCCCCACGGTTGGGGAATGCTCCGATTATGATCACCATCATCAAAAAAGGACTCTTCCAAGTCGGAGGGGAATCAATTTGTGTTGGTGTTGGTGCAATGTAAAATAAATTAGAAACAATCAGAACAAACAAAATAAAAAATAAAGTGGATCCAAACAAATTTCGTCAACTGCATTTTTTTTCCGAACAAAATGCATTTTGGAAGCATTCCTCGTGTTTTCGATGTTTTCTGTACGCGGAGACCGCGTGGAGTGACTCCCTCTATTCTCGCCGTTCCCTTCCATTCCCCGAGTCCTCGGGGAACGGCGAGAATACGCCTATAGGGTATTTTCATATTGTTCTTGTTGTTGGGACTAGTATTGCGTCTTATATAGCGACAAATTTATAGTTTACCGTTTTTGGTATTAAAAAAAAGGGACGTACATGAAGGAAGAGATCTTTAAACTAGCTGTCAAGGGTCGCATGTCTGTTTGGTTTTGAAAATGGAACGTGTTGATATGCAAACTGAAACGAATAGAGGAAGACCCTATACGTTTCCTGGGACACAGTAGATGACACGCAGTTGCACGCAGTATTTAGTGCTCTGCGCGCTCTTCTTCAATCAATCAATCAATTTATTTTGCCAAATAGCTTACAGCTAGAGAAGACAGTCAGAGTCAAAATGAAATATTTACAGACTAAACAGGGGTGATGTGTTCATCAATATACGAAAATTTAATTAATACATAAA
Organism: Branchinecta lindahli; assembly: GCA_023053555.1. Lineage (NCBI taxonomy): Eukaryota > Metazoa > Arthropoda > Branchiopoda > Anostraca > Branchinectidae > Branchinecta > Branchinecta lindahli. The sequence goes on along the minus strand of JAKZAO010000009.1, from coordinate 30,898,115 downwards.
TTAATCTTAGGAAAAACGTCCTGAAACAAATGCTGGTACAAAACTATCTAAAAACTGAGTAGACAAACGGTACGGAAAAAAAGCGACTGCTAGCATTCCTCTCAGACGGATGCACGGACGGAGTACGGAATATAGAGAGTTCATCTGGGTCCACGTAAAATTTTTCGAAAGTGTATTTCTTCGTTCAATTAATTTGGGAACGCCTAGCTTAATGAGAGCCTCCTCATATGTATTGTAGTATTTTCTCAGAACGGTCCTCGCTGCTCTCTTTTGGATACTTGCTACGCTATCAGAGATCTCGCAGAGAGGAAAGAATTCCAGACCAGTGAAGCATATTCCAAATGAGGATGGATAAAAGTTTTGAAGTAACAGAGGAGGCATTTAGTATCCAAACCATGATATTAAACTTTTTCTAATTTTAAAGTTGTCATTGTCATTCTAAAGTAATTGACGTGCATACTACTGGGATATAGGGAATTTCTTTTTTCTCAATTTCTGTTTTCAATCGACCCGTATTGTGTGGTCGTATGTGCGTATGCCCTAATAACTGTAAAAAAAAAAAAAAAAATTTCACTGCATTGATATAGCCAATGTTCTTTGCGGTTCAAAAGGGTTCATTTTTTTAAAACAAAATAACTGAAACTGTAACTCCCTCAATTGTTTTAAATTGTTTATTTATATATGTTTTAAATCTTTTTTAAATTGTTTATTTATTTTCTATCTGTAACAGTTTTTAATTTGAACTAAACTAAACCATGTACATGTTCCAAACCTTCAATTTCCTTTGCAGCTCTGAATCATTGCTGCGTCATAACAGGTCAAGCTACGCGTACACAATTGCTAACAATGCAATGTTTATCAAATAATTAAGAAATACATTAACAACAGTTTTAGAAATGAAACCGCTGTTTATAAATGTAAATATACCTTCGTGGGAAACCACGACAATACAAACCAAGTTACATTAAGAGACAACACTAAGGTACCCAATAAATCAACCTGATTAGGTTCCGACAGCGACTCTACGACATTCAGACATTATCTGGATGAACAGATTGCCCTGAAGCGGAATATGTTTGGCAAGAAGCACCAAGGAGTGGTGAATAATATAACAATAGTTTTTGTCATAGTTCATTATCTCGTTGAAATAATTAAAAACATAAGATGCAATTAAAATTAATCTTTTCCAGTAAGAACAATCTGTCTTTAGTGTATTCGCCCATTGACTTGATTTCTTATTATTTTTGAAAAAGAGGAGTCAGGGGTCAATTTGACCCCTAGACGGTAATATAGCTCACATTCATAAAACTAACTGAAAAACCTAACGTAGCTGTGCACTCGTAATTTTCTTCACTCTTAATGTGAGAGGTGACATTCGTTTGGTTCACTGATCTTTGTTTATTCTTTTTTTAATAAGGTGTTTATATTGTATCTACTTTTCCTTCTTTGTCTTATTTACCCCGCAGTGGGTTACAAATTATTACTGGCAATAGTAAACCACTGCGACAGAAAATAAATCAATAACTGCGATAATTCACCAAGCTCTTGTGTCAGGATGCTGTAATACTAGGACAAAAGTTTAAAGGATCCGTCTTATGTTTCACTCTACATGACTACATCGTTCCAGCGATTCTAGTTCAAGATTTTTTTTTGTCAAATCCCCCTTTCTACAGTTCCTGTTTTCCGTGTCCGGCTCTTTTCCGAGCTCACTGGTGCCCACCTGTGAGCTGGTGTAAACCATACCGGTGTACAACTTTTTAGGCGTTTCTCACAAAAAGCAAGGGACAAGTGGACTCCTCTTAGCATTTTATGGCACTTGCAGCTTCGCTCAAATGCCATATACCGACAACTTTTCCCTCGGTCTGTCGGTCGGTCTGTCAGGCCACTGTTCTCGAGTTAGGGTACTTCCAGAAGTGCTAGGACGATGAAACTTGGCAGGCGTATCAGGGACCCGACCAAACTGACTTGGAAATAATCACTTCTCCGATCCGACCACCGTGGGGGGAGTGGAGGGAAGGGGAATCCGGAATATTGACGTATGTTTAATTTTTGAACGGTGAATCGGATCTTAATATTCGGAAACTCATGCCTCGGATCTCCCATTTCAAGTGCGGACAGGATCCGATCAATGTGGGAGAGTCGGGGGGGGGGGCGGAAATTTTGTGACACGCTTAGAGTGCAGCGACTGGGATGACAATTGGTGGGAATAACAAGCGTAAGCCCTAGATACATCAGTGACAGAACCGGACCGAATTCGGTCACTCTGGGGGGAGTTGAGGGGGCGTTCGGAATTCCGGCGATCGCGATTTAAGGTACTTCCAGATGTCCTAGGACGATGAAACTTGGGCTGAATATTAATAATATTCAGCCCAAGTTTCAAATAAATATTATATATATAATATAATTTTATATTATAGAAGATTGGCTTAGAGACTGTCCCTTCCCAGATCCGACCATTCCTTAAAGTACTCATCTTAACCGCAAAGTAAAAAAAAATTTTTTGACCAAACCATATATATTCATGATCCTAAAGGGCCCAGGATCATTTTTGCCTCAAGGATTTTGATTACAGATGAATTTTTAGCGCCCTTAAAGTGCGCATCATCATAGCCAAGTGCATTTTTTTTTTTTTACCAAACGATACATTCTCGTGATTTCCAAGGGTCCATCGTCATTCTTATCTCAAGGGCTTTGCTTACAAATGATCACAACAAACCCACGAATTGGCGACTTCCTACTTTCATTCTTTTACCAAGCCTTGCAAGTGCCATATGAGCTTCCGGCTCTTGTTTTTTATGTTGTTGCGATTGTATAGTTTAGTAGTGTATTTTAATTTTAGGTCGTATCTGTGAAATGCTCCGTGGCCTGGCGCGTCGAACTCCCAAGCGACAGGTCGCTGATTCGATTATCGGTGATGCCGACCCGTTTGGTTTATGCCCGGGCCCCACTACGGACACACCTGTTCACATCGGACACACCAAAATTTTACCGAATCTCAAAAAGGTGGGGGGTGCTGCACCCCCCCCCTTGCGATGCCCCTGCTCCTGGGAGACGGGAACTTGGAGATGTATCGCTACAAATATGTGTGTGTTTTAATGTTGTATATGGTGTACAACTTGCATCTGAGTGAACCCAGTTCATCTCTATGCTCAGTGCTGTCATTTTTTTTTCAGCAATACTAAAAATTTGAAAGAACATGGACTTGAACATGAACATCAGGATTCAAAGGAGTCACGCACGTTAGAATATTGGAATAGAAACTGTAGGACTGTCTACTGTGACTTCGAATTTCAATAACTCCTCGAACAATCACTGCCTTAGCACCAACAGACACCTTATTCAATAATCATCCAGCCAAGCTCGGTTCCCCACATTCCAGCCGATGTAATTCTTCCACCCCACTCTAATTGTCCCAGGAGTCGCTCTTCAATCCCTAAAATAATCTCTAACGTAGCAGTTCATCCTGATTAAACCCCCATCATAAGAACCTCCTTCACCTTCAAAGCAATTCTAACAAAGACATGTTCGTTCTGTAACCCGGACACGGAGGAGCTAATGGTATCTTGGAAAGGATCTTACAAGTAGAGAGAGAGATCCTCATCTGGCATACGAGGTCTAATAGATCCCTCGTTGCCAGGGTTTAGGCAATGGTTCTCATCATACTCCCCAGAACCTTGATTAAATTCTTTGAGTGCTGGGCTAGAACGGCTCTCGGTTATGTTGCTGAAGGGAGGGGAAAAAAGGAGGATATCTAGCACGAGTGAGGAAAATGGCCGGGAAAAAAGGGGAAGGAGATTGACCACCACCGAAAATACAGAAACTGGACCAAGTTTACTTTTTACCACTGGTCTACTTCTCAGCTTTCTTATTAGCGAAGGAACTTCGACTTTTCCGAACAGCCCAGCTAGGTTCAATCTAGGCTATTGGGGAACAGAACTACAGGTCAGACATTTCATGGTTCCCTCATTCTAAGGAATGAACTTCTCGAAAAGTCTTAGCCTAATAATAATAGGGCTATTGTTAACAAAATACAATAGAGATACACTTTTTATTATGTGACCTGAAAAGATGTGATAACCGTGTTATGTGACGAACTTCCAGCTCAATTTCAAAACCGTCCACGCTAAACGTTATTTGTTTTTATTCTTTCTGTTTTGTATTTTACTGGTAGGTTTTTTTTTCTCGACAAGCTTCGTACCCAATTTGGCACTAAGTTATTAAGCCTAACTGGCCCCATCGGGTTGGAAGAAAATGTGACTCTTTCACAAAGATGAATTCACCCCCTAAAGGAACAACACAAAAACACTGATCCGATGTAGGCTACTAGAGCAATTTTTTATTAATAAAGCTATCCACGTTGTGCACCGGAAAAAGGTGAAACAAAACCGGTTTTTATTATTCAGGAAGCGAGAATAGCTTGAACCTGAAGAAGAGCCTTGTGAAGAAGGGCCGAAATCAGCTGACTTGTGCACCTAGCGCGGTCACATATGATTCGCAGTCAGCTTGGGCTGAAGGGATTCTGTTGAGTTGTCAAATATTTTGCACTAATTTATCAAGTATTTTCTTCTTGTGAACTAATTGCCGTATTTTTTTTATGAGTTTATGACTAAGTGGTTCTGAACCAGTGTTTCAAAAAACAGTTTTTATTTGAAAGTACGTTAGTTAAAAATACTCGAGATACATATCTCATGCATTTCATGAAAGTCGTTTGAGAACGTCTATGTGCAAGGTTAGCTCGAGAGGGGTAGGAGGGGGAACCGCAGATAGAGAAATATAAGAGTGAAGGAGGACGTGAAATGGTTTTTATTCGGTAAGTGTTACCGATAAGTGTTAGTGTTGCCGATTCGGTAAGTGTTGATATTTTGATATATTATGATTTCATTTACGAACCGAGTGTTTAAAAGACTAAGGTATTTCTATATACGTTAAAGACATTATGGATCAAACATTAGTATATTATATTATATATTCGTCTCATTTCGCACACGAGGTTGACAAATACTTTTTCAAAGCGGACTTCTGTTTAGTTATGATTTATTATATCTTGAATAAACCAGGCCTAATCAACATCATTTTTTCATTAAATACCTGACGCAAATCTATAGAGACAAAATGCCGTGTATGCCCGTAAGACCGAACCACAAGTATTAGTAGTTAATTATATAAATGTGCAGATATTCAGTGGGCCATTTGGTATTCTCGTACCTAACATACATGCCAACGATCAAATAAAATGAGCTGACCCGACTAATTGGCGTGGTCGCCAGCTCTATCGTTTCTCCAGGGGGGGGGGGGGGATGATCCCAAGAGATCCCACTGAAACAGTCCATAAAACATACATCAAATTAACAAGTAGAAGCGCGAGTCCGCGGATAGCCTAAGCCTTGAAACGAGGAGCGAGTTAGTACTGCTAAAACTTCGCCGGTTATTTCATTAATATTCAGTGCATCCCCAAATATGTTGCCCTGTCCTGGCCTACTTGAAACTTTCATTTCACAGAAATAATTCCATCTAAACAAGTTTCCCTATGAACCCAGTTTGAACTTCCTCCCTGGACGAACGGGCCTGGATTAATATGTAAATACGAACAGTAGGGACTTTAGAAGGACTACGATAAGAAAATTCGGGCAAGAAATTTCCCGAGCCAACGGCCAAACTGATACTCCGGTTTTCCCTTTGATGGTAATTCCGGAGGCACAAAACCAGGGGAAGGACGTAGGGAAATGAGGTAAGAGGGGGAGGGAAAGTTGCAAGTTCATCGAGAGTTAATAAATTGGTACTCGCGCAAAAGCCCAGACCTAATTGCACAGAAGCAGGGGGATTAGCCGTCAATGAACTTATCCCTACCATTAAAGCAGAACTGAAACAAATCAAGAGACCCCGAGTCTAATATTGTCTGTGTTGATTGTTCATGTTGATTTTTCTTTGTGGTGTTTTTCCTTTATTAGAAACCTAATGCGGAAACCTAAGCGGGGGGGGGGGCAACGGCGTCGTCCCGGGCTCCCTTCGCATTCTTTAATGTAAATCTCACATAGGTGAGACCGAAAATACAAGACTGAAATAACAACATATGAACGAAAAGTAAACAATATACTCACAAAAAATGTATTTTGTAAAGATTTCACACATATCTGGTTTTGCGGCTCGTCAAGTAGGTTTTACAGTAGTTTTCACGGGTAGCTCTAGGCCAGCTTGGCAAGCCAGGGGGGCAGCTGCCACCTATCCTTCCTGCCCCCCTTTATTTGTTATCTTGTTTGGATGATTATGAAGCGGCTACTTGGTTTCCGATTTTATTTTTTCTTCTCATCTTCCCCTGTTCTTTCCGTTTTTTTGCAAAAGTAAAGTAAGGATTTATTTTGACTGCCCTTACAGGGTTTTCACGCCGCCAAAGGTACAGACGACATGTCTATGATATTTATTTATTTATTATCAACAAAAGTGGTAAGTCAATTGAGACTTGTACATATACCAACAGTGTGTTATAATATTTGTTTATGTAGTCTATGTTATAATAGATTGTTTGAAAAATAAAAGTTATTAAACTTCCAAAAATCTACAAATTTTGGCTACTTCTCAGTGTGTTAAATATGATTATGTGGTATATGTTCTAATAGTCTTTTTTGCATTAAAAAAATATTAAACTTGAAAAAAACTATAAGCTGTGATTACTTGTTAGTGCGTGTTAAAAGTTCTGTCAACTTCAATTTTGTAGTTCAGAGGTTTCATCTTCCACTTGACTTTGCGGAAGCTAGGTTAATTCAATTCACTCTCTGTCCGGGAGAGTCTTATCTATAGTGAGGTCATCCTTTGCAGAGAAGTAAGTTTGCCGTGTGACAATTGTTATTGTTTATTTAATTAATTCAGCAGAATGCATATTGATATCCACTAAAACCTAAAATAATACACGAAAGAGTAAACACTAGAAATTAAAGAAACGAACCAAAAGTTCACCTTTCCATTTTTCCAAAGAGGAAAAGTTGGAAAACTAGAGAAGAGAGTCTGAATCAGACTATTTTCCGAAGCTTTCATTGACAACACTCCTTCTCGTTTTAGCTCAAAAAAGAAAGGCTACGACTGTTTGCAAAAATAGCCGAGGTGCTAGAACGGTGCGAAAGTCGTTGGAGCTTTCTATAGCAATTACTGCCTGTGATCCGCGTCACTGTTTGCACCAATAGTAATGTTAGTGTCAAAAGCGAAATAAAAATGTCATCTTAAAAAATTGTTTTATTTAAAAATGGGGAAAGGGAATAAATTGAAAATCCTGAAAGAAATCATAACCTTGTGGCATTTCAAAAGGGGGAACTGCATCAAAGTACACCTTTGCAAAACCTGTTTGTTTGACAGTGAGGACAATAATAGATATGCTTTATCTTGACAAGGAGGGTTACGGTGATAAACATGAACTCATACCTTGTTCTGTGTAGCGTAGTCCAGAGCCAGCATACAATCATTATATCCAGTTTCGGTCTTGATCTGACCCATCGTTGGCATCATGCCCATTCCCCCCATAGTCATGCCCCCCATGCCCATAGTAGTGCCGCAGAACTGGCTGAATTGTCCCATCGACTCGCGATACCACGCGGAGTACATACTGTTCATTTTTTAATCACAGGGGTCACTCACTTCGAGAAGAAACAATCATCAGATGGGACCTTGAATGTTCCTGAAACCAGGAAAGAACTGTTAGACTTATCCTTTTTAGGATAGTTATCAAAGCAGGGCCCGAGGTAAGGTCGTGAACTGTCACGGTACTCCTTAATTAATGCCCTGGTTCATACAGAGAGAAATAGAAGACACTCGTTGCGTTTTTGCAGATACCATGGTATCTGTTACCACGGTAACTAGACCTGCAATGTTGTTCTACAAAAACGACAATTGCCGAAATTGCGCTTTTCGAAATCATCCCTAAAGAAAAACTGATATCCAGTAACATCACTAAGTGCAAAACTTCTTTCCCACCAATTTGACAACAATTGATGAAAGTGAGATGACTTTTTCAGATACCACGATCAGTTTGCATGATCGCGTATCATGTGTTCGCGTATCATGTCATTGATACGTAAAACCGGTTATCTGAATTTTGCCGAGTTTTATCAACTATAGGTTATTCTAGAAGAACAATATTAACTGACCGTGAGAGGATGCGAGATCCTGCAGATACGAAATTATATTTTATCAAATTTTTCAACATAAACAAATGTTTTTTTCTTCCTCTCCGTGACGCAAGTGTGGTACATAGTTTTTCCATTTTTACTTTAAACAAATCTTAACCTATTATGTATAATCTTAATCTACCCTTTCTTCAAATTTCCTCAATCACTTTTACAATAACTAAAACTATAAATTAATCAAAACATCTGCAAGAACAATCAACAGGGCTCGGCTAAATTTCTGAGGGTAATCACAACCTCGATTGTAATCGATAAATTTTACTTTTTTCACTTTGTTCTGCTTTAGACTATTATGCTAAATTATTTTCTCTGGACCCGTCAAAGCTCTCTCAAAAGTCCACAAAATATTTGCACAAATATTTTTTTCAGCTTAACAGCCAGGTAATTGCCGCATTCGACAGTATTATTTTATCCACATCTCCCACTAGAAATCGCTCGATTAAATTCTAACAATCTTCTCTTGACCCGTGAAAGCTCTCTCGATAACCCAAAAATAACTTAGGAGCAAAAAATTGGACTGATAACCTCAAGCCACCTTTTTCAGTATTATTTCTCGAAGGAGATTGGGGAAATGTCAATAAGGTTTTTAATGTTAATAATACATACGGATTTATGGCCAATGGTTAACATGCCGAAAAGGGACAGCTTTCCCAGATATGGGAAAATTACCGCAGCTCCCGACACGGAAGCATTAACCTCAGAAGAAGCATGTCATATACAAGTTATATCTCCAAGACATGCACGGACTATCGAGGAGTGGAGCATTACAGTTGACCACCACTTACACAAGGGTCTACTGCAGTGCCGGATTACCAAATACAACGAAAAGGGCAGGACCCCTGTTCTAACTTTCTTATACGTCTTCCTTAAAAGTTGAGAGACTTAAAGCACAACTCGCACTATTAAATGTTAACGTTCCAATATTAAAAACTATTTGAATACTGACAAACTAGCTTTTAACAAATTATCCACGGCTTTGGCTGTTTTAAGTTTTTCCCGGGTACATTGACTTCCAGGGAAGACTCGGCAAAATTCAGGTATGCGGTTTTACGCACCAATAGCATGATACGCGAACACTGATTGGGAGAATGATGCGCTTGGAAAATAGTGAATCAAAGATTAGCGAGGTAACATGAAATTTGGGTCTCCGGGCTTAAGAATGATCCAGTTACGGATGTAGGCTGAATTGACATTATAAACATCGAGTCCTTTAAAGTTGAACCGAAAAGCCAGCTAGATTTTATATCTTCGATTTGATTACACTGCATTATTTTGTTCTTAAGGGTGATTTTTTTTTTCACCTTGTTTTTTTTCACGTTCTGAATAACCATCGCTGGCCCGACAACACTAAATTCACCCCGATACGGAGAATTTGAAATTCAGCTAAAGCTTGCAATTCAATGGTGTACGCGAAGATCAGGAAATATACAATCTTGTACTGGAAGGCAGTGTCTATCATTCCCGGACCTGGAACTGATACGTCAAATGCTAAAAGTACTCGACCGGTCGAGTATGCTGTCACACAGGAGCTAAATAATAGTACTCGACCAGTCAAGTAACAAGGGTCATGGAGCTATAAAATTACTTGACTATATATGGAACTTGGAGTCAGGAAGGAACAGGTCGAGTAAGTACTACCATAGGAGCTATCTTTCCTCGAAAACACAAATGAAATCCGGTAAGTTGTAAGGTCGAGTAACCAACCCCCAGGGACTAGTAGTGCTTGACCATATAATTGGTTAAGTAGGTCGAGTATTCACGGCAATGGCAGCTATTAGTACTCGATCTAAAAAGGAGGATAGATGGGTCGGGTATTTGACGTCCCAGGAGTATTCGGGGTGGTGACGGTTAAAATACTCGACCTGTTGAAAGAGGATTGGTAGGTCGAGTACTGGAGAGAGAGGAGTGGAAAAAGGATTGGTAGGTCGACTGGTCGAGTACTATTAGCTCATGTGTGGCAGCATACTCGACCGGTCGAGTACTTTGGCATTTGAGGTATCAGGGTCCGGGAACGATAGACACTGCCATACTGGAAGTCCGCTTCTTTGCTAGCGAGACAACAGTTGGAGCCTTGGTCGTCAATGAGGCTAAAGCTGCTGACCTTTTACTGTCAACCAAAACAGGGCTACTGGCTTAAGGAAGAAGAAGAAAACCAACAGAACATGGGTCCTGCCCTACCTCGTTTTTCGTGGCTAGCGAGGAAAAGCGATACGTTCAAAAAGTGATTCACAAGGATTTTGTAAAAAGGCAGATTTCAGAGGTTAGTAGACCACGTACGACGTCACTGGTAGGTAGGTAGGTACCTGATTTGTGAGTAAACCGATACACGGCATTTCACAGACGCCGTCACTGGGGTTGTGAAAATAGTGAGAAGCAAGAGGGGTCCTTTAACGTATACTGTGGTTTACGTAAAATTAAAGTGCTTCATTCATTCATTTAACAATAAATTTATCTTTTATCTGGTTTGGGTGCTTGGAAATAAACGGGCAAGGTCTGCTCCTAAGGAAAAGTGACAAGAGTCAAAATTCGACTTAATCCTGATCTACCCTCCGCCATATTTTTTCGTTCAAAAAAGTGGCAAAGAGCAGAATGTAAATTACTTATCCTGGTGTCGGCTGATCGAATTTCACGGTAAAAAAACAACAGAGGCATGCGCAAATACCAGGAACATCAGCGAAGATATTCAGATGAAAAAGGGCGGACACTTAAGACGGCCCGAAAGCTAGGTATATCCTCTTAGACGGTGTGGAACCGAGTTACTGCAAATTTCCAGCAACAGTTAATAACAGAGGGATTCTGGGATCTCGTAGAACTCGACCAAATTCCACGAAGTGGTTGAAAGGCAAGTTAATGATAGGTTAAGTTTTGCGTCAAAAATGAAATGAAAAAAGAAACTTTTGACCAACGTTTTCACAACTATCGGATTTTCTTATAACGGACGGGGGGGGGGGCTCTCTACAGTTTCGTGATGTTTTGATACGATTTTGATAATTTGATACGAGTTAGGCCTAAACTGAAGGAGATTCCCTTTACAAGGGGGAGGAGGGGCTCCTGCTTCGTTGTTTTGTGGAGGCTTTGTCCTATGTGCGGCAGCGATAATGAAAGTTTGGTTAATTTGGTGTGCGAGTTCGTGGAACTGAACGATTGGCGAGACGAGCTATCGGAAAGGAGATATCGGACTGAAATGCGTTGGATTGGTCTTCGTAAGATAAGGCAAAGAATCTTAAAGCAAAGCGGAATTAGAACCAACAGAAAGGTATCAAGAGACAATAACCAAATTAGAATAGTCTACAAGCAATTCATTTTTTTGCTATATAAAATATAATAAAAATATAAAAAAGCAAGTGGACAGAAATTTTTCCTTTACCGCTATTAGTAAAACAACCTGACGCTAGCGTAGTTGAACTATCTATTATCCCAAATGGTTGGAAATGGTTGTCCCATTCTTTGCTTTTCGAAATTTATTTATTAGGGATGCTTCCGAAAAATAAATATCGCCTAAATGAAAAAACACAATTGACTTTATGCATATTTCATTAAACCCTACCCTGTGACTCTGGGCGCTACCCTTTCCTACGTCAGGGTTCAGGTTTGAAATTTGTAACTGACATAAACAGCATACACCGCAAAACGTAAAAATATACTTCATTACACCCCTTTTCTTTCTTAAACTCTCCGCCACATTATACGGCCCAGAGGTTTTCGTCACTAATAATTCCGTTCCCTTTATCGTGGCAAGAACTTAATATTTGCACAAAGGAACCACGAAAAACTTCTGTTATGGGTGAATATAAAAAAGCTTTGCATTGCTACTAACCGGCTTACCCCTTTTTTGCGTCCAAATTCCTTTTCTGCACACCACCTGTACACACACCAGCACACTAAAAAGTATCACACAAGAAACTCAAGAAGAAACTGCTACAGCACTCAAGGAAGCCGACGGAATATTGCCAACTTGAACGAGCTCATTTTTGCATGGATTCTCAAGCGATCGTCGGAGACGGACGGGAATGGTCGTGCGCTGCGTTTTGCTTATGCCTCGACTTGCATTTTGCAAAATCGTCATCAGCTTCTTTAGATTGCAATATCCAATGCGAAATGGCGATTACCTCCGTTAGGCGGGAACAACGACTTTCATTCGCCAATGGTGAATTTTCGCGCAAGTACATTGCGAACGCTTCGTTAATAAAAGGACTTCAGATTGTTGAAGATGGAACGGCATCGAGTTGGTGAAGGTATAGATAGGCTTGCGTGTTTAATAATCAGGATTAATTAATGGTTAAGTATAGGGGAAGGACAGCTTATTCCAGGTCATGAATGAGCTGTCAATTTGCAAGTTCAAATGCATCGCCGGCTAAGAAATTTTGCAAGATCAAATATCTGCGGATTTGATCAAGATAACCAACAGAGAATAGACGAATACAAAAATGTCTAATTAACCAAATTTAATAAGCCAAAGTTCAAGAACTGTGAATTTATTGTAGTTGGCTAATAAATTTCGCATGATTATATATCTGCGGATTTTGGTTAAGATAACCTGCAGAGAACATAAAAAAAATGTTTAATAAACTAAATCTAATAAGCCAAAATTCAACAACTGTGAATTTTTGCGCAAGTACATTACGAAGGCTAGTACTCAGTCTTAGTACTCAGGATTAATTCATGGTTAAGTACAGTATTATTAAGTAGTATTATAATTACAGTATTAAGTATATGAAATAAGTACGCCTACCTTATTTCAGGTCATGCTACACTGACGATCAGGGCCGTATCCAGGGGGTAGGGGGTTCACCCCCCCCCCGAAACATGCAAAAATAATCATTTTTATAGGCTTTAACCTCTGATCTATGTCTTTTTTGTACTTTTTGGTCCGACCCGGGGGTAAAGCCCCCCCGAAATAAATTCCTGGATACGGACCGGCATATGCAAGCTCAAACGCATCGTCGGCTAACAAATTCCGCAATATCATATATCTACGGATTTTGGTCAAGACAACTACAGAGGACAAACGAATAAAATAAAACGTCTAATAAATTAAATTAAATAAAGACTTATTTCAGGTCATCGAGTTCAATTCATCGCAGGCAAAAAAATTTGCAACCTGTGGATTTTGGTCACGATAACCTGCAGAGAACAGACAAAGAAAACTAAATGTTTAAATTGACCAAAACTGAACGAACTGTGAATCTTCGCATAAGTACATTGCGAATGCTCCGCTAATAAAAGGATTTAGGATGTTTGAAGACGAACGGCAACAGGGCGATGCAGTTATAAACGGGCTTGCGTTTTTTTAAATCAGGATTTTAATTAAAGTAAAGGAGAAGGACTTTATTACCGTCAGTTGATAAATTTAGCAAGATTAAATATATGCGGATTTTGATGAAGATACCTGCAAAGTACAGGCGAAATAAAAGAAATGTTTAATAAAACTAATTGACTGCAAAACAGATACGCTAGGTGCACTTTATTAGAGCTATCTTTCGGCCCTTCTTAGCAAGGGTCCTCTCGAGGAAGCCGATCAAGCTTGAAAATGAACTTGGACAAATTATATAGCTCTAATAAAATGCAGCTGACGGATCTGTTTTGCACTGTCAAACATGATTCGCAGTCAGCTTGGGCTGAAGGAATATTTATTAAATAAATCAAAATTAAACAATTATGAATTTTCGCGCAAGCACGAGGGACTTGGCGAGGGACTTGGTAATACTCGAAAATGAATGGCTAAGAGTTGATGAAGTTGTATGTTTGCGTGTTAAGTATAGGACAAGGACCTTATTTCTTCAGGTCTTGCTATCAGGCTCGTATCCAGGAATTTATTTCGGGGGGGGGGGGGGTGCCCCCCCCCCTGGATACGGCCTTGCTTGCTATACTGCTGATATGTAACTTATGCAACAAATATCGCACGATCAAACATCTGCGGGTTCTGGTCAAGACAAGCTGCAGAGAACAGACGAATAAACCAAAATGTTTAATAAACTAAATAAATAACCAAAATTCGACCATAGTGAATTTTCGCGTTTAAGAAAATAAATGACGGCGAAGGACTAGAAGCAGATCCAAGAGACATCCAGCAAATTTGTCAGGGCAGGTGAAGACTTAGGGAGTTTCACGAGCGAATTCAATAATCAGATATGCTTAAATAATACTGCGCAATCAAGAAATCTTTCGATCGGAAAACTGAATTCAAATCTGAACACTTCGAAATCGGTTTCAGCTGCGAGGGTCCTCGTCAACGATTGCCCTAAAATATCGGAACTTCGAGGAAGTCTGATAAGGGACAAGGATTTTCTATTTAAAGATATGTGGTATATTGGCGACACAAATTCGGAAAACAATAATAAAAATATGAATGTAAACAAATAAGCTGCAGACAAGCATAAGTTCAGACTGATTCCCGCGATTAACAAGTCCAAAGGTTTCGACGGGATCAAAAAGTGAAATATTAATTGGACTTCTTCATACAGACTATGCAGATTTCCAGTTCACCATATCTCGCAAGCATTTTACTTATCCCTAATCAACAGCTTAACCATGCAGGTCCATTAGGTAAATCCTTTCTGTCTCTACTTTCCGGCTAGCACAGACTACGACGAAAATATTAGTGCTAGTCGAAAACTCACTGAATATTCTGATCCAACATGTTCTTCATCTATATGCGCCACCTTACAAGTTTCATCGGAGGATTTTGTTTTGTTTCCAGAACTACGGTTTACATCAGATGTTGATCGTACCATTCACCTGATAATAAATCAAAACAGATAGACGAATTTTATTCAGTCTTATCATCCCTATACAGATACGAAGATCTGGATAAAGATATTAATCAGAACCGAAGAATTTCTCATTTCGACCGGATTCCGGGAAATCCGGCCGAACTAACGACTGCGTAGGGAAACAAAGCTGGAAGATCGATTTTGTATGTCTTCTTGTCGCAAACAAGAAACTCTAAACATCCGACTAAGACTTAACATGATATATGCCCGTCGAATTTCCGGATTTCACGGGATCCCGTCGCTTTGTTTATTTCTTTATGAATGTCAGCTTGGCTTTAAACCTTTTATTCAAAAAGTGATTGCGGAGTAGGAAAAAAAAGAATGAAAAGAAGAAGGAAACAGTATACTGAGTGGAAAACAGACAAACATAGAAATTACGACAACATTACTTATCTACAGAACTAGCCTATTGTAGAATAATGCTCTTCCATTCGTGCGTAACGTTATTGTTGACCTCGTTGTTGACCTCTCTACAAGTTGTCCAACTGTTGTAAGTGGGTCAGTGACATCGTAAATAGCGGCTATTTTATTTTACTATTTCGGGTCCAAGGAGGGAGGCGGAGCATGTATTTACAGAAACGAAAATGAATGGACCGAATTTTTTTTTTTTTTTATCAGAGATGGTTAACATTTATTGGTGTACCAGTATTATTATTAAATGAAGAATATACATGATATGATTATATGGTAGTAAATGTGTACTGGTTGCGTTTTTCAAGCACGTATGTGCTTTGTTTGTAACCGGTCGTCAAGCCAGCATGATTTTTTTTTAGTAAAGTTGTTGAATTCTGAATCCTGAAAAATTACTGAGTAAAACCCCACTATCAGGCAAAGACAGTCCAGATAAGCTAGGAAAAGACGATACAAACTCGCAAGAGAATAGTGCTGCAAAAATAAGTATAGGGCTACATTCTTTCATCCCAAAGCTAATTACGAGGTTCTTCCCGGTAACACTGAGTACGGAGGGGAGCCAGATATAACTTTTGAAACATTCCACCCTTCTTATCAAGGGTCCAGACTTTGACATTCGAAAGGAAGGCACACGGTCAATAATTGAGGATTAGATTAGATTAAAGAAGTTAGCGTTAATTCTTGATAACTACGATGAGTTAGTTTGCCTTTTGGTGATCCAGGCCGGAAGACGACTCACAAAAAGAAGGGCCGAGAAAAAAAAATCTCCTCCGCATTCTGTGTTATCAGAAATGCAATACTGGTGCAAACTGTGTGATTCATTTTACTCACCAATTCGTTAGGATTCGTGTTTTCTATCCAGATGATTTTTTCAAGTGGTACTTCATTGGTAATCCAGTCTGTGTTGCAAAACCCTTAATGAAGCTTTGTTATACTAGGTCCTGCTCCCTTCCGTGTTTCTATCCTTTCTGTTGACATACCCTTTAGGACCTGTGATGGAATGTCTATCCGTGTACTTCTAAAGCTCTCACGTTAAGCATGCATTTGACACAATTTTCGTATACAACGTTTAATAAGGACTAGGATTCAAGTCTGGGAGTCAAAACCAGTTTGAGCTCACTTCAATTAAAGAGTTGCCCTCTACTCATCACTAGGTTCGATTTCAACATTTCTCCCATCGTTTAGAGCCACTCCAGCGTTTTATTTTCTCTTTCATTTTCTATCAGTTGTTTCTGCAGAATTATTTTACTTTCTATCCTTCCATCACTTCAGATTCTGGTCAGGTTCTGCATAATAAATGCAGCACAACATTTAACGATACGCACTGATTGCTTGAAAGAAAAGACATGATCCGTTCTACCACTTAAAATAAACAGTTCTTAGATGTGGCTGATGACAAAACGATCACTACTCTGATCAGTGTGAATCGATCACTCATCAAAGCTCACATTTGCAAGGCTGGTTTGGATCACAGTTCCGTGAACCAACTGACATCTTGACATGGAAAGCTGGAATATTCCAGCCGCTGTCCAGATGAAAATTTCTTCATATTCCCGCTTCACAAGGTTTCATTTTTGACTTGCCAAATAACAGGAATTAATGAAGCTCTTTCACACAACTCAACTTGGCAGATAACTACTCTGGGTCAGCAATTCTGGCAACAGGTTTGCAGAACCAAACTCACTCCCCCGTTGAAAGGGTATAATGACCATGGGCGGGATTTAGCTTTTGACGCTCTTATCATTACGCCTATCACACATTGGCATGTGAAGATATTTTTTCGCTGTCCTCATGTCTTGACAAGACACGGTTGTCGATTTGATGAGGCCTACGAGCCACTTCCTTCCGCCATAAAAATGCCCATACGGTTGAAGATGACCTCTGGTGATTAGGATGTTTATAGTTCCGCATGTAAGATAAATAATTGGGTAGGGAGACACTACTGAGTATCAACCAAAGTTTATTGAGCCATTACGGAAGTACAACTGTGGGAAACGCGGCCATCTGGGTCATTTAGTTTAAACTGAGGTAGGGCTCAGTGCTGGATTCAGAGGCGTCACTACTGGGGGGGGGGACGCCCCCCAATGTTGTCGGCCAGTCGGTAAAAAATAGCCGAGTCGGCGCGAAGCACCGCGATTTTTAGTAAAAACAGTCGATTTTTTCTTAAAAATAGTCGTTTTTTCTCAAAACAATCGATTTTTCTGAAAAATAGTCGGTTTTTCGTAAAAATAACAGATTTTTTCTTAAAAATAGTCGTTTTTTCTTACAAATCGGCCGATTTTTCAATCAATCAATCAATCAATATATTTTAATTCATGACATTATACGTCACATAAATAAAAGAACTGGACAATATCGCCTATATACACATTAACCATCTGGCAGTTCAGGGCAGTAGCATAGTCTGCGGTACAGACGATAAAACTGCCCGGAACGACAATCCTCGTTCTGGTGAACAGCCTGCAGGAGTGGGTTTCGAGTCCGATCAAGGCGCGTTACAAAATTAACCATCGCTTTCCGCCTCATAATATTAAACGACTCTATCTCATTATCTCATTATTCGTCAACACAGTCTTTTTTTCCTCAACAATAGTCGTTTTCATCCGCAAAAACATTCGGTAAAAATGACCAGCCAGTTGGTAAATACCTTGTCCCCCCCAAAACATTTTGGCTAGTAACGCGTCTGGCCGGATTAACCCTCGGATGACGATTTGGGGGCCCCTATGTCTCCTAGCAGTTTGCACGCTGACCGCTAGATGGGGACGACCACTTGGTCGCATTATTTTTTTTTTTTTAAATATTAAACATCACCTTCACTTACTAAACTTGGACAAATCGTCTTTACTCCAATGATATCTAAACTTTCGCCTTTTCGGTTTTTGCAGATACAAACGACAATAATTATTGAGAAAAAAACAACTGTGTTGACGAAAAATCGGCTGATTTTAAGAAAAACGACTGTTTTTTACGAAAAACCGACTGTTCTTAAGAAAAATCGATTGTTTTTAGGAAAAAACGACTGTTTCTAAGTAAAAAATCGATTGTTTTTACTAAAAATCGCAGCGCTTCGCGCCGACTCGGCTATTATTTACCGACTACAACATTGGGGGGAGGGGCGTCCCCCTCCCCCTAGTAGTGACCACTCAAATAAACTGTTACACCTGTTACCAGAACTGTTACATAAACTAGGCTAAACTTTCTGTCCTAAGTCTAAACGCTTTAATTACATATTTGCATACTTCTACGACGAAGTTGGGGTTCGTAGATTTCAGGATACGGGGAAGCGATACCAACCCACGCCGAACAAACTTTACCCTCAAATGGGAAAGCTAGAGAATATTGCTAGATGGAAATACAGGACAAGTCGGCTGTGATTTCCTCCAGTAATATTTCGACACTTCTCTTCGTTGCAGGTCCGTACTTTTAGCTACATTCTGAATATAACCATTTCCAAGAAGTGCTAAAATACCAATGGAATAAATCAGGTCCGTATCGAGGAATTTATTTGGGGGGGGGGTGCCCGGAGGTCGAACCAAGAAGTACAAAAAAGACATAGATCAGAGGTTGAAGCCTATAAAAAACGACTATTTTGGGATGTTACGGGGGAGGGGGTCGAACCCCCTAACCCCCTCTGGAATAAATCTTAGCTGACTCATCCGTTTAGCGCTGATCAAACATGATTCGTAGTCCGATTAGACAGAAGGACTGTCTTTACGCTACATGTAACGGATTTCCTAGTAGTTTTTTCGACTATATTCTTTCGCATTGTAAAGAAAAGGATCAGTCCTCAACAAAATCCAGCATTCTTTCTTGTCAATTTGAGAACAACAGACTGACCTTAAAAGTTAAATTCGGTACTCCTGCGGGGACCGATCCCATGTTCTTCCTATTCCTAGACATCTATCTATCTCACTATCATCTAACTACGACTATATTTAATTTTCTGGTTTGTTTCTTTGTCATTTTCCTGTCCATTCAGCCATTTTTCTTGTTCTTCACGTTTCATCTCCTGTATTTCCCGTTCCACCTTTGCGCAATATTTTCGTCTGTTTTTCGCAAGTTTTTATAATTTAGGAGGTGTTTTACGAAGTTGTTATCTGTTATGTATTTGAAGCACATGCCTCTTTTGCGCTCCCTTTTTTGACTCCCTTGACCAGCAGTCACGAACTGAAATTTATGCCGGGATTTTCCACGCCATCTTCCTTCAGTTCCGTAAATGTACATTACCTATTACTTTTTACTATTTTAGTTCTATTTAGTAGCTTCCAGATGAAAATACAACATCAACCTACTGACGTGGACGGACACTAAATGTTTTTTTTTTTTTTTTTTTTACTTCAGCCATAGCCATATATATACAGGGAATAATTAAGTATTACATATCACACATCAACGAACCACAAGTTCATCGCTCCGTTTCTTCCACAATGGCAGTGAAATTTGAAAAATTGGAGTGGAAAGAATTTTGATCTTTTTAACTAACAGTTTTGAGTATTTAAACTGCAGCCATTGACCTTGAAATAAAAACAACCGAAGTCGTGTAATTTATATCTAAATGACAGCAATTTGCTAAAACTGACATGATGCTTCTTACAAGCTCGCATTTCCTAAGAAATCCAAGTCACGATAAAACGCTCCCCCAAAAAAAAGTCGATTCGCAGAAACACAGTCAGGTAAACGAACAATTAACTCGAACAATTCCGTTCAAACGTGACGATACATACGAAATAGCCGTGACAGTTCTTCAAATCGATTCATTTCGTCCGTAAAAAAAAGAAGCAAAAGTCGATGCCTCCGCACAGACAGCGTGAAAGTTTGGCAATGTTTTTTTGCTTTTCGTGGGCAAGGTCTTTAGTTTTTTGTCGCGCTTTTTCTGAGTCTGCCTGTCCCGATTAGACTGACGGTGCTGTCTAGGCCGCAGAGCAGTGTGATCGAACCTTGGCGGGAAAATTATTCGTTGATCATTAGGAGCGATGACGAGATCTCAACCATTTTTTGGAATTAATTGAACAGATGAAATAACATTTTGGCGGAACATATGTCGTGAAAAGAGAACCGTTTGCTGGAGCATGTGATCTACTCTTGCCGAGAGTGACGGTGAGTTGCAAAAACGTCTTGAGCAAAAAACCTGCCAAGAAGCTCACAACGCAAAATGTGTCTTCGCATGGTCAGATATTGATACCCGGGAGGGGGGGGGGGACTAAACTGTCAGCGGTTTGAAAACATTTAAAACAGATAAAAGCATGCACATGTTGGATGTTATGACAGTTACCGGCAATGTCCCTTGTAAATCTTGTCATGTTTCGCTAAAAGATAAGACTCAAAAGGTACATATCAGAAATATTATCTGCAAACGATAGTATGAAGTACCAAATCCAGCTCGACCGATCACCAGACACAAAGCAGCAACAATAAATTGTACGAAACTTAGTCGCCCACAATCAGGGCCGTATTCAGGGGGGGGGGGTTCAAAAGCCCCCCCCCGAAACGTACTTGTACAAGATTTTTACTTGTATATCGATTTGTACAAAACAAATGGTTTTTTATAGGCTTTAACTTCTGATCCAAGTTTTTTTTTTTACTTTTTGGTCCCCCCTTCCCCCGAACTAAATTCCTGGATACGGACCCCTGCCCACAACACACATTCAACCGACAGGTACCTCAAGTCCTTCGCTCGGTCCCTTGTATCATACTTCGTACACCACTTCAATTCTATCCTGTAATTAACAAGGTGGATTGTATAAGATAAGATTTAAGATAAGATTTATTTACACTAAGAGCCGAAGGCCATGGCAAATACATGAAAAATAATCACAAACAAACAAAATATAATAAATTCTATAAACACCTATCCCTGTGGGCTAATGCTATCCTGATGATATTTTTTTATACTTATAAAGCAACTATTCCCCGTAACCCTGCACATCCATTCTTCATCTATCCCTCTTTCATTTACTCCAAAAATTTCTAACCTAAGTTCACTCAAATTTTCGCATTCACACAACAAATGTTTCAAATTCTCGTCCATACTACCACAAATCGGACATGAGTAAGGACCTGACCGACCCTTTGCAACAAGTTTCATGATTTATCGACAGAGCTTTTGTCGGTATCGGAAACGGAATGCTAAAAGGTGCCGTACCGACACACGCTGCCTATTTCCCAACATGAAGTTTCCTGTTCTACCGACAGAGCTTTTGTCGGTATCAGAAACGGTATGATAAAGCGTGTCGTACCGACAAACGCTGCCTATTTCCCGACAGGAAGTGTCCTGTTTTACCGACAGAGCTTTTGTCGATATCAGGAACGGAATGCTAAAGCGTACCGTACCGACAAACGTTGCCTATTTCTCAACAAGAAGTTTCCTGTTTTACCGACAGAGCTTTATTGTTATCAGAAACGACATGATATATTAACATAATAATGATATATTAACTGTAAATGTAAACTGTAGATCTTCAAATGTATTATATACGTACTAGTTTTTACGACCTGTTTGACGATCAAGTGCTAGCGAGTGTACTGTAATAACTATTAAATAAATTAAAGGTAATCATGACGATGAATTACTAGATTCGTCCAATAATAATTCAGCTTTTAGTTTTCTTTGGTTTTCTCCGTAAAGCTCAGCCATCAAAAATTTAATTCATATAAATTTGAATTTCATTATTTAAGTCATCCTACATTATTTTCTTATACAACATGTACATTATAACATTCCATCTTTAAGTAAATATTCAAAACAAGGATATTTATGTGTTAATTGCTATCGGACGTCTGACAGTGTAGTCTGAAATATGACGACCAGATTCGCCGATGGTGTAGCCTATCGTCAAACGGTGCAAAAGCGAATAAGAAATACAGCTGATTGGGGTCAAAAATCAAGTACGCTAATTTACGAAGACAAAATAAAGAGAAGAATCTGAACAACTACGAAACACACAAAAACTGGGAAGGAAAGTAGTTGAACCTCGGGTTGAACTTAAATCAGGATACAGGCTGCGAGCCTTTTCTTGCACACAAGAGTTGTAGGAAAGTAGAAGGAACACGTACAAAAACTAGTAAAGGAACGAAATAAAGTGGTGTTCAACATTGTCTGCGGAACTTGACAATTTTCGAATTTGCGGTGTCGAATCTACCGCGAAAAATGTTCGATTTTCCGGTGCCAAATAAACAGCGTGTCCACGATGCAGAAGCTGACTTCTTCGTCGCCATTCCATTTTCTCTATATCTTAGCTTTTTCCCCCCAATTCTTTAACCATGGTTATTCTCTCGTCTCCTCTACTTTCTTGTCTTCCTTCCATCTTTTTGCTTAATTCTAAGGTGGGATTTTCTCCGGATTTTGACACTTCGCCCTCGTATATTAAACCTCAAAATAATCGTTACGGAGACAGGCCCGGACACAGAGATCCATAGCCCTTAAGCAGTTAAAGCACCCGTGACATCACTTTTTGTTTTTCGACTCTTTAAGCAATCTGCACATGAAAGCCGCTAGTTCAGACAAAAAATGCATATGTTAGTCAATCACGAGGAGGGATAGCGGGCGTTATGAAAACTATGGTCTTCTCCTGTAGGGGATTATTCAAAAATGTTCGGTATAGGAAGAGAAACACTCTTGTAAAAAGAAAAATTACGTCTCTTGAAGCAGTTGATCGTAACGTGGCCGTTTCAGTTTTCATGACATTTTATTTTAAATGAGTTACGTCGTAAGCATTTTAGCAGTAGCAACCTCCAGATCCCCCCCCCCACCCAAGACCCAAGGTGAAGCCACGACTCGATCCGACCGCTGAGTCATCTATTGGCGCGGTTCCGAAGCACCCGACACGGGGAGGCTGAGATCATAGTTTGACTATGGATCTAACAAAGTGTTTTTGGGACCCCAATTCACGTAAGAATGAATGGACACTAGTTACTGGCAGGATCCTTTAAGGTGCATATTTTCCCCAGTTTTGATGCTGAGAACTTTGAGTGTTCAACATTGAATCCCTATGCAATCTTTATGGAGGTAAATAGGTAATATAAAGATAATGGTATCAGCATCAGCCTATACAGGCCTAACTGGCGGTGCTGATCTGCGATTCTCTGCCCTCAGCCAAGTGCAATGGGCGGTTGGGGGCTAGCCGTCCTAATGCTTTCCCACACTTCCTGTCACCTTCCCCAGATTTCTCCAGGTACCCATTTGAAGCAGGGTGGACTTTGGCTTGTCTTCCAGGTTCAAGACACAAACCCCGCGCTAAACCAAATGGTAGGACACCACCGAGCCTCGAACACCGACCCTTCGCTTAAGAGTTTGGCGTGCTAACCATTCGGACAGGATCTTCATGAATTATCTTCAACAATGTTCTGATGCCCAAACCCCGGCCTTGGGAACCAAAAGATGTGTCGCGACCACTGGGTTTTCCAAGATGCTTTGAGGCACAGTAAAGAAAGTCAGGTCAGTACGGGACGCCACCAAAGGAAAATGTCCATTAAGAAGAAGACATTTTTTTCCGTCGGGGGGGGGGGGGGGGGTAACGGAGAATGCATCGTCTTTTCCGTCTGATGAATGTTTTAGTCATGAGAAAGAGGCTTTATCATCCGAGACGGGAAATGGGCGACTCGACAGTAGCCCCACTGTTTCTCTGGAGACTAAGTCTCCAGCTTTCAAGCGATAAGACAGTTCTTGTGGTTTTCGGTCATTTGAACTGTGACCATGAATGGCAGACACGACATGTAGAATCTACAGTGATTAAAGTAGGACGTCTTCAAAACTCTAAGGTCTTTTTTCCGCAGAATGTGGTACAGACCAGAACAGTACAGACGTACGGCGCGCAAAATGCATTATAATTTCGCCCAAGCGCCTTCCGATTACAACAGAGGAATGTTACTTTGAACATCGCCTTAATTCTGAACGACATCGAAGGTTCTGACATTTTCCCTATGGAATTATAAGATTCAGAAATCAGGGCACTTCGCGCCATGTTTCTTTTTGCAGGCACGGCTTTTCAGCACTTCTTCTGCCTCGCTGCGCTCGGGCGGTATCAGCCTATCATGCTACCCGCGGGCCAAATTTTTCCGCTATCGCCCGAAGAAAAGCAAGGGCGATAATGATTATAACACTAGTACACTTACACTTTTCTGGTATTCCCCTGATGTTAAAAGAAAAAAGTTCCAACCGTGCGATATCACTAGTTATCGCATGGCTGGCTGTACGATAACAATTGTTATCGCACGGTTGGAACTTTTTTCTTTTAACATCAGGAGAATACCTGAAAATTTTGGCACTGGGTAGGATAGGACTGGTATCATGGGACTGCACAGTGTAGGCTAGTGGTGTTATTATATAATAACTTTTCTCGAACAGATATGTAATGTATATCTTCCTATGTCCCACAGGTTATGTATTATTATATTATGATAATAAATTTTTGGGAGGTTGATACGATATTGTATCAGCCTCCACAGAGGATGATACGAAGCCGTATCAGCCTCCGCAGAAGTTCATCGAGCACTTTTCTTCAAATACTGAATTTATTGAGCACTTTTCCTCAAATATTGAAAAGTAGAAGCTGACATCCAAAAAATTAATTAAAAACAATACTTTCAGTAAAAAAAAACATAAAAAAATAATTAAAAATTGTATAAAAAATAAAATATAAATAAATTAAAAGTTTAAAAAATGACAAAACATCTTACTCTCTTAGACAACAAGCCTATGCCCTAGGTCATACCTTGTCACAATCAGATTTCCACTGAAAATACAGCTTGTTAACTAAAACAACATCCTACTATCCCTTGCTTTCCAAAAGCTAGTTATTCACCACTGAAAAAAATGACAGAACATCTTACTCTCTTAGACAACCAACCTATGCCCTAGGTCATACTTTGTCACAGTCAGATTTCCACTGAAAATACAGTCAACTGAAACAACATACTAATATCCCTTGCTTTCCAAAAGCTAGTTATTCAGCATTGATCACTTTCTTTGTCTGGGAATTTTCTTGTCAACACGTGGTTTTGTTTGTTTACGTTTACTTCCACGACCCCTAGCGGAGTCGTTTTGGAAGATCTGTAGTAGGTTTCACGGCCGTTAGATGGCATCTGAATCCCGAAAAAAGTGAAAGACTATTGGTAGAAACTGAAGTGCTTGGGTCCCAACAATAGTCATTTTAGTAGGTCTACGGTAGGCTTGGGTTGCTACTTCACTAAAATAAAATTCCCTACCCCGTTAGCGAAAGAGTACAACAAAAGAAGAATAGGTCGTACCTATGAAAAGTACTCTGTTCGAAAAAGTTATAATAGTTAACATACCTCCATCTCGGTTCATATCAGAATAACAACCTCGACGGCCATTTAAAAATATCAACCTCGCCTTCGGCTCGGTAGTTATTTTTCATAACCTACCTCGCCTTCGGCTCGGATAGGTTATTTTCAATGGCCGTCTCAGTGTTATTTTCCGATATCAACCTCGATGTCTGAAGTTAACCTTTATTATCGCCCTTGCTGAGGGTGATAGCGGAAATTTGGCCCTTGGGCAGCATGATAGGCAGATATCACCCTCGCTGCGCTCGGGCGATACCAGCCTATGATGCCACCCGCGGGCCAAATTTTTCCGCTATCGCCCGAAGAAAAGCAAGGGCGATAATGATTATAACACTAGTATATTTGTTTTAATTTTCTAGTATTCCCCTGATATTAAAAGAAAAAAAAATCCAACCGTGCGTTATCACTTAATATCGCATGGCTGGCCTGGCGTTATAAAAAGAAATAACGCCCGGGCGTTATTTATTTTGATAACACCCGGTTGGAACTTTTTTTCTTTCAACATCAGGGCAATACCAGAAAATTTTGGCACTGGGTAGGATAGGACTGATATCATGGGACTGCACAGTGTACTGGTGTTATATATATTAATTGACGACTAAACGAATATTCGGCTTGTCCGCTTCCCCTTTTGAAATAAACTGAATTGAACTGAATTGTAGAGCAGGAAGTATGGACAGAGTCGACAAGCAACAATAAGAAAATCGCTACCTTCACGAGGCCATTATTAGTATTTTCGAAAAAATGCTATTTCTGGACCATTTTCATCGTGAAAATTTCATCTCTAGTAAGGGTTATGCTCAGTTGCTTGTGCACCCTCTCGAGCGGTTCCCCACTATGTTTTGACAAGCGGTACCGGTGCCGGCACACCTGGTTTCAAGAGGTACTGCACAGTAAAAAAAATCTTGCAATATTTGCTACGGTGATCCTGTCTCTAATGAGATAAGATTATCTCTAATTCGGATCAATCTTATCCCAGTAGAAATAAAATGAATCCCAGTAGCAAATACTACAGTTAACCTTAATCCTTACTCGGAGAAACTTTTTACAGTGTGGTCGGTACCGGGAAAGAACTACTTTCCTAACCGTAGAAAGTACCCCAACATAAGAAATAAAGCTAAACAAATTTAACAGCAGACGATCCCAATCGTTATTTTTTTAGCCCAATCGTTATTTTTGTACATTGTTTGTTTACAGTATTTTATATGTAATTTGACCACCATTTATTATATGTTGATTATGCTGTTTTTGACGATACAACCTGCTATTCGGCTAGTCCGTAATTGGTGATAAAATAAATTGTACTAAACTGAACTGAAACGGCTCTCAGCAAATAGTCTATTTTACAGACGAAAAGCAAAACCAAGATAGTCAAGATTTAGAGAAGTGTTAAAAAAGCCTACACGGTATATATCTGCCTGCTTCAAACCAGAGCAAAATAACACTAGGTAGTAGTGCCAAGACTTGCAAAAACTGACACACACACTCGAATAGCAGCGACACTAGCACCACTTAGCGATAGTGAACGTCCCTACTGAAACTCAAATCAGTCGTGCACCAGCGCTGGCTCCAATAACTTCAGACTGTGAACACAGCAGAAAAAAGATGAAACCTTCACTTCTTCCTCCGTGTGTGCTGACCTCATCTTGGCTTTACTAGAAATTTCGAAACACGCAAGTTTGTCTCGGTTTAAATGCCGCAAGTGTCCGTTTGCAAAGCATGGAAAGCATAGGTCTTGACGCGACACTAGCACCACTAGCGACAGTGAACGTGAATGGGCGGCGCTTAGAGTATGACCCGTTTGCAAAGAACAGAAAGCATAGGTCTTGGCGCTACTCCCTAGTGTTATTTTGCTCTGCTTCAAACACACTGCATTAACTGCGTTTCCTTTTCCGATATTTATAATGTCGCAAATTTGTTTTGGCGTCAAACAAGAATTAACAAATGAAAATTGTTTTGACATATTTTTTGTGTGTGATTATGGTTCCAATTATTATTATACTATTGGACAGCCAGAATATTCGCAATTTGTACTACTAAATATATTTCCATTCATTTCGTAGACGGACAGCATGAGATGGTCACTAAGAAGAAATATAAAAAATGTAAGAGAACCGTTTTTTTTTTAGAAAACTCGAGGTTTTCGAGCGATGACATACAAGCTAAGTGGGGAGGGGGTAAATTCACCAAAACCAACAAGAAGCAATGCAAATGTGAATAATAATATCTTCAAAACAAAAACAGTTTCTCTTGATAGTGAAGCAAGCTAGATATTTTGTACCACACATGGATTTCTAGTGTGTTCTCTTCCAGGCTAGTTTATTTCCTGTTCTAGTCATTTTGCTCAGTATTATTAATCTATTTTTTGTCAGTTGTCGTGGCTATCATTAATAATAGTTTTTAGCTTATCGTTCTTTGTAAATAATAAATAAATAAATCCTTCCCTCTACGCTGGCGACCCTGCTGAGCAAGAGTGTTAAGTCAAAGTAAGTCATTCCCGACTCCTCACCCAAATCTCTTCTCAACAGAAAAGGGAACGACTAAAAAAGAACTTGGAACAGTGACACGTTGTGCTGTCTGACTGTTTTTTCTTCGATCAGCCTTGTCGCAAAGCGACGTCCGATCGGTCTTCGGAAAGCCGACGGCGGAGCTGACTCTTTTTATTTAATCGCGCTCGACTTATGACAGATCTTTGGCAACCCTGCCTGAAGACCAGTAAAGAAGAAGTTTCGCATTTTCGTAAACGTATCAGATTTCGGAGAACCTGGAAACGATGAAACGAGAGGGAGAAAAAGAGTGACGAGAAATCGCAAGCCGAGGGTAAGTATGGTGAAGTAATATTAAGCCCATTTCGTAATTTTGTACTGTACTATTATGAAAGGGGAGATAAAATTTTTAAGAAAATTTACGAATCGTTTCAGCCCATTACTTTAAAAAAAAAATAATGAAATCGTCACTCTTCGTCACAATTTTCTCGTCGTTTCCATCGAAAATTAGAGATATGTTTCACTGTTTAAAATTTGCTTTTAAACATCTAAAAATCCTTTAATTCTAATATACTTTTATTATTTAATTTTCGGTCTTTCGATCAGACGAATGAACTCGAACAACTCCTTCAGACGTACCTCGTTCTGAAAAGCGTGCAGATCGGCACACAATAACAAATGACTCAAAAGGATAGATCAGCAACGATATTCTTCAGCGATCTTTCGGCCCTTCTTGGCAAGGATCCTTTCAAGCTTTAGCTGAAAGACACGGACCTTCAATCTCCCAGCTAAATCCTGAAGAGGACCCTTACCAATAAGGGCCGAAACATCGCTGAAGAAAGTCCTAGCTGAACTATCTGTATTTAGTACTTAACTGTATTTAAAATACAAAAAAGCCAAAAAATCAACCACAAAAAATAGGCTACACTCTTATCTGGTATTCGTAACTTACTTACTTGAACTTACGGATCTCACTAACTTTCTGCTAGCTTAGCAGAAAGCTTTTTAAGTTTTGGCTCTTGTTATAAAATTTCAAAAAAGCAACAACAAATCTGAAGTGCGTATACTTTAGGATATAGACGTTTGACAACTTCAATTCCTATTTCCCGTACATAACCATTCCTTCCAAACACTTTTGTGGAGTACGGATTCCCCGCGGACCCCCATGTGTCTTTTTTATGGATGTTTACATACAAAAAACGACCTACCTTCGCCTGTAACGACGACCCCCGCTGCTGATTGCTAAGCCTTTCTCCTAAATTTCTTGGAATTTAAATTCCCTACTTATTGGATGACAGTTGAAACCGGGCATTGAAAAGGGAGAACCGCCAATGGCACAAGCTGATATTAACTTGGCAAACATGAAAATATTGCACATGTCTCATTACATGTTTACCCATCTCGAAGTTTTCGAATGTTGTCTGAACCATTCTACATTTTCCATTCCTCTTTTTCTCTCATTTTCCCGTTTGTGCTCCACTCTTCTATTTGCACACTTTGGGGGGTGGGGGTGAAGGGGGTCTCCCGGAATTCCGGTGATGGCAGTTTTGGGGATTTTCACGACGAAACTTGGCAGGCATATGGGACCCGATCAAGTTGACTTGGAAATACACATTTCCTCAATCTGATCATCGTGGTGTCAGTGTCACTATCTCTTTTGCTCTGCATTCAGTTTGCGGGGAATGGTGCTAAAAATACGACGAATTTGGTCAAAGTAAAGGACCTTTCTGAAGTCGATTAGGGATGAGATAATGGAGTAAACATCCTTGCTGAATTCATACCTGAACTTGGTTTTCTCATCTGATTAGTTATTTGGCTGTAAGTTGCCAAAAACGGTAAAAACAAAGATTGTACATATTTAAGCGGTGGATTATGGATAAATAGCAACATGTTAAAGAGGTCTGGCGAAGACTCGGAAATCTACAAGATCTAGAAGAAATCGACAACCTTGGTCTTGTTTGAGTGGAGACAAAGAACGAATGGGCATAGCGGCACGCTTTGAGAACCCAACTGTTATAGTTGTTGCAACACTCTTATTAGGGAGGAATCTAGGTGTGAAGGGAGTACACAAGAGCTTTTTTCTTCAGTCTGAACGGATCTTAACTACTCCTGTCGGCTTAAAGTTTAACTGAAAAGCCAACTTATTTTTATACCTTTGATTTGAAACCACTGAATTATTCTGACTTCTGTAAGGGATTTTTCTTTTTTACGTCGCGTAGTCTAGTAGTGACGTTGGGAATCTCCGCTAGTTGTACGACAAATAAGTTTACGACAAGTCGCGGAAACTTTGAATGTCTGCAAAAGCGTGCGTTTCAATGGCCAGCGAAGTGAAGATCATGAAATGTTCGATTCTAGACTGCAGAATTACATCCGAGGATAACCCTCTGTTCCGTGCTACCCCGAAAAGGTTTCTTTGTGAAGCACACAGTCAACGCAGATTTGCCAAAGAGAATTGCATTTCAAACATAGAGGTACGTCCGTATAGAGGTACAACAAAAACGGAAGAGAAAATACGTCAGCTAAAATTTAATAATTGTGGATAACAAAGCAACGAAGTAACGCGTTTTTCTCGGTTCTTCGAGCCTAAGTAAGTAAAAACATGATGGGTAAGCAGACTGTCATATCTTAGCCCTATTCGGTTAACCTTTAAACAATATAAGTTATGGATGCTGGTATACTTGGTTACCCTCTGAATCTCAGGTTTGGGACAAAACAAGAGCAAGCTTCCAAACGGTATCCTAAAAATGAGGTATTTTGGAAATCACTTGTGACAAGGTCAACATAATAAAGACTCCAAGGTCTAGGGGTCAATAATAGTCCAAGGTCAATAACCGATAAGTAGGTCTTTTTTTGTGTTTTTGTATATTTCATGACAAGATCTTAGACTAAGAGTGTTATTTTATTTATTTTTGTTTTGACGAAAAGGTCAAATTCGGCGGTATCGCTGTGACAGCTACTTTTGAAAAAATAAAATTCTATTCTATTCTATTCTAGTACCCCTAGTTCGGTAAGCAGTGCAGGGTGACTGGGCTACAATTTTGCCTATGAGATCAGAAGAATAAAGATTACCGACTAATTCAGTCTTGGAAACGTAAAGCTAATATTTTGGTGGCAACTCAATGCGGTTCTTTGTCTTTTTACTGAATATTACACATTTTTATTAGGAACATTGTAAAAATTAACAAACCTCGTACGCCTACCATCAATTCATTAGGACTGTCCCTAAAAAGGAAAAAAAAATCTTTGTAGTAAGCCACTCTTACCCCTACACAAATAAAGGCAGGACAGCTTTTTTCCCTCCCGAGAGTCGTGCGATAGTAGTCCGCTTATACCAAGGACAAATAAGAAGTAGAAGTTCCCCGATCTCTGTACTACAACCATGCGGATTCGAATAATATATGGACGATTCCCGATGCAAACGAGCGGAGGTGGGAGCTACGCGGAACACCACAACTGGTTACCCCTACAAGCAACTCAGAGCCCCGGAGAAGAAAAGTTGAGAGTTTAAACACACTGTCAGATATATATACACTCCGGCAATTCGCACAAGCACTGTCCTATCTTTCAAACTTATCTGAATGACAATGAACCCAAGCTAGGGATTGTCGGCTAGAACCAAGCTCTAAAAGGGCTCTCCGCTCGTCTCACTAGCAAGGTTTTAGAAAGTTCTCTCCTAGAAATTCTCATCCCTTTTGCTAATGACCAGAGGTACAGGGCTGTGAAAGGGAACAAGGCGTAGTAGCTTTCTCAGTGTCAGAACAGTGTGCCCCGCCACTGCGCTCCAGACAATTGGGGTTCTTGTCAGTATAGTCATCCGAGTGACTCGGTTGCTAATTTCTCAAACAGCAGGCTATGGGGTTTGTAAAACCAAGAACAAATAATCACAAGAATCTCCGTCTTCCTATCTCCGTAATATGACCAAACGGAGTCGACTATATTCTCGATATCCTGCCCGATGTAAACGAGCGAAGGGTAGGAGCTACGCGGAACCATAATTCGTTACCTCTAGAAACAAGTATATCGCAGTAGAGCCCCGGAGAAGAAATTTCCTTACGAACGCCGTCCGAGTCGTCCTTAACAGCAGATTGGTTGTCTATCATTCTGACGTCACGTGTGACGCTCTGCAAAGCGGGTCCTCCAGGCCTGCTACCTTTCCTTATTGTTTTGCAAACAAAGATATTGCATATTTATTTTTAAGTAAGCATTTATTTTGACTGCCCTCACAGGTCCATTCGGGCTTTTATGCGGTCAAAGGTATCCAAGTAATAATAGTTATTATTAAACTTGTAACTTAATATGACGCAAGATGAAATTACAGAGCAACTGACTTGACTTTTAAGTTTGCAACAAGTCCACGGGTGTAACTCAGGGAACTAAACAATACCCTTGTTCCATATCCTTGACCTGTTTAGGTTTCCAAGTAGTGGATACAAATAGCAAGTGACGGCTAATACACGATACTAAAAAAAAAATTAAAATTGTGTTTACCTTTGAACCCCTCTTCTGGGTCGTGAAGCACCGGAATTTCCATGTTCTCTGGAGGTTCGTCAGCCTGAAAATTAACTTTTAAGAATTTCTCGAAATTTTCTATAGGCGACAAAGTTTGTTCATTCTACGAATTCACGCTCGATAACTCGATTTGGTCGGGTCCCTGGTTTTCCTGCCAAGTTTCATCGTCCTAGCACATCTGGAAGTACCCTAACTCAAACATGTGGGACAAAAAAATTCGGACAGACCGACCGACATACCGACCGACAGACGGAATTGCGATCGGTATATGGCACTTGAGCCAGAGGCTGCAAGTGCCATAAAAACAAAAAAAATAGGGTTCTACAGTTTGGGATTACCACGTGATATGTTCGTTCAGCCATTTTTTCACCATTATTTTTAATTCTGTAAAGTTTCTAGAGGCGTAAACGCGAAAACGATGTTAGTCGCCTACGTGAATATTACGCGATGTGTCAGCGCATCAACCAGTGCGTGGCAGGAGGAGTTCACGAGTCACGACAGACAAACAAAAAAGTGCAGCAATAATAACAAAATCATTTTTTCTGTTTTTGGTCCACTTTAAAGGATCCGTTCTAGCAGCTACACTCATTCGTTCATTCCTCTGGTCCCTTAGTCTATCAATCATCTTGATACTCGTGATGACTAACTCCTCATGACAATGAAGAATTGCCGTGTACCTATTGGAAGAACCGGAAGCGTCATCAAAGTTGTCCAAAAGGAACGCCGTTGATTGGTTGGCACAGAATTTGAGTCATTGTTCGAGCGACGTTTCTCGTTCTTCTCGAGGTTCACTGGTGTGTTTTGGACTTAGTCATACAGAGCATTATCTGAAGCTGAAAGTTTGAGCCAAAAACACAACAAAAGAACACAACAAAAACACTACAAAATTTCGGGGGAAATAAAACACATTCGTATCTGTTCATAAAGTAGTAGCAACGTGGGCAAATTTAAAGATTGAGCTACAATGGCTTGACGATATAGCGACCCAGACCCATCTGTCAATTTGACCGATACTAGTTCTCATTTCCGATTTCCAAATTATAGGCGAAGGAAGGGCTTCCAAAAGCATAAAAAAAAAGTAATTTCAATGATAAACAACGGTGTCATTTGCGCTTTGTCTACAGTCATTTCCTCTTGCGAAACCAAATGAATTCCTACCGTCCCCCCTATTTCACCATACTTAACACAACATCTTCTTAACCACTCGAATATCGACTTGGTCATCCTTTCCCCAAGACCACTTTCCCTCCCCCCCCCCCCTTATCAACCCAATTGGAAACTGAGAGAGAAGAGAAAGAGAGAGATCTTGCTAATTGTGGAAACAACTCGTAGACGATTTCCGGAAAAAAAGGTTTCAGATCTGAAGCCGCAGTGTTAGGTCGTAATCTGATCGCTGCAGATGGGAAATGCTTTTAGTGTTTCGTCGAATTTGATCGGGGAGAAAACTTACGAAACAGGAGGAAACATGTCGAGGAAGATTAAGAATTAATTGAGAGGAGATGCGAGTTTAATTCGAGGTTTAGTTAGAAAGAAACAACTTGTTTTACACTTTTTACAGCGGAACAGGGATATCAGCTACCATAGCCTACGTCAAATGATTTTTTTTTATTTATTTTACCTCCCAAAGGTAGGTTAAATATGATAGAATGATAGCTGAAGACGAGGGGTTACCAACTTAAAAAATAGCTGTCCAGTAAGTGCCCGGTGACCATGGAGGCTTGTACCAGTGGTGTCCAATAAGAGAGTAGCCCCTCTGTTGAAGATTATGTTTCAAATCTGGAAACAGTCAATATATAGGATGGTTGGACTCCACTGTATGTTTTTTCCTTGATATAGGGCACACCTTTACCTTAAATCGCACTTGCTAGCGACAAGGCTGTTTGCCTGATGGAGGAATTTCTACACCTTTACCTTAAATTACCTTAAAGCACAACTCTTACTAGAAATGATCTTCTCACTGTGAAATGGATCAGAAAAAATGTTTTCCGAAGATACCATTACTTTCCACCTAAAATTAGCTATTTTCTTGATATCGCTTGTCGACTCTATCCAGCCCTCCTGCTCTCCGACGCGGCGGCTGGGCGCAAAGCATTTGAAAACTGAATGTGCCGTGGTTAAAAAGTGGGAAAACTAAGCAAACAAAAGAAGTAAAAAACAGAAGAGTCTCATTTCCTTATGAGTGACAGAGTTATAAGCGGATGTTGACGATGCCGGCAAACTTTGCGTTGTGTGACGGGCAAAAAGTCGGCACGGCCGAAAAAGCGCTGAAAATTGTAAGCAGGTTACGAAACAATGGAGAGAGGCTGGGATTTTAGAAGCTTAAACTCCACAAGGGAGCTAGGTATATTATTAAAGGCAGAATAAGCAAGAGGGGTCCTTTAAATCCCACTTGCTAGCGACAAGGCTGTTTGCCTGATGGAAGAATTTCTATATAACAAATAGGAATATTCTGAACAAAGAAATATGCAATAATGTAATATATTATAAGTAAGTTACTTTAAACGGTGCTGAAGAAAATGACGAAAATTAATCCTAGAAAATATTCACCCACAGTACTGATCGTAATATATCACGGCCCTTGGAATGATCTTGTCAAGAATACCGGTTCAGAAGCATCTTTTCCGAGGATACAAAAACTGCACCGTTAAACTACCGATTTTCTTGTTGGAGCTTGTCGACTCTATCCAGACTTCCCGCTCACCGACGCGGAGGTAGGACGCAAATTGAGTCCGAAATACAAAATCAACCTGTCGGCCTAATGAGTCTTCTAAAAATGAAAAACATGTTTTGAAGCTTCTCATTCACTTGTTTTCGAAAAATACCTCAGCGGACCTTGAAGCTTTCGTCGATGTTTGCGCTCCGCGACTAACAAACTCGGCTCAGCCGATAAGGCGCTAAAAACTCCTAGGTGCAAAAGAAACAATGGCGACGGGCGAGGATTTCTGGACCATGCTATTTATTCCATTGGGCAGCTAGGGAAAATATTACAGGCATACTAAGTAAGAGTGGTCCTTTTAGTAAAATAAAGGACACACTGAAACCACAACTATAACTACATTATTACTTGGTAGATGTAGAGGGTATCTCCCCTGTATATCTTTAGATTCGCTGAACTATTGTTGAAGCATCTGCTATATCAAATTTACAACTACAACTGTTATAGAACCAAGGGGCAGTGTTGCCAGATCGTTGTAAAAAAAACCGTGGCCTCTGAAAAATATGCCAGAAAAATTTACATCTCCTAAAAACTTAATGACAAATTTTTCTGGGTTCTATGTTGATAATACAGAACCCAAAAAATGTTCGGCCTTCGGTGGCGACGATTAAAACGACGTAAAACAGTCGATTTTGCTGAAAAACAGTCGGTTTTTGGCAAAAATAGTCAATTTTTCACATCGCGCCAAAAGATACGCCAATTGAAAAGAAAAACAGCCACGTTTTACGCCACACGCCAATTGCAAAAATATTCACGCCAGTCTCCTACAAAATCCGCCGGTTTGGCGTAAGACCCGCCAATCTGGCAACACTGCCAAGGGGGTACTTGAGACAGGAACTTCGCAAAACTGAAAAACAGTGTGAATTTTTTTTCCCGAGGATGAAAACATTCACTAACACTGAAAACACTCGTATGATAATTGGGCCGAGGGGTTATCCATTCCCAGGCAATTGCACTTTCCAATGCTTCTAAATACGCTGATTTTAGTATTATGACATGTGGCAACCGGTGCCGGCACTGGCAAGGAACCACGCCACCGGGCACTTGGTGTACACCATAATCGAGGGTGGACAACTCCTCAAAAACAGCATTCGAATGTTCTTTTCATTGCGACAAGTCCTAATCGTGGATAGACAAATGTCAACTCAATTTTATTTTAAATACAAAATTTCAGGTCGAGTAAATTTTCGTCAGGCATTATCGCGAACATTAAGTAGCAATTCTTAAAATTCCGTGACCAGGACGATAATCGCTGAGTAGAGAACATTGCATGTCTAAAAGCTGCACGATTTAGTTGTTGCATGAGCCCCGTCCCAAAACACTGAGAAATTTCGGAAAGCATTCCACGGGGCGTGGAATGTCTGGCTTGCGGAAATTGTACATTCAAGGATCACGATTCGGAGGTGAAATGAAAACAGTTGTTGGGGAGAATCACACCCCCAATCAAAGTTCTGAAGTAAATACTGCATAGAATGTCCTCACACTGCTTCCCGATGAAAAAGTTATCTCAAAATAGTAGTATGAAGTTGTACGAAAAAGTAGCATGCAGTACCAACTGATGCTACTACATGCTTCTATAGCAAGACTGGATGCTACTGGAGCAAGGCGGAATGCTACTGAATACTACTGCTTAAGATTAGCCCACTGTGAGGCACATTAAACTAAAGTATTCTGTACTACTGCATATCAATACATGCAACTACCATACAACTAAACAGGCTACCCATTTTTCATCGGGTTCGTCCAGCTGGTTTTCATTTGATTGCGGTTTCAAGTTTCTACATTTCTACGATATCTCGCGTCATACCGCTTTACCTCGACCCACAAACCACCCTCGGGAGAATTCTTTTTCGAGGTGCTTTTTTTTTTCCCCACCTCCACCTCTCAGTGATGCAACTTTCTTTATCATTACAACTCAAATTTCTTATCTTAATACGTCATCTACACTTTACTCTTACACTAAATTCAAATTATTACTTATTTCCTACTTTAAATAATTTTCATTCTTTTAATTTTATTTGGGCGAG
This sequence comes from Branchinecta lindahli, assembly GCA_023053555.1. Lineage (NCBI taxonomy): Eukaryota > Metazoa > Arthropoda > Branchiopoda > Anostraca > Branchinectidae > Branchinecta > Branchinecta lindahli. Next base: position 30,860,720 of record JAKZAO010000009.1, on the reverse strand, counting down.
GTGCTTGATGGACGCGGTTGCGGTATTCTCACGATTAGTGTTGGGCGATATTCGGTACATCGAATCAAATAGGGAAACGTAAACATCGATAGCAACAAGACCAAAGGTTTCGATGGGATCCCAAAAATTTCATATTGATCCGGACAATTGATATCCGGTCTTCGCCAGACTCCTTGAAAATTTTTACTATTAAATTTACAAACAGATTAAGGCCAATGGCTATCAACTGAGAAAACAAAGTTCAGATATGGATTCAGTGTTTGTGTTTACTCCCCCATTACTGTTCTAGGTAAAAAACAAAAAAAAACACTGATTTAAGAAACTAAACAGGTAGCAATTTACCTATTTACACCGTACCTGGGAAAAACGACAAGATATCGGGAGTCTAACGTTGTGAAAAGTAATTTCTCATGACTAAGTATATAGTAAATTCTATACCCTACCTTTACGACCTCGACCTTACCTTACGACCTACGACCTGAAACCAAAAGACTGGCAAGTAAATGTAGGCTACATTTTCTGTAATCAACATTTCTCATCCACATATTTCTATTTCTAGTCGTGCGATATAGTAGTTTTAAACTTTTGACTTACGTTTACAGTCTCTATGATTTCTAAAGTAAACGACTGGCAAGTACAAACAGTCCATTTTTTTTTCTTTATTCGGAATTTACTGGTTTCCAGTAGCCTACAGTCTTTTTATTTTCTTAACGTGAATTTGCTAGTTTTCAGTAGTCTTTTTATTTTCTAAACGTGACATTTATTGGTTTGCTATTCCTCGCGTACCTTTACGACCTCTTTTATTTCTCTAACTAAATAAGTAGCAAGTGATATACGTTTTACTTTCTTAATCATGGAATCTGGCAGTTTCCTACGTCTGGTGTACCTTGACGACCTCGAGTCCCCTGGGATGCCAAACGAGGGAAACATAGCTACTGATCCGTCTGTCCATCTGTCTGTGATCACGGTAACTCCCGAACGGATTGAGACCTCACGCCAAGAGTGAATGAACGTACAATGAAATCAGATTTTCGCTGATTGTTAAAACTTATGAATTTCGAAAGTTTTTTTTTAAGTTTAATAATCTTCATCATAAAAAAACTACTGACGGCATGAAAGTCCGAACGGGCCTGTGAGGCCATTCAAAATAAGTGTTCACTTTAAATTAATCAGTAAAACTTTAGTGCAAAAAGAGGGAAAGAATACTGAAAGATAAGAAGAAAAAAAAAATTAAAGAAAGAAAAACATGAGCATTCGGATGCGAATTCCCTCCTTCGCGCCGGAATTTCGGCGGTTTGTAGAAGGTTTCCCTTAGAAACGCAAATTTCGCACGCTTTTTTTGGATGCGAATTCTTATCGGACTTTCCGTGCCAAGAAGGGCCGAAGCCAAGAAGGGCCGAAATATAGCCCTATTAAATGTAGCTGACGTATCTGTTCTTGATACTTACCAGAAAAAAAAAATCAATTAGGCTACTCGCTTACAAAATCAGAAACTGATATGGTGTCGGTATACCGGTTGATGTTTTAGACCTTCGACCAGTAAATTCGGTCCAGTAACTGGTTTGTTAACCTTATAGCTTATTTCACTTCAAAACAAAACTATATGATTTCAGTAAAGAGCTATAACACTCCACGAAAAGGTTGCCGTTCAACGTGGTAGAGGCGTAGGACTCTTTAAGGGCTCTACGATGTTATAGGCCAAGGCGTCACGATTCGTCTCATAAAAAATTTCCGGAGAAAAACAATCGGGGAACCCCCACTCCCGGAAACTCCATCCAACGCTAGCTTATACGGGGAGATTATCACGGAAGAAAGGCTTGGATATCTTCGAAGAAAGTAGAAATATCACATTTTAAATTTAGCAAGTAGTACGAAATCTACTCAAGCTTGCATGCAAACGCGATACGGTATCGGTATTTTAATTGGCAAGTGGGACAGTTGGGTTTATTGCAGACGGACGAATTTAACGAAAAACGAAGAAGTTATTTTCGTTATTTTTGTCTGAACCATGTAGCATATTTTCTTCATTTCTCTCAAAAGAACCGTCGTATCCAACTTATAATGCCAATACAACCTACTTCCGTACTCGTTACATAAATTCCGGATATAGAATTTCATCCGGACCATCCTTACCCCAAACGACCTCTTACTAATTTCCACGCTTGTCTTTTTTCTCTATTTTCGATGCGTATTATGCTCCTGACGATGGTTTAGGAGACGCTCCCTGGTCAGAAAAATACGTTTATGTAAAGATTTTCTAGAAGTAAACAGGCCTGGACAAAGGCTCACACGACCAAAGCCGTTGATATTTCGTTGAAAGCAGAGCCTAGTTTGAAAGTACCCAACTTCTTCAAAATACTGGGACATAAACAGTGCAAGGGAGTCAAAATTCGTGATATTTACAATTAACAACAATTAACCAAACCATAAATGGCCTTAAAATCTAAGGGAAAGTATTAGGAATCAACTGTAAATCCGTTGTTAAAAAAGTTAACGAGGAAGTCGGATACGTGTCGTCTCGTATTCTGGTGGCTGGATTTTTCTTAGGATTGGGTTGGCCAGAATACTTCGTGCCAAACTTGGGGACATATTGAGGCGGCGGGTTGCCAGATTTTCTAATCGGAAATCATTGAGAAGGGAGGAATAGGGAACTTTTGGAGATTTATACACAATTAGAAGGGCTCTATACTGGATCTTCTCAAGCCGGTCCGACTGCTCCTGTGTAAGTCCGAAATGCCACACAGGTCTGCAGCAAACGCTCAATCGTGTTTGCTGGATTCAACTTTAAGTAACACGCTTAGCAAACCATTGTATTCACCACTCAAACCCGAGTAGCTACATTTCAACGGCAATAACTTTTCGCTGCATCTTTGCGGCAAAGAAACAACACTGATAACATCATCCACTGGAAAAGATGTCAGCCCTTCATATTCTAGCATTAATCAAATTAATTTTCTGATATTCGGAAAAGAAATTCGCCCACCAACGACAAATATCTTTCCGCTGGATATTTAGTCTTCCCTTCCACATTTTCTCCCGCTTTCCAGTTCGAATTTCCAGCCAAAAGCTGTCACCGGATGAAACTCTTCTGACATTTCATTCAACAAGCCATCAAACTTCAGTTACCCACATTAGTAGCGCAAAAAGTTACACCTGTTTCCAACTCTTTTTTGTTTCCGATTTCAAGAGATCAAAAGAGTTGCAGGATATATGAGCGAAGAATGTCAAAGACATAGCAGATAAACGTGCGTTAGAGTAAGGTGCATAACCAATGCTTTCTATGAATAAAGGCGTTTTTCCGTGCTCCCACAAACAGGTTGTGGGTCGATTGTGGCTCGAAAAGAGCGTTTCCACGGTCTGTTGGGCGGCCCACAAGTGTGTTTCCGCGACTAACAAGATTTTCGTGGCTCGCTTTGTGGCTCAAAATCGACACACAACTGCCGAGGTGATTGTCGATTTTATCGCTCGATTTTGGCGGGAAATTCAAATTTAGCAGCAAAGTAACGTCAAAACAATAAATTAAACACTTTCCCAAGAATGTGGACATGAAATTGAAATCCTTTTTGCACGGAATGGCAAGGACGAAAGTCTGGAGTTCTATTTACTGAAATTCCTACATGATTTTTACTTATGTATTCAGACATCTGAAAGTACCGCCCAAAAAATAGACAAAACGGCGTTTCCGCGAGTTTCAACTTGTGGTTCGACTGTGTGGCACACAATCATGTTTCCGCGAAAAACACTCAGAAGTGTGTGGCCCACAACTGTGTCACGGAAAAACGCCTCAAGTCCGAAACAAGCCAGTGAACCTCGGGAAGAAGAAGAAAGGTCAATCGAACAAACCCTCAAAATTGATTCAAATCTTGTGTAAACAAATCAACGATGTTTATTGTCGTGACGTTTCTGGCTCTTCGCTGGGCATACGGCGATTCCTCATCGGCACGATCAGTTAGTCATCAAGAGTCAGTCACAATAGCGAATTAACGGATACCTCGCACTACATAGTGTTTCTGCTAAGATGTTCTCAGATAGTTGACTACTTTAGAACTTAGCTATGCTTACAGCAAATTACACAAGGCTTCGGCTGTTTTTAGCCTCTTTCCATGTACCCCCCCCCCCTGTAACGTGGTAAAATTTGCATGACCGGTCTTCTGATCAAGAAGCTTCTCGCAAACAACGATCGGAAGCCTGTTACGTCACGTAGAGAGAACAAACGTGATAATCAGTGTAATGATAACAGAAAATATTTTATACTAATACTTTTCGAAGTTAAGCTTGATCGATCATTGCTACCTGAATATTTCGCATCAATCAATCGTTCTCGATCAATCAATTATCAACCAATCAATCAATCGAGATTGATGATCAATCAGTCTCGATCCAAACATGATTTACGAAAGCCTCAAGTGGTTGCAGGTCCAGGTCTGCTATCCCTCTTCATTGGGATAGTTTGAAGTTTAGTAGCCTACTGATTTGAAAGCAGGAATGACTGCTATTAGATCACGATTTGGAGGAACGCTGAGCCATCAAGCGAGTCTTTTCGCTTTTTTTCTTTTTTATCCTTAGTCCACTGGTATTTCCATCTTTATTTACTTTTTTCTTCTTAATACAATTAATTAGGCACTAATGTGACATTGACTTCAGATTGCTCTCGGTGGATGTAAGGTTATGATTAGTGATGTTTTTTTTTAAAGTTATTTTTCGTTTATTTTGGTGTTTGTTCGAGCACTCCTCTCAGCAGCGAAACATTTCTTAGGATATATTTACGTTTGTAAATGAAAGTCACCTTGAACCTCGGAGCAATCAGTAGACAAGAAGCAAAATCATAACTTTGATAGAGTCGGAAATTAAATGACTATAATACCAGTGAAGTTCTTGATCGGATAAGGCAGTGATTACTTAAAATCAGAAACTAGCTTAAAGAACAAATAAGGATAGATAGGTTTCAGTTTAATGAGTGGTGACCTAGACCCTTCAATCAGAAAAGCAGTGGAGGGGGGGGGGCAGCCAAAGCCGTGTGTAATCTATAAAAGCAGAGCCTAGTTTTACAGTATTCAACTATTTTTAAATACTGGAATATAAACAGTAAATAGTGCGGGGGGTCCTTTAACAGTGAAAAGAACATCGACTTTTCTCCAGCAAGAAATCCCCGATTTCTTGCCCCACTACTGTACTTTTGATCGCTTGCTGTGTTTCAATAAACTGGAAGAATTTATCGGTTTAAGCTCTCTGCATACGGCGACGGATTTAGCGAAAAGGCCGGAGTTTTTGTGCAACAAAAAGTAAGTACAGCATTTAAAGGAGGACAAGATTTCAGATAAATGCTTTGAGTTGCTGAAATATTATACAAGCGCACGACAAATGGAAACGCCAGTTAGGAGTTGGACTCGGGACCATTTCCATTGTTGTCAGCTTTGGCTCTTGCCCCCAGTTCAAACTTTAACTTCTCTGTCAGAGCAGCTTCCCACTGGGGAGATCTTTACAGTACAAAAAAAAGCAAGACCAAGGTTGCGATAGGATAACTTTCCTTTAGTCGACTTCAGAAAAAAAAACTTCTACTTTTACAGAATTTTCGGCTTGGGCAAGATACCGGACGAAATACTTGTCCGGCAAAAGAATAAATTACAGATTTTGCTTTAGCGTGTATTCTTACCATTATAACGAACGTCAAATCGACATCAGAATAAACTTTTATTTCTACCAAATTTCCGGTTTTGGCCGGATTCCGGACGAAAAACGGCAAAAATATGAAACACGGATTCAGTCTGTCACCCTACCTCTAAGTCGACCGTCAAATTAACTTTATTTTTTTTCACCAGCTTAACTCGAACCCCCCTCCCCGACACCCAAATATTGTGTATATAAATACAAGGTTATTTACAGTCTATCTCCATTTTCTACGGTGACTTTCCCCCAAAGCGATTTCTACAAAGTAATTCACCGAAATCCAGCCTGATGGAAAATTATCTCAAAATAGTAGTATGACTATTTTGCTTTGTTGACGAAAGATAGTCCATCAACGGACTTTCTTGACAGTTTGTCATGTCTTTATTCTTGTTTCTATCATTCTTTTTGTAGATTTGTTTGGTTCGTTTCCCTTAAGATTATATGAATAAAGAATAAGCCCCGCCCATTGCCAGGCCTTATGTTAGGCCTTATGGTGGGGTCATAATGAGTTAATGGTGCTTATTATTTTTATGAATAAAACTGAACTGAACTGAAGTTGTACGAAAAAGTAGCATGCAGTACCAACTAATGCTACAACATGTTACTATAGCAAGACTGGATGCTACTGCAGCAAGGCGGGATGCTACTGAATACCACTGCTTAAGATTAGCCCAGTGTGAGGCACATTAAATTAAAGTATTCTGTACTACTGCACACGTAACGTTTTTGTACAACTACCATACAGCTACACAGGCTACAAATTTTTCATCTGGAAAGAATTCAGGGACTTTGGATAACGAGTGGTTATATATGAACTGGGAATACTGCTGGGACGAATCAGACCAGTAAAAATGTCAGCCATCATCAGCAACACAGATCCATTGGACCTTAATCACTCCGAAGTGCGAACTAAGGTACTAGGATTCTTAAAGCACAACTCTTACTAGAAATGATCTTTTCCCTATGAAATGGATCAGAAATTTTTTTTTTTTTCAAAAATACCATTACTTTCCACCTGAATTTAGCGATTTTCTCGTTAGCGCTTGTCGACTATGTCTAGCCTTCCTGCTCTCCAACGCGGCGGTTGGGCGCAAAACATTTGAAAACTGATCGCGCCGTGGTTAAAAAGTGTGAAAACTAACCAAATACAAGAAGAAATAAACAAAAGCTTCTCAGATCCTCATGTGTGAAAGAGTTGCCAGCATACGTTGAAGACCCCGGCAAACGTTTCGTTGTGTGACGGGCAAAACTCGGCAAGGCCAAAAAGCGCTAAAATTTCGTAGACGCAAAAGGAAACAATGTATGTATGTATGTATAGATTTATTGCCCATCATAAATGTAAAAATACAACGCTGATGGAGTAATAAAGAAAGAAAAGGATAAGGAAAAGAGACGAATAACTTCTGACAATACAAACAAAACAGAACGAAAAAAAGAAACAAATAGGGGCAATCTCATACACGGACAGACACACGGTTAACGAAGGACCATTTCTAAGGTGCTTACACCAGTAAGCTGCTTCCTATATCTCTCGTTTCTTTTCTGCACCGCAGACGCTGGACTGGCAACTCCGTACCGCGAGGATAGGGAGCTAAGGTGGGGATTTTGGAGAAAGGTGGGGATTTTAGAAGCTTAAAATTCTGTATAGGAACTAGGTATACCATAAAAGGCAAATAAGCAAGAGGGGTCCTTTAAAGACGATATCCTTAGAAAGATAAAGATCTCCTAAGACGATAATTCTTATAGAAGAAGCTAGAAGATTCATTTACGTATTGCAGGTTCGCTTCTTCCAGCCACAGCCCGAAGAGAACCCTTACCAAGAAGGGCCGAAATATCGACAAAGAATATCCTAGCTTTGTCCGTTTTTCAGTCATTGTATACAACTTTTTTACAACGTATACATCTAAGTCTGAAGCAGGCTTGCCACTTGACTCAAATAAAATGCATTACCCAATTAACAGAAAAGTACTACCAGAAGAGAAAATGTACTAGCTAAAAATAAATTGTTGCGCGTTGTTTTCCACTGTTGCTGCTGCAAATAAATCTAGCATGACCCTACCAATATGACCCGAATCGAATGAAAAAATGGGCAAAATATAACTAGGCCCACATGAACTCTGACAGAAAGGATGTTTTTTTTCGAATAGTAGCCTACTACCTTTCTCAAAATGTACTGTATAAGAACTACCTTTTTCAGATGTACTACCAAGTCACTACTTTGGAAAAAATCTACTAAAAAGAGTACAATTGTACTGGGCTACCGGCGGCAACCCTGGTCTGGAGGCGTTCGATTTCAGCCTATTACTCTAGCAATATAGCGAGAGCTTACCTTCAATACGAGCACAGATCCTGGTATAACCTTGAGGTCCGACAACGTGGCACTGGGATCTACAAGCTCTCTTCCATTCAGGAACAAACGCTGATCGAAAGTGGCAACACTGAACTTCCTCATCACCTATAAATAGTGATAGCTCTTGGATTTTCGGCAGTTGAGTAACAGCTAACACCATAAATCTAAACTAAATCCCATAATTTTTGGAGATTAGTAGTGTTCTCGCCATCCGTCAATGCATGTAATTTGACATATTAATGCACATCCTCTGGTAAATATTATGACGAATTTTGAGCTGAAATAAATCCGTCGGACGATCGGACACAGGACGGAGTATAATAAACAAGAAAGGAAAAAGGATGACAACAAACAAAATAAGAAAAGATAATAAATGCAAAGCACTACATAAAAGGAAAACACACACATTTCGAAAAAAAACAACATCTTTTCAACTATGACTAGCTCTCGAAATTACTTACCGGCTGCGACTATTGGCTCTGCAAGGTCTTAAAAGGTCACAAGGTCACAAAACCGCTTTTGTTCCACCGCAGGACCTGGGACAAGAATCTCACAAAGTTAAAATACTGCCTTCTAAGCTCAATCTTGAATGCCCCATTCAAATTGTACCAAAAAGGGGGTAGATATAAAATGTGTGGCGACGAAATGTCACTACAAATTCGAGTCTGTTAAAGGAAAATTCGTACTTATGATGCTAATTTATTCTACTTCAGTAGTATTTCCATCCATTCTCGTTCCCGAGATTCTACATTTCATAAGTGTATCCTAGCTCCTTTATTGGCACTACATTGATTATCACGCTTGCAACGTTTGTTCTCTTTACGTGACCCATTCAGTGTTTCCGAGAAGCTTATATCGGTCGGAGGAACGGTTAACCAAATTTTGCCACGTTTGTCACCCAAGGCAAGTGACACGGAAAGAGGCTAAAAACAACCGAAGCCTTGAGTAAATTGCTGTAAGCAAATTACTAAAGTGGTCAACAGTCCAAGAACATATTAGCAGACACACTAGGTTAAATGAGGTGTCTTTTAAGTTTGTACTATGACTTAAAGTGACGCTAATTGATTATCACGCTTGCAACCGGCAACGTAATGTTATCTTCACGTGACCCGTTCAGTGTTTCCGAGAAGCTTATATCGCTCGGAAGGCCAGTTAAGCAAACTTTGCTACGTTTGCAATCAAAGGCAAGTGACATGGAAATAGGCCAAAAACAGCCGAAGCTTTGGGTAATTTGCTGCTAAGTTCTAAAGTAGTCCGTGGGCATTTTGAGTCGTGGGCATTTTTAACCATGGGCGTAAGTCGCGGGCATTTTGAGCCGTGGGCATTATAGGCGTTTTTCCGTTCTCTCACAAACAGTTTGTGGGTCGATTGTGGCTCGAAAAGAGTGTTTCCGCGGCCTTTTGTGCAGCCCACAAGTGTTCCTGCGACCAACAAGATTTTCGTGCCTCGCTTTGTGGCACAAATCCGACAAGCAACTGCCGAAGTGATTGTCGATTTTGTGGCTCGATTCTGGCGCGAAATTCAAATTTAGCAGCAAAACAACGTCAAAACAATAAAAATAAAAAATTTCTCAGGTATGTGGACGTAAAACCGAAGATCCTTTTGCACGGAATGGTAAGGACGACAGCCTGTAGTTTTATTTATTGACATTTTGCATGATTTGTATTTATATATTCAGACATTTGAATTTACCGCCGAAAAAATAGACAAAACGGCGTTTCCGCGAGTTTCAACTTGTGGCTGGACTGTGTGGCACACAATCGTGTTTCCGCGAAAAACACTCAGAAGTGTGTGGCCCACAATTTTGTGGCCTTATGCCTTATGAGTGTTAACCGCTCACCTGAACCTTCAGATCCTTCAAAGAGTCAGTCGAGCTGACGGTGAGTTCCTTTTCCCCCCGGGTTCTCCGGTGGCGCTGACTCCGCCTGGCGGCACTTTGTAAGTCGTCAAGGCTTATCAGAGGTGGCTCGTCTAACGTCACGACTTCACTGCTCTTGTGTCTTTTCGCTGAGACCTGAAAACCGAAAAAGTTGTCCAAAAGCCCGAGCGTAAATATTCAGCCCCACTCGTGACTGTTGTGTACCCCGAGGGGTTGCCTACTTTCAATACTGATGTGCCCGGTGCCAGGAAAGGGTATGCCAAGAGCCGTGGAGTAGATGACCCCTTGGGGTATCCTAGTATTATTTCACTCATCATGACCTGAAGTATATATCCTAGTATATATCCCGTAAATATTCGGCCCTACTAGTGACTGTTGGGTATCCCGAGGGGTTGCCTACTTTCAATACTGATGTGCCCGGTGCCAGGAAAGGGACTGTCCAAGAGCCGTGGAGTAGATGACCCCTTGGGGTATCCTAGTATTATTTCACTCATCATGACCTGAAAGAAAATGTTCGGCATCGTAACCTTATCCCGCTTATGATGAAAAAAATAAATATGAAAGATATTCAATCGATTATTACAGGGCTACAGCAGGAATTCCTGTCAGGATGAGCAGAGTCCGTGTTGTCTGTCCACTATAAGCGTCTTCTTGCCGTTCCCCGAGGACTCCACTTGAGAAGTCCCCGCGTTTTTGTTTGTCCCGGGGACTAACTCCCCATATTCTCGCAAGTCCCCACGGACGGGGAATGCTCCGATTATCATCACCATCATCAAAAAGGACTCCCTTTCAGATTCGAAGGGGAATCAATTTTTGTATTAGTTAAAAACAATCAGGATAAACTAAATCAAAACTAAAACGGATCCAGATAAATTTTGTCAACTGCATATATTTTCTTTCGAACAAAATCCATTTTAGAAGCATTCACCGTGTTCTCGCTGTTTTCGTACGCGGAGTCCGCGTGGAGTGACTCCCTCTATTCTCGCCGTTCCCTTCGATTCCCCCAGGAGTTCTGGGGGACGGCAAGAATACGCCTTATTAAGGTAAGTACACACAGTCCGCTTTTTGCAGTCGGATTCGCTCCTTCGCTCCGAAATTTTACGCGAATTTCGCTCAGATCTGACGGTGGGCGCACGTAGCTTCGTTTCGCTCCAGAGAGGGTAATAGCTACTACCAAGAACAAATAATCTGACAGAACCTCCGACTCCTGTATCTCTGTAATGTGACTATGCGAAGTCGAATATTTCCCCATACCCTGTCCGCTACGAACGTGCGGAGGTTAGTAGCTTCGCGCCACTCACGTTCCGTCACCTCTACAAATAGCTAAATCGCTGTGAACCCGCCGGTGAGGAAAAGAAGGAGTCAAAGCCGATTGGTTCTATGGACGCGCTCCAGAGCGGGTCAGCGCGCGGAGTACGCCTCGTGCCAGCCTCCTTCACTATTTTTTCTGCGATAAGCAATGGCGAAGACGGAAGATGAGTAAACAGGTATCATCGTCAGCTCAAGCTAGAGTAAATACCTCTAGGTTCGCTCAGTTTTGTCGGGGTATTCATAGTCGCTGCATGGGACTAAAGACAGAAGTTCTATCAGATTATTTGTTCTTGCTACCACAACAAATAGCTGGCTGCTCCTTTTATCACCGTAGCTCATATTAGTTTAAAGTTAAAAGATGCCAGCGTTACACTTTTGGAAATTTCGTCGTCTATGCCAGAAATCATGGACAACTGGGCCCAGCCAGCACACAACGTTCTTCATTGATTTCTGGCCGAAGATCGAAAAATTGTATTTTGTAGCCTATGTATTTGTTGTGTTTTATTTCTTTTCTTTTACATGCTTTTGAAACGGCGGGTCATAAATAAATTACTTACATACTTAAAGTTAAACTGAAAAGCCAACCTATTTTTGATCATTTAACTGAATAGAAAAAAAAATCACTTTACATAATCCAAATATTACAATGTCGGCACATTGTAATATTTGGATTATGTAAAGTGATTTTTTTTTCTTCACTTTTTGCTCTAGAATGACGTTCAGAATATCTACCGTCCTCACAACGCAAAATTACTATGACGAGGAAAATTTGAACCTCAATCAAAACGCGGCTTTTCAACACAAGCGCATACAGGTACCACAAATCCGACAGGGAAATTCCACCGTTTGAAAATCGATTATTCGTCAATAGCGGAACAATGAAGTAACGCATTTTCATCGGGTGTTCAAGCCTCTTTAAGTGAATGAGTGATGGGTAACTATTTTCCTATCCCAGCCTTTCTCGGTTAAACTTCAAATAAAGAATATAAGTAACTATTTTTATTTTTAACTACAGTTTGGAATTCGATTCCATGTGAAATACAGAATTCGGTAAGTTTACCACAGTTCAGGACCGATTAAAGAAACATTTCTTGACAGACCTTCACTGACAGAATAAAAGTTTATTTGTTTTGATGAGTGGTTGATTTTGGTACGACGGCCCCACTTATTGTTTTTTTTTTCTTTGCTTTCTTCTTTCTTTTCTCTTTTCTTCCTCTTTCAGATTTCTTCTCTTTTTTTGACAAAGTGTGTGAAAATTAATGTAAAGTGAAGTTTTTTGTTTACTGCCCCCACAGGCCGATTCGGGCTTTCCTGCAGTCACAGCCCAGAGGTATGACTACATGTATAAAGAATGGTAAGAGTATTATAAAAAGTTTTTTCATGTAGTTTAGTACATGTAAAAGTAGTTTGTCTAATAAAGAGTATTAAACTAAAAATTAAAACTAAAACTATCGTATCCGTTTAAAGTTTAACTGAAAAGCCAACTTATTTTTGTATCATTTAACTGACTAGATTTTGATTGTGTTAAGGGATTTTTTTTATTTTTCACTATTTGCTCTATTATGACGTTCAGAATATCTTCGGCCGTCATCACAACGCAAAATTCTACTATGACGCGAAAAACTTGAATCTCAGTACAAACGCGGCTTTTCAGTGTTCAGTGATCAGCTAGAGGACGGTGACTCACTGTGTGAACACTTATTTTTGTAAATCATTTTAGTCAAGCATACAACACAGATACAAGCGCATAGGGGTATCATATTCAGACCGGGAAATTCCACTATTTGAAAATCGATTATTCCGGAATAGCCGAGCAAGGAAGTAACGCATTTGCTTCGGGTCTTCAAGCCTCTTTAAGTAAATAAGTCGTGGGTAACTAGATTGTCATAATACATCCCTTTTCGGTTAAGCTTTAACGCAGTCAAATACATATCATATAACAAACGAGATCCAACTTGCCTCTTCGACATCGTCCTCAATGGTCATTTCATTCTTCTTTTCTTCCTGGGGCAAAATCCGAACGAAAATCCGGGCGTTTCTGTACTGAAGGAGCCGCTCAAGCTCTTCCACTGTTCGAGCCGAGACGCATTCATCACAAACGGCTAATCAGTAAAAAGAAATTACCGAATGCGAGAGAAATAAGATTAGCCGGGGGGAATACACGTTCTATGGCGAAAGGTTGATAATCAGGTTACGACCTCGATTACCAAGATGCGAGGAAAGATAAGAGGAAAGGGAATTCGGAGTTACATTGTCGAGACAGAGAAAGGCAGAAGAAAGACCACGAAGGCAACAATGACAGGGACAAGCGATTCTTTCCTTTCGCGGCTCTTATCCTTTTTTTTTTAATCCGCGAATCATCTTTTTTTATTTCTACCATATTTCTTATTTGTTGGGCTACTGTTCTTTTTCCTCTTCTGGGTGTACGTTAATATCTGTTTTACCACAAATTATCATAAACTGCAGTTCGGGGCATTCTAAGAGATGAATCCTGATTAACCACTGAAAGCCAGATACTTTTTTTCTACACAAACCCTAATTTTCCTTCAACTATTTCTTCTGTATTCTTCATTGTTCATCAAAAACTTGAATATTTTCTTTCAATAATTATATCTACACCTTTAAAAAAAAACAAAAAAAAACAAGAACAAATTCCTAGGAACACTCCACTAAAAACGAGAGAATTCTAGCTTCAACCATATCTTACAATATGAAGAGGTTGGAACAATTCCAGGGCCGTCCCTCGGTCATCTTCTTAACGAGTGGTCAGACTTAACGCAAGGCCAGTTTGCGGAAATATCTCAATCCCTTCGAGGGTTAGGGCGAAGAATCAACCTCAGACGGGCAAACGGGCATAAATATATATGTGATCTCCCAAAATCGTGTCGAATTCTTGTTTCAACCATCGCTTACAACAAGTGAGGATTACGGTGACGACGTTAATCTCGGACGGACAGAGATATATCTATCTCCAAAAAACGAGAGAATTCTGGCTTCAACCATATCTTACAATATGAAGAGGTTGGAACAATTCCAGGGCCGTCCCTCGGCCATCTTCTTAACGAGTGGTCAATCTTAACGCAACGCCAGTTGCGGAAATATCTCAATCCCTTCGAGGGTTAGGGCGAAGAATCCACCTCAGACGGGCAAACCGGCATAAATATATATAACACCAGTACACCCTGCAGTCCCATGATATCGGTCCTATCCTACCCAATGCCAAAATTTTCTGGTATTGCCATGATGTTAAAAGAAAAAAGTTACAGCCGGACGATATCAAAATAAATATCGCCCGGGCGACATTTATTTTGATATCGCCCGGCTGTACCTTTTTTATTTTTAACATCAGGGAAATACCAGAAAATTAAAACAAATGTACTAGTGTTATAATCATTATCGCCCTTGCTTTTCTTCGGGCGATAGCGGAAAATTTGGCCCTTGGGCAGCATGATAGGCCTCAGGCCGGGCGATAATATATAATGTGATCTCCCAAAATCGTGTCAAATTCTTGTTTCAACCATCGCTTACAACAAGTGAGGATTATGGTGACGACGTTAATTGGTCATAACACTTTATTTCTAAGTGAAAAGGTGTTATTCTTGAAAGTGTTATGCGCGAAATGTTACGAAACTTCTGACAGTGTGGTGACTAAGTTAATCCTCGGACGGACAGAACTATATCTATCTCACAAAAGCGAGAAAATTCTAGCTTCAATCATATCTTACAGTATGTAGAGGTTGGAACAATTCCAGGGCCGTCCATTCATTCCGGTCACTGGTGCGTTTAGTATTCTCGCAGATCAGATCTGCCAGAGCTCTGCTGATACCTTTGACACTAGCACGTCTTTTTTCGGCTAATCCCCGCCAAGATATGCCATAAATGGCGAGAGACGGCGATTCGCATTCCTTTTTGAGTGAACATAGCGTGTACGGCTGTCTAACAAAAATGCCAGATACGACAACCGCGAATCAATAGAGCACAGTGCCTCTGTGCTCATCGATGCGAGGACAGAAGCTATGCCAATTCCTGAATGTTTTTTTCTTCTTGGAATTAAAGCAAAGTATCGTCAAATCTAACTTCACTCATTGACAAATCCGTATAAAATACGAAAACGAGTATTTTTTTCTATTTTACTGGTATATAAACAGAAAAAAATTCCCTTTTATTGTAGACTAAAGAATGTAGAGTAGTGAACACTTCTCTAAACTTCTGAGCCTCTTGGTTTTGTTTTTCACCCCTAAAACAGTCAGATGGGAATGATACACTAAGAACTTAATATCAGCCAAGAGCCAAGTGTTTCAGCTTTCTGATGACGGAAAGAAAGCAACTGAAACCCTTTGGTGCGATTTGTTGTTGTTTTTTTCTAGATATTATCTTTCTTCTGTTGGGATAGTTCGGACGGCCATGAAAGTAACACAAAGTATCGGACGCCATAACATGTCAGAGAAAGGGTGCAGAATAAACTGAGCAAAAAAGAGCAGAAGGTCAAACATGTCTTTGGCTTCAACTGAATATTAAAAAAAAACTGTGAATATATGAATATTTGCTAGGTCTGGTTTTCGTCATATTCCTTGGAACCGTTCTAAGTTACATGCCTCTACTCTAGTTCTGGGACGGGGGGAGGGGGGGCAGCATTTCGTCCAACAGATGGTTCATCTGCCTGCGGAAACGGACCGAGTGGGGGCAATCGGACCATTATGTGACTCCACTTTTTTTTTTCTTTTCTTTTTTATTCCCGCGTAGCTTCTTTTCCTCACCTCCTCACAATGGATTGAACCAATGCGAGTGGCTACGTCTCCACCTCCACTCAGTGACGTTAAAAACTATTATCAAAAAAACCTTACTTAACGTCACTTACACTGAATTTTAAACAATCTTAATTTCATTAAATAACATTAAATTCAATATATAACAAAAAACTTTTTTTTTATTTCTTCTCATTTTTCCCCTTAAACCTGTATTATTTTATATTTTAATTATAGCAGCAAAAAAGTAGACTTTCCAATCAGGCAGACTTTCGCAGTTAAACTTTAAAGGTTCTTCCTTAAATATCTGATTCGTCGAACTTCTTCTCTGAAAACTGGTTGGATTTAAAGCTGGTGCTGTGATTTCATTCTGAATTCGGCTGCTGTTTTTGACGTTCAGTTGGGTCGTCGAAAGGGTAGAGATTCATCTGCATTTTGGTTTCGGAATCACTTGTCTCTTCTTCTTCTTTCCATCAAGATGGATACTTGTCGGTCGCATGTGTGGGAGATTTGAAAGTTCCGTACTTCGGTGACAGATATTCTTTCAGCCCAAGCTGACTGCGAATCATATTTGACGAAGCAAAACGGATAAATCAGCTACATTTTATTAGAGCTATATTTCGGCCCTTCTTGGCAAGGTCCCTCTTCAGGCCCAAGCCGCTCAAGCTGGAAAATGAATTCATTTGATGACGAGATCGTTCTCTGAATGGTTCCACAGTTTTTGTTTTTATAGCTAGGACTTTCGTAAAACTACTCCGATAGCTTTCAATCAGGTTGGGAGGTTCGTATTTTTATTTATTTATTTATTATTTAAAAAAAAAACGGTACGCTAAAAGCTTGTCGCTATTACAAAAAGTAATTTGTTAATAACTACGACAACAACACTGAAAAAAGATAAGTAAATGACTCTAAACAAAAAAAAACTACAACAAAAGAGAAAGAGACATAACACTAGAACGGGTCTAAAAATGATTTCGAAATTTTTTCGATTCAAGTGACTGTCTGATCATAGGGTTTTTGATGTAAGGTCATTCCATGGTTTCCAAACGCGGCTGTAAAATTAATTTATGGCTCATTCTCTTTTTTGGGCGTTCAACCTGGTTGGATGGTTTATATTTCTGAAGGTGACAGGGATGGTTTGAGATCCCAAAAAGGCACTTTCATCAAAAATGCTCACGAAAGTTTTTCACCTGCGGCGCCTTTCGTAATAGTCTCTGTTTAGTGGCTGAATATCTTCAAACATCTCTACTAATAAAGATGGACCAACAAATGAATCAGCACTTCAAGAGCACCAACAATGATGATACAATCAAGCACTGAATTAAAAATGATTGTCCCATTACGGACACTCATGACTCGCTACTGTTGAAGACATTCGTAACTGTCCGCAAAAACTTTTGCCGACAAAGGGCCGTAAGTGCATTTTTCTTCCGCACCATTTTTTGCGAATCAAATCTCTGCTCACTGAAAATGCTACTTCATCTGGCAAAGAGCATTAATTTCCGTACATTTTTGGCAAAGTGTTGTCACTTAACTAATGTCCTACGGCCGCATAGTCTTGAGCCGAAACAGATGCAAAAATACCGAAACGGATAGGCAATTAGTTTCTCAAGACAAGAAATAATCGCTGTTTTTCGCTGGTTGAAGGAAGGAGTAGGTACACGATAAAGTCAACACATGGCATCTTGGCGACTCTAAAAGCCGAACCAGGTTGGTGTGTCATCGCCTTTGTCAACATAAGAACACATGAGACATACTGTTATCTTTTTCGGATGGTTGATCGACTAGCATACATAGGTTGCATAAACTATGGGCAAGTCTACTTTTTTGCTGCTATAATTGCAATACAAGATAATAATTTTATGGGTTTTTAAGTATAAGCGAAAAAAGAAAAAAAACTTTCGCACGCAAACCGGTTAAAGGGCCCGTCGTACCCATAAAGCCAATAAAATGTACTTCCGCTCTGCAATCGCTCCATCCATTCTTAAACCCGGAGATCAAAATTTGATACAGTATGTTCCCCTAACGACAAATCGAGTGACTTTCAATATTGCCTTGTTTCGCTATTTTCGATGCGTAACATGCTCCCGACGATTTTAGGGGAATCTCGATCGTCGGAAAAAAGGCTATCTATATCTTTCCATGTTTTTGCTAGATGCCAATGGGCCTCGAGAAAGCTTTAAAACAGAAAAAACCGATTCCGGTAATCCAACCGGTCACAAGCTCTCTTGCTCGGTATCAGCGTAGCTTCATGCCCTCATTGTGAGTCAATTCCGAAGCATTTTGATCATTACTAATATACAAATATATGTCTTAAGTTTTCTTTTGTTCTTTAAATTTGAATTAACCCATATTGCGGTCTGAGTATCTTTTGTTGTGTTGTTGTATTTATTCATTTTACGTTGGACGTCATTTTATCTTGATACAGTTACTTTTGTTGACAAAAAAACGAAAATTCGGCTTGTCCGTGAATGGTTTGAAAATAATAAAATTGATTGACTGATTGCAATTTGTTAAAAGCCAAGCATGGTTTTAAAGTATTCAACTACTTTGGAACAGTATAACATAAATAGTGCGAGGCGTGCTTTAAGGTTCGCGTGGCGCAGGTGCAGATATCTTGATACTCTGTCCTCGACCGGGAGTTCGATGCGTGGTCGGAGGCAAATCATCAGAAGCTTCCCGAGTAGTTTCCCTAGATTTCTCTAGGTATCCATTTGAAGTAGTGTTGGGGGATATTTGAATTTTTCGATATATCTATATTTTCACTTTTGATATTCGATTATCGATATCGATATTTCGGTACCATGTTTCGCTATAGTACACGTCTTGTTTCGCTGAGATTTAAAGGTCATCTGAATGAAGTCTAACACCCTAAATTGCCACTTTTCCATACTGCTTACCATTTATCTCTCGAAAACCGGACTAAAATCGGATGAAGTTTCACCGTGCTATAATTTTCAGACTTTCTTCCGACTTGTCTTGATCGTAACGCTCGCCGTAACAGTTGTAACAGTCCATGCGTAACAGTTCATGTTGTAACAGCCCACGCCGTAACAGTCCATGCGCTTATCCATCCATGCGCTGTTTATCCATCCATGCGTTATCAACGTACGTTTATCCATGTGATAATGACAGTTTAAATATTGGCGCTAAATTTGTCTTGGGAGGTCGTAACGAATCGCCATAGGGAGACTTAGAACTTCAAGAGTGGATAGCGCCGAAATCACGGAGCGAAAAAATTCTTCTTCTTTGTACCGGTACTGTGAATGACGATCTGAGGGGTTCATGGAAGTATGGTAGGATCGTTCAGGTGTCCTTTAAGAGCAAACTGTCGTAAGAAAGCACCTTGCATGAACTCAAACTTCGAATAAATAGAAACTGAATTACGAAGAACGTATTGCTCCACTTTCGATATATAAATGTAAATTATGTTGGATTATTTAAAATAATTATAACAGAATAAATATTGTTTTCGATATCGATATTTAAGTTTCGATATTCGGTAGGCTATCGATATTTTTTCCGATATATCGGTACCGATATCGAATATCGCCCAACTTTAATTTGAAGCTAGGTGGATATTTGCCTTGTCTTACGGGGTAACGCCACTATCCCTCGCACTAAACCAAAGAGGTGGCGACTACCGAGACTTGAACCAGCGACCCTCCGCTTGTGAGTTCGACGTGCTAACCCAGTCGGCCAGGACGGACAAATATAAGGAAACAGTGGAGATGAAATAGAGAACAACAGTTTACGTGACGCTACGCAAGGATTTTTTTTTTTTTTATGTTACCGAAGAGCACTGGTGACGTAGCAACTCGCATTGGTTCATTCCACTGTGATGGAGAAAAAAGAACTACACGGGCAGGCCCGTATCCAGGAATTTATTTCGGGGGGGGGGGGTTTGCCCACGGGTTGGACCAAAAAGTACAAAAAATACATAGATCAGAGGTTAAAGCCTACAAAAAACTATTACTTTTGCGGGTTTCGGGGGGGTTCGAACCCCCTAACCCCCCCTCTGGATACGGCCTTGTACACGGGCAAACAAAAATTCAAAGAAGGTCATGTCAGAGCATTATTTCTTACCGACTCTGAAAGCCTTTGGTGATATTCAATGTCTAATCAAAGTTACTTTACTGCCAGGCTATTAATAGTAGCTCGAATAAGGAAAATCGCACCGACTGCAAAATTCGGGGTACGTAGTTTAGTATCCTCCAGCGGATTACCTGTTACGTTTTTACTGAAATCTAGGCTGCTTAGCTAAACTGTTGAAAGAAAGGCCTCCACACAGGGCCGTATCCAGGGGGGGTTAGGGGTTTCAACCCCCCCCCCCCCGAAACTTAAAAAAATAGTAGTTTTTAATAGGCTTTAACCACACACGGTCTCCTTATTCGTACTCCTGAGGTTTTTTTCTATTGTTTATTTTATTATTTCTTACTCCCCTATCTTCATTTTTGTATTTGAAGCGAGTATTATTTCTTAGAAAAGTACTAATACTAATCCAATCGTCAGCTTTTGGCTGAAACAAACTTTCTCTCTTGAGGGTTACCTTACCATCCAATCAGCCAAGATTTTGGCATGGCATCATCCGTCTCCTAAATAGCAACACTGAAAATATTAGCGAAAATATTATTATTAACATATTAACGAAAAATATTACAGTTTGATAATTAAAACTCACAAATATTACGTTGCTAATTATTCAACGTGTGATTCATTGCGCTCATGGGAGGAAGTTAAGACTCTCGGCGTCACCGAACGGAATCCAGGAGGTGAGCAAAGCGATTAGACACTTACAAGTAGCAACCTGAAGTGGGCGAACGAATGTGCAGATTTGTCAGCGTTATAACGTTTTCTTGGAAAGAAAATGTTGCTTGTGAAGTGATTTACAGAGACGAGTTCATTAAAGTAGAAACAGCATATTTTTTTTAACATTCTATGCCCATTGCCTGCGTATCCGCTGTATTTTACCAGCCTGTCGGATTCGGTACTTTGTGTTGGTTCCGGGCCATTAAAACGACAGCCAATTATGACACTGACTTTGTGGAAATGCTCTTACAAATATATGCGAGACAGAGCCCTATCAGACTTAATAAGATTTAATTCAGGGTGGTGTTAAGACAATAGTTCCTGCTCATGTTAATATCGATAAGTCACGGACTTCGTTTAACTGAACCTTGGTTGACCAGCAAAAAATGATGATAAGTGCATACTACGCTCACTCATTATTTTCCGTTTGTTTTAGCGTATTTACCCGTTTATCGTCATTTTTTTTTTTACATGACACGCGTACACATTGGACTGAAAGAGTACAAATGAGTAGGTTGTCTGAACAAGCAGCTTCATTGTCAAAAAGGAAAGTATATTTCAGCTGAAAAAAATTGATGTCATAGTGCTTTATCAACGAATGGGGACTACTAACGTTACGACTGTACGGAAAACACTAATCCACATTAATCGATTTACAGCGGTGGACCACTCCCCCTCGTCTCGAAATCAGCTGGGTAAAGAAGCTTGAATCCTGAGGTTTTCGGCTGTGCCGTTGTCAGATCCATCCTCGGAAACCTGTTGAATCCGGTTTCGGATCTGGTGCCCAATATGCTTACCGATCCTGTCTCTCAATGTTGGTTCTAGCTTATTCCGTCGTGAATCCGACGGTCTTCACAAATTCCAAAGGATCAACAAGCACTAGAAGCCATGCTAATGCTTTTCGTACACCCTTCCTGTTACCTTGCCCAGATTTATCCAGGTACCCGCAGTTGAAGCTGGATGGACTTTGGCTTGTCATTTAGGGTCACGCCACTGACCCCCGTCCCAAACCAAAAGGTCAGCAGCACCGAACCAGCAACCCTTCGCTTGCGAGTTCAGCGTTCTAACCACGGCGACCAAACAATGACTCTTCGTTCCAGCCGCCAAGGTTTATTGAGGTGCCTGGTTGGGGAAAACCACTTTCCTGAATCCGACTGTGTCTTTACAAATTCCAGAGGCTACATTCTCCACTTCTTGCATGGGTGAATCATATTTACTCTTGTTCGCCCTCTCTGCCCCAATGGACGCCGGCGAGTCTAGTCAGTCCGTCAGCTTTCATTACGACGCTGTCGACTTGTACGTCGACTTCGTCTTTTTCTCCAAACTTTCCTGACGGCTACCGTCTCGGCACGCTTGAGCGAACCTGCGAGTTTTTAGACGAGGAATTCCAAATGCTGGTTTGTCGCTCGGATTTTTGCCGGGTCAGAAACTGGAAATAATGGGATCTGAATGAAGAGCGGTGCTGCGAACACTTGTTATCAGAGGGTAAAAACTCCAGGGCTTCTTCCAC
The DNA here is from genome assembly GCA_023053555.1 of Branchinecta lindahli. NCBI lineage: Eukaryota > Metazoa > Arthropoda > Branchiopoda > Anostraca > Branchinectidae > Branchinecta > Branchinecta lindahli. The sequence goes on along the minus strand of JAKZAO010000009.1, from coordinate 30,838,449 downwards.
AATGTTGGGGTATTGTTGGTTTTTGCAGGAGAAGGTCGGCCAACAAACTCGTTTTTCTGGGGAAGGTGCTGGTGAATGTTGCTTGGTCTTGTTTTTAGTAGGAGGAAACACGTATAGCCCCTTCCGGAGTTCGAGTAAGTGTTCTTCAGAAAAAAAAGCTGAGCCGTAAAGCTGTTAGACAACTGTATAAATAGAAAATAAGGAGCTGAGGGCTATTGGAAAGAGAGATAAGAGAATGAACTCTTCGAAAATAAGACATAATAGTCCTTTTTCTTCGTCACATCGTCTTCATATGTACTTCATCTTTTTTATTAATCGTGTAATGAAAATCATTATCATCACCAGTTACAATGGTTAGTAACTATGTTTCCATACTTGGATTTCCTTGTCGGGCATGGTCGCTTGAAATCCCACACCAAGGCTACATTCAGGCAGAGGTGGTCTGGCGAAGGCAGATCGGAAGTTCGACAAAGTCAAAGATACTACTCTATATGAAGTCCAAAAAACACCAGTGATCCTCACGAAGAGCGAGAAAACGTCGCACTAACGACTCAAACTCAACAACTCAAATCCTGTGTCTACTGATCACGGCAATGGTTCGGGACAGCTGTGGTGCCACTTCCGGCTCTTCCACTAGGCAAATTGCGATTCTGGATCGGCAAGGAGGTTTAGTCATCAAGAGTATTCAAACTACGCCGGCAGAGCTAGATATTCAAGAAGACAGAGCTAGCTAGGTAAGTAATATCAACGTCAGAACAAAGCCTTGGCTTTTAAAAAGGCCATCATTGCTCAACAGTTTTCTATGCTCAATTATTTCATTCACATTTATTTTTGTATCGACATACCAGGACTGCCAAAAGAGAAGCTTCAGCTTAACCTATTTTTCTATTAGAAAACAAAACAAAAATCTCACTTTTTTGATACTCGACGGGAGAAAAGCTTACAAACAAGAAGTGTAAGCTATTATGGCACTTGTAGGATTAGCATATGAATCAGCTAAGGTTCGCTCTGTCAAGGTAGCATCCGTATGGCATCATCCATACCCTCATCCAACTTCCCGGAAGCATACGGTAGTCCGTGAAGTTTCGTCAATATCTCAACCCCAAGTGTGCCAGAAGATTTCAAAGACCCCCCCCCCATACACACACACACACACTTTAACTGGCCTCCAAAGTGGTCGAGTCTATTCATCTTTCTTCGACCACTAGAAGAGAGCAGCGTGGTTTTAGTCGTGAATAGTTGCCAACTTTTATAAACTGTATATAAGATCAAACGTAGAATAAGCTTGCCTTGTGTTAACCCAAGAGCAGTCTGAAGAGTCTGAGAGCGTCTAAAGATGATCCGTAAAACACATATCAGTTCAAGTGCGTGCTGATTATGATCAAGGTCTTGGAAGCTCCAACTCCAAAGACTTTCTTGCAGACGCCATGACCTATTATATTTATGTCACCTTCTTCCACCCGAGCTGCCACAGCCAAGTTACGCAACAAGGCACCACAACACGTTTGTGACATGCAAAGCATCAGCGTCTTCACGATACACTATCGGCGCTCGTTTAGACAATACTTTGTGCAACGCATTAACCTATGGAGTGACAAATCCCAATATAACTGCTACTGAATATGACTGTATATTTATCCATTTATTTGTGAATAACTATGAAGGTCTGTAAAAGCTGTTCGTTATCTGCAAAGAGTGTACGGCAATTAAACGTGATTACTGGAAAAAGGCCATAATAGGAAAAGTGTTTAACGGTTGAGTTTGGTGTTGTCCCCCGCAAGCTTTGTATCATGAGTTTCTGTTTTGCTGTTTCCTCTCTTTTCCAGAATCGATGCCATATGTTAATTATGTTTTCTTTTATTTATATAGCAAGCGCTCTTTCCTTTATCTTCCTGGTAGGTTTAATTTATATTGCTCTTTTTTTGCTTACAGATAATATATGTATATAATACTGTATAATTTATACATCATTCGCTTGCGAATCCTTTTTTTCTTTGTGGTTGTTAATATTATGCTAGTAATTTTAGCTGTAATTTTAGGAGTAACCAAGTTGTATACAGCAAAGCTCTTCGTGTCCTCAGTGATTCTAAAAGTTAAATAAATACTATTGTGTTATTGTTCATATCAAGTACCAAATTTCAAACAAACCAGGGATCAACAGATTGGCATTTATCTATACAGAGTGATATATATCAACTAGCCCTTTCATATTTTCCTAATTTCTTTAGTTTTACTGCTGACTGTCAGAGGTTCGATACGGAAGTTCAAACAAGTTAGTGAGTGAAAGAAGAAATAGTAGGCTAGTAGAGCATCTTTGTAACGAGAATAGTCGGTGTAAATGTGTTATCAAATTATTTATTCGGGAAGCCTTGATTGTTTGGGACGAGGGGGCGGTAAGGGAGGAGGGGTTTGAAGTATTGGGTAATAGTTAGTTTACGGGAGTTAGGGGTATTACAAAAATAATGATTGGCAAAGAAAGTTGTTTGGTTTAATTGTTTAGTGTATCAGGATATTTGCTAGTAAGTTAGTTTGATTTTCTCTTGCTCAGGTGTTATTTGCCACTTTTTTAAAGGAGAAAGAAGTGTATTTACTTGTTAAGTTGAAGATGAATAAATCAATCAATCAAAAATGACAGTAAAAAGTTACATCTGAAGAAGGAGCAAGTCCATTTTCTGTTTGGACATCAGTTGCTTTTCTTTGCAACCTTTTGTGTAAGCTTTTTTATCAGCCTCCGATACACGTACTTATGCTGACCAAAGTCACTGTTAAAATTGGCACTCCTTAGAAACGGCAGCTGATTGAGCGCTTTTTCTTCCCGCCCATTTGCAATTTCTCTTTATGAAAATTCCACTATAATAAATGATAATCTCCTTATCACAAGCCTTCATCGGCCATGATTGAAGGAGTTGCAGACGAATTCTTTGCGTGCGCTTTTTCAGCCCTGCAAGGCATTTTTTTGTGCGCGCAAAACCTGCTCAACCTGAAGACGCTCATCCTTAATCGAAATTTGCAATGAGCTGATCCATTATTTTCCAGTGATGAGACCCCCGCAAAAACACAACCTTCAAGTATGACGGAGTAACAGATCGCATATGAAGACTATAATTTAAATTTTCGCGCGGTTCACACCGCCGGCGTTCCTCAGACTCAGCAGACTAACAAAAGGAAGGACTGTGACAGAATCGAAATCGCAATTCCACACAAGCAAACATTTGGCAGTCGAGAAAACATGTGAACAAAGTCTACCAATCCTGAGAGCCTTCTTCCAGCTGGAAACTTGTCTATAAACATAAAATCAACTGACTTGAACTGAAGTTTAACTTCTGACCCCCATCGAACTAATTCCTAGACTTGGAGACTACGGACCAGACACCAGGAGAAGATTAACTACCCTTGTCATGCCGCGACTTGTTCAACCCCGCATGAACTCGAACTATTTTCCCAAACTTGGAGGCTGCCCGACCAAACACATGGAAATGAAAACTACCCTTGTCAAGCCACGACTTGTTCGAGCCCACGTAAATTCGAACTATTTTCCCAGACTTGGAGACTAACCGACCAAACACCAGGAAAAGATGAACTACCTTTGTGAAGCCACGACTTGTTCGGCCCCCCATAAACTCAACCGAAAGGTATCTCTCTTCATTTGTGCTTTTATTTTATTCATAATTTCAATTGTGTTATCCAACACGAATTTTGTTGACGATCCGCAGCTAGTTGAAGTTCAAGTTTAAGTTCTTTTTATTTTAAACTAAATGCAACATAAAGAGCCAATTTGGCAGGGAGAAAGCTCGAGGCCAAATGCCTATTAAGAAAATACACGAATTGTTTACATATTTAAATGAGTGGCATCGTTTTATTCGTAATTTCAATTGTATGTAATATTATCCAGTGTAAGTTTATGTTGCCGACCGCAGCTAGAGGTTTGTAAATGCTATTAAGGAAAAACATGAACTAGTCACATATTTAAACGAGTGGCATTTATTTTATTCGTAACCAGTCTGGATCGGGGGGGGGGGGTGTCAAGATAAAAACTTATCTTCTCATGAGAAGGAATCCACGGTAACGTTCAAATCTCGTCTGGTCAAGGAGTAGAAAAAACAAGACTAAAGGTTTCTATGGGATCGCAAAAATGGAATATTTATTTGGCTTCACAATCCAGGCAGTCTGGTCTTGTAGTTTTCCGGTCTTCGCTGGACTCCGTAGGCATATTACGATTTGTCCTTAATAAGTGCTAGAAAATGTACATCCAAAGAGTTGTCCCATACTGGTGTTTTTTGACGAATTGCGGCCAAACTACCCACTGAGAAAACCAAGTCCAGATATGGGTTCGACATTTATATTTACCCATTTATATATATATATATGATGGATTTCAGAAAAATCTTTTACTATTACTAATTTCCTGGTTTTGGCTGAATTCCACTATCTCTCCGGCGAGAAAATAAACATATTATCCAGTGGTTGACGACCTCGGCTACAGAAGTTTGTAAATGCTATACTAAGGAAATACATGAATATTTACATATTTAAATGAGTGGCATATACCGAGCCGAAACTTTCTATAGAAGAAGTAAGCGGCGTATTCTTCTGCCTTCATCGGCAGGCTAAGGAAGCAATTCGCCGGAAGACAAACCACTTCGCTAACAGAAATATCTTCGACGGGTAAACTTGGTGCAGCCCAGCCAATCTTTGGTAGATGCGAGAGTTGCGCGCTTTCACAAAACGCTCGACTTTCGGCTTTTGGTTGTGTCGCCGCCTTTGGTTGTTAGCTGACAAGATCTTTACCTTCAGTGGCATTTAGCAGCTTGTATTTCTTCGTTCATAGCTCCAGCAGTCTTTGAATACCCGGCAACTTCTTAAGAAAAGCCACTCACATCAGCAAGTCGACAAAATGTCAATCATTTAATAATTCATTCTCAAACTGGACCATAATTTGTGAATGGTCGTTAGGCAATAAATAAAAACATAAGTATATCAAATAAGCAATTAAAATTAACCCTAATCAGATGCAAATTGTTTTCACAGGAGTCCACTACTGCTAGTATTGTAACGTCTTCGAAAAAGGGGACAAAGTTCTTGTCGCACCGTCTACGAAAGAGACGCAGTGGGTCGAGTCTTTTCAGTATTTTCCTTATCGGGGGTGTAGGTAGGGGGGGAACGATCTTTCGATTTTCGGGGGTCCTCTGCAGCTTTCAGTCGTAAACGATAATTTTTGTCACGGCGGCTCGAAAGGGCTTTCAGTTTGAAATCTTTCATAAGGTAACAACAGAGAAATTTCGGAAATTTTGAAATTATGAGAATTGCTCTACACATACGGCATATGCTCGCCGTTCCAAGAGGACTCGACTTAAGGAGTCTCCGCGTTTTTGTTTGTCCCGGGGACTCACTCCCCGTATTCTCGCGAGGGACGAGCAACGGAGCGCTTATGATCACCATCATCAAAAAGGACTCCCTTTCAGATTCGGAGGGGAATCAATTTTTGCTGGTGTTGGGCAATGTAAAATTAATTAAAAACAATCAGTATAAACAAAACCAAAAATAAAGTGGATCCAGATAAATTTTGTCAACTGCATATTTCTTTCGAACAAAATCCATTTTGGAAGCATTCCGCGTGTTCTCGCTGTTTTCCGTACGCGGAGTCCGCGTGGAGTGACTCCCTCTATTCTCGCCGTTCCGTTCGATTCCCCGAGGAGGGGACGGCGAGAATACGTCTATATACTGATGTTATGCATTGATTCATATACTGGGTGATTCATACATACATGGATTTTAAACTATGGTTTCCTCAAGAGCTGCCCTGCCGTCAACACAGTTCACAGTTCAACAATAGTCCAGGCATGGGCGGACTAGAGACAATAGCCTACAGCTCTGTCCCCTGGAAAAAAAAATTAAAGGATAGGCTACTCCACGAAGCGAAAAAGTTTAAAGAACAGCTCTAACTAGAAATGACTTTTTCACAATAAAATAGGCCGAAAATATGGTTTTTCAGAATTACTCATACTGGCCTGGTGAAATTAAGGATTACCTTGCTATAGGAGGGTTTTCGCGAAATCTCGGAATCACTTTCCGGCGAGCGAAGTGCATCGTGAAAACTGCGGGAAAGCGATTCCTGGAATCACTTTCCACTTTCCCGCTGGACTGATCGCGAAAACGCATGGAAAGCTGACGTCGCCGGTAAAATATTGAATTACAAGCTCTTTCGAATAAATATGATTCACTTTAGTACTTCTTTGAATCTCATACAATTCACCGAAGTCATCCTAACAACGCTTGCAATTTTTCTTTATTTATTAGTGATACTTCCACTGTTTTTTTCCATACTTTTGAAATTCCCGCCGAAAAAATCAACTTTCCGCGGAGCTTTCCACTAACTTCGTGGAATCACTTTCCAGGAAAGCTGCTTCGGTTTCCAAAGCGCGAAAACCGGGTGGAAAGCTCGGCAACTTTCCGACGTAGCGCGAATACCACTGGAAAGTGATTCCGACTTTGCTTTCCAACTCGCGAAAACCCTCCTTATAGCTTGTCGACTCTGGCCGGGCTTTGCGCAAAAATACTAGGTTTCCGCGCAAAAAAATGAAACTCGGAAAAAAATAAGCCCCGGTTGAATGCTGAGAGATTAAAGCGAAAGCAGAGAAAACAGAGTGCCCCGGAGAGAAGAGAGCGTTTCTGTTGATTTTTCCGGAGAAAACTGAATTTCTGATCTGGCAACCCCGAAAAATCTCGGCTAGCGCTGAAAAGCGAAATACTCAAATAAAATGATTGAAGACTTAAGTCAAGATGGAGATTTCAGAGGCGAGCCCGTAGGGAAAAAAGGTACCCGGATTCCCGTAAAGGTGTCCGGAATATTGGAACAACATTCCGGGCACGGAAAACGTCCCGGAATTCCGCGGTTTGACAGGAATTCCGCGTTAAACTGCGGAATTCCAGGAAACAAGACTTCCCAGGCGGGATTTCGGTTACGTTTTCCGTGCCCGGAATGTTGTTCCAAAATTCCGGACACCTTTACGGGAATCCGGGTACCTTTTTTCCCTACGGGAGGACACCACGGACGCCGTCAATAAAAACACTGAAAAGCAAGAGGGGGCCTTTAAGGGATCGTGCGGGCCAGTTTTTTTTTTTTTTTACAAACACGCTACTAAAGTTTCTTTGAACGCTACTAAAGTTTCTTTGCTACTGTTTTTAATCAATCGCCACCACGGATGTCGTCACTAAAAACATTGAAAAGCAAGAGGGGTCCTTTAAGGTATCGTGGGGCCATATTTTTGTTTTTACGAACACGCCACTAAAATTTGAAACTTCTTCTGCTACTGTTTTTAATCAATCTGCTAAGCCGCTGGCGCCCCTCTGTTCCATCATGGCGAAAAGATGGCAGACGGACCATTTTGAATCGATTATTTTCAGATCTGATTGTCAGATTTTTTTTTCCGTACCTTCAAGGCTCCACGTTCTGCGATCCATCAATCTTGGAGTGCTGAACTGATTCTGCGCTGAGTTTGCACTTCACGCATAATCGTCAACGTCACACGCCCGAATATTAGGGCGATAAGTAAAACAAAGCGAACTTTGTCCGAGTTTCATTTCTAATGCTGTTTCTAGTCAGCATTCTATTCGAATTTCGCTAAGCCGAAAAATTACTTGGCCGACCAGCAAGCTAGGTGCAGATTGATCCCAATTTCAAGGAGGCCTGTGCGATGGCCCTGCAAAACTTGATAACTGTAAATCGTGTAAAAACAAGACCAAAGGTTCCGATGGGATCCCAAAAATTGAATATTTGATCCAGACAAATAGGTTTTGTCTTCGCGAGATCCAGTGTTAAGGTCTGGAAGTGCATCCGATAAAACCAGAAAGGCTATTTGGCTACAATATTCACGACTAGAAACGAAGCATTTATTTAGACCATCCAAAAGTTCCCGGTTTCAGCCGGATCCCAGACGAACTAACTATACGAATTCAGCATCTGTTCTTGCCCCCGAATCGGACATCTAATCAACTATAAACACAACTTTTGCTTAAAAAAATTTTCCAGTTTCAGCCGGATTTCGACCTAAACACTTGTCCGAGTAGAAAATGCTTTTCATATAAACATTCAGCATGTCTTCTTACCCCTGAAACGAACATCTAATCAACTTCAAATAAAACTTCTACTTTTAACAAACTTTCCGGTTTTGCCAGATACCGGACGAACAACTTGTCCGGCAAAAAAAATGATTGTCGTATACTGATTATTATTATTATTATTTATTTATCACCCACAACTACAAGAGACAAGTAACAAGTGGAGTAAACTATAAAAAGAAAAAGAACTTCAACTAAACACTATCCTCTTCAACAAAAAACTGAATAAGACCGTGATCAGGGCCTATTTTACAAAATGCGTCCACAGAAAGCTTTCTGTGTAGGTCACAAACTTTCCGGTTCTGGCCGGATTCCGGACGAACTGCTTGTCCGGCGAGAAAACGGTTTTCATATCCTTGTTCAGCATGCCTTCTTACCCCTATATCGAACATCTAATCAACTTCAAATAAGACTTCTACTTTTAACAAACTTTCCGGTTTTGGCCGGATTCCGGACGAACTACTTGTCCGGCGAGAAAATGGTTTTCATATTCGTATTTAGCGTGTCTTCTCATCCCTATATCGAACATCTAATCAACTTCAAATAAGACTTCTACTTTTAACAAGCTTTCCGGTTTTGGCCGGATTCCGGACGAACTACTTGTCCGGCGAGAAAATGATTTTTCATATTCGTGTTCAGCGTGTCTTCTTACCCCATAATCGACTATCACATTAGCTGTTTGAAAAAATTTTGCTTGCCCCTTAATTTAAACCCCCTCCCCACCCCTAAATGTAAAGCTGTATGTACCCCTATATCGAACATCTAGTCAACTTCAAAGAAGACTTCTACTTTTAACAAACTTTCTGGTTCTGGCCGGATTCCGGACGAACTACTTGTCCGGCGAGAAAACGGTTTTCATATCCTTGTTGAGCATGCCTTCTTACCCCTATATCGAACATCTAATCAACTTCAAATAAGACTTCGACTTTTAACAAACTTTCCGGTTTTGGCCGGATTCCGGAAGAACTACTTGTCCGGCGAGAAAATGGTTTTCATATTCGTGTTCAGCGTGTCTTCTTACCCCATAATCGACTATCACATTAGCTGTTTAAAATTTTTTTGCTTGCCCCTTAATTTAACCCCCCTCCACCACCCCTAAATGTAAAGCTACAGGGCCCATCTACGAACTCGACCTTACTCTTGACCCAAAGAATCCCCACACCAAGTTTCATCAAAGTATCTCACTGCCTTCGAGAGTTATCGTGCTTACAGACAGACCGACAGACGGACGGACGGACCGACGGACAACTTTTGCGATGTCATAGGTATCCCTCCATTTACGTTTTGGGATCCCAAAAACGTAAAAAGGACACTTTTTGACACTTGTAAAAAAATGCGTAAAAAATGTTAGCTCTTTTCAAGAGCCGTATCCAGAGGGCGGGGGGGTATGGGGGTTCGACCCCCCCTTCCGAAACATGCACAAAAAGTCATTTTTTGTATAGGCTTCAACTGGCTTTAACCTTTTAAGTTTAACTGAAAGGCGAACTTATTTTTTATCATTTAACTCAATAAACTGCATTATTTGGACTGTGCTGAGGGATTTACTCTGGTATGACATTCAAAATATCTACGGCTGTCCTCACAACGTAAAATTCTACTCTGACGTGGAAAATTTGAATCTCAATACAAATGCGGCTTTTCAGTGGCCAGTGATCAGCTCCGGAAGGTAGCTCACTGCGTGAACACTTATTTTCCGTAAATCGTTTTCGTCAAACATACAACACAAGTACAAGCGAAGCGCATGGAGGTACCACAAATCCGGGAGGAAAATTCCACAATATGAAAATCGACTATTCGTGAATAGCGGAGCAAGGAAGTAGCACATTTTCATCGTGGTCTTCGGGCCTCTTTAAGTGAATAAGTGATGGGTAATATTGTCCTATCTCAGCCCCTTTCAGTTAAACTTTAATCGATTTTCTTATTGTACTGTTAGGTACAGATTTGGTCCGACCCCCGTGGAGACCCACCCCGTAGCAAATTTCTGGGTATGTTCCTGTAAGTCCACTGTATAAACTCCATTCTTCTTCATAAGCAGGTAATAAATAAGCGAAGGTAATAATTTTCCAATTATAATAAGTAGGCCTATATACTTCTACAATTATTTTCATATATACCCACTGCTTGAAAGTAAAACAAAATTCCGAAATAAACGACGTTTCTTAGAAGAGGTTGGTCCCTAAATGACCATTCTTGAAGAAATGTCATATCCAAACACAAAATAGAAATACAGCCTGCTGACAGGCGAGTAATAGGCATTAACAAATAATTAGATTGCGATTATTGCAACGCAGAGACACTCTCTCACGTTTATTAATAATTTCAGGGCAAAAAAAAACTAAGCACATACAAGGAAAAGAATGCATGCATCGCAATCCATCAATGCTGTAATCACCGGGTGGTAAATATATATCGACACAAATACATCGGTAACGTTGCGGGTAAAACGGGAGAAAGTTCAAGTTTGATCTGAAATCTAATTCGCAATAATTTAGATAGAACATTTTTGTAAATGTTCTTGTCACTTTCTTTATTCAGGTTGTTCTTAGGGTGAAGTGATTTCGCAATTCAGCTGTTTTGGTAATTTTTACTGCACATGTAGCCTTTGGCTCAAGTCCATTTTCCGTCGGTCGGTCCGCTGATCGCGAGTTAGTATAAGAGAAGACGTCCTAGATGTACCATATGGGGCCACCGTATGGGGGGGGGGATTTTGTAACATGCACACAACTCTCGAACGAGCGGGCAGAGCTTGGATAGTTTACCAGATTGTATTCCTGGATGTTTCATTTACAGGTCTGTACCAGACTCGGTCACTCTGGGGGAGTTAAGAGGGGGATCCCAGAAATCTTGCGACACGCTTAGGTTGGAAAAGTCGGGACGGCGACTGGCAAGCAGAATATTCGTATGCCCCAGATTTACTATTTACAGATCCAGGCTGGATCCGAACACTGTAGGTGGGGGGAGGGGGAGTGGAGGAGGGTCCCAGGAATCTCGTGGCATAGATAATTTGTAAACGAGTGATTCCATGTGTACGGAACTTGAAAACTGGCACATACCCCACGTGATTAACAGGCCCTAGATGTTTCACTGGATCGAGGGGGGGGGGGGGACTTATTTTCTCATGAGAAATAATTTCTGGTAACGTTCAAATCTCGTCTGGACAAGCAGCAGGGGAAAAAACAATTCAGATGACAACGGGATTACAAATCCTGTTGAGTCAATCCTCAGAACCAACATAAAAAGCGTAGTATAAAAGATCACCCAACCGGAAAATCAACAGTCGGAGCATAATAGACCCGTCAAGGATTTTATTCACTCCGAAGTGCGTATTAAGATAATTAAGGTAATGAATTGTCAAAATTAAACCTCAGAATTGAAGATTTTTTATTCCAAGACCCGATAGTAACCCTTAAAGTAACCATAATCACATCCGCAAGCCACTCGTCCGGGTGTTACATCATTATTGCTTATAAGTGCAATTCTAACATTTTCAAGGTCAGGCTGTCTCAAACCCTTATGGCGACACTTATTCATTTTATTTGTTAATCCGCTAAAAGAAGACATCGGTGGCTAAAAGTAACTTGGAACAGGGTGGCGGGGGGTCCGTGAATGGACTGTAGGCTAGGTATGAAATGATGTTACGTTCCAGCGAGCAATGAACTGTCAGAATCGCCAACCATCAACTCCGCAGAAAAATTCAAATTATTATTCATATAAGGCGTTTTTCCGTAACATAATTGTGGGCAACACATTTCTGAGTGTTCAAACATGATTGTGTGCCACACAGTCGAGCCGCAAGTTGAAACTCGCGGAAACGCCGTTTGTCTTTTTGGGGCGGTAATTTCAAATGTCTGAATATATAAATAAAAATGATGTACAAATTTCAATAAATGGAACTCCAGACCTTCGTCCTTACCATTCCGTGCAAAAAGGATCTTCAATTTTATGTCCGCATACTTGAGAAATTTTTTAATTTAATTGTTTTGACGTTATTTTGCTGCTAAAATTCCCGCCAAAATCGAGCCACAAAATCAAAGGCCGCGGAAACGCTCTTTTCGAGTCACAATCGACCCACAACCTCTTTGTGGGAGCACGGAAAAACGCCTTAGTTATAGTAAATATATAGTAAATGTCGCTTTGATACAGTATCATGAGACTCTTCCTTTTCTATCAACGCCAAAGTTCAAGTTCGGGAAAAAGGCGGCCCTGTCACTTATATAGCGTGAATGCTTCCCCAAAAATCCACCACAATTCGATCGCGAACAAATCCAACTTGATAAACTAGGTCGGATGATTGCATGCTCACACGCAGAGTCAGGGCTTGGGAAAAAAGGACCGCTTCAATCTAGATAACGCTAAAGTACAAGGTCTTTTTTTGCGATCCTAGCGAGTGACCACGAATCCCTATTAATTGATGTCTAGCAAAATGGGAAAGATGTATACTTTTTTTTGGGAGGCCGACAGAGCCTATCAGCCAGAAAAACATGACAGTTTATAGACAAAAAGGCGTAAAGCAAGGTACCCTACCACCGATGCGAAGCGAACCTCCCGGCGTAGGTCCCTTTTGTCTAGTATCTGTTATTTTAGTCTGTAGTTGTTTGGCTCGTTTTCTCGGTACAACAACATAGGGATCGAACGAGACTTACTAAAGGGGATATACTAAAAACTGGAATGGAACGGAACGAGACGGTGCAGGAGGAACGCGTACTAAAAACTGGAACACGTACTAAAATCTGGAACATGGAACAAAAATCCAGATCTCTGCACCAGGAGGAACACTACTAAAAGGGGGAACAAAGCACCATCCTTCCTTTTTTTAGTATTTTGTCTGGGAACCGAGTGCTAAAGAACAGGGATCCTCGTTCCCGTTTTTAGTACTGGCTTCTGACGCAGAACCCAGTGTTAAACAACAGAGAACGGGCCTTCCAGATTTTAGTACTTGTTCCCCCTGCATGCATCGGAATGATCTGAAACTCGTTCCCAGAAAAACTACTAAAAGAAGACAGGATGGTGCATTGTTCCCCCTTCTACTAGCCTTCCTCCTGGTGCAGCGTTCCAGATTTTAGTACGCGTTCCAGTTTTTAGTACGCATTCCTCCTGCACCGTGTCGTTCCGTTCCATTCCAGTTTTTAGTCGATCCCTTACTAAAGTGAAGTTTGGTCCCAATTTAACCGATACTGGAGCGTTTGCTGTAAGTAGCATTTCACTTGCGATTTATATGATGTGCGAGTGAGGTTCAACGTAAGTCGACAGCTGTGACACCAGAAACACTCGTGGTCAGACTAAACATACCCCCCAAAATAATAACCTTGTTGACGGTATCGGGTGAAATCTTGCTTACAGCAAAAGCTCCAGTATCGGTAGAACTAGGGCCAAATTTTATATTCAGTTTTTATGAACTTCACTAATATTTAATCTATTTATTGATGACAAAACAAGACAATAAACAAAAATTATGCTGTCAAAAAAAGAAGGCATCATTGATGTAAAGATTTAACAAAATGAAAGAGTGGAAGCCACAAGTGCCACAACTTTGTCACTGAGAGAATGGGGGGGGGGGGGGTAAAAAAAGATTTTAGAAACAAAAGGTTTAGAGGTTTAGAAAAATGCCAGCTGGAGTTCTACGACAAAGCTAGCTGCTTTTTTCCGATAGGTGGGTTAGTGGAAGTAGGGAAATATTGTTAAACGTCTGTTATCTTTCCAGAGGAAAGGACAAATAAAATTGGCTAAAAATGTATATTTCCCAAAAGCACTATTTATTATTGTTCATGTTGAGCCTTCAAAACTAAAGGGTAAGTACAAAACATATCACGCATCAATCAATTCGCATAGAGTTGCATCACCATCCGAAATACTGGATCCAGAGATAACACTTAAAAACGGTTGTATACTTCCCCAAAATATTGGACCTTATAAAATAAAGTTCAAGTTCTTTTAATTTTGCAATTTTGCAAAAAAAAATACAGCACTGAGCAGAGAACGAACTCGGTTAAATCAGATGCAAATAGTGTACTATATATAACATTACAACACCAATATATTTATAGCGATACAGCTAAAGTTCCCATCGCCCAGAAGCCTTGCCCAAACTCTCAAATATAAAGAAAAGAAACAGTGTTTCTTATATGTCAACAAATTAATTAATCTAAAGTTGCGGTACAAGACAAAACTATATTTTTTTTTTTTTTTTATCAAAATCAAAACTAATGGTTCCTAAATTCAAACAGTAATAATTGCAAGAGGCTTGATCTGACAGCTGGTATGGACGAATGAGTACATAGACAGTCCAGGTAAATTATGACGGTGCATTCCTCCCCCTCCCCCGTGGGAGTCTGTCACACACACAACCGATTAATCCCGCCTGATCAAACAATCCTAGAGAGAAATATATCCTTCTCGCACCGACATTTATCCTCGACACAGAAGCATTCGTTAGAGTTCCGGACAGACTCCGAGTAAACAGTCGGAATCGCCGCGTCGAAAGTCTTGAAAAAACAATTTTCCATCCAAAAATACTGCGGAAGACCACTGCAAAAAGAGACGCAGTTGCGTCCAATAACCCACTCGCTGAGGGATATTCGGCTGTCAATCAATCCACTCTTTACAAACAAACAGAACCCTTCAGCAAAGACTCATCGCGGAGAACAAGACCAGTCAAGCATTTTTCCGGGTGGGCCGGGAGGGGGGGATTAGACGAAAAATCAAGGCATGGTGGGAGATGGTAACACTTCTCAAGTTGAATTACCGTAAATACTCCCTCAGAGACATTCGGCTATTCTACTCTTTGCAAACATACAACCAAAGACTCATCGAGGAGGCAAAACGAGCCAAGCATTTTTCCGGGTGGTCTCGGAGAGGGGGGGGGGTAGACGAGTAGAATCGAGGCGTGGTGGCAGATCGCAACAGTTCTTTCTCAGGGTGAATTACTTAATATACTCGATGAGGGATATTCGGCCGTCTATCAATCTACACTTTAAGAACAAACAAACTCTCCAGCAGAGACTCATCGAGGAGACGAAGCCAAGTCAAGCACTTTTCCGAGTTGGCCGGGAGGACGGGGGGATAGACGAGAAGAATCAAGGCATGGTGGCTGACCGTAAAAGTTATTTCAAAGGATTGAGACATTTGGCTATCAATCAATCCACACTTTATAAACAAACAAAACTCTTCAACAGATACCCATCGAGAAGACGAAAGCAAGTCAAGCATTTTTCTTGGGGGGGGGGGGGATCAAAATAGACGAGTAAACTCAAGGCATGGTTGGAGACGGCAACAGTTCTTTCTCGGGCTGAAGTTTAACCGAAAAGGGCTAGAATACGACAATCCAGTTACACATCATTTATTCACTTAAATGATCTTGAAAATCCGATAAACAAGCGTTAACTTGTTTTTCTGGTAATCCCAAATATGCTATTATCCCTCTGTGGTTGCGTTCTTTCCATATTTGTGATAGCTCTATGTTAACTGGAATATTTGGCAACGACACCAGCATACACACAGATTAATAAACGAAGAAGGCTAGAAACTTCTTGTCTCTTTTTCTTTGCGTCTCCTCTTAGTACGAAGCTAGAAAAATCACTTTTGATCGACGGTTTGATTTTCCGCGCCAGCTGTGATTGCGTTCTTCTCAGGGGAGTGCAGAATTCTCAACATCCCTACTAAACACAACTGTGGACAGATCGGAAATCCCCAAAGGAAGTCAAAATAACTTAGTGTATTCAAATCTAAGAATAGACTCCAGCATTTTGCTCTACGCAGATGACACCAAACTTTACAGAGTGATTAGGTCATCTGACGACTCGTCAAAACTTCAAGCGGACCTTGATAGGATCAACCAGTGGATGCAAACCTGGCTTATGGAGATTAACGTTTCCAAAAGTCATCTGGTGACCCTAGGACGACCTATCCTGCCCTCTGTTTATACGATAGGAAACACTACTTTGAGCAGAAGTGAAGAAGAGCGAGATCTTGGCATTACAGTCGACCCTCAACTTAGCTTCCAAGGTCATTACGAGAAGGTAATCTGCAAGGCGAACAGAGTTGCCTTTCTGTTAAGAATGTCTTTTAAGTTCGATGACGAGCAAATGCTCTCTACTCTCTACGTTGCTCTGGTCAGACCAATCCTTGAGTATGGGCATTCAGCAATTCGACCATTCTACAACAAAGACATTGAAGCACTAGAGAGAGTACAGCGAAGAATAACTAAGTTCTCACCAAAGCTCCGGCACTTAACTTACGAGCAACGGCTCCGGAGACTAAAGCTTCCAACCTTGGCATACCGGTTCCACCGTGGTGACCTAATTGAGGCTTTCAAGCTGTGCCATGGCATGTATGACAGCCTGAATGCTGAAGATGTCTTGATCTTCAACCAGAACGATCTTCGTGGCCATAGCTTAAAAATCACTGCTGAGAGATTCCACAAGGACATTGGGAAGTGGTGTTTCAAGAATCGTGTAGCTGCTCACTGGAATAGCCTTCCGGAGGAAACGGCCAATTGCCAGTCACTCAACATGTTCAAGAGTCACATCGACAGAATGTTTCAGGAAGAAATGTTTAAACTTAACAGTTTTAAGCGAATTTTGTAGAGGCTTTGTGGCCTGATTTTTTAGCAATATATTATTATTATTATATTATTATGTAAAAACAAGTTGGCTTTTCAGTTAAACTTTAAAGTCCATACACAAACATGGACTTGTCAATCCCAATAATCTTGAGCTTTTGCTTCACTCAAATCTATCATCTGTTATGGGCCACCATCAGGGCGAGACGAGACGTCAGTTTGGGTATCAAACATTCCTGTCTTAAATAGCAACCCATTCCGACAAAACAAAAAGAAACAAGAAATCCAAAATTTTAGCAACCATTAACTGTCTACAAGTTCATCTCTAAAATCACAAATAAACCATTGGTAACACAGACGATTTCCGCAGCTCATGGAGAGAATTTAGGAATCCAGACAACACTTAAACGCTCGAAATGAGTGACAAACGATGAGCAAGGGGGTTGAGTCTCTGTAGTTAACAACTCAAGGTGGTGAATGCAATCGCAGATTTTTAATAATATTGCGACGCTTTGGGTGAAAGGAAGACAGGTGTCAGGAAATAAATATTGAAATTAGTTTAAGCAGAAACAGCGTATTTCGAGACCGTCTTTAAATGCTAGCTGAGGCATCTTTGACTATCAGTCAATCCACTAATTGACGTAGGCGAATGACTAAAAATGCAGACACTAAAAGCGCAGAAGAAGGCGAATCAAGCATTTTTCGGGTGGGGGGGGGGGGGGTGGGTCAGGACGGACGAGTGGACTCTAGGCATGATGGCAGACAGTAGCAGTTTCTCAGTGTCAATTCTTTTAAGTACACGCTGAGAGGTACTCGGCTATTCCACTCTTCACAAACAAACAGAACCATTCAGCAAAACTAATAGAGGAGACGAAAGCGAGTCTAGCATTTTTCCGAAAGAGGAATCCAGGTGCAATGGTACAAATCGTACATTTCCCTGATTCCTCTCGTTTCCCTGTGCATAAGCCAATATTCACCTTGGTGTAGGTTGGCTCCCGCCCAACAACGCTAAGACACTAAGTGCCGTGTAACATGAAAGCGGTAAATCTTGTATAAAAGAAGAAGGGCCCATGTATTAAAGGCAATCAGTTTCCAACAGCCTACGAGTGATCAGTGTGACCATAGGGATCATAGGATCCGTACTTGTACGTTATGGCTAAGTGGCTGGCACGCTACATACCAGGCTCAGCGGCGTTGGTTCGAGTCTTGGTGGTGCCGCTTGGTTTGTGGCGGGGGTTAGAGACGTAACGTAACCCTTTTAAGACAAGGCAAAGTCTACCCAGCGGTACCTGGGGGAATCTGAGGAAGGTGACAGGAAGGGTGTGTGAAAGCACCAGGATGTCCTACCCCACAACCACCCATTACATTTCCTGACCAAGGGCATGAAATCGGAGATCAGCACCGCCAGTTTTTTTCTGCCAAGGCTAGTGCTGATACCTTTACCTTTTATTTTTTACTTGTTGAGTCAGTACATATTAGAAATAAAGTATATTGTAACTCTAGTTTGATTCATTCCACATACCCTAGGAGATACCCCTCGGCCTCCTCCATCCAACCGAACCCAAACAACAACTACCTATTACAACCTTTACCATTTATTTTTTCCTTGTTGAGTCAGTACATAGTAGAAATAAAGTATATTGTAATTCTAGTTTCATTAATTCCACATACCCTAGGAGATACCCCTCGGCCTCCTCCATCCTACCGATCCAATTCAACAACTACCTATTACAACCTTTACCTTTTATTTTTTACTTGTTGAGTCAGTACATAGTCGAAATAAAGTATATTGTAACTCTAGTTTGATTAATTCCACATATCCTAGTAGATACCCCTCGGCCTCCTCCATCCTACCGATCCAATTCAACAACTACCTATTACAACCTTTACCTTTTATTTTTTACTTGTTGAGTCAGTACATAGTAGAAAAAAAGTATATTGTAACTCTTATCTGATTCATTCCACATACCCTAGGAGATACCTCTCGGCCTCCTCCATCCTACCGATCCAATTCAACAACTACCTATTACAACCTTTACCTTTTATTTTTTACTTGTTGAGTCAGTACATAGCAGAAATAAAGTATATTGTAACTCTAGTTTGATTAAGTCCACATATCCTAGGAGATACCCCTCGGCCTCCTCCATCCTACCGATCCAATTCAACAACTACCTATTACAACCTTTACCTTTTATTTTTTCCTTGTTGAGTCAGAACATAGTAGAAAAAAAGTATATTGTAACTCTTATCTGATTCATTCCACATACCCTAGGAGATACCTCTCGGCCTCCTCCTTCCTACCTCCGTCCTACCTATTACAACCTTTACCTTTTATTTTTTCCTTGTTGAGTCAGAACATAGTAGAAAAGAAGTATATTGTAACTCTAGACTGATTAATTCCACATACCCTAGGAGATACCCATCGGCCTCCTCCATTCTACCGATCCGATACAATAACTACCTATTACAAAAGGGGATGCACTTTCGTAAGTATTATTCCAGCCCAATCTGACTGCTAATTATGTTTTGTGTCTCTAAGCGGAAAGTCAGCTACATTTCTATCCAGAGATGATTCAGGCTTTCTTGGCAAGGTTCCCCTGTTCGTACCATACAAAGCACAGGAAACAAATTCTAGGTACACCAAGTAGACAAAATGCTAACCCCTCATTGCCGAAGATGATTATAGTCTAACTGCCTATTATTAGACCACGAAACCATTAGAAGTCCCCTACTTGTCTCACAATTGAGATCGGCCTATTTTTGGTTTCAGTGTGTACCCTACTACTGAAGTTGTCAACCCCTTTAAACTTTCCAACTGTTATATAGCCCGCAACCACCTACTCCTTTCCCATATACAAACCCCTTCGATTGCACTAGCTCTCTCTCTTACGCTAATTGATTAGGCGCTCTGCGCGCAGAGCTGTACTATATGAAGAAAAGGGTAGCTGGAAATTGGTCGACAAATTTTGTGTCCGGTTTTTGCCGGATTCCAGGTGAACTACTAGTCCGGTGAGAAAATAACTTTCATATTCGGATTCAGCATGTCTCCTTACCCCTAAATCAATTATCTCAATAGAATTCAAAAAATATTTTTTTTTGCCACTTAATTTGAAACCCCTCCCCCACCCTCAAATATAGGGCTACAGATCCCATCTTCGAACCTGACCTGTACTTTGACCCAAAGGATCCTCCTACCAAGTTTCATCAAAATATCTCAATCCCTTCGAGGGTTATCGTGCTCACAGACAGACGGACAGAAAGAAAACTTTTACGATGTCATAGGTATCCCTCCACTTACGTTTTGGGATCCCAAAAACCAAGCAATGGCGAAAGGCAGGGACTTCAAAAGCTTGTTATTTCAAAAGGGATCTAGGGATAAACTAAAACGCGGAATACGGTCTGTTGAGGCCGGTTTGACTAGCGTCTAATTTTGGTTTCCAAGCAAAAGAACTCGAGGAAGTTTTCCACTTCTCCAGAAGACGTCTACCATCAAACACATCCCTAGGATGCCGAGAGCACTGGACTCCAGAATAATTCCCTTCCAACGATATATAATACGATAGGGGCTTCATCTCGGAATCAAGTACAGTCCAATGAACCGAAGAACAAAAATAGACTAACGAGAAACGCGACGAAAGCAGAACTACATTCGGTAATGGAAAGGCATTCTAGCCGGATGTCGACAGCATCAAGCACCACGAATAGGCAACTGAAACTAAGAATACCCTCCTCACACACTGTCGAAGATTCATAACAGATAACACAAGGATGCGCAGTTTCAGCAGACAACATTTGAGAGATGTAACCTGTTTGGATTGTGAAAACATTACACATTACATGTTATGCATAACAGTCATTGCCAGGAGGAGCCGAAAAACAGCCGAAAGCATCTGCTGACTTTTTTGTTTGTCGTCATCAGCAGATGCTTTTTCGACGGTTTTTCGGCTCTTCCTGGCAATGCATGTTATGCCTAACATTTAATGCATAACGTTATCAAAATCGCAACAAATTACATCCCAAGTGTTGTTTGTTGAAAACTGCGCATTCTTGTCTTTTCTGTTATGAAACTTCTGACAGAGCAACGTCGTTACGGTTGAGAAAGATTTAATTTATTCATTACCTTGTTAGGATGACTAGGCTATAGACGGCTGCTTGGATTTCCTACTTTTTCCTTCTTCTTCTCTTTCAGTGTTCTTTCCTTTTTACCGACTTAAACTCAAGAAATATTTTGAGAGCCCTCATATTTGACAGCGCAAAACGGATACGTCAGCTGAATTTTATTAGAGCTACATTTCGGCCCTTCTTGGCAGGATCCTCTTCAGGCTCAAGCTGGAAAATGAACTTTTGGAAAAAGGAGGGCTGAAATGTAGCTCTAATAAAACTCAGCTGACGTATCCGTTTTGCACTGCCAAATGTGATTCGCAGTCAGCTTGGGCTAAAGGAATATTTAGCCCTCATGTTCGGGCTTTCAGTCGAAAGTATCGACTGCATGTCTATGATATTAAACCAGTATGTATTATTTGCAATGCAGTTTATGTTACCATAGTTTTTTTTTTGTAGAATAAAAATTATTAAAACTATAATTTAAGTAAGATTGTTTTCTCTTTTATTTAGAAATAGTATAGGTGACGAAAATGAAAAAATGTCATCGACTAAGGAAGGAGTCGAATCTCAAAAAGTATGAAAACAAATCTGGACCTAAACACGAAAAGACTGCAGCGTAAGACTTACCTGGTATGGTGGTTAGATCGGGACACTTCAGCACAACATCAGCATCGATGGATACGAACTGCTTGAGGACATCCCATTCAGCTCCCCGCAGAACCTGGAGGTCCCTAAAAGCAATCAATTTAATGCTAATTTAATACTTCATACTAATAAACACATGAATACCGTAGCTGTGTGCCTGCGGAATTTTGTGTCTTTCACTTTACGGGTAATAAAATTCATTCATTCATTCATTCAATGTCTCGGACATGTGCTATTGCCAACCGTTAAGCTAAGTAAACTGTGAAAATAGCCATACCTCCTGTAGACAGCCTAGTAAACAATTATGTTTGCCTACCTGATAGCTTGCATTCAGCAGATACTTGCAACCAAGATCTTTCTCTGATAAACATATTTTTTCAGCTCACATTAAATAGGTCGTTTGAAACTTCAATCACAGCTTATTAGGTTTTCAATTCTCAGAGCACAATTTCGCATGCGTTTAAAATTCGCTCCGGAAAAAGTAGAATATTTTCTACTCAAATCGGAACGAAATTATCGGACCGAATTCGCATGCGATGCGTCAAAATTCCGGAGCGGAGAAGGAAATTCGCACCGGACTGCGAAATTCGGACTGTTTGTGCACGCTACTTCAAGTTCCATCCGAATCGGATCACTCGTTCGAGAGTTATGAATGCAACAAGATTTCCGAACCCCCCTCAAACTCCTCCCACACTGCCCGGTTCTACTAATGGTACACCAAGGGCTTATGCCTGCCTTTAATCCTAAGTCTACTCCCGATCCTTCCACTCTAAAGGTCGGGCTTCACTACCCTGCAGACGACCCAGAATCTGGGGTCCAGATTATGTGAAGAGGTCCCAAACAGAAATCAAATCAAAGTCTTTTCAACAGTCCACTTTTGGGTATTTTTCAGCACTTCTGTCATTTTCTTAGATTTTACCACCTCAGCACAATAATTTCTCCAAGTTAAATGAAAACTACTTTCAAATTCCCGTTTCTTTTCACCCAGAATCCGGGAATCTGGTAGATTTTTCTACCAGATTCCCGGACGCGTCCGTGGTGTTTTCAGACCGTTTCAGACCTGTCTTCACTACCCATACCGATATCGAAGAAAACGGAACCCAGAATCCGGGCGAAAAATCTGGGTAGTGAAGCCCGACCTTAAGCGAGCCACAAGATTCCCGATACCTACCACCAGCGCCGTTATGACCTGAACCGAATTGTCTCGGACATGTAGTCTTTCATCATGTGACCTTGACGCCTACCAAATTTGATTCATATCAGATTCCTCGTTCGGTAGTTATGCATGCAACAACATTCCAGATTCTCCTCCCTCCACTCCCCCTAGATGACCCAAGCAAAGTCAAAGTTCAAAATCAATCTGGTCAGGTCCCTAACACGCCTGACAAGTTTCATCTTCCTGACCCATCTGGAAGTGCCCCAACGCACGATCGGCGGACCGACAGACAGACCGATGAAAAGCGATCGGTATATGGCACTTGAGGTGAAGGCTGCCCGTGCCATAAAAAATGCAAACATCTGGTCTGCATTAAAGGTTAAATTTAGGAGCCAAAATATGGCTAGTTCCATTTTATCAATAAATGCCAATGATAGACAACTAATTCTCACCTTTTCTGCGATGAAAATAAAACAAAATTTGAAGATCGAAAATAAAATATCGTGTTTCTAAAATGCTAATACTCGCCCATGATATGCACACTTGTCGAAGAATTGCATGTCTGGACTTACAAGAAGAGGATTCCTACTCAAATACCCGGGTATACGCCGCGACGCTAGAACGAAAGGACGTCGAACACACTCAAGTCTACCGACACGAATTCTTGAAGCTACTGGTTCATCACATACAAATTAGTCACACTCTTGTTCCCTCCCGAAAACAAGCATTAATCACACACGTCTAGACCATACTTTTGGCGAATTACTGCAATGTACACCACTAATCAGCAATTCTAGATCCCTCACTTCCATCAGAAGAAAACCCATTATTTTCTGCATCGACTTGCTGGCTATCAAAAACATCGCCAAAAACCGGTCGTTTAAAATCCGTAAAAGACAGAAGATTCTGTTCACCCGGTTTTTATCCCTAATTATCTCCCAGTTTCTGATTATAGCTGTTCCAGTACAAGCACTTTTCTAAATTGACACAAAAAACCTTAAATCTGAATTGTCCTCGATTTTTATGCATGAGTACACTTTGGCGGGAGTATGCAGAAACGGGTAATTACCTTGGTAATTACCTCACATTTTGTCAATTTTTTCATCGTTTATACTTTATCTTTTCCATTTAATGAAATAAACATCCACATCCCTCTCAATGAATATCCTTGAACATCACAAACTTTTTCTGTCTAAAAAAAAGTGCCTTGATGTGTTTATTTTTGTTCTATATTTCGTGTTTGATTACAGATTAAGTAGGCTCAAATTATAGTAATCTTGCCGAGTTTCTTAAAGGAGATGCATCATAAGCATTCTAGCACTTGCAACGTCTAGAACCCCCCCCCACCCAAGACCCAAGATGAAGACACGACTCGATCCGACCGCTGGGTCATCTAGTGGCGCGGGTCCGAAGTGCACGACATGGAGAGGCTGGGATCATAGTTTGACTTTGTATCTAACAAATTGTTTTTATTGTATCAGGCACATGGAAAATGTGTAGAACAAGAGCTGTAAGCTCATATGGCACTTGCAAGGGTTGAGATGTATTATTTGATCAAAAGTAATTTTCGACTGTGCGGTTCAGATGCGCACTTTAAGGGAGCTAGAGAAAAAGTATATTATCGTTGAACTTGGCTGTAATGATGCGCACTTTAAAGGCACGAGAAATTCATCTGCAAGGAAGACCCTTGAGGCAAAAACGATAGCAGGCACTTAGGGATCATTGATATATACGTATGATCAGAAGTATTTTTTTTCCCACTAATTTGCGCACTTTAAGGGTGCAAGAAATTATTTTTTTTGCAAAACCCTTGTGGGACAACTGATCAAGGGTTCAGATGTATCGTTTGATAAAAAGTACTTTTCGACCTTGCGGTTAAGATGCACACTTTAAGGGAGCTAGAACTTCATTTGTAAGCAAAACCCTTGAGGCAAAAATGATCATGAGCTCATGGGGATCATGGAAATGCATATTTTGCTTAAAAGTATTTTTCTTAATTTGCGGTCATGATTGGTACTTTAGGGAATGGTCAGATTTGAAAAATGGCGATTTCTAAGCCAATCTTGTCGAATTTCTAATATTCCAGCCAAATTTCATCGTCCTAGCACATCTGGAAGTACCTTAATTCGCGATCACCGGAATTCCGGACCCGCCCCTCAAACTCCCCCCACAGTCGCCGGAGCCAATCCGGTACAGTTTTGACTTGTTTGTTATTCCCACAAAGTTCCATCCCGATCTCTCCAGTCCAATCCGGTCACGTATCCCCCCCCCCCAATTGTTGTCGGATCCGGTCCGGACATGAAAAAGATCACCACAGGCTCTGTTCAGTTATTAAATTTCACTCGAACCCGATCACCCGTTCCAAAGTTACGCATGGCTAAATATTCCGGATTCCCCCTCCCTCCGATCCCCCCACGACTATCGGATCGAGTGAATTTTTATTGACAAGTCAGTTTGATCGGGTCCCTGATACACCTCCCAAGTTTCGTCGTGAAAATCCCCAAAACTGTCATCACCAGAATTCCGTGAAACTCCCCTCCACCCCCCCCCCCCAAGTGTCCGGGTCCAGTCCAAACGTGTAAACAAATTATCTGGAGCAGATTCTTGTTCTTCCCAGCAAGTTTTACTCCGATCCCTCCACTATAACCGTTTCTCGAGATTTCCGGTCTTCCCCCACCCCAATTCCCCCATAGATGTCGAATCCGGTTCGGACTTCAAATGGAACATCAGAGATATGTCATTCATTCAGATATTAAGTTTCATGCCAATCCGATCCCCCGTTCGAAAGTTACACAACACTCAATTTTCCATATTCCCCCGCACTGCACCACAGATACAAACCCCTTTGACCCTCGAATGCACTAGCTCTTTCCAATGTTAACAGAGTGATCCGATGCAAAGAGTGACGTCACGCCGCGCGCAGACCTACTAGTGTAAAGAAAGGGGTAGGGGTTTTACAAAAACTACTAAATTTTCCGGATTCCCCCGCCCTCTACTCCCTCCACGGAGGTCGGATCGGGGAAGTGATTATTTGCAAGTTAGTTTGGTCGGGTCCCCGATATGCCTGCCAAGTTTCATCGTCCTAGCACATCTGCAAGTACCCTAACTCGCGATCACCGGACCGACCGACCGACAGACAGACCGACCGACGGAAAAGTGATCGGTATATGGCACTTGAGCGAAGCTGCAAGTGCCATAAAAATCAAACTAACTATTTGCATTATCGATTTCTTTGAGTATTTTATTTTCTGTTTTTTCTTGATAATTCCCGAAGTCCAAAGAATTAAGGATGTAAACCAGAGCACAATAAACAAACACCGTAAATTATACTAAATGCGTTATAACGATTTCTTAGAGATTTTGAAAGTAAGCAAAATAATATTCAGCTTCCGATACCAAAAATTGTAAAACTAGCCGAGGGTTTTTACTTCTGACATATCTAAACGTCCACAGGGGGATATACATCGTTGTTTTAATCCTCTTACACGCCCCTTGATCTTCTCGAAGATTCTAGTATAGCTCTGACCCGCATCGGGAGATCAGTGAATATTTAATGAGTAATGGCGAGTTGACGAACTTGTTTTCAAGAGTGAAAGTAATTTGTGGATTACCTTGGATACCATGGAGATTTTGGAGAAACCAAAGGTAACTTGGTGTTCGTAAATATTCGACCCATCGTAAAATGATAGTGTGTCCTACCTTCTCGGCCCACATGAATCAACTACTTTAATCTTTATGCAACTGTTTGTGAATCTTGTAGTTGTCTAGAATTTTTATACTTACTCTTCAGTTTTGAAGGTTTCAAACAAATAATTCACCTCCACTCTCCGATAGCAAACTCTGTTAATAATGAAGGTGGTCAGGATAAGTTTTTCAATCCCCACAAGAAGTTACTTCGGTGAAATTAATATAATACTTGATGGTACAAGTCTTGAGCGGAAAAAAATATTTAATCCTGTGTTCCCCCACCCATCTTTTCTACCATTTAAAGCATCTGTGCCAGTAAGTGTGCTTTTTTATTCTTTTGCGTAATTCCCGTTGTGTATTTCAGTGCACTCTTCACTCAAATTGTAATGTCTTTGTCAAAATGTTATAGTTTGATGAGGATCAAACCAAACGACTGTTTGAGTTTCAATAGAGACGTTCACTATCGCTAGTGGTGCTAGTTTCGCTGCTATTGACAGTGTGTAAGTTATTTCAAGGCTTGGCGCTACTCCCTAGTATTATTTTGTCCCACGGGGTTTCTTAAAAGCTCAGTATGTTTGATAGTGCAAATAGTTCTGAACATTCTAATTTAACAGTTTCCGAAAAAAAGAGGACTCTAATTTCACGAACAAGACTTTTAGCTAGCAAAAACAGAAATGAACATGTTTCCATCAGATTCTTAAAGCAAACAAAATAGTATCTTCTTCAGTAATGTAGACCGCTTCCGACAGCAAATGCTCCACTTCGACCTCTTCTTTAATCGCACTAATGTTAGCCTGGTCTAGACATGAAACCAATGTTGCCACTGGTCACAGAATTTTCGATTTTTCACAGATTTTCAACTTATTCGACACAGCGAGCCAGAATTCTGCGATCGGTTCCTTACTAGTAAATACAAAAATGAAGCAAAAAGTTAGGCACACAATTATGAAGACGATACAGCGAGATTTATCGTTAACTTTTGGTAAAAAGTACCCATTTTCACCAGAATGTCACAGGTTTTTTGGCGGCCAAAAGTCGCTGGTTCTGTCAGAGGAATGTGGCAACACTGCATGAAACAGCTGAATCTCCTCGACATTACGAAAACACTTCAGTATCAAACATTAACTCAAATTACAAGTAATTAAAATATAGGCTACTTACGACTGTGAGTCTGAGAAATCGTTCGCCGCAGGGAGATGCAATAGCCCTTTGTGACTGCATAACAAGGTCTCATTGAGGAGGGACTCTGGTCGACTGTGTCTCGTCGGATCTCTAAAAAGTAAAAATAAGAGCTGAAATGGTCAAGGGTAGATGGTTGTTCCCAGTCCCACCGTCTAACTCCCCCGCAGTCAGGCCCGTATCCAAGAATTTATTTCGGGGGGGGGGGGTGCACGGGTGGGACCAGAAAGTACAAATAAGACATAGATCAGAGGTTAAAGCCTACAAAAAACGATTACTTTTGCGAGTTTCGGGGGGGGGGGTCGAACCCGCTAACCACCCCCCTGGATACGTATTTGACAGTGCAAGACGGATACGTCAGCTACATTTTATTAGAGCTATATTTCGGCCTTTCTTGGCAAGGACCTCTTCAGGCTCAAAACCGCTCAAGCTGGAAAAACGAACTTGTGGAAAAAACGAACTTGTGGTTTTTTTTCCCACAGGTTCGTTTTTCCAACTTGAGCGGTTTTGAGCCTGAAGAGGACCCTTGCCAAGGAGGGCCGAAATATAGCTCTAATAAAATGTAGCTGACGTATCCGTCTTGCACTGTCAAATATGATTCGCAGTGCCCGGCTCTGTAAATGGCAAATCTAGAGATTCTGGCATGCCCAAAAGTATTATTAAATATATTATTAATCTATTATACTATTATTAAACTATTATTAATAAAAAAAATTATTATTAAATTTTATTCGACTACACAGTTGGAAGTCTCATAACAGATAGCACGGTTTCAACAGATACCACTTAGGATGTTAGCTGTTATGCTTTTCAAACCTTAAGCATTAACAAGTTCTGCATAGAAGAAGAGCCGAAATACCGTCGAAAAACATCTGCTGACTTTTTTATTGTCATCATACGAAAAAGTCAGCAGATGATTTTGGGCGATTTTTCGGCTCTTCTTGGCAATGCTATAACGTTCAATGCATAACGTTTGCAAAACCAAAATAGATAACATCCCAAGTGTTATCTGTTGAAACTGTGCATCCTTGTTTTATCAGGTTCTCTTTAATTTGAAAAATACTTCTTAACAATAAATATCGATCAATGGGGGCCGGCAGAGATACGAGCTCGTCAGCTGGGCCCCATTTTACACACTTTTATACACGACTTTAAATCTTTTATGAAATTTCCAACAGTGTAATAAAGCATTATTTAGTCATAGTCATTGTAGCCATTATTTATTTACTATCTCGGATCTTATTCGTATAGACCGAGAATAGAATTTTTTTAAATTATTTGGCCAATCCAGTCATAGGTAGCCTATGGCTACTTTCTGGCTATGGCTATTTTCTCTTTATTTATACCTCGTTTTACATTATTACGTAATTTATATAATTTTTTCGACTAATCTAGCCGTAGTCATTGTAGCTATTAATCGTTCATTATCCCTTATTCAATTCAATTAAATTCAGTACAATCTAAAACACATAACGGACAAGCCGACGGGTTGTTTTTGCGTCAAAACATAACGTCATAACACAACAATCTACATAATAATAATAATAATATATTGCAAAAACAGAAGGCCACAAAGCCTCTACAAAGTTCTCTTAAAACATTCAGCGTCATACATACAAGTATATATAACTTTGCGAACAGAACCCAACCTACACCGAGAACAGAACAAAATGTAAATGTTTATTTGACAAATTTAGACATAGCTGTTATGGCTGCTTCTCAATATACATTGAGAAGTATGATCGAAGTAGAAATTCAAACGGTAGCTTCATCACCACTAGCAAATACATACAAATGTTTATAAAAGTTTGTATTTTGTGTTAGAACTTTATCTTTTCGGTAAATGATTAGAGTAGATTATGTTTAATACAAAACAAACGCACAACATTTGTCTGCATCACCTGCAGGGTGATCACCCTACCTCACATCTATTTACTAATGAAGAATAAATCCTACTACTAATGAAAATAAATACTATACTAACAATACATTTCTAATTACTAAAACAAATACTAAACAAAATAAAAGAAGAAAAGATATACTGTGTCAGGGGAAACTGTGTTCTGATTTACTGCAAAGCATCTTCCAGACCATTGACACGCAGGGAGAAGGCCCCTTCGCAAGCAACTTCTAAAGTTCCCCCTTTCCAACTTTCGAACAAGAAACCCATCTCCCTTTTTGCCGGGAAATAACTCCGTGACCAATTTCTACCAATCCTTGTTTTCATACCGGGTCTCAGGTCAAAATAGTGTAAATTCAGCAGGAACTGGAACCGTCAGGTCCCTGACTAGGACTCCCGTAAGACTCGTTATCCTCCTGGATCCACTCTTGGAAGCCGTGTAAGAAGTCCAGTGTATCCTCCACTACACCTGGAGCTAAGGTCCTGAGATGAGAAAATGAGGTCCCCTGAGACCTCAAACGGTCGACGTTTGTTGAACTTTACGGCGGCGAGCTGCTGTCAAAGTTTTTGCGGTAATGAAAACTAGAATATGAATCTGACTCCACACCGGGAGTTACAGCTAGGGTGGTTTGTGTATCGTTTGACATTCTACCAACGAATGATAGTTCCCAAGGGGGCACAAGACTGTGTTTTCCCTACAAAAGTTGATTTGAATATTTATCCTCATCCTGAATTATGTCTTGCAGCCAAGTGACACATAGCCTATATAAATACACAATGATGTTTAAAATATTACCTTAGAAACATAATATGAAAAAAAAAAAAATAGAAAAATAATACCGGAAACCTAAGAATCAAACAGTATTAATGCATCGACAAAATTTCAAATTCAGGTGTTTTATAAACGCTCTAGTGCCATGTATCTTTTGTTGTAGTTGTTTTTGTTTATAGAGTAATTTACTTATATTTTTGTGAGTGTTGTCGTGACTGTTATTACTTGTTCCTATCTGTAACAGCGACAAGCTTTTAACTTACCGCTTTTTTTGAAATAATAAACAAATAAATATAATGCTGATAAAGGCTTCCTGCCTCCTAGTTCACTAAAAACGCAAAAAAGTTCATCTAGAAACAAATTTTATTACCAGAAATCCAATGCATGTCGTATTTTTTTTTATTTTTTTTTAATTCGTCCCTGTACCGACTAGATCGTCTGGTAGGGATTTCCGCGAGGCGGCCCTTCCCAAATGCCCGGCGGCCGAAATCTCTGTCAAAGCTTGAATGAACAAGTTTGAAACGATGAGCCCTATAGCTCTGAATAATACACATCACTCGTTCGAGGGTAATGCATGTCACAAGCTTTCCTGGACCTTTCCGTTCCAACTCCACCCACACTGCCCGGAACCGGTCCCGTTCTTTAAATAATATATCTAGAGCTTATGCTTGTCCTTCCCGCCAAGTCCCTTCCCGATCCCCGCACTCCAAGCGTGCCCCAATATTGTTGGTAACCCCCCCCCCCCCGAGCTCCCACCGTATAGTTGCCGGATCCAGTCCGGACCCGAAACGAAACATCTGGTCCTTGTCACCTATCAAGTTTCATCCTGTTCGGAAAGCTGTTTCAAAATTCACGCGTTCCACAAGATTCCGACCCCCCACCCCCCCCTGGATGGCTGGATCCGGGAAGTGACCAATCCCAAGTCAATCTAGTCAGGTTCCTAGCATGCTGACAAGTTTCATCCTCGTAGCCCATCTGGAAGTATTCCTCCTTCCTCGTGTGCCACAAGCTATCCGGTACCCCCTTCAAGAGTTACCCATGTCACAACTCACAAGGTATACCCATCAGTTATCCATGTCACAAGGTATACCAATCGCTTTTCGGTTTTCCGGTGATCACATGTACGACAAGACGGGCTAGGACGACGAAACTTGTCAGGAACATCAAGGATTTGTGTTAGATCAGAAGTTAACTTACAAACCACACATAGAGGAAGTCACTAAAACCTTTTACCGGCGTTGCACAATGATGCAGAGACTGGCTGGTACAAAATGGGGATCATCTGACAAATCCCTCCTGCTGTTCTACAAACAATACATGAGAGCAAAGCTGGAGTATGGAATCGTCATCTACGGCAACTGTACATAGCAACTGAGAAACCAACTAGAGACGTTACAAAATTCAGCCCTTCGCCTTGCCCTTGGAGCTAGAAAAACAACGAAAATTACATCTCTTCTATCGGAAGCTGGTATCCCTACAATTCAATCTAGGAGACAATTACTGCTCATCCGTTACTTCACGAAGATTGAGTACACACCCCATCACCTTCTGCATGACCCTCTGTGGCAACGAACTAATTGTCCCATCATACAAGAACTGAACAAGTACCGCTTCCCCATGGACCAAGCATCACCTGCGAGACAAGTGGAAAGGAGAAAAATAACAGAAAAAGTACCCACAACCCCCCCTTGGAAGATGTACCATGCCGAGATAAAATGTACATTTATGGATAAACAGAAGTCCCAAATCTCCCCTGACGAAGCTAAACACCACTTTAGCGTACTGGAAACTCAAATACACGCAGGACATGGACACATATTTGTTGATGGGTCACTGACTGACTCAGCTTGCGGCAGTGGAGTATACATGAAAGAACTGAATCTAGTGGTACTTGAGAAACTCCCCTCCCAATATTGTATCCTAACAGCAGAAATAAACGCGATCACCTTAGCCCTTGAAACGGTCGAAAAATGTGCGCTCTACAACAAGAACATTGTCATCTTCTCCGACTCCCTCTCTGCATTGCAACTATTGAAGCAGAAGAACTTCACGACGGTTGACATCGACCTCCACCATCTTGGAACAATCATTGAAAGGATCAGAACAAGAGGACCAAAAATTACTATCCAGTACATACCAAGCCACCTCGGTATCGCCGGAAATGAGAAGGCTGATGAAGCAGCTAGAAATGCCCTATCACTCCAGTGCGTTTCGAAGAGACCACTCAACATGAGGGATGCAATACGCTCCAGATTGTCAGCTGTAGGACTTCCTACAAACCCACCGAAGGTATCCCCATTCCCGGACAAGAGATGCAGCAAAATGTACTACCGAATCAGGACTAACGCATGCAACCTAAACCATACTGCCTTCCATTATAAGTCAAAAACATCGGATGGATCGACGGTAACATCTCCCCTCTGCAGATTCTGTAAGAAAGCCAACGAAAACCTGGACCACCTTATCTTAGCTGCACCAGTGGAGCAGTAACCCCCTATCAAGGAAACATCAAGGCTAAATTTGTGAAGCTGAAACTAAACCCATCGACAACAACACTTGGTTCCGCAAAAATCAAACCAGAAGGGGAAGTTGAGATCTTCAAAACCTTATTCCAATTTATTGCAGCCCTAGACATCGAAGACGCAATTTAACCTAGACAACCAAGAAGAAGAAAAGGCCGAAGTGGAGCACCTGCTGTCCGAAACGGTCCAAAACTACAGAAGAAGATATGGCCAAATTGACCTGAAATCGTCATTTGTAGGATCCGACCATCTAGGGGGAGTGGCCGGATGGGGAATCCGGATCTTCTAGGTAACAATCTGAATGAAACTTGACACACAGATAATCCATTTCAAGTCCGGACTGAACCCAGCAACTGTGGGGGGAGCTGGAGGGGGTACCAGGAATTTTGTGGAATTTTGTGGCACGCGAATCAGGGTACTTGCAGATGTTCTAGGACGATGAAACTTTTCAGTCGTATCAGGGACCATACCGGTTCGGCCTGTCAGTTTTCATTTCCTGTATTCGACCACATCCAAGGAGCAATGGAGGAAGGGGGGATCCGGAACGCATATCACTTTCGAATGGGTTATCCGATTTGGATGGAACTTGATAATTGACCAGAGCAGAAGTACCAGACGTTCATTTTTACTTTCAGACAGGATTCGGAAACTGTGGTGGGAGTTGAAGTGGGTGTACCGAAAATATTGCGGCACGCTTAGAGTGGAGAGATCGGGACCGAACTTGGCGCACCGGACCGAATCCGCGCACTGTGAGGGTGAGTTTCAGGAGAGGGGGGGGGGGGGGGTCCATGAAATCTTAAGACATGCATTACTCTCGAGACAGTGATCCGGTTCAGACGGAACGGTTGTATATGGCAACGTTTCTTCCCAATATTTCTTAAGCACCTTTTGTATTCAAAAATGCCAAAATACGTTTTAATATGTTTTTATTTAAATATCCGTCACCGGCTGCACCTCGTAATTTTGGATGAGGATAAGTATTCAAATCAACCTTACCCGGAATATTGGGGAAACACGGTCGGTAAATTGGGAAAACGAACTCCAAAGACAGTACAGAACTTTCATCGCTCGGGCATTAGATTGCAGATTTTCCACTCATAAACTTTTGGATCAATTTTTGGGATCCCAAAACGTAAGTGGAGGGTTACCTATGACATCGCAAAAGTTGTCCGTCTGTCCGTCCGCCCGTCCGTCTGTAAGCACGATAACTCTCGAAGGTAACGAGATATTGTGATGAAACTTGGTGTGAGGATTATTTGGGTCAAGAGTAAGGTCGAGTTCGTAGATGGGCTCTGTAGCTCTACATTTAGGGGTGGGGGAGGGGGTTTAAATTAAGGGACAAACAAAATACTTTTAAACAGCCAATGTGATAGTCGATTATGGGGTGAGAAGACATGCTGAAAACGATACCATTTTTTCGCCGGACAAGTGGTTCGCCCGGAATCCGGCCAAAACTGGAAAGTTTGTTAAAAGTAAAAGTTTGTTTGAAGTTGATTAGATGTTCGATTTAGGGGTAAGAAGACATGCTGAACACTTAAGTGAAAAGTATTTTCTACCCGGACAACTTGTTCGCCCGGAATCTGGCCAAAACCGGAAAATTTCTTAAAAGCAAAAGTTTTATTTGAAGTTGATTAGATGTTCTTTATTGGGATAAGGAAATACGCTGAATTCGTTTCTGAACTTTATTTTTTTTGCTGGACAAGTAGTTCGTTTGGAATTCGGCCAAAACCGGAAATTTGGCAGAAGTAAAGCAGGAAGTTTCGATCAGTGTCGTCAAAATGGATATGGCTTAGAGAGGTGTATCTGAACTTGGTTTTCTCAGATGATTAGCCTGGCGAAGACAAGACCCAATCGTCTGGATTAAATATTAAATTTTTGGATCCCATAAACCTTTGATCTTGTTACTATACCTGTCACAGATGCTGATAGTGAGAAAACGGGGACTTTCAGAAACTGAAGCGCTGAACTGGAATATGGCAAACTGTTACCTCGATTGATACTATAGGGAATGTAGCTTACAGCTTATGAGCAACTTAGCTTTCAGGCTTGTTTTAGTAACCAACTATCTGCGTTGCATCAATCGCGCTGCCAGACGAGGGGTTACTCACTCGGTCGGCACCACTGTAAAGCACCGCGTGGGCACCGACTGTGAACCGTGGTCAGCGGCTGGGCACTGACAAGACATATTTTGGGAGTGAGCAGCCCCTCGCTCCCAGATCAATAATCGATGACCGCGGTGAGCCGCCCCTTTTCCCTGGTTCTGCAAAAACGATTCCGCCATGCATCTGGCAAGACACTACGCGCAAAAAAGCGCGCGAACTCCAATCCATCATGAGACGCTGTCGACTTCACGTTGTGAAATCGAATTTCCAGGATTCGCGAAAAAGGACGCAAAAACCCACGTCGAGTCCGCGCCAATCCCCGAGTCCCTCCTACTACAATCTGGTGATCCGTCAATGTGATTACAAGCACCAACAAAAAAAGCGCGGAGAAAGAAAGCGCTGTGCGGAAAAGATAACTCCTAGGATGCCTCACAAATTGTCTCCCCATATTATACAACTTGTGTAATCACTCGCAGAAGAAAAAAGAAATCCAGCATTCTAGAAGAAGAGGATAGGATCCAAGGATCAAAGCACATCCACAGTAGCTCGTGCGCCCCTTTATCTGAATCACTACGAATTCCCTACCACATGCGTAGGGATAAAGCATTCAAGAGAAGTTACATGCATGACATATAATCCGAGTGAAGTATTTTGGGATCCCAAAACGTAAGTGGAGGGATACCTATGACATCGCAAAAGTTGTCCGTCTGTCCGTCCGTCTGTAAGCACGATAACTCTCGAAGGGATTGTGATATGTTGATGAAACTTGGTGCGAGGATCCTTTGGTCAAAGTACAGGTCAAGTTCGAAGATGGGCTCTGTAGCCCTATATCTGAGGGTGGGGGAGGGGTTTCAAATTTAGGGGCAAATATTTTTTTTATTTCGAAAGCTATTAAGATAGTTGATTTACGGGTAAGGAGACATGCTGAATCCGAACATGAAAGTTATTTTCTCACCGGACTAGTAGTTCACCCGGAATCCAGATAAAACCGGACAAAAAATTTGTCGACCAATTTTCGGCTACCCCTTCTCTTCGCAGTAGTATAGCTCTGCGCCTGGATGAGGCGCAGAGCGCGTAATCAATGAATATCTACGAGAGAGCTAGTGTAATCGAAGATCGAAGGGTTTGGTATATGGAAAAGAGTAGGTGGTTGCGGGCTATGTAACAGTTCAGTAGTAAGGTAGGCTACACACTGAAACCAAAAATAGGCCAATCCCAACTGTGAGACAAGTAGGGGACTTCTAATGGTCTCATGGTCTAATAATAGGCTGTTAGACCATAATCATCTTCGGCAATGAGGGGTCAGCAGTTTTGTCTACTTAATTAGTGTACCTACAATTTGTTTCCTGTGTTTTTTATGGTACGAACAATTTGGTACCACGTCTATCACGAAAGACATGGACTCGTAAGTAAGAATCGGTTGCTAGAATCTTTGGTGATGCGGGGTTGCCAACTTTCGCTAGTTGGTATACCTTATATTTTTTGCCAGTGTATCTCATGGCAAGAACGATACGGTACCATGTCTATCACGGAGAGATGGACTTGTAAGTAAGAATCGGTTGCTAGAAGGGCTTCGTGAGGGGCTTGAAACTTTAAACTTTGATCTGTTTCTAAATATTACAAGTAAAAAGGATTGATCTATCTACATTATATATTAGATTTATGGGATCCCATCGACACCTTTGGTCCTGTTTAACTAAGGTTGCGTTCCCCAGAATTTCTCACAAGTTACGATGACAAGAGGAGGAGTTGGCTTTTTGGGATCCCAAAACGTAAGTGGACGGATACCTGTGACTTCGTAAGAGTTGTCCGTCTGTCCGTCCGTTTGTAAGCACGATAACTCTCGAAGGGAATGAGATATTTTGATGAAACTTGGTGTGAAGACTCTTTGGGTCAAGGGAAAGGTCGAGTTCGTAGATGGGCTCTGTAGCTCGACATTTAGGGGCGGGTGAGGGGTTTTAAATTAAGGGGTGAACAATTTTAAGGGGTAAGAAGACATGCTGAACATGAATATGAAAACCATTTTCTTGCCGGACAAGTACATCGCCCGGAATCCGGCCAAAACTGGAAAGTTTGTTAAAAGTAAAAGTTCTATACAAATTTGATTAGATCTTCGATTTAGGGGTAAGAAGGCATGCTGAACATTTATATGTAAGTCATTTTCTTGTCGGACAAGTAATAGTTCGCCCGAAATCCTTCCGAAACCGGACAATAAAGTAAAAGTTTTATCTGAAGTTGAAAAGATGTTCGATATAGGGGTAAGATGATACGCTGAATTCGTGTTTGAGCTTTTGCTTTTGCCGGACAAGTAGTTCGTTCGGAATCCGGTCGAAACCGGAGATTTGGCAGAAGTAAGGCAGGAAGATTTTGATCAATTTCGTCAAAGTAGATATGACGTATAGCCTAGGGGCAAATACACACATGGTGAATCCATATCTGAACTCGGTTTTCTCCGATGACTAGCCATTGACCTTCTTCTGTTTCTAAATCTTAATAGTAAAAATGTTCAAGTAGTCTGGCGAAGACCGGACATCTACAAGACCAAATTAGCTACAAGGCCCTTAGAAATACAGTATGAAAAATTTAAATAACAGAAAAATAATACCGGAAACCTTAGAATCAAAGAGTAGGCTATGAAGTTATTCAGAACTTCGTTGCATCCAAAAAATTTCAAAATCGGGTGTTTTTAGAAACGTTCTAGTGTTATGTATCGTTTGTTGTACTAATTGTGTTTGTTTATAGAGTCACTTACTTATCTTTTTGTCAGTGCTGTCGTGATTATTAATTGTTAGGCTACTATCTGTAATAGCTTCTTAACGCAAATATGTTCATTTAGAGACAAATTTTACTACCAGAAATCAAACTAAACCAACGCTGTCTACGGAATTTCGAGACCGAAAACATGTCGTCCAGATGCATTTTATCTATAGCTTTTTTAATTCGTCCCTGCATCGAATACATTTTCCTACATTTTCGTCTCTTAGGAATTTCAGCCGGACAGCCCTTCCAAATGCCCGACGGCCGACATATCTGTCAAAGCTTGAATCATCAAGTTTGAAACGATGGCCCCCTCTAACTTTGAATAATACAAATCACCCGTTCTAGGTACATAGATAGATAGAAAGTTTATTTTCAAAATCGGCTTTCGTGGTTACACAACCAAATTTGCGATTATTATCAAAAAACGGAAAAAAAACAACTCTGGAATAAAACTTTGTTTCTAATGTTTTGAATAGTCTTCCGACTACATGTTTTTTAGGAAATTCTAATGTCTCATACCTAGCTTATGCGGATGACATTTTTTTAATTAGTCGTACCCGGAAGGGGCTTTCAGATTCTGTTAGTTTTGTTGCTTCTTCTTTTTCCACTACTGAACTTTCTCTGAATGTTGACAAATGCGAGTTCCTCTCCTTTAACGTTAAGTCTGCTTCCAGATCATCACTAACTTGTCTAAGCTTTTCTATACCTTTGGTTGAATCTATTAGGTGGTTGGGAATCTCGATTACTAGTATTCTACGGTCACTTCGTTCGCGTACAGTTTCTGACGCTAAGCTTAAGCTCCAGATCGGTTACTCCAAAATTGTTGCTAACAGAAGTAAATATAAC
This sequence comes from Branchinecta lindahli, assembly GCA_023053555.1. Taxonomy (NCBI): domain Eukaryota; kingdom Metazoa; phylum Arthropoda; class Branchiopoda; order Anostraca; family Branchinectidae; genus Branchinecta; species Branchinecta lindahli. The sequence goes on along the minus strand of JAKZAO010000009.1, from coordinate 30,800,101 downwards.
CGTAAAGCGCTAGCGAAACTGTACTCGACCTATTGTGACCACTCTGTTTTATTTTTATGGCACTTGAGCCTACTCAAGTGCCATATAGCGATCGTAATATCTGTCGGTCTGTCCGGGTTTTGCTAGTTTGGGCACTTCCACATAAGCTAGGACGATGAAACTTGGCAGGCTTATCGCGGACCCGACCAGATCAACTTACAAATAATGACTTTCCCGATCCGACTTTCCCCGGATCCGGGAGTCCGGAAAACTAATAACAAGGGCAGCGAAAAAGAGCAAAAGAAAATGTCCACAAGTGGGATCTATCCCGCATCGCCAGTTTCGAAGTTCAATTCTATACCATTACACCACGGGAGGTTACTCCTGAATCGAACGCAAGAATATTTACAGTTTACGGATCAAAATAAGACCGACTAGTTCGGACACCTGCTAGTTCGGACACATTCACAGAAGCTAGGACGATGAAAGATTAACTAGAAATAATCATTTCCCCGATCCGGCTATCGTGGAAGGATCGGAGGGATGGGGAATCCGGAAACTAGCAACATGCATAACTTTGGAACAGGTAATCGGACAGGGATGAAACTAGAGAATAATTGTCAACATTCAGTTTGAATAGTTGTGCAGACGCAACAATCACTTCCCGGAGAACTAATAACAAGGGCAGCGAAAAAGAGCAAAAGAAAATGTCCTCAAGTGCGATCGATCCCGCATCGCCAGTTTCGAAGTCCAATGCTATACCAATACACCACGGGAGATTACTATTAAAGTCAAATGCAAGAATGGGTACAGTTTACGGATCAAGATAAGACCGACTACAATCGAAATTATTTGACGGTCTCTTCCGGTTTTGCTAGTTCAGACACATTCACAGAAGCTTATTTAGTATAGTGTATAATAAAATTATATTCGACTCGGTACATAACTCCCAAGCAAACAACTACCGCCAACACTTTCCTTTTATTCTCGCAAGTGCCATATGAGCTTTCAGCTCTTGTTGTCTGGGTTGTTTCCAATTTTTCTTAAAAAAGATATCCGAGCTCTCCGCTCCGCATATTTCCGGTACTTGAGATTTTTACTTTATTTGCCGCCGTGGTATAAGAACAGAAAAATTATCCAGAATTTTAGTGCTCCGGATGTAACGGCAAAGCTGGCCTTGCTGCACGAGGGGCTGTCCGAGTCTGCAATTTCAAACCTTGAGCCTTTTCATGGTCTTCTCCAGTGTTTTTCTCGTAGTTAAGTTGTTTTTCGTTATCTTTGGTTTCTTTTTGTTTCTATAAGTTCATTACTCCACTTTTTCTTGTTTGTTGTAGTGGGTTACAAATAAATTATTATTATTATTATCTGGCGTGTTTTGTAGGTACAGAACAGAGTCTGGGTACCCTAGAACTTCTCATTCGTTCCGGTCATTTCTAACGTTTTGTTAGGGGGAGCGAGGATTTGGGAGTGGAGAGGGTGGATACCATGGCTGAACCGAAGTCGGTGCTTAGCTCTTTTCTGCGCTCCTGTAGTGTTTTGAGGTTAGAACGTTTTCAACGGTGGACGGAAAGGTGGGCTGATGCCTGACGTAACATTGTATTCTAGGGGGTAGCGATGTGGCATCATGATTGTTCGATCTGCCAATTGAGCTTCAAGAGCTGGGGCACACCCGGAAGACCCCAACCTAGTCCAACCAGATAATCAAAATAAAAATTTATGTGTGTGGCGGCGACATGATACGGACCCAATTTTCATTCCCGCTTCCTCCGGAAAATATATGAAGTGGGGAAGGGTTCAAGTCAGAAGAATACAGATGGTTTGATTAAAGAGCCGGGCACGAATGCGATAGTGGCAGCAAATTTCCTCGCCGGGAATCCGGGATAAACATACAAATGTTTAATTAGTCCCAGGAATGGTACCGTGAGAATGGAAATGTTTGATTTGAGAAAGTGCAAAATTGTCCGGACCCAACTCGTAAACTTTTCAAAGAAATTATGAAATGAATTTAAATTCCAGGACACGGTTTCGGTTCTTTTTACGACACTTCAACAATGGGGAGCATTCTTTTATTGAATTATTTAATGAAACTCGACCAGCTGGGCCAGGAACAAGTAGGCCTATTGGTACAACAAACAGGAAACAAGACCAAAGGTCTCGGTGAGATCCCAAAAAGTTTTACTATACGATTCTAGAATCTGGAAATATAGCTGTAAGAAAATGTAGCAAACGTATCCGTTTTGGATGGTCAAATATGATTCGCAGTCAGCTTGGGCTGAAGGAATATCTAATCTGGACGAACTACGCGTCGGAAATTCCCAATGATCCGGTGAACACGGAAATGTCTGATCTGAGAAAACTCAACATAACTCTACCTTCTAGGCGGAGAATGCGTTATTTTTATGCTGAATTATTAATTAAAACACTACAAGATTTCGGTGGTTTATTACCGTGGTAAATGAAAAAATAATAATAATAAGGAAATATTTAATGAAACAAGATCAGCCAGGCGAACAAACAATGGCTCATGACTAACAAACAAACAAGAAACAATACCAAACTGTCTGTGAGACCCCAAAAAACTCACTCAATCGAACGTTATGCCTTCCGCACAAGATTCCGGATTAACATCTATTATATTTCCAACCTTCAGGTTAGGTTTTTGTTTTTTCCATGAGGCACCACCATGAATGAATGAATGAATGAATGAATGAATGAATTTTATTGACCCACTGCACTACAAGGACTAGTGGAGTATAATAATTATTTTATTTTTAGTTTTTTAGGCCTTGCGGATCTAGTCTTTTATAAGTTGTGGACTGAAAGACAAAAGTGCTCCTCAGGCGAGATTTGAACCCAGGACTTTCGCCTTTCGAGTCACTGCTTCACCAGTGAGTTGAAGAGGGGCTTGTGAACGGGGCTTATTTATTTGGTAGATAGCAAGTCATTGTATAGGTACAGGTCAGATAAATTAAGTTATTTCATATTTTATTAGATTTATAGGGTACGTAGTTGTTGTTATTATAGTAAAATTTTTAACAAGCACTGCATGTTCGAATGTTTGTTCTCCACAGTGCTTTTATAGTGTATTTGTATTTTTGTATAAAATTAAAACACTTGAACTTGAACAAAGTTTGCAAACCACTACATCCTATCTCTAATCGAGACTAGAGTATGTCCTGTACGTCCAAATTCCATTCAAAAGTATACTTCTGGTTTATGTCCCGTGTATATATTACACCAACGTATTATCTATTTTTCGTCCGTTAATTCTGGACAAAAGTCGAAGTCGGCCGGACCTGATTACGAGCTACCATCGTCCGAGTTCAAAATGAAATACGGTCGACATTAATCATGCTGTTGTGCCTTCATTATTCTCGGTTACCTCCCCCTCCGTCCTCAACCAAGATTAAAATCTGCGTTTCCTTATCTTTGTTACTATACTCTCCGGTAGAAAGAAGGGGGTAAAAACATGGGGACTCGCTAGAAGACAAACGACGAATCTGACCTGATAAGATCATTGGGGGGTAAAAAAGGCAACATTATCCTTTTTACTTCCATGGTCAATTGGAAAATGGAACGAATGTTGGCTTCATAAGGATACGATTAATGTGGGAAATTTCCGAGAGAGAAATGACCCGAGTGTCGGGACCAGAAACAGTGGAGGTCCTTAGGCTAGTAATCAACCTCACTTGGCCCAGAGGAAGCGGAGGAATCAAGGGCCGCGTAGTTTCAATTCAATTTATTTCAAAAACGGGAAGCGGACAAGCCGAAATATTCGTTTAATTGTTAATAAATATATATACAATTTATAGTCAACACTTTTGAATTGAAATAAAATTAATCGTCTATTTAATCTCATTGGATTACTTGCGTCCGCAGAAATGATATGCAGATTCGTCTGAATTCCGACACTTTTCCCACCCGCACAGGGCCAAAAATTTTAAAGCGTTTAATGACGCCGCAAAGGACACTTACATTTTCGAAAATCAGAAGGACTGCTCTCACTATTTACTATTTATGTTCCAGTATTTTAAAATAGTGCAGATGTCGGCTACATCTGTCACCCATTCAACGTCGGCTACACTGGAGTGCCAGTGAGCTCATGCAACAACAACAATCTGCCAACCAACCTAATAACCCGAGAGAGAGTCTACAGGAGGATCCCCACCTTATCACCCCACCTTATCTCGCTGGAAGTGCGATATAAGGTAAGGTAACTTAAGGCAACGTAATACTTTTTCTTTTTCTTTTTCTTTCAATAGTTGTGTTTTTGCTGATACCATGGTATCTGTTACCACGGTAACTGGATCAGCAATTAGTCGTGTTTGCAGTTACCGTGGTATCTGATACACGGTCCACTGCAAAAATTACTATTGCCGAAACTGCACTTTTTGAAGTAATCCCAAAAGAAAAACCGATATGCAGTTACTTCACTAAGTGCTAAACTTCCTTCTCACCAATTTGACAAAAATTGACGAAAGTGAGATAACTTTTCAGATACCACGATCAGTTACAACGGTCGGACCGTGGCAGGCCAGATACCACGATAACTGCAAAAACGACTTTAGACCGTACATCAGATACCACGGTATCTGCAAAACACAAATAATGTCTTTCAAATGCTTCACATGAGCACGCTTTGGGCTATTTCTTATATGAGTTGATCAAATTATTGACTAATATATATTAAAACAATGACTAAAAACCTGCAAGTTCAACTGGTTGCTGGTTCATTTCTTCCAGTCCAGCAACAGCCTGACAAGGACCCTTGCCAGCTGGCTTTCCGTGTTTAGCCATACAGGTTTCCCAGGAAACTTGGGCTCAATGACTATTTATTGATTGACTGATTAAAACTATGATCCACTTTTAAAGGACACCTGAATGCAGAGTACCAAGTATCATCCCTATCTGTATGACTTCCGTTAACATTGCCTGCAGAAAACCCAATCCAAATACGAAATAGTGCTTCAAAGCTATGATTTTTGCTCCATTTTGCATCTGTCCTTATTTCAGTACGGAACAATTTTAGAAATGAATAAATGTTTAACCAGTTAAGCCCAAACGTATATCTAGAAGAAATTCCAAAACGATCCGGCCAGCGCTGTACAAGATTTGAATGAATTGCGCTTTTTGTCTTGGAGTCTGCATGTGCAAACCTCCAGAAAAGAACATCCCTATTTTGAAAACGTCACGCTCAGGAGAAGAACGTTCTCCGTGTCCATGACTGTAAATGCATTTTCCATGGTGTGTTCAAGTATGGTTTCATTGTTCAGGTGTCCTTTAACAAATTCCCCATGGCTTTGGCTGTTTTTTAGGCTTTTTCCAGGCCCGTTGACTTCTAGCAAAACAGGAGAAAATCAACATTTCCCTTTTTTTCGATGAATAAACTTCTTGCAAACAGCGTCGGAAGCATGACACGCGTTGAAGGTAGCGGAACAGGGTAAATGGGGAAATCAGTGAGGTGCCGTTGGGGAGGTTAAAATGTGCCATATGAAATGAGGGTCTCCGTGTTTAAGAATGGATGGTGCGATGACGGAATTAATAATATTTATTTACTACCCACTTACATCAAAAATATTAATAGTGGAGTTGAAACTTGAAGAAAAAATGGAAAAAGACGTGAGACAAAAAAGACACAGGTACCCTACAATAACATTAGTTAAACAAACGGATCAAACCGTGATGAGGTGACAAACGCCTTACGCCGTTTCTGAGAGCCTTTTGTGCAGATCAGTCAGATTCAGATCAGAGTTTTCATTAGTGGTATAGGTAAGACAGGTCCTTTAAGACATAAGATATAGTTAACGTTAACATGGTGGAACAAGGCAAGTATTCTCTGCTACAAGAATTAAAAAATATCAGTTATTTAAATTTTAATTAAAACACGTCTCCGTCCTTCCCTAGGTATTTGAAGTTTAGGAGAATTAGTTGAGAATGGTTTGTCGGGATCACTGGTCATAGTCAGGGCCGTATCCAGGAATTTATTTCGGGGGGGGGGTTTGCTCGCGGAATTTATTTCGGGGGGGGGGGTTTTGTCCACGGGTCGGACCAAAAAGTACAAAAAATACATAGATCAGAGGTTAAAACCTGCAAAAAACTATTACTTTTGTGGGTTTCGGGGGGGGGTTTGAACCCCCTAACCCCCCCCCTGGATACGGCCTTGGTCATAGTCCACGAAGTTGCGCCTCACTCTAGCTCGACTGTTTGGTATAGTACTTTTCAGGCCAAGAAGGAACAAATCTGGTAATATCTTGTAAAAACAAAAGAAATTATGCCGATATTTTTGTACACAATCCCTTGACATGGGGATGTCCTGCATAGATGAACTTGACTTCGGCTGCATCTCTGTTCCAGTGGCCGACTTCTAACTGACTATTGTAGTGGTTTTAGAAAAATGTTCATAAGCAACTCGGTAGCTCAGTGGAAGAGCATTCGCCTAGAAAGCCACATTCCCTGATTCAAATCCCGGCTGAGGACCATTTTTTTCTTTCAGTTCACTACACTTATTAAATATTTGGTATTATCTATTTATTTCAACATTATTTTAAGGTTTTCTGTCGTTTCTGCCTAGCATGCAATCAGCCAAATTATCAAGAAGAAAACGTAGGCTATACGCTAAGCTATCAAGCACTGTCCGGCCTACTGACTAGTCCGTGAGTGGGCGGAACTGACGGGCTCAATTGTCACGGAGGGTTGACTAATGTGTCTGTCAGTTGCAAATGATATAGTTTGGTATTTTAGATTTAAAGGTACGGTAGTTTTTACAATAATCGTTCCTGTTGACCGTAAATGGTTTCTGTCCTATTTCACTCCACGTCAATCCACTCCTTCAAACAGCCTCATTATAAATATAGTTAGCTAAGAGCTGACATAAAATTATACATTTGAAAATTAGCAATTTAGTAAGGTCCAAGACAAATTTAAACTACAAAGCATCTCTGAAAGGATCTTATGTGCAATTTATGTATTATGTCTCAACCGAAAAATTCTAGCGCCCCTTTATAACTTCATTGCAATATCCCGATTTATTTTCCTAGCTCCCTTCTGGCAAATATTCTCAACTAGTGAAAAGAATAGACTCCGTTCCACTTTCTTCAGATTCTCTACATACTTACTCCCCCCCCCCCTTGGACAAGAAATACCAAATGACGAAAAATATAACATAAGAGACCCTGAGCTTGCTATTTCTAACCCGATTAAAGTACAACTCAAAAATTCAGTCCCACCCCTGGAGCAAAGTTCTCGAGTTTAAGGGTATATGTATGTCATCATGTTCAGTTGTTGGTCAGTGAATTTTCAGTTTGTAATTCTTCTTTTTTTTCCTATGAAGGCGTAATGTTTTTCTGTTTGTTTTTTTTCCTCTTTTGTGCTCGGTCCTTTTTCTTTTTGAAATGATGGGTGATCAATAATATATAAATAAAAAATATGTAACGGTTTGGTTCTTTGTTAAATGACAAGCATGTGTGTTTTCTTGGTTCCCTTAGTATTCTGTTTGTTCCTATAACGTATGACGTTACCTAAGCGATAAAAATAGTAGCGATAATGCTACGACCCTGTTGTTCGTGATAAAAATCCAACTGGATCTAGTACAAGAGTTACGAATCTAAAAAAAGAATCCGTCTCTTATTCAATAGATTGATCAGAGTTTGTTTCGGAAATGAATGTTAAAGCAACATTTTTTACAGCTAAATAATAAAAAAAACTTTCTATCACGTCTTTGCAGTTCCCTGATTCTGTCCCCCTTTTTTTAATTGACTCTCCTCCATATTTACTGTAGGCTATTACTTTCTATGTTTAGGCCCTACTGAGTATTTAGCGGTCGATCTCGGCTGAATTTATTCATATTTCTGCACCTACCGTTTTTGGCGGAAATAAAGAAAGTTATACCTGTAACAATTAATATAAGCAATCAAGACAGTCCACATGGGCCTCTTAATCATCGGCGGAGGCGACAGTCGCTATTTGCGAAGGAAAAGGATTCCTTGCATTCCGTTCTTCTTTTTACTATTTGTATGGGTGGAGTTTTTTTTATGGTTGGTGGGTATGGCAGCGTGTATATGTTGTATTTGTATTAATTATTAGTATTTGCAGTTAGATACACAGTTAGGTGACTTCTAAGGTCTCGTGCTCTGCGCCCTGCCGGATTTATTTGAACTTCTATTTTGAAGAAGTAATTATATCAATAAATGAACCTGAACCATAAATATTCCTTCGGCCGAAGCTGACTGCGGATCGTTGACATCAGTGAAAGGAAATTCAAACCCCAAGCTCACCTCCATAGCAAAACCAAAGTCAACCAAAATGCGGAAAAATCTCTACCCGGTCAACGACCCAATCGAGCAGCAAAAACAGAAGCCGTGTCCAAAATGAAATCGCAGCACCAACTTTTAATCCAACCAATTCCCACAAAGAAATTCACCAAAATCAGACAATTAGGCTAAACTAGAATGTTTAGTTTCTTTCCAAAAGTTCATTTTCCAGTTTGAACGGCTTGAGCCTGAAGAGGATCCTTGCCAAAAAGGCCGAAAACTCGCATCTTTTGGGCTTTTTCAGCTGAATTTTATTAGAGCTACATTCCGGCCCTTCTTGGCAAGGGTCCTCTTAAGGCTCAAAGTCGCTCAAGTTGGAAAAACGAACTTGTGAAAAACCTCTAATAAAATTCAGCTGCTGTATCCGTTTTGCACTGTCAAATATTACTCGCAGTCAGCTTGGGCTGAAGGATTATTTATCCTCGAAGTACGAAATATTGCTCTAAAAAATTCACTTGACGTATCAATTTAGCACTGTCAGTTATGATTCGCAGGCAGCTTGGGCGGAAAGAATATTTGGAGGACCCTCACCAAGAAGCGCCAAAATATCACTCAAATAAAACCAGCTGACGTATCCGTTTAGCGCAGTCCACTACAATTGGGTCCCCTCCGAAATATAAGTAAGTATCGAAGCCCCACGACGTAGGTTAGTGCTAGGCACTGGCTGGAAAGCCAAAGGTCCCTGGTTCAAATCCCGGCTTAAGAGCATTTTTGTCTTTCAGTTCACTGCTTTTCAAAATTATTTATGACCCACTAGAGTTTAAGAAAAACACACGAGTAAATAGAAGGAAAACAGTACAAAAACAATTATCTTAAAAAAAAAAACGAAAAATAAACTACATAAAGAAAATAAAACATCTAGTTCAATTCCATTTTTTTTGTCCAATGTGTGGTATTGATGGGGAGGATGCGGTACATTTGATATAATAATAATAATAATAATTTATTTGTCACCCACTTTACAAAACAGAGGTTAAGTGTAGTAAATACAAAAGAAAAAACAGCAAGAGAAAACAAGAAACAAAGTTAATCACATACAGAAAAAAGACGGATAAGGCGATGAAAACACCCTAGCCTATAAGGCGCTTAATTGCGAGGAGTTGAAAGGATTAAGAAAGGAAGTGTTTGGTCGGGAGGTTTGGGAGGAAAGGGATTTGGCTTCAAGTATGGGAAGTAAGTGTTTTGGCACTTATGGCAGCAATGACCCACCGTGAACTATTTTTATAGAATTTGATTTTTGGTTTGTTTTCGGAGTGTATGATATTTTGTTTTTTGTTATTGTGTTATGTTTCCCGCCATGGCCCTTGGGCTTTATTGGGAATAAATTCATTCATTGATTCATTCATTTAATCTCCACTGGCATGCACAGCTCTTACGAGCCTTTACCAGGGGGCTTCGCTGATAAAGTTCTATCGTTCTCAAGGTCCAAGATGACCCACTACCGAAAATAAAAAAAAAGAACGATAAATTACCGCCACCGTCACCCGTCCATTAGGGCTTTGTTTCTAGGCGGCAGGATCATTCCCGATCTTTCGCAACAAAGCCCATGTCGATCATTCACTTTTGCCGGCGCAGTTTTTTTTAGAACAAAAAACTCCATACATGTTCATTACGTCTGATCCGTTTTTTGCGCGTCGGCTCGGTTTTTTGCTCCACCCAGGATTGGCAAACAAAGTACGGCGCGGCCAAATCGTGCGATTTTTTGCGCACCGACGATAATGATTCAGGATATTTTTTTGTAAAGTATTGTTAACTACTGGTGCGCAGTTCAGGATTATATTGCTTTCAGGGAGGAAAAAAAGGGCGCAAAAAGACGATTGGCGTCTGATGGCCGAATTTTTTTGCGAGAGACGCGAAGGAAGTTCATCCATCAAGCACTGCGGACAAATTAGCGAATCAATACCATGCAACGAAACAAATGGAAAATGGGGAAAAAAGAACAGGAAATATGTTCGTTGCAAAGCAAATGACTCAGCTGATGACTGTAAAAAAAGATACACAGCTCAGTGACCTGGAAGCATGTGCAGAATCAAAAGTATGGAGTTTTACGTCAACGGCATTTAACGGCAGAAAATCGAACAAGACATTAAACATAACTTTTTTGTTTCCATTTTAACTGGGCCCAAGCTTCTGCGGACCATGCCCTAGTTCTCAGGGGCAAGATACAGATTGTGTACTTGTCTTGCCCTTTGTGGGTACCTGATATCAGAGAAGGTTGATTTGTCTGCGAATGAAGTACACAGAGCACTACTTCTAGGCTTCCCCCTTTTGTTCCTATCTAGGTTTCTTCGGATCCCAAAAGCCTTGGTGAATTCGTAAAGTTTGTCCGTCTGTCTGTCAGTTAGCACGATAACTCTCGAAGGGGTTGAGATATTTGGTACAAATTTGGCGTTTATGTCCTTTGGTCTTTATCAGAGATGGGCGAATCCGAATCCGGATTCGGATTCGAATCCAGGATTCGTCCTTTTGGTCGGATTCGAATCCGGATTCGAATCTTCTGCTTGTCAGGCTGGATTCGGATTCGGACTCGGATTCCAAACCCTCAATCTTACGAATCCGCATAAATTTCTAGTCTTCGTCCTTCCAGTTTCCGTTTTCCCAATTTTTACACAGTGTGCTTATGCAATCCAACTTTTTGGTCTCCACCACAACCAACCTCAATAACGTATGATTACCATAGATATCAGTGCTTTTTGTCACCTATGATTTTTAGACTGTAACCTATGTACATGATCATATTTTTTGTTAAGGTCCGGTCCGAATCCGGATTCGTTTCCGGATTCGAATCCTCAGCATAAAATGGTGGATTCGGATTCGGAATCGGATTCGTACCTAGCCCAGGATTCGGATTCGGATTCGAATCCTTTCATGATCGGATTCGCCCATCTCTGGTCTTTATCTCGACGGTATTCAGCGGCACAAAATCGAACGAGAAATGATACAAGATTTTTTGCTCAGTTTTAGACGGGTCCAAGCTCATGCAGTACATCCCCGAGTTCTAGGGATCAAGAAACAGATTTTGTAACTGTCTACCCTTTTTAGGGACACACAATCTAGGTAAGTTCGATTTTTATGGGAATGTCGCACAAAAAGTAGCCTATTTCTTCTAGGTTTTTCTTCTTTTGTCTATTTAGGTTATCCCAAAAATTAAGTTTATCCGTCCTTCCGTCTGTCTGTCTGTCTGTTGGCACGATAAATCTCGAGGGGTTGAGATATTTTGTGCAAACTTGGTGTCAATATCATTTGGGCATCACCTCGACGGAATTCAAACAAGAAATGACACAAGATTTTTTTTGTTCAATTTGATATAGGTCCAAGCTCTCGAAGACTCGAGAAATCATGATAACATTAGTTCTTATGTTGTTATTTTTTCTTTCTTGTAGTTTAGCATGTGCAGTGCAAGATAACCGAAGGTGTCGATTAGGGACAATCTTGCCCACCTCATAGGACAGTGCCAAGAGCTTTTTTTTTATCTCAACGAGGGACGGTTGTATTATCTTCCCTGTATTTAACGTAAACAAACAAAAGATTCAACAACTAGTTAAAAATACATTTACAGTTTAACTGAAAAGCAGCTTGTTTTTACATTTGATATTTGAATATACTGAAATAAGGGGATTTTTTTTTTCACCCGGGGGTCTAGTAATAACGTTGTCAGTGTGAGCTGCGTGCACGACCACCCAAAATTCACCCAGCCGCGGAGAATTTGAATTTCAACACATGCTTGCATTTCCAGGGTTTAAAGACGCTAACCTCTAACAAGCAGTAGAAAGTAGGAAAATGATGTTACGATGTCTTGCAAAAAATCTGACAGTTTTGTTTCATTTTTCGACAATGGCTTAGATTTGTAGTAGGTGAATATTTCAAACGTAGAGGGACAAGCACCTAGAGGTACCCCAAATCCGAAATAATAAGTTCATTCGATAAAATCGACTGTCTGTAGATAACGGACAAACGAAGTAACTCATTTTATCGGGTTTACAGGCCTATTTAAGTGAAGAAGAGAGCCATGTTCGGTTGAGCTTTAAAAGGAGAATCTGTGAGCACATCACATACAACTCGTCTCAACAAATTCAGTAGGGTTTGCTCGTAACTAAATACTCCTTGAGCACAAACTGACTAACATAAGTCAACTGATACAAAAAAAATGAACAGAGTAAAAATAACAACCCAGTATGCTCAGATGCATTCAAAACATTATCGTAACATTAAAAACGAATCAAACGCAAAACCTGGGCATAATCTATTTTGTTTTTGTCCTGCCCAAGACCACAAAAAGATGTTTCTCCGAGTCCAGCATACACTTCACGACCATGCCGGATTAAGCCCTAAAGCAAAAAAATCCCACCAGACAAATTCCCCCTTAGCACGCCCTGGACCTTCTTATTATATCACTTGCTCCCTTATTTTCCTCCAAATTTTTTGAATTTTTCGCTCGAGAAATAGGAAAACTAAATAGTAATTCCCCCATTCTTGAAGCGCTCACGGTGGACCATTCCCTTTCTTGGAGATCAACCGTGGGACTCGTTTCCCCGAAACTTTCGTCTCAAATATAACCAGAGGAGGATATGAGCTCTAGGTAGAACGACCCCATAAAAGGGGGATCTGAATCCAGGGAAAAATTGGAACGGCACGGGCAAAGCGTCTGGAAAATGGCCTGGAAGAGCAGGGCACCATGATTGGACGACGGCTGGGATAGGAATATTCCAACAGAAATGTCAAAGTGAAAATCAACATGGGGTGACAACTTCCAAACTCGAGAGAACAAGTCTCATTTCCCCATAGAAGACCTTAAGATCTTATTGCCAACTCTCACAATGCCCACGCTCCGAATCCCCATGATGTCCTGGATCAAAATGGCGACGACTCAAACTGTCCACAGGGGAGGCCAGAATCATCCTTGAACAACAGACAACGAGATTATAAGGGGCAGGATTACCATGGAATCGGATCTGGTCCGGATCGGTGCTGGAGCCGATTTCAGAAGCAGATGTCGAACAAAGATCCAAAAAGATCAGCATGTCAAAGCTCTCAGAAAAATTCCAAGGGGTTCCTTGTCGGTCAGAGGCTTCTTCAAGAAAGCACAGCGCTTTTGCGGCATCTAACCACGAGGCCATACACCATACACCAGTTCAACCGCCATTCTGATACACGGTCGACTCCTTCCGTTGCTCACTCACACCTAATTTCAGTTTGGTACGGACTGAACACCTCAAATAATTCATCGTGGGCATTCTCAACCGTGGGTAATTTGAGCCGTGGGCACTTTGAGTCGTAGGCATTTTGAGTCGTGGGCATTTATAGTGGGCATTTTGAGTCTTGGGCATTGTTGTCGTGGGCATTATTTATGAGTGTTGGCCTTAACGGTTATGTTGTAAAATGCAACAACAACAAAAATGCCGGCGTGTAAGCTTCATCCTGCGCAGCCGTTTAACTTTAGCCGAATACTTGTCAGTACGATGAAATGCGAAAGTCCGCGAAGTCAATAAATCCCTTGAGAATATGATCTCTGATGACTCTGGGGACAATGAACAGACTGAAATTTGGGGTTTAGATCAAACTTGACCAGAGAAAATTCAACGTAGTGCCTGTTGCCGTGTCTGTTGGACCAATATAAACTCCTATGATTTAGTTTTTATGGCACTTGCAGCTTCGCTCAAGTGCCATATACCGATCACTTTTCGGTCTGTCGGTCCACTGTTCTCAATTAGGGTACTTCCAGAAGTGCTAGAACGATGAAACTTGGCAGGCATATCAGGGACCCGACCGAACTAAATTGGAAATAGTCCTTCCTCGATCCGACCTCCGTGGGGGGAGTGGAGGGTTGGGAAATCCGGAATCTCGAGGCATGCATAACTTTCGAACGGATGATCGGATCTTGACAAAACTTTATATTTGGAAAGATCTCGTGTCTCAGATGTCCTATTTCAGGTCCGGACCGGATCCGATGAATGTGGGGGATTCGGGGGGGGGGGGGGGGGGGGTACCGGACATCTTGTGACACACTTAGAGTGGAGCGATTGGGATGAAAATGGTCGGAAGAACAAGCGCAAGCCCTAGAGACATTAGTGACAGAACCTGACCGGATTCGGGCACTTTGGGGAAGTTGTAGGGGGGGGGTCCGGAATTCCGGTGATCGCGTTTAAGGTACTTCCCGATGTCGTAGCACAATGAAAATTGGCTTGAACATAGACCTGACAAGATTGGCTAAGAAATAGTCTGTACCCCGATCCAACCATCGTGGGGGGAGTTGAGGGATGGGGAATCCGGAATCTTGAGGCACGCATAACTTTCGAACGGGTGATCGGATCTTGGTGTTTTTTTAACTCGCCTTTCGATGTTCCAACTTAAGTCCGGACCGGATCCGATGAATATGGAGGGGGGGAGGGACTGAAGGGGTGAAAAAGGAAATCTTGTGACACGCTTAAAGTGGAGCGATCGAGATGAACGTGGTTGAAAGGACAAGCCGTAGATATACCAGTGACAGAACCGGACCGAATTCGAGCACTGTGGGGGGAGTTGTAGGGGGGTCAGGAATTTCGTCGATCGCGAGTTAAGGTACTTCCAGATGTGCCAGGGCGATGAAACTTGACGAACATTGGATCTACAAGATCCCTTATCTACAAGATCGGCTGAGGATTTGTCACTTCCCAGCTCCGACCATCCCTTCATCATCCCCTAATCGACCATCCCTTAAAGTTTAACTGAAAAGCCAACTTATGTTTGTGTCATTTAACTTAATACACTGAATTATTTGGATTCTGCAAAGGGATTTCTCTATTTTCCACTATCTGCTCCAGTTACGACGTTCAGAATTTCTACGACCGTACCCACAACAAAAATTCTACTATTTGACAGTGCGAAACGGATTAGTCAGCTGAAACAAGTTTCAGCTGACTAATCCGTTTCGCACTGTCAAATATGATTCGCAGTCAGCTTGGGCTGAAGGAATAATTCTACTATGACGCGGGAAATTTTAATCTCAACACAAACGGGGCTTTTCTGTGGACAGTGGTGAGATTGGTGAAGATTGCTTAATGCCTGAACAAAAAAAAAATCATAAATCTTTCTCGTAAGGCATACAGCAAAAATACAAGCGCATAGAGGTACCACAAATTCCACTATTTGAAAATCGATTATTCGTGAATAGTGGAACAACGAAGTAACGCATTTTAAGCGGGTCTTCAAGCCAATTTAAGTGAATAAGTGATGGGTAACTAGATTGTCCTATCCCAGCCCTTTTCGGTTAAACTTTAATTACTCATCTTAACCGAAAATTACAAAAATACTTTTAAGCAAAATATTCATTTTCATGATCCCAGTGAGCCCATGATCACTTTTGCCTCAAGGGTTCTGCTTAGAAAAGAATTTCTATCACCTTAAAAGTGCGCATTTTAACCGAAAAGTTAAAAAAATACTTTGACCCAAGATATATATTCATGATCCTTAAAGGCCCATAATCATTTTTTCCTCGAGAGTTTCGATTAAAGATCAATTTTTAGCGCTCTTAAAGTGCGCATCATCACAGCCAAGTGCAAAAATAAAATACTTTTTACCAAACTATCCATTCTCGTGATTTCCAAGGCCACATGATCATTCTTATCTCAAGGGTCTGCTTACAAATGATCACAGTAAACCCACGGATGTGCAAATTCCCACTTTCATCCTCTGACCTGGCCTTGCAAATGCCATATGAGCTTCTAGCTCTTGTTGAGTCTACTAGGACTGCTTTAAATTCTTTCAGAAAATGTAAATAGCCTGTTCTGTATAATACCATTCGTACGATGATTTAGTCGTATGACTGATATTCCATTCAGGCCTCACTCTAATTTAGGTTATATCAAAATGACTATCCTTAAAGGATATCCCGCACTACATATTGTTTCTGCTAAGATTTTCTGAAACAGTTGACCGCTTTACGACTAAGCTATGTTTAAAGAAAATTACACACGGCTTCGGCTGTTTTTACTTTTTAGCCTCTTTCCATGTCCTTTGCCTTGGCAAAATTTGGATAACCGGTCTGCGGACGAATAACCTCCTCGGAAACGGATGGCGCATGATAAGTTAAGTAAAGAGAACAAACGTGGCAGGCGTGATCATCAGTGTGCTGCTAACAGAGGAGATAAGATACACTTAATCACAGAAACGACAATGGATGGAAATATCTGGACAAGACGGTCGTCGAAAAAACCTAATGGTTAACCTTTGCGGTTATACAGTTGGCATTTTTAATATTCAAATAGGCTACGTTGACAGCACGCTCATAAAATAATACCCAAGCATCAATTTCTGGTTGAAGGAAAATCGGTTATTCCTTCGGTACCAAATTACAAATAATATTTTTTTCTAGTGGAGTGTCGCCATTTAGGTGGTTCTAATGTCAACAGGTGCTATTCCGACCAAGTACCACATTCTGAACTAGTTCCAGTGGAGCCTCGCCCAAAAGGTGGTTCAAGTTCAAAAGGCTCTGACCTCTGTTGCCAGTCTGACTTGTCTTTATCTGACGGGAAACTAAGGATGATGTCGGGGAGTTCCAAGCTGCATTTCGCCAAATCTTGCCGGAAGATTTCTAAGGGAAAAGGACCGTTTTATTTCCAAGCACATTATACTTCGGTAAAGTTAGGGTAGTGGATTGTCTTTTTTCTCGCCGGATATGTGGACAGGCGTTGGAAAATACTGAGCACTTTATGAAAGTTTGCGAAAAGCTAAAATAATCCAAGAGGGAGTTTTCCGGAGTGGAATCTGAGAGGGGGGATCGGCTGATATAGAGGTTGAGCGAAAAATCTTTTTTTTAGGAATTACAGATCTGGGAAGGTTCGATCTGTTTGAGAATCACGTACAGGGAGCGCTTTCTTGGGTTTGTCTCCGGTTTTGAATCGTTCTGTTTTTTTACAATTTGCAAATTTTGTTTGTGTGTGTTTTGTAATTTGCCAAGGTTGTCAAGGTTTAGTTAATTAATTGTTTAAGTCAAGGCTCTAAATAATTCACCCTTTCGCTAAACAGGTCCAGCCGTCCTGGGTGTGTAGGAGCTTCCCAGGTCCGTATCCAGGAATTTATTTCGGGGGGGGGGGGGGGGTGCCCGCGGGTCGGACCAAAAGGTACAAAAAAGACATAGATCAGATGTTAAAGCCTATAAAAACTGAGTATTTTCGCATGTTTCGGGGAGGGGTAAACCCCCTACTCCCCCTGGATACGGCCCTGGAGCTTCCTTACCAACGTTGACCTTGTATCCCGACCTTTCGCTGTCATTCCTAGGTTTCCAACAGTTCCTACAAGCTCTCATCGTCGTACATTATTACACATCGTACAACCCTTTTGATGGGGATCTGAGGGTGGTGGATTCGGCTAGGTCATGAGAGGGGTCCTAGGGACCTGCTGGATAGCGTGACAAAACTGTCTTCGGCGGGCCTGACCTTATTCTACACTCTCTCACCAATCAACAATTTGAGGGGAAGGAATGTCCTATCCTACTCCGCCTATGGCTCAAACTCACGTTCCTCTTTCTCTCTTTGCTTCTCAAAGCAAGTAAAAATAAATCTTTGTAATTTACACAGTACGGTACAAGACCGAGAACACGATTAAAAATGTCAAGCCACAACACCTTTACAAAGGATACCACTGGTAAATTTTGTTTTACCTTGATTTTATAAGTTCTTTTACCTTCCACGCTCCACAGCAAGTGATAAGTGGTAGTTCAGTAGAACATAGTGGAAATTCATATTCTGAACAAAATAAAAAGCTAAGGTAACTTGAAAACAACTTAGTAAACATAATTAATGGAAGTTGAGTTGAGTTGAGTGTGTGTAGGATGTATGTATCTGCTTGAGTGATAATTCTTTAACAGATTGTGATATGCATATTAAGAATTATTAGTTACTCATTTTTATTTGTTTTCTCGTATTTATTTGAGCGATTACGGCATGATTGATCCAGCAACTAAAATTGCCGAGATACAAGTAAGAGCAAGTCGCCGAACCATGCACTTCCTTGCTGATTATTTTCTAACTTGTTTTATCATGTACAGAGATGTTATATGGTAATTTGATGACTCAAAGACCGCTGATTCCACTAACTCGTTTTGTCATTTAAATAGGTAGTGAGTTACATATGAGCGTCTTTTTTCTGTTCGTACTCCGCTTATTTTTCTAAATTGTTGAAAAACGGAAAGAAAATTAATTAGTAGTATTATTTATTGAAGTAGAGAAAACGACCCAAGACACGACGTAGGATGGCAAGAAAACGTATCCCAAAAGCAAATAAAAAACAGAGATGAAAATCCTCATCCTGATGAAAAAGTATCTGGCCTGGGGTTTTCTCTCTCTATTTGGTGCTTTGCGTTTTTTATGTATCTGTGTAGTTTAAGTATACTGAGCATTTTGTGCTTGATTCTGGTATAATGCGATTATCCGTAATTTAGGCTAGTTGATCCTCCAACAAGCTTCAGAGGAACTTCGAGATCCAGAGGCCAGAGGTAAAGGCAAGGTTAATGGATCAGGAGATTCAGCAGTGGCTTTTGGGACGTGAGCTCGACCCCTTCTCTAAGGATTTATGCTCAGTCCAAGAATATATGGGGGGAGGAGCTTTATTTTGAAGTTGGTTTAGGACTAGAAGAGTTGGAATGGATGGTTAGTTTTCGGGCAGATGCTCTACCGGTGGGTGCAAGAAGAAAATATATTGGTAGGATTAAGGGCGGTTCTGGTCCTTATTTTTGCCCATTATGCGGAAAGATAGATGAAGATGTTGAACACTTGATTTGTTTTTATAGTGAGTTAGGGCAGTGGTTCCCAACCGGGGGTACGCGTACCCTAAGGGGTACGCGAGAACCTTCCAAGGGGTACGCGAAGGAACCAAAATCGTTTTAATTCGTAACTTCAAAATCTCGCCTTACTCATTTTTGAACCGAAAGCCTAATATTACCAGCAGAGGCATCACTAGCCAAAAGTTTTGAGGGGCAAAGTATTTTTACCTAGTGTTTAAAAAAAAAAATAACTATTTTTACGAAAAATCGAGGCGCTTCGCGCCGTCTCGTTTCTTTTTAACCGTCTGGACGACCACTTTGGGGAAGGGGTGTTGCCAACAAGTGCGTGACGCCCCTGACTACAGCTAGCCTACTGGCGTAAAATCTGTTCCTGTGTCTAACAATATTGTTTCAAGAAGAATCGAAGACATAACAAATGATATTGTCATTCAGGTTACGAATTAAGCTAACGAAAACATTTGGATGCAGTTTGATGAAAGCACGGAGAACATTAAAACCAAACACAGAAACAAGATGACTGTAAAAAAAATGCCGTAAATGACGTCAAGCCGAGATTTAAAAAAAAAAATTTGCTAAAAAGCAGCCTCAGGTGTCTCATCGATTTGTATAAATTTCTACACATGTATGCCTTATCATTATTATAATAAGTATCGTCTTTTTAACGTTCTGGAAAAGGGGGTACGCAACATTTTCGAGCCTTGATTAGGGGTACGCGGTAAGGAAAAGGTTGGGAACCACTGAGTTAGGGGATCTAAGGAAAGAAGTTTTTGGTAAAGGGATTTTGCGAGTGAGGTATTTGTAGTGTTGTAAATGGTAAAATTGGTCACGGTAAAATTCGGTATTTTACGTATTTTACCGTAATTTTACGGACCCCCGTAAAATTGGTATTTTACCACTTTACGTAATTTACGTATTTTGTCCGTATTTTACTGATAGTTTACAGTTTCAGAATCAGGTTCAAAAAGAAAATTCAGAAATATCTACCTAATTTACTCATATTTTACTGACAACCTAATACTTCTTCCACACAGAATAAACCAGGGAATCAAGGGACCAGGGAGGCACCAGGAAAGTTTGAATATGTCTTCAGATTTTCAAAGGAATGAGAGGTGAATGATAAAGAAAGCGAATATGTTGCTAATTTGTGTGGGTCTGCCGTGATATGTTTTGTCGACAACTGCTATATTATTGATTATTTCAGCTCTGAATTAGTGCTACTATGCCTACGCAGGTATGGCTGTGAAGCCCGGTTGTGTGTTTCAGTTTATCCAGCGAATTTTGCAAAGTACAGCTTATGCTACTTTCGTCGTGCTATACCGAAGGCATGGACGCAATGTATTATATGAGCAACTGGTCGAAGGGATTCCCGACTCCATAGCACCTAGTAGTTAATTATTTAAGAAGTGCAGGAAAAGTGACTGTCCCTTAAAATCTCTACAGATCAATCGCACCAGCTTCCCAAAAAATTGAAAAATATGTCAAATTATTTTAGCTACTCTGAAATACCAATCTCACCATATATTCTCCGTGAAATACTTATTTTACCATATTTTTACCAATTTGACCTATTTTACCTTATTTTACCAATTTTACGAATTTTACTTACCGACTTTTTATTTTACGCTAATTTTACAACACTAGGTATTTGAAAGATTTGATGGGGAGTAAAGTGTTCCATGAGCTGCGTCGGTTGGCTAGGTTCCTGAAGATCGCCATGGAGCACCGTGAACGTGTCATGATAGGTTAAAGTTGTAGTTTAGGGTAAGTGGTTGGTGGATAGGTAAAGTTTGTTTGTGAGTTATTTATTTATTTTAGTTACGAGTTGAATATTTGTAATGGTACAGTTGGAGTGGAGTGTTTATTATTTTTTTGTATTTTTGTCCCGCCATGGCCCAAAGGGCTTTTTTGGGAATATATTCATTCATTCATTCATTCACGTGTGTGATCTGTAGTATGGGTAGTACAACAATAAAAATAAATGACCGAAAGTCACTGCCAGAATACTGAACCACTGAGACTCGTTTTTGTTGCAATAGCGCTGCCGCATCGCTGCTGCAGCACTTCTTTGCTTACGCACAATATGCGTTTTAGGATTCACTTTCTTCTTGGTTGAAGCTGTAGCACCTTGGAGGGAAGCACGGGCTTGGTCGGTGAGCGTGAGCAAGTCCGCGATTCTCGACAAGCGCTGCCGTCTTCCTCGGAAGCACTGCAGTGCAAAAACGGATGTAGAAAGAATCAGTCCAGAAGCGGTCGAGAAGTGGACCTGCAGCGTGCAACAAAAACGACGCTCTGGTCCACAGAGACCACTTCAACCTGAGTTCAACCCCTTTGCGTTCCATAAAAACGCCAAGTCTTCAAAACCGAAGGCTTTTTTTTTATTAAAGTTCCGTATAGCTGATCCGTCTGCGGCTATCAACAGCATAAAGGAAAACTGTAACCACCCATGGAGCTCCATGAGGTTCCAAGTAACTGAATTTTAACTATTTTAGTTGTTGTTGTTGTGTTGTTTCTTCCTTTTTTTTCTCATACCATACTCCGTCTTTACCTAGACGGGTTACAAAAAAAAAACAATTTAATTTAATTTTCAAGGCGAAACCATACCGTCGACACAGAGACGCAGGCGTCGCAACAAGCCTGATGCCGCAGCTAAACAAAGGGCAGGATCCCTGTTCTAATTGTCTTCCACGCCTTCTTCCGTAAGAGTTGAGAGAGAGAATCCCTGTTTTGTTGTAATTGTTCTTCTTCAGTGTGGGCTACTTGCACAGAACGCTGTCCCCGACAACTATTAGGTTCGTCGTTTCTGGTTGTTTACCTGAATAGTATTTTACTTATTTACTGCTACTCAATTACACCTTACTATAGTTGATCTACAAGTTCCTTGCTAAATTTTTTTTTCTTACCTATGCGATGGTCTTCCTTTAATCTTTACCGGTCTTTCCTTTGACCTTTACCGAGTCCTTATCGGTGTCCGTTCGACCATTGACTGAAGATAAATTTTATTCTGAACCTTAACGTTTATCGAAGATGAACCAATAAACGGCATTTCTGATTGATTGATTGATTTTTTTATATTGCTAAACCTGACATACAAACATTCATGAAGAAAGAACACTCGTTCCTGTTCTAAAAGTAAAAACGACCACTTGAACAAGGTGAAAATATTTAAATTCAAACAACAACTAATATATATGTATTACACTAAACAATTATTTCCAATAATCATCTTCAGAAATGAATTGTCAGTACGAAAATATCAAACAACTTCCAAACATATTATAACGTATCCAGCAAATGAATAAGTAAATTTTCAGTAATGCAATCAAATAAACAAACCCTTACTTCCTAACTCCACTTTCATAGCCGTCCGAAATATCCCAACAAAATAAAAAGAGTATGTCACGATTTTTATTAACAATAAAGGCTTTAATTTGTTTTAGTATTACATTTGGCGTTAAGCTTTTAGCTTTTAGCCATGGTTAATAGGACGATATCAACCCACTTCTAATAAACAAATTATAAAAAATCCAGTAAATCAATAAGTAATTTTTTTTAGTAATATAATCAAATAAAAACCTTCCTTCGATACTTCAAACTTCCACGAAAAACAAAAACAAAACAATCTACAGAAAATTTTCTTTATGCGCCGTCTCCAAACTAACCAACCTTCTTAAATTCTTTATAACACCAAAATGTGTTTCCCTAAATATGATCTCCACCCATTGCTCCATTTCCAAATACCCCGAGTAAAATTCCTGTCTCAACTCTTTTAACTCCTTAAAAAAATGCAGTAAATCTTCATTTCTTTCTCCACACATCGGACGAAAATAGTGACCAATAGCCTACTAAAAAACACGAAAACGAAAAGCATTGTGATCTCGTTAAAAGAAAGATGAAACACTTTACCTAGCCGATTTTAAATTCTTAATTTACCATTCCCACTTGACTGTTTTAGAACATCTGCTCGTCGTCGCAAGTCACCGACCCCTTCCATTCTGTATTTCAGCGGAATATTTCGTAGCACAGACGGATAATGGTAGGAGGGGGTGATAGAAGTGCGGGGGGCTGATTACGGCCGAGATGAGGCAAATGGTGATGAAATGGAGGCGAATGACGCAATAAAAAGTGTGGAATGAAAACAGAGAAAGGCTGGAATAGGACCATTCCTTGAAGCAAAACAGCTGGTTTCATCCGGCTTTCAGAAGTTGGTGCAATATAAAGCCCACAGGCTGACTGCTTATTGGCACTGCAAAGCTTTAATTTTAACGGAATCAAACATTGGTAATCGACTAAAAACTTGACTAGAATAGCAAAACCCGACAGATCGAACTGGTCTGAAATAAAACATTTTGATGTAAGTTAAGATGTAAGTAAGTTAACCGATGAAGGTAATTATTTTAACGAAGGGTAGAGATTAAGATCCGTCATTTTTTGTATAGGTTTCGAAATTAAAATACAATTTCCGAATTCAGAACACCAGAGAAAGAAGGAGGGGGACACTTGAAGGAAAACAATTTTTGTAGATTACAAACTTCACTTTCATAACAAGGCGAAGTTACCTTAAAAACAACATTATTGTTTATGTCATGTTTTTACTGTAACCAATTTTTGCTCTTGGCCTGGTTTCCTCTGCCCATGCTCGGTCCTTGTCAGCTTGTTGTTTACAACGCGGGTTTTCGGACATTTTTCCGGTTGGCTAGGCGACGCATTGTTAGGGATGCAATTTAAAAAAAAAAAAAAAGAATTGCTACCCTGAAAGGAGCTGCGCCGACAAGTTAATGTTGCAATGTTTTATCGATTAAGAGACTGTGAGAATTATTTGGTAGCTTTTGCTACCCTACTTATTTTCTACGCGCTACCCGTACGGAAGGGTATCCTCCCATAGATATCTGTTGGATGGGGTAGATTTCCTTTGCTTTTTTGTTTGGTCTCTGTTTTAGTGTATGTTCGTTTTCAGTTGGTATTGTCTTTTGGACTGAAATAAAGCAGTAAAAAAATAAAAAAATATGGAGGGGTAAATTAACACTGGTGATAAGTTAATCTTCTAAATTTGTGTGTCTTTTATGTTTTATTTATTTTCTTTCACTCAATTCGCTTTTAAAAATGGCGTGTTACAAATAAATTGCTTACTTACAGGTTTCGGTCACGTTAAATAAAATCTTGAAATATTTGGCTATCCAGGAAAAAAGGTACTCCACTGAAAACTTGATTTCCAATTTGTCACCTGGAGACAATGATGAAAGAAATTATTGTAAACTCTTTTTTTTTTTTTTTTTTTTTTTACTAAATATTTGTTTAGTGCAATAAGTGAAAGTCGTAGCCGCAGTCAACAGTGAGAGGGGAAGAATACCAAAACCGAAAACAGACTTATTCGCGAAGATCGCCGAGAAATCAGGCCAGCGAAATGCCGTTTGAATGGCTATGAACAACACTGTGCCCTTGATTTTAGGGAGAAATACCTCGTCTAAAATCGTTGCGATTGCAAACCTCAGGAAGCGGAAAGCTACACTCCGACCAACTCCCCGGAATAGGGAAGTAGCATCCAAATGGATTAAAGAACAGGGTACGGCGTAGAGAGCGTGGATGATCCGAGTATAACTAAACCCAGAGTTTAGGACATCACTATAGAAACCTGGTGTATGTTCTTCAGAACCAGCTACAAAACTGCACATTGCTATGCTCGAGCGAGGGGTTGCGCACTGGTGCTTCATGGTGTACAAGGTCCCTGCCTCATGCCTGCCTCACGAGCCTCATGCCTGCCTCACGTGCCTCATGTGCCTCATGCCTGCCTCACGTGCCTCATCGCCCGTTCTGGTGACACGTTCCACGTAAAGCTGTGTTTTCATCGTGTCTGTCTCATGCCTGCCTCACGTGCCTCATGCCTGTCTCACGTGCCTCATGCCTGTCTCACGTGCCTCATGCCTGCCTCACCTGCCCCATGCCTGCCACACGTTCCTCATGCCTGCCTCACGTGCCTCATGCCTGCCTCACGTGCCTCATGCCTGCCACACGTGCCTCATGCCTGCCTCATCGCCCGTTCTAGTGACACGTTCCCACACCTCGAGCCCAACAGGGTAGTTGTGAACTGGTCGTGTATCTTTTAACAAGCTCAATAACCCACACTGTCTCAAGTTGATAAAATTCTGTGAGAAAATGAAAATAATGGACATGCCACGCCCCTTATTCTACTGTACAATATCCTTCCCCGCCAAGCCAAACATTTCTATAGAAAAAAAAACACGATATTCCCAAGACATTACAACTTAGAACGCCTCTAACAGCTAAAAAATACTTTCCTGTTCTAAGAGGTAAAACACCTACTACTTAGCTTGTAAAAAGAAATCCGGGGAAATCCCCTTAGAAGGTAATAGGCCTTAAAGAGGGGAGTGAGATCCTGTATAATGTGATGTAAAACAAGGTTTTAAGTCACTCGAGAATTCTAAACCGGTGAAAGTCCCGAGCCAACATGACGGATTATTATGTGGAGGAGGGTATGAAGGGGTATATTTTTCAAGACTGAACGGTCAGTGGTTTAAGCACAACTCTTACTAGAAATGATCTTTTCAAGATGAAATGAAATTCCATTACTATCCATGAGAATATATCGATTTTCTTTTTGCACTCGACTCTGAATTAACCGCATATTACATAAGGCTGTTCCACAACGAAATATGAATGAATGAAAAGAAAAGAAAAGAATGAATACTCCATACTGAACTACACGAGTACTAGTGGCGTATTGTAAAGGAACTAAATCAAGGAAGACAAAGAAGCATTTCGAACTGGGGCTGGTTGTTTTTAGTTAGAGAAACTGGAAACTAAAGTTTCCACAACGCTATTTCTGAAATAAAAATATTATTCCCACTAGCAAATACTGCCGTTAACTTTAATCCGTACCTGGAGAAATTTTGTACTGTGTTGTCGGCCTACCAATTAATCTATAAAGGAAAACACACATTTTGAAGCTTCTCATGCACTCCGTCGGAGCTTGAATTTTTCGGCGTAGTTTGTGGTCCATTACTGACAAACTCGGCTCAGCCGAAAAATCGCTAAAAAGTCGTAGGTGCGAAACGAAACAGTGACGAAGGATGGGGATCTCTGAAGCTTATAATCCCACAGGGGAGCTTACAGAAAATGCAGAGTAAGTAAGAGGGGTCCTTTAACTAAATAAATTAAACGACTGAATTGAACTATTTTCTAAGAAAATGCGAAAATCGCCTTACCTGAGGAAAGCTCTCCATTGGCTGAGAAATTCGCGAGAGATAAGGTGCAGGTCTCCAAAATACTGGCAGGGCGTAGGGCGCCCCTTCCCTCGGAACAGGTCAAACAGGGCGTCTTTCTGCTCCTTCGCAATCAGTTTCATCGTATTCCTCGTGCTCACCTCCTGTGATACTGATTCCTAACAACAAGATGCTTCTTTATCGTTTGTGAGAATGATCTACACAACAGACATAGTAAGAAACAGACACGAAGTAGTAAAATGTGAAAACATGTATTATATATAAATAACTATTTTCGAACAGGCGTGTAATGCATATCTTCCTATGACCCACGGTCAGTTATATTACGATAATCTTCACACAGAAAACGCCACGGGATAATCCAGCCAATCACGATCCAGAATTAGTAATAACAGCCTCCGGAGAGGATGTTATTTTGTCATAACATCCTCCCCGGAGGCTGTTATGACTAATTCTGAAACGTGATTGGCTGGATTATTTTCAGCCCCGTAAAGAGGATTTCTGTTCGAAAAAGTTATAATAGTTAACATACCTCCATCTCGACTGATATCGGAATCACAAGCTCGACGTCCATTTCAAAATATCAACCTCGCCTTCGGCTCGGCTGATATTTTCCATAACCTGCCTCCCCTTCGGCTCGGACAGGTTATTTTCAATGTCCATCTCGCTGTTATTTTCCGATATCAGCCTCGATGTCTGAAGTTAACCTTTAATAACACCAGTACACCGTGCAGTCCCATGATATCAGTCCTATCCTACCCAGTGCCAAAATTTCCTGGTATTGCCCTGATGTTAAAAGAAAACTGTTCCAGCGGGCAATAACAACAATAATTACCGCCCGCTAAAAACTGTTATCGCCCGCTAAAAACTGTTATCGCCCGCTAAAATTGTTATCGCCCTGCGACAACTGTTATCGCCCTGTGATAGCGGGGCCCCAGGTGTTATAATGACTATCACCCTTGCTTTTCTTGGGGCGATTTTCCGCTATCACCCTCAGCAAGGGCGATAATATATAATATTTAATTTATCACCCAACAAATGCACAGGGCGTCAGTGGAGTAAAAGGAAAAGAAGGAAAACCAACACATGTAGTTAGACTGAATTACTAACCCGGCCCAAAAAATTCATGAAAAACATAATGTAGATTATGATGAGATGGGTGAATAGATGGGTGAATCTGTTCTATCGCGTTCGGTCAGTCCATCTTATGCTTCGGTGGTTAATCAGATTCTTTGGTTTTGATTCGTCACTGAATTCGGTAATTCATCCAATGACTGAATAAAATCCAATCGATATTCTGAATTTCAATACAACAACAGTAACAGATATTTAATTTAATTTGTTCCTCAGCGTATGTTAATATTCCTATTGTTTTGGGGTCACGCAAGGTCATGTTTCTTTCTTGGTACATTCTCCATATTATCTTCATATTGTTTTGTTGAATCCATCAACAGCTTTTAGTGCATAGTACATACAAATTTAACATCACTGCATGTTATTATTGACTGATGAGGACCCCCTATTTGGCCTGTCCACGATTTGGGTGTCAACGAAAAGACTACTGTACATTCATTGTAGGCTACACTCTACATACTACATAGATAAAATTTGCACAATCCATTTGTCATACGTTTGTGGAGACGGGTTAATGTTAATACATATTCATTCATTCATTCGAAATTTTCATTCTGCTCAATCCAATATTATTTAAAATTTCATCGTGACACGTAGATACGAAAGGCTTCTATTATGCAATATATCATTTATTTATTATACATTTTGGATGTTAAGCTTTGAGCGTGTCACCGTCACTACACAAATATGAAACAAAAGCAATAACTATCCAAAATGAAAGTCGATCAATATTGGATTTCTGTAGCTGGACCGGAAGACGACACGCTTATTATGCATAACATTCTGAAACACAACAGAAAACATCCGAAGTGTTATCTGTTATGCATTATCTGTTATGAAACTTCTGACAGTGTATCAGCATCAATCAAGCAGATACAGTTCAACGTATCATCAACTTCCCATTTCAACTGCGAACAGGATCCGATCAATGTGGGGGAGTCGGGGAGGGGACCGGAAATTTTGTGACACGCTTAGAGTGTAGCTTGGGATGACACTTGGCGGGAAGAACAAGCGTAAGCACTAGATACATCAGTGACAGAACCGGACTAGATTCGGGCACTCTGGGGCAGAAGCGTTACTAGTCGAAATGTTTGGGGGGGAGGACAAGGTATTTACCGACTGGCTGGTCATTTTTACAGACTGTTTTTGCGGATAAAAATGACTATTATTGAGAGGAAAACTACTGTGTTGCTGAAAAATCGGCTGATTTAAAGAATTTACAAAAAAAACGTTTTTACGAAAAATCGATTAAGAACAAATGACTATTTCTAAGAAAAAAATCGACTGTTTTTACTAAAAATCGCGGAGCTTCGCGCCGACTCGGCTATTTTTTAACTTGGAGGGGGGTCGGAATTCCGGTGATCACGATTTAAGGTACTTCCAGATGTGCTAGGACGATGAAACATGGCTTGAACATTAAAGACTTGACAAGACTGGATTAGAAATTGTCACTTCCCAGATCCGACCATCCCTTAAAGTACTCATCTTCACCGCAAAGTACAAAATAGCCCCATTAGCCCCAAGATCATTTTTGCCTCAAGGGTTTTGCTCAGAAATGATATCGTCACAGCCAAGTGCAAAAAAAATACTTTTTTTTTACCAAACGATACATTCTCGTGATTTACAAGGGTCCATCGTCATTCTTATCTCAAGGGTTTTGCTTACAAATGATTACAAAAAATCCACGAACTGGCAAATTCCTACTTTCATCCTTTTACCCAGCCTTGCAAGTGCCATATGAGCTTCCAGCTCTTGTTATTTTTTCAGTGCACAACAGAGAAGTATGTATGTATGTTTATGCGTATTACCCATCCACGATAGTCACAAAAGCATGAGACGAAGCACCGAAAAAGAACAAAAAAGGAACTCCACAAATCACAACCAAATACAAAAAAAAAAAAAGAGCTGCAAGCTCATATGGCACTTGCAAGCTTTTTAGCTTGTATTCAAGTTATCGCAGTAGGATGTGAATGGATAGTAGCTTTGTCAGTGTGATGGGTTGTTTGGTACTACAGTTACGTGCATAGAAATGGCCACTTAGTTATATTTGCTGTTGTATAACATATTTGAACAATTTGTTTTAAATATTTTGACATCTTATGAAAAAATCAGCGAAATTTTCAAGCACTTCCTTTTCGACGGTGACGCTCGGGAGGTTTCGATCGCTCCGTTCTAACCGTGTCACGTGATTTTCGGTTCCTCCCTCCGACCCCCCCCCCCCCACATTCATCGGATCCGGTCTCGACTCGAAATGGTACATCTAAGACATGAGGTCTTTCCAAATACCAAGTATTATAAAGATTCAATCACCCGTTCGAAAATTATGAATGTCAATAAAATTCCGGATCCCGGCTCCCCTCCCTCCCCCCACTATGGTCGGATCGGGCAAGTGACTATTTCCAAGTTAATTTGGCCGAGTCAATTATACACCTGCCAAGTTTCATCGTCCTAGAACATCTGGAAGTAACTTAACTCCGTAACACCGGAATTCCGGAACCCCACTCCAACTCCCCCCGTAGTGCACGAATCCGGTCCGGTTCTGTCAATGATGAACCTAGGGATTGTTTTTGTTCCTCCCAACAAGTTTCATCCCGATCCCGATCACTCTACTGTAAGCGTGTCACATGATTTCCAGTTCCCCCCTCCGACCCCCCCCCCCCACATTCATCGGATTTGGTCTGGACTCGAAAAGAACATCTGAGACATGAGGTCTTTCCAAATATCAAGTTTCATTAAGATCCGATCACCCGTTCGAAAATTATGCATGTCACTAAATTCCGGATTCCGGCTCCCCTCCCTACCCCCACTGACTGTTTCCAAGTTATAGAAAATCATCTGTAATCAAAACTCTTGAAGCAAAAAAGATGATCATCAGGAGCACGAAAATGTATATTTTGCTCAAAAGTATTGTTTGTACTTTAAGGAATTTTATTGTGAACAAAACCCTTGAGGCAAAAATGATCATGGGCTCATAGGGATCACGAAAATATATATTTTGCTTAAAAGTATTTTTTTGCACTTTGCGGTTAGCATTAGTACTTTAAGGGATGGTCGGATCGGGGAACTAACTATTTCTAAGCCAATCATGTCAAGTCTTTAATTTTCAAGCCAAGTTTCGTCGTCCTGGCATGTCTAGAAGTACCTTAACTTGCGATCGCCGGAATTCCGGACCCCCCCTTCCTCCAACTCCCCCACAATGCCCGAATCCGGTCCGGTTCTGTCACTGATATACATAGGGCTTGTGCTTGTTCTTCCCACCAAGTTTCATTCCGATCGCTTCACTCCAAGCTTGTCACAAGGTTTCCGGGCCCCCCTCCGATCCCCCCCCCAGCTTCATCGGATCCGGTCCGGACTTGAAATGGACATCCGAGACATGTTGTCTTTCTACATATCAAGTTTCATTATGATCCGATCACCCGTTCGGAAGTTGTACATACCTCAAGATTCCAGATTCCCCCTCCCTCCACTCCCCCCACGATGGTCGGATCGGGAAGCTGACTATTTCTAGGTTAATCTGGTCGCGTCCCTGATTTACCTGCCGAGTTTCATTGTTCTAGCCCACCTGGAAGTAACTTAACTCCGTATCACCGGAATTCCGGAACCCCACTCCAACTCCCCCCACAGTGGACGAATCCGGTCCGGTTCTGTCAATGATGTACCTAAGGGTTGTGCTTGTTCCTCTCACCAAGTTTCATCCCGATCCCTCCACTCCAAGCGTTTCCCAAGATTTCCGCCCCCCCCCCTCCAGCTCCCCCCAGAGTCACCGGATCCGGTTCAGATTTTAATCGGACCATCTGGGGCACGAGCTCTTTCCAAATATCAAGTTTCATTAAGATCCGATCACCCGTTCGAAAGTTATAAATTCCAAAATATTCCGGATTCCCCCTCACTCCACTCCCCCCACGATGGTCGGATCGGGAAAGTGACTATTTCCAACTTAATCATTTGGGGTCCCTGATATGCCTGCCAAGTTTCATCGTCCTAGCTTATGTGGAAGTACCCGAACTAGCAAAACCCGGACCGACAGACCGACAGACCGACCGACAGACCGACAGACGGACAGAAATTGCGATCGCTATATGGCACTTGGCCGAAGGGCAAGTGCCATAATTATTCCGAGAAATATTACAAATAGTATGCCGCTAAATCGGTGGTGAGAAAGCGGATCAACAGTTGTCCAACTGAAATGTTCAGCCATTTCGATTACCGATTCCCGCAAATCGTATTTTCTAACTGGAAGTCTATTTCTTGACAAAGACGGGATCCGATGTGCGAATAAATTTATCTGAGGTCACTTTTATCAACATTTACTTGAATTCAAATAATGCATGAAACGGATACGTCAGCTACGATTTTCGATTTTAAAAACTGAAATTATAAACTGATTTTAAAAATCGTAGCTGAAACATCCATTTTATGCATTATTTGAATATATGTTTCAAAGTCAGCTTGGGCTCAAGGAATATTTAACATCACTTAAAGTATCCCAGAAAGAAACGATGTACAGATGGTGAATGATGTACAGATGGCGATGGCAGAAAATGGCGAGTAATTTTTGAACACTAGAGTAAGTAGTTCCCTAACCAAATTTGACTGCGCACTACCACTGAAACTACCACCTTTACTCCACTATTCTCAGTGTAATTTTCCACCTTTTTTGTACTGCGCTATTTACCTTTTCCAGAGTGCGTGACTAAAATTTCATCATCATCGCAATGGAACAAGACCAAAAACACAACCAAGCAGAAGGCATCAAACGCAAAGGCAAACAGGAAAGAGGCCTGTGCAACCATTTCGGACCAAGAACCCATCAATGTTTAAAAAAAAAAGCATTCGACGAGCATGCGCGAAAATCGATGTTGATACACTGTCAAAAGTTTCATAACAGATAGTGCATAACACTTTCAAGAATAACACCTTTTCACTTAGAAATAAAGTGTTATGACCCATTAAGTTCACACTATTTCGTGCCTAGATCTCCAACAACACCTTCAATTGGTAAAAAATACTAACGGGAACGAAAGAAACATAACAGATAACATCCCCCAATGTTATCTGTTGAAACAGGGCATCCTTCTGTTGTCGTTATGTAACTTCTGACAGTGTAGTATTTTTGCCAATTGAAGGTGTTGTTGGAGATCTAGGCACGAAATAGTGTAAACTTAATATTGGTCATAACACTTTATTTCTAAGTGAAAAAAAAACTAAAAACTAAAAAACTGAAGGTGTTATCCTTGAAAGTGTTATGCGCGATCTGTTATGAAACTTCTGACAGTGTATTCTTCTTAGAATTTCTCAAAGGCCTGCTACTGTTCGTTGCTACTGACAAATTATACTACATTTACTTCTAATATTTGAACAGTAAGGGTTATTTTAAAGTAATAGAAGGCACTGAAACATAAAACGGGTTAAAGACCGTGGTCGGTCGGTAATAAAGACGACCGGTAAACTTTGATGTGGGCAGATTGGGTTTTAAACGGGTAGCTATATACGGAATATTACGTGAAAATCTCAACCGAATAAACGCGAAAGGGTCATAGTATCCAGTCCACAAAGCCATTAAACAAAAGGGTTGAAGCAAGCTTGGTTAAAAGGGTTAAACTCAAAGGGTTGGTTGATTCGTTCTGGTATCCGCGCATACGGATGGGAAACTGCAACTGCAAAACCCCAAAGGATGACCGAGTGCAAATAAATTCATTTATAAGCAAAAACACAGCTGAACCTTTTGCAGCAACGTGTATTACACTTGTTGACTCTTTTTTCGCTGTCAAATAAAATAAAAAATACCTACCTAACTACCTTAACCAAAAAGAGCACTCGAACATACCAATCAATCTTAGCACTTCTGGAACCAATACCAGAAGCAATCCTCACTATTTTTATGCTCACTCTTCAGTTTTGAAGGGAGTCAAATAAATAACAATAACAATAATCGCGTCTTGGAAGCTTGCCGAACCCGAGGCCGAACCACGACTCCATCACTATGCTTCTCACTCCAAATAACCTTTCTGGAAATTGTTTGAATATTCTGTGATTACTTTAATACTTCTTTGTTCTTTTTATACAAATAAGGCCATGAGAAGTTTCTTAATTTGGAAGACTTCATAGGCCAACAGGTCTATCTTGTTTTTCGGACTTCTTTTCTTTTGCTTGCGTTTTCCCGCTTTTTAACTGAGGCGCGCACTGTTCTCAAATATTTTGCGTCGAACCTCCGCTACGGAGAGCGGGAAGTTTGGATGGAGTCGATAAGCGACGACAAGATAATTGCCACTTCCACTTAACCATTTTATCGGGAAAAGATCATTTCTAGCAAGGCCATATCCAGGGGGGGTAGGGGAATCGACCCCCCCCCCCAAACCCACGAAAGTAATCGTTTTTTGCAGGCTTTAACATCTGATCTATGTCTTTTTTGTAATTTATGGTTCGATCCGCGGGCAACCTCCCCCCCCCCCCGGAAATAAATTCCTGGATACGGACCTGATTTCTAGTAAGAGTCCACATCTTCTAGAAGTAAGATTTGAGTTTCGGACTCCTTCCCTTTGGGCTTTCCCGCTTTTTAACGTCGGCCCGAACTGTTTTCCAATATTTGCGACGAATCTCCGCTTTGAACAACGGGAAGTCTGGACAGAGTCGACAAACGACAACAAAAACAAATCGCTAATTAAACGGAGCAA
Source organism: Branchinecta lindahli (assembly GCA_023053555.1). NCBI lineage: Eukaryota > Metazoa > Arthropoda > Branchiopoda > Anostraca > Branchinectidae > Branchinecta > Branchinecta lindahli. Next base: position 30,766,008 of record JAKZAO010000009.1, on the reverse strand, counting down.
GTAGCCTACTGATGTTTCCAAAAAATCATTTTGTCGTGAAAAGATCAATTCTAGTAGGAGTTGTGCTCTAAGGTGGTAATTTAATGCAAAAATGTCTCCTCCCACCCCACCTTACCAAAATTTACTTACCATGCAAGATGGACAGGAACTTGAAGTCGCGGGGAACTCCTTTGCATCGGGGAAATACTTCTTCAGCAAGGACCAGGACTCTCCAGTAATTAGTCGCTTTTTCTCAGAGGTCCAAAAAAGGTTACCTGAAAATGGTCCAACGTGTAAAAAAGCTATATAGTGGACTGAACCAACATTATAAATAAATGTATGTTTGCGCCAAACGAATAAGTCGGCTCAGATTTGTTACAACGATAATTCGGCCATTCTTGGCAAGGGTACTAACAGCACTACAAGAATGAAACTGCAATAGAATAAATATGTTTCTAACAGCTATAAATATCCTATTTTGGCTAGTTACTTCTAAGCAGGGGCGATACTAGCCAAAAGGTTTTTTTTTTTTTTTTTTTGGGGGGGGGTATACTGGCTATTTTTGCAGATAAAAACGAATATTATTGAGAAAAAACGACTGTGTTGACGAAAAATCGGCGGATTTTAAGAAAAAATAGACTATTTTTACGAATAAGAAAAATCGCCTGCTTCCAAGAAAAAAATCGACTGTTTTTACGAAAAATCGAGGTGCTCCGCGCCAACTCGGCTATTTTTTACCAACTGGCCGACAACATTCGGGGGGCGTCCCCCCCCCCCTCAGTCGTGACGCCCCTGCTTCTAAGGAATTGCAGGAGGTGAAAGCTAGTGCTGAGATATGGTTTCGGACACGACTGCTGCTTTTGCTGATTTGTTAAAATCATTCGCAGTCACCTTAGGTGACGGAATACTTATTTATGTATTATTGTACACCCCCTCCTTCAACCAAATAGCTCAGACGCTTTCTTGGTCTAATTTTAGATTCAGATTGGCAGATCCTGGAGCCTCTGGTTGGGCAGGTATTTGACAGTTTTTCCCTATCGTACTGGACTGGAAGAAACGAACCTGCCATCTTTCGGTCTTTCTACCAGTTCAGCAACAGCCTGAGAAGGACCCTTGCCAAGAATGGCCGGAATATCGCTGACGAACATCGCAGTTAACTTTCCGTTTTTAGCCATTTTTTAATATATGTACCCCAATCAGCAAGGAGTATTTGTGTTGACACAAAGAGTGTTTATTTTCTTTTTCGTTCTTTCCATACTCCGCTTTCCCAAAGGGTGGGTTACAAATAAATTACTTAATTACTTACTTGCCTATTACTCATTAGGCCATCTCGTCATGCATTTGGGTCCCTCATTAGAAGCCCCTTGACAGAACTTACCAACGGAAATCCCCCCTCCCCCCGTGATATACCTTCTCGGAACACAATTACTCAGTTGAGAGGTTTATCAAGTATATCAGTATCTGAGAACACCCCACACTCAATGCAGCCTCCCGCTCAAGTGGGAGATGTCGCGACGCACTGGAAAACAAGCAAACTTAAATGCTTACTTAAAATCTTACACCCCCCCCCCCAGTCCTAACGGATAATCTCTCTCTGGATACTCTAAAATTCGCGAACGTCACCCCTCTCCCAAATGGCGAGATCAAACATAATGTTTCCCCACTTGCGAGACTCTTATCGTAAAACCTCCACCCCACCCCCTTTGTATTACTTTTCAGACCTCAACCAGTAGGTCCAGAAGTACACATACGGGTGACATTTGAGGGGTACGCAAAATTCGTAACTCAATTCAGTTTGTCAATTAAATTGATTTTTTTTGCACCCCTCCCACCCTTAACCACTGTTAATTATGATAACATATAAATCGATGTTTAATCCGTAAAAGCTACTTAATACAAACTACATCATCTGTGCTAAGAATATTACGATATCGCAATTAAAATATCGCAAAATTTATAATGCAAAATTTGCAAATCTATACACCATGGCCTACGTGATAAGAATATTCTAATATTGCAGTAATCTATATAATCTGTGCTAAAGTAAAACAACATTTCAGTGGGCATGTCCAGCTGCGTCCGCATTTTTCAAAAAACATAGCAAAAATGTGTTTGTTACCCCTTCTACCCCTAACCACTATTAATTATGATAATATATATATCGCTGTTTAATCCGTAAAAGCTATTTAATACAAGCTACATCATCTGTGCTAAGAATATTACGATATCGCAAAATTTATCATGCAAAATTTGTAAAAATCTATACACCATACGTGATAAGAATATTCTAATATCGCAGTAATCTACATAATCTGTGCTAAAATACAACAACATATCAGTGGGCATGTCCAGCTGTGTCCGCATTTTTCAAAAAACACAGCAAAAATGTGTTTGTCACCCCTCCCACCCCTAACCACTATTAATTATGATAATATATAAATCGCTGTTTAATCCGTAAAAGCTATTTAATACAAACTACATCATCTGTGCTAAGAATATTACGATATCGCAAAATTTACAATACAAAATTTGCAAATCTATACACCATACGTGATAAGAATATTCTAATATCGCAGTAATCTACATAATCTGTGCTAAAATACAACAACATTTCAGTGGGCATGTCCAGCAGTGTCCGCATTTTTCAAAAAACACAGCAAACATGTGTTTGTCACCCCTCCCACCCCTAACCACTATTAATTATGATAATATATAAATCGCTGTTTAATCCGTAAAAGCTATTTAATACAAACTACATCATCTGTGCTAAGAATATTACGATATCGCAAAATTTACAATACAAAATTTGCAAATCTATACACCATACGTGATAAGAATATTCTAATATCGCAGTAATCTACATAATCTGTGCTAAAATACAACAACATTTCAGTGGGCATGTCCAGCTGTGTCCGCATTTTTCAAAAAACACAGCAAAAATTTGTTTGTCACCCCTCCACCCCTAACCACTATTAATTATGATAATATATAAATCGCTGTTTAATCCGTAAAAGCTATTTAATACAAACTACATCATCTGTGCTAAGAATATTACGATATCGCAAAATTTACAATACAAAATTTGCAAATCTATACACCATACGTGATAAGAATATTCTAATATCGCAGTAATCTACATAATCTGTGCTAAAATACAACAACATTTCAGTGGGCATGTCCAGCTGTGTCCGCATTTTTCAAAAAACACAGCAAAAATTTGTTTGTCACCCCTCCACCCCTAACCACTATTAATTATGATAATATATAAATCGCTGTTTAATCCGTAAAAGCTATTTAATACAAACTACATCATCTGTGCTAAGAATATTACGATATCGCAAAATTTATCATACAAAATTTGTAAAAATCTATACATCATACTTGATAAGAATATTCTAATATCGCAGTAATCTGCATAATCTGTGCAAAAATAAAACAACATTTCAGTGGGCATGTCCAGCTGTGTCCGCATTTTTCAAAAAACACAGCAAAAATTTGTTTGTCACCCCTCCACCCCTAACCACTATTAATTATGATAATATATAAATCGTTGTTTAATCCGTAAAAGCTATTTAATACAAACTACATCATCTGTGCTAAGAATATTACGATATCGCAAAATTTATAATACAAAATTTGCAAATCTATACACCATAGGAGATAAGATTATTTTAATATCACAGTAATTATATCTCAAAATTTCTACTGCAAAACTTGTAAAAGCTATTCAATACAAACTACATAATCTGTGCTAAAATACAACAACATTTCAGTGGGCATGTCCAGCTGTGTCCGCATTTTTCAAAAAACACAGCAAAAATTTGTTTGTCACCCCTCCCACCCCTAACCACTATTAATTATGATAATATATAAATCGCTGTTTAATCCGTAAAAGCTATTTAATACAAACTACATCATCTGTGCTAAGAATATTACGATATCGCAAAATTTACAATACAAAATTTGCAAATCTATACACCATAGGTGATAAGATTATTTTAATATCGCAGTAATTACATCGCGAAATTTCTACTGCAAAACTTGTAAAAGCTATTCAATACAAACTACATAATCTGTGCTAAAATACAAAAACATTTCAGTGGGCATGTCCAGCTGCTTCCGCATGTTTCAAAAAACACAGCAAAAACGTCTGTCCCCACACCTGATATCACCGAAAGACAGCCTTCCACTTTTTTTTACGACCACCTGACCAAACATAGACGGGAGGGGCGGGCTCAGAAAAAAGCGAATCGCCACGGGATCGCCAATCCTGCTCTTGCAAAAAATTGCAAATTAGGGGGTTGAAGCTCCGTAGTCCAGAACATGCGGTGAGGGAAAAGAGACGAATTACTGATACATTTTGATTGGGAAAAGAAAACTAGTGTAGTTTAATTTCAAAAATTTATTCTGCGTATTATAGGATAGATTTTTCTTTTCAGGTGCCAGGAGCTTTCCTATTTGAGGGGTTATAAAAAGGACTCTGTTTCGTAGGCACCAGAAGTTCACAGGTTTCCGCGACCAGAAGTTAAAGGTTCAGTCAGAGAAAAGTGGCAACAGTGACCACTGGAAAAAATGTCACGAATTTCAAGACACATTAATGCTGACTTCTACAAAAGCCCATTCATAACAGTAGGACGAGCAGCTTTCAACAGGGTGAATACATAATAGCACAACCCCGCTGTGATGCTGACAGATTATAGATTGTGTCTGCTAAGAAAACTATTCCTACTACTGATACTGACAGATTCTAGATTAAGCTTGCTAAGAAAACTATTCTACTAGCCTACTACTGAGATAAGTTACTGATGAAGTTAGGTGAGAAACCGCGTCCTTATTTTTGGCTGCTCCTCGTCTTTACTCAAAATAATAAAATGAGCTATTTTTTTATTATACATAACATAAACGGAGACTCTTTCTTGACTCTAGTACTGAATGGTACGGGATACTGATGGAAAACAGAAAACCTGTTCCTTGCTACTGATAGATTATACTGTATAATCAGAGGCGTTACTTGCCAAAACATTTTTTGGGGGGGAGCTACTTACTGACTGGATGGTCATTTTGCCGACTGTTTTTGCAGAAAAAACGACTATTTTTAAGAACAAGAGCTGTAAGCTCATATGGCACTTGCAAGGCTTGGTAAAATGATGAAAGTAGGAATTCACCAATGCGAGTGTTTGCTGTGATCATTTGTAAGCAAAATCCGACTGTTCTTAAGTGACAACCAGGGGCGCCACTAGCCTTTTACCTTTGGGGGGGGGACGTCCAGTTTGTGCCGACGGACTCAAAAATGTGCCGACAAAAAACGCCGTTGCCGCTTCGCGGCAACGGCGTACATTTCCCGCCAGCACATAATTGAACTGGTGTAAAATTAACTGTGATGCATCAGCTGAGATTAGTCCTTGAATGTAAATTCTTAAATTTAAATTCTCATATTCGGGATTTCATTGCAGCTTCGCTAAAAACTGAAGCTTCCAACGACTGTACCCTGAACAAGTTAAATTAATCGCCGCAGGCGAAGTATTTTAAATCTGCCTTTTTTTTCTGGAAAAATCTAGCTTACAAGTTCCAGCTTTAAGGTGTTTCAAACCCCAAGAATTTCAATCCTAAAACGCCAACTAAATGAAACACCGTTCTTCCGATTAAAGAATACTACGAAATGCGCCGCACGCCAAATTTTGTGTAAACCAACTGTAATGCATTAGCTGAGATTATTTTTTAATGTAAACTCATATGTTTAAATTCACATATTCGGCTTTTCTTTTGACCTTTCGCTAAAATGACCGAACCCAGAACAAGTTAAACCAAGCGCCGCAGGCGAATATTTTTTTGATCTGTATTTTTTTCTGGAAAATTTTAGGCTATTCTATACCTATACTTTACAGGTTCTAGCTTTTAATGTGTTTCCAACCCCAAGCATTTCAATCCTAAAACGCCAACTAAAGGAAACACCATTCTTCCAAATAGAGAGTACTACGAAATGCGCCGCAGGCGAACTTTTTTGGAAACGCTTATGAGCGATCTTAAATAAAAGTAAGGCTACCTGTGAAATCACAGATCTTTCCGCCAAAATAGTATGGAAGACGAGACATAAACTTTCGGGATTGGACAAAAGTTTACGGATATGATTTCTTACGTGTAATGAGATACCGATCCCGATTAAACTTACCGACAAATGTTTGAAGAATTTGATTTCTTGCGAATAAAAATGTCCCGATGTGCCGACAGGAATACCGACGCCCGACTAAAGCATTAGAATTCGAATTCTTCTATGTTTGCTCGACAAGACTGTAAAGTACTTTACTTCTTACATGTAAGATGAGCCGACAAAACTTAAACTTTCGGGATGCGCCTGATAAACGTTTACAGAATTTGATTTCTTACGTATAAAAACAACACGATGTGCCGACGATACTTGAACTTCTCGGGTGCGCCCGACAAATGTTTGCTGAAATTGATTTATCACAGATAAACAGAACTGACGAGTCGACCGACGCCCGACAAAAGCAATCAGAAGTCAATTTCTTCTGTGTTTTGCCCGACAGATATTTGCCGAATTCGATTTTGCGTATAAAAAGAACCCAATATGCCGACGAGTCTACCGACGTCCGACGAAAGCATATAAAATTGAATTTCTTCTGTATTTTTATGTATAAAAAGAACCCGATGTGCCGACGAGAATATCGAGGCCCGACAAAAGGATACAGAATTCGATTTCTTATGTGTTATGCACGACGAATGTGTGCAGAATTTGACTTCTTGCGTATGAAATGAACCCGATGTGCCGACGAGTCGACCGATGCCCGACAAAAGCATGCAATATTTTATTTCTCATGGGTTTGCCGGCGCTCCGCGCCGACAAACAAGTGAACTTTCGCCGGGCTTCGCCCGACGAAAGTACTTTCTCAAGACCATTGGGGGGGGGGAGTCCCCCCCCCTCCCCCCCCCCCATAGTGGCGCCCCTGGCTGACAACTGTTAAGTCCCTGATATGCCTGCCAAGTTTCATCGTCCTAGCACATGTCTAAGCGTCTTGTCAGGATCACCGGAATTCCGGAACCCTCCCTCCAACTCCCCTACCGTATTCGGATCCGGTCTGGTCTTGTCAATTATGTATTTAGGGCTTGTGCTTATTCTTCCCCCAAAGTTTCATCCCGATCCGTCCACTCTGAACATGTCAAACAATTTCCGCCCCCCCCCCCCCAACTCCCCCCAAAGTCACCGGATCCATCCCGGACTTGAAGTGTGACGTCTGAGACACGAGATCTTTCCAAATATCAAGTTTCATTAAGATCCGGTTCCCTGTTCAAAAGTTATAAATACGTCAACATTCCGGATTCCCCCTCCCTCCATCCCCCCCCCCCGGTGGTCGGATCGAGGAAATGACTATTTCCAAGTTAGTTTGGTCGGGTCCCTAATATGCCTTCCAAGTTCCATCGTCCCAACATATGTGTAAGTATCTTAAGTCGGGATCACCGGAATTCCGGAACCCTCCATCCAACTCCCCCACAGTGCTCGGATCCGGTCCGGTCTTGTCAACTATGTATCTAGGGCTTGTGCTTGTTCTTCCCACCAAGTTTCATCCCGATCCGTCCACTCTGAATATGTCACATGATTTCCGACTCCCCCCAAAGTCACCGGATCCATTCCGGACTTGAAATGTGACATCTGAGACACGAGGTCTTTCCAAACATCAAGTTTCATTAAGATCCGATTCCCCGTTCAAAAGTTATAAATACGTCAATATTACGGATTCCCCATCCCTCCACTCCCCCCACGGTGGTCGGATCGGGGAAATGACTATTTCCAAATTAGTTTTGTCGGGTCCCTGATATGCCTGCCAAGTTCCATCGTCCCAACACATGTGTAAGTATCTTTAGTCGGGATCACCGGAATTCCGGAACCCTCCCTCCAACTCCCCCCACAGTGCTCGGATCCGGTCCGGTCTTGTCAACTATGTATCTAGGGCTTGTGCTTGTTCTTCCCACCAAGTTTCATCCCGATCCGTCCACTCTGAATATGTCACATGATTTCCGACTCCCCCCCTCCAACTCCCCCCAAGTCACCGGATCCATTCCGGACTTGAAACGTGACATCTGAGACACGAGGTCTTTCCAAACATCAAGTTTCATTAAGATCCGATTCCCCGTTCAAATGTTATAAATACGTCAATATTCCGGATTCCCCATCCCTCCACTCCCCCCACGGTGGTCGGATCGGGGAAGTGACTATTTACAAATTAGTTTGGTCGGGTCCCTGATATGCCTGCCAAGTTTCATCGTCCTAGCTCATCTGGAAGTACCGTAACTCGAGATGAGTGGCCTGATAAATTCAAGAACCAATGATAAATTCAAATTTAAAGTAAATCGTTAACTATTACTTTTTTTGGGTGGACTCCTCACAAGTTGCCGGCCATTGATTACCCTTGCTTCCGCACCGTTGTTTTTTTGTGGGTTTTCGGGTTGATCTTTGCCGAGTGTCGGTGTGTTTGAGGGGCGGGTTCCCGTCTAGTGGTGAGTCATGGAATTTATTTATTTATATGATTATTATATGTTGAATAGATTTGTTCTTTTATTGTACCGGGTTTTGGTCAATCGACCTTGTGTCTCCGGCTTAACCCTATGTATGATAATTTTATACTGTAGCGTAAATTAAAAACTTGAACCTTGACAGACCGAAAAGTGATCGGTATACGGCACTTGAGCGAAGCTGCAAGTGCCATAAAAACGACTGTTCTGACGAAAAATAACTGATTTTGGGAAAAACCGACTGTTCTTAAGAATTAATCTATTATTTTTACGAAAAATCGATTGTTTTTAAGGAAAATCGGACTGTTTTTACAGAAAATCGCAGCGCTTCGCGCCGACTCGGTTATTTTTTTACCGACTGGTCGACAACATTGGGGGGGGGGCGTCCCCCCTCCCCGCCAATACGTGACGCCCGTTGCTAATAGAACTATTCTACTAGCCTACTACTGAGTGAAGTTACTGATGTAGGTGGCTGAGGGAGGAGTGCCTAGTCCTTATCTTCGACTGCTCCTTTTCTTCAACAAATATTTGTATCTTCGACTGCTCCTTTTCTTCAACAAATATTAGTAGAAACAATCAGATGAGGCAATTTTTTTAGCATTTTTTTTCATAAACGCAGAATCCCTCTTGTACAGTATGGTGCGGGCGTAAGCCTGATGTCCTATTTATTGATCTTTTATTTTTGTTTTCAGGAACAAAAAAAATAGCGCAAACAGAAAACAGCGTTTCCACGAGTTTAAACTTGTCGGTCGGGTTCCCGTGGGTCGGGTCTGTTTACATGACGAGCACTCGCAATATAAATAGGCAAAACACAAAAATGCCACAAAAAGAAAGCACCCTCTTTTCAGGGGAAGAAGGTAGAGTATAGCCTATATTGTTAGTTTGTAACCCCTCGCTAGCCGGTAGCCTTACTTACCATGCTCGCAGACGATATCTTCGTTGAACAGCAGCTCTTGTTCCTTCTGATCCTCACTATCGTTTTCAGCTCCATCATCAATAACCATGACGTCTCGTTTAACAGACGCCACCTTTACCACCTGGAATTACCAAGGCGTCAATCAAATGAGTTATTTCTAATGAATTATCTTCTAACGGAATATGATGGAGATAATAAATTACGAATTTGAGTATACGTAAATAAAAATACAATACATAGGGCGTTACCATTCTCGAAGGGAAGAATCGATATCAATCTAGAGATGGACGAATCCGATCATGAAAGGATTCGAATTCGAATCCGAATCCAGGGATATAGGTACGAATCCGATTCCGAGTTCCAGTCTAGATAGAAGCGGAGATATCAGTGAGCGTGTTCCACCCTACTTACCGTAGTTAATACGCATGACGTCACGATTATTGGCTTCTTGGCGTCAAGGCTGGAACGCTTTTTTACCGCGGGCTGATCGGACCAATCACGTTACAGAGATCCGTAGTTACTACGCTTACTACGCTCCCGAGCATGGTAAGCAAATAGTTACTACTAGTTACTATTTAATTTTGAGAAGGGTGGAACGGTCAGCGTAGTAACATTTGACGAGGTTGGAACGAAAATAGTAACTAATAGTTACTATTGTTAGAAGGGTGGAACACGCTCAGTGTGGCTAAGTCGCCGTGTCTGCCATTTCAGTGGTCTTAAAACCGCGTTTTTCCTTTCTCCTGGACAATTCTGGAAATTGCAGATTGCCTTTTGGCTGTCCGGGGACAATATACAGATACACATTTTTACTGTGCAACCTTAATTTACTTGTATTTCCCTATTTCTTTCATGACGTCACAACAACGTCCTGGGCCACGGATAACAGCCCGATGAAAAATTTTCGAGAATTAGTCGTATGGAGTTGCACGAAAAAGTAGCATGCAGTAGTACTGTTGCCACTGCATGTTACTACTAGCAAACTGGATGCTACTAAAGCAAGATTGGTTGCTATCGAATACTACTGCTTAATATTAACCCAGTCGGAGGTATGTTAAATCAAAGTATTCCATACTACTACAAAGACGATATTGGATGAATGTGGAATGTCTGTGTTTTGGAATGAGGGAAAATGTTTGTCAGCAGGTTTATGGTCAGTGTCAAAAGAGGTAGAAAGAGTGCTGTGTGCAAATGTGGCAATGGAGGACCAGTCGGAATCATTGAAAGTTTGTGCAAAAGCTAAAGAAGAGTGGGGGCAGGAACCATATTTCAGGGCGGGTTTGGATGGAAGAAGTTTAGAGGCACTAGTTTGTCTAAGGGGGAACGCACTGCCACTTGGGAAAAAAATGAAATATTTAGGGAAAAACAGGGTACGTGTTGGCCCTTATTTTTGCCCTATGTGTGGTGAAATTGATGAGAATCTGCTACATTTTATGTGTGAATGTGGTGAGTTGGGGGGATTAAGGGAGGAAATGTTTGGGAGGAGCACTTTAGGGGAGGAAGGTTTAATAGATTTGATTGGAGACAAGTGTTTTGCAGTAACGAGAAATTTGGCGGTGTTCGTCTGGTTGGCAGCGAAGCATCGGGAGGATCTAATGTAAGTGTTATTAAGTTATATCTAGTTTTTTTTCATTATGGCACTTGCCTTCCGGCCAAGTGCCACATACCGATCACTTTTCCGTCGGTCGGTCGGTCGGTCTGTCGGTCGGTCAGTCCGGTGATCGCGAGTTAGGGTACTTCCAGATGTGCTGGGACGATGAAACTTGGCAGGCATATCAGGGACCCGACCAAACTAATTTGGAAATAGTCACTTCCCCGATCCGACCATCATAGGGGGAGGGAGGGGAGCCGGAATCCGGAATTTAGGGGCATGCATAACTTTCAAACGGGTGATCGAATCTTAATAAAACTTGATATTTGGAAAGACGTCATTTCTCAGATGTCCCAATTCAGGTCCGGATCGAATCCGATTAATGTGGGGGTGGGAGTCGGAGGGGGGAACCGGAAATCATGTGACACGCTTAGACTGGAGCGATCGGGATGAAACTTGGTGGGAGGAGCAAGCACATACCCTAGGTACGTCATTGACAGACCTGGACCGGATTCGTGCACTGTGGGGGGAGTTGGAGGGGGGGTCCGGAATTCCGGTGATACGGAGTTAAGTTACTTCCAGGTGTGCTAGGACAATGAAATTTGGCAGGCAAATCAGGGACTCGACCGGATTAACCTGGAAATAGTCAACTTCCCGATCCGACCATCGTGGGGGGAGTGACGGGAGGGGGAATCCGGAATCTTGAGGTATATATAACTTCCGAACGGGTGATCGGATCATAATGAAACTTGATACGTAGAAAGATCACATGTCTCGAATGCCCAGTTTCAAGTCCGGACCAGATCCGATGAAGGTGGGGGGGGGGGTCGGAGGGGGGAACCGGAAAACTTGTGACACGCTTGGAGTGAAGCGATCGGAAGGAAACTTGGTGGAAAGAACAAGCACAAGCCCTATGTACGTAAGTGACACAACCGGACAAGATTCGGGCACTGTGGGGGAGTTAGAGGGAGGGGGTCCGGAATTCCGATGATCGCAAGTTAAGGTACTTCCAGACGTGCTATGACGATAAAACTTGGCTTGAAAATTAGAGGCTTGACATGATTGGCTTAGAAATAGTCAGTTCCCTGATCCGACCATCCCTTAAAGTACTAATGCTAACCGCAAAGTACAAAAAAATATTTTAAAGCAAAATATACATGATCGTGATCCCTATGAGCCCATGATCATTTTTGCCTCAAGGGTTTTGCTTACAACTGAATTCCTTAATAATTCCTTATAAAGTACTAATCGCAACCACAACGTACAAAAAATACTTTTTAGCAAAATACACATTTTCGTGATCCCTATGATCCCTCACAAGTGATTTCCTTAAAGTACAAACAATACTTTTGAGCAAAATATACATTTTCGTGCTCCCTATGAGTTCGTCATGTTTTTTACTTCAAGAGTTTTGATTACAAACGATCACAACAAACCCACAAATTGACGAATTCCTACTTTCATTCTCTGACCCAGCCTTGCAAGTGCCATATGAGCTTCCAGCTCTTGTTTTTGTTGTTTTGTTTTGTCTTTTTGCAAGTGATTTTGTTTTGTGGTATATCATCATATCATATCAATACATGCAACTTTTCCGTGCAACTACCATACAGCGACACAGTCAAAGAATTTTTCATCGGGAGGCTGTGATTTTGCTGACCGCACTGACTAGGTCATCTCGTAGGGAATAAGATAATATCATGGGCCATCTACTACTGGAAGTAGAGAGGGCAGAGCTTACTTACTTTGACATCATCTCCGCTCCCGCTGTCCTCTTTTGACTCTGGCGTTTTGCTCCTCTTCTCTTTGTATCCCATCGGGAAAAGGTTCTCAACTTTTTCGGTCGCAAGTCGGCGCCACCGGCGTAGTGACTCCTTCCCGATCCAGAACGCATCGACTCTGAAACAGATGACGGTGACAAACCCCTTAAAATAATTCAAATTCAAATCCCAAACCCTTCTCCAAAGCACAACCAAAACTGATCAAAGTGCGGAAACATCTCTACCATGTTAACAACCGAACTGAGCAGTAAAAAACAGCAGCATCAGGTCAGTGCCGGTTTTCGTAAAAACGGTCGATTTCTTTTTTGGAAACGGTAGATTCTTCTTTAAAACAGTCGGTTTTTCGTAAAAATAGTCGATTTTTCTCAAAGACAGTCGGTTCTTCTTAAGATCAGTCGATTTTTCGTCAGAGCAGTAATTTTTTTTCTTAAAAGTAGTCATTCTGCAAAAACAGTCGGTAAAAATGACCAGCCAGTCGGTAAATACCTTCCCCCTCCCCCAAACATTTTGGCTAGTAACGCCTTTGGTCCCGAAACCCTTCTGCTGTTCTCTCATTTCATTTCATTTAATTTAATAATAAAACAAAACATATCTGTCGTGGGCAGAGCCCAAATACGATGTTTTTTAGTCATAAACAAAGTTGTGAAACATAAGTTGTCAACAAAGCAGAAAAATGCTAAACATCATTACATAGCTTTACGAAGCTCGGCACAAAGCTTCTACTGTAACGCATAGTGTTACAGTAGATTGGGGTCTGTTTGGGAACCTTCTCAGCCACTTCTCGGGGGGGGGGGGGGATCTTACAGGAACAAATGGTGGGGGAAAAATGAACGGTACATGGGGTGCTGGAGAAGGGAGGATCCGAAGTTGCGGCATAGTTTTTCACGGCGGGATGAAAAGGATTCAATTTTAAATTCTTTGAGGTAAAAAGAGTATGGTAGGGGGGAACCGCCATAGATAATTTGCAGCAATCTCTTCTGAACTCGCTCTATTTTATCAGTTTCACCTTGGGTAAGAGCAAAGTGCCAAACCGGACAAGCATGTTCGACTAAGGGTCGAATGAAAGAGCTAAACATTAGCTTTAGCTTGTCCTTAGGAACCCGAAACTTTTTCAGTGTTTTTAGCAACTGAATTGCGCTGTTAGCTTTCTTTACAATTGTCTTAGTATTTTCATGCCATGAAAGGTCAGAAGAGATCACTACACCTAGTAGCGTTGTTTTATCACTGATGAGCCCAGGGTCGACAGGAGGTTCAAAAGACGGCCGAGTTTTCCTAAGAAAATAAAAAGTCGTAACAGAGCACTTAACTTTATTCACGACCATATTTAGTTCAATCGCCTCTGAGGTAATCTGGTCGATGAAACCGGCAGCGTTGCTTTTCAAATCCTCAGATACGACTTCCGCTAGGGACAAATCGTCAACATATTTCCATCAGTCCTCCAGCCCAGCAGCAATTTCACTTATCATAAGGAGGAAGCACAGCGGACCGATCACGGTTCCTTGTGGAACTCCACAAAAAACTGGTGAAGAAGTAGACAAATGGCCTTTATACTTTACAGTTTGCTCTCTGTTTGTCAAGAAGCTCTTGATGATTTTGACGATAAAGTTGGGGATTTTTTTTCAGCAATTTTTTCTAAAAGAATTTCATGGTCAACAAGGTCAAATGCCTTTTTAAAATCAATCAAGCCGCACATGCGGTTATCTCTTCTCATCTGGCTGAAATGGGGGCAGTTGGTGTATCGTGGGTTCGACCCAGCTTAGTTTGTAAAATGTTTGTAATAGTTTATTCTGTTATTTATGCCCTAGTCAGCCGGTATTAGACTAAAATAAAAAAATAAAAAAAGTAGGCTAAACATAACACAACTTTGCACAAAGGCTATGACGCAATAATATCGAACTTACGAATCCGAGTCCGGGACCATCCGCAACAGTGTTGTCAGACGTTTCGCATCCTCCGTGATTGCCGCTTTCAACTTCTTCCGCGCTAAACCTCCAGCGGCGCACTTGGCACAGAGATCACACCGTGAAAGGCGTGGCCCGCCGCCATACTTTGAAAACAAGAATTCAGCCTAAAAAAAAAAAAAATCAGCCTAAACAAAACAAAAGAGAGCTCGGCCTGATCTATGGGTGGTTTCTAAAAATGATCTTTCCACGATAAAATGGTTTAGCAACGACACCAGCAATTGCCGCTTGTCGGCTCTGCCCGGAGCAAAGGTTCGACGCAAAATATTTGAAAACTGTACGCGCCGTGGGTCGTTCACCACCGCCGTTTATCGAGCGACGATGAAAGCATTTGCAACCGCTACAGATCAACCAGCTCAATCAAGCGGGTAGTTCCTCCTAGGTCCTGATCCCAGTCGAGGTTCGCCATCATCAGCCCCACGATCCCCAAGAAGAAGGTAATTCCTCCTGGGCAATGATCCCAGTCGAGGCGCCATTATCCGCTCCATGAAGCTTAAGAAGAAGAGGATGATTGAAGAGCTGAGCGCACAAAGGTGATAACTCGCCTTTTTGGGAAAATTGAGTTAAGAGCAATATCAGGCACACATTTTACACTCTTTCTCCCTGTGCTATCAGAAACTTAACCAGATACCCTACAGAGATAATCAGTCGACAACGGCGATAACTGGTTTTCGATATACCAACTTCCCAAATTTTGAACGCGATTTTCTGAAACTGGCAAAAAGTGAGTTATTTTTAGGATATCTCCGTATTGCACCAGTATGTAGTTTGCCATCCCTGTCACTTCCCAAGCACCCACTAATCCACGTCTAGTTGCACGGAATCAATGGGTTAAAAATCGAGTGATGCTGTTATAGAGCGTCGTGCTCGATTGCTGGAATCCTTCGATCCTCTAAACCTATCCAGCGACTAAGCCATAGTTAAAGTTTAACCGAAAAGGGCTGAGATAGGACAATCTAGTTACCCATCACATACTCACTTAAATAGGTTTGAAGGCCCGATGAAAATATGTTACTTCGTTGGTCCGCTATTCACGAATAATCAATTTTCATTTAGTGGACTTTGTCTGTCGGATGTGTGGTACCTCTGTGCGCTTGTACCTCTGTTGTATGCTGGACGAAAACGATTTATGAAAAATATCGTAAATATTTTTACGAATAATAAATATATTATTCTGAACGTCATACCAGAGCGTATAGTGAAAAATAAAAAAAATCCCCGACACAATCCATATAATTCAGCGAACTCAGTTAAATGACACAAAAATAAGTTGGCTTTTCAGTTAAACTCTAAGAATATACTTCTTATACTTCTATAAAATAAGAATTTATCTTGTTTTGTTCTGTTTTTCTTTTTTCTCTCTTTACACTTCAGCATTGGCATTTCATCACTGACCAGTAATAAACACGATAATTCATTTCATTAACTAATAAAGTCAAATTTACTCACCCCCTTTTTCGCGACAACCTTGAAGTCCTTCAAAGCCTCAACATAAACCTTATCGTGGATACATAACAGGTGGATATTATCAATTGGACGACAGAATGCTTCCTGGTTTGGGTCCTGGTTCAACCACTTCTTTAACCAACTGGTCTCAATAACCTCCCAGCTCTGGTCTGGCACTCGATAGAGACTTTGGTAAACTTCCACAATCTCCTTCTGGGTGTTATATAGGTCTGCATTTTTCTTTGCCTAAAAAAGGTAACTTATTCACTCATCAACTGAAAACATTTTTAACCGAAAAGGGCTGAGATACGACAGCCCAGTTACCCATTACTTATCACTTAAATAGGCTTGAAGACTCGATGAAAATGCGTTATTTCGTTGCTCCGCTATTCATATTATCGATTTTCACAGAATGATTTTTTTCTTTCAGATGTGTGGTACCTCTATGTGCTTGTACCTCTGTGCTTGAAACTTTTAGCAGCTGTAACGGTAAAGCATTGCCGAGAAATAAACCTTTTTGTGCCACACGTAGTAGCGGACTTTCTCCAGAAGTGACCTTACAATCTGGAACTGGTAAAAGGCACCAGGTGTTGGGACTTGGAATATTTCCTTACATTCCCTTACAAATCACCTTAAATCGCCTCCTTACAACAAGACCAAAGGTTTCAATGAGATCCCAAAAATGTAATATCTGATCCAGACAATTGGGTCTTGCCTTCTCCAGATCCAGTATTCGCCAGGCTAATCATCTGGGAAAACCAAGTTCAAATAAACGTACTGACCGAAACTTCTGCTTTACTTCTGCCAAATTTCCGGTTTCGGCCGAATTCCGAGCGAATTACTTGTCCAGCAAAAAAAGAAATTCAGAAACGAATTCAGCGTATTTCCTTATCCCTATATAAAGAACATCTTATCAACTTAAATTAAAACTTAAACTTATAAACAATTTACGGTTTAAACCGGATTCCGGACGAATTAATATGTCCGGGTAAAAAAATGATTGTCATATACAGATTCAGCGTCTCTTCTTACCCCTTAATCTGTCATCTATTTACTTCAAACAAAACTTTTGCTTTCAAACTTTTCAAACTTTCACAACAGTGTTCAGCATATCTTCTTACCCCTAAATCGAACATCTAATCAACCTCAAATAAAACTTTTACTTTTAACAAACTTTCCGGTTTCTGTCGGATTCCGGACGAACTACTTGTCCGGCGAGAAATAGTTTTCATCATCGTTCAGCATGTCTTCTTACCCCATAATCGACTATCACATTAGCTGTTTGCAAATGTTTTGTTCGCCCCTTAATCTGACCCCCCCCCCCACCCCACCCCTAAATGTAGGGCTACAGAGCCCATCTACGAATTCAACCTTACCCTTGACCAAAAGAATATATCGCCGTCACAAATCAAAATATTTAAAATAGGCAACTTTTAAAGATGACAGGACTGTCAAAAATTAAGAATGATAAATAATGTGTGGAAGGTCGACAGAGCTATATATGGAACCCATAACACCAAGAGGATGAATTTCGCGAAAACGGATGAGGAGGCCAAAAGCTTTTCAAATTTTCTCTTGAATATTTGTATAACAATAGGCCGGAAACCAAACACGTCCTTTAGGGGGAGGGGGGAGCTAACCGTCAAAAAGCATAAAACCAGCGAGAAACTAAGTGAGTTGGCAAAATTAGGACAGACATTTGCGAACAGTTGATCTTCAGAAGGTCCGGCTAAAAAAACGGCGATACCCCCCACCCACCGGCGAAAAAAAAAATCGACCAACCCCCCCCCCCCACATAGCCGGGGGAATGCCTAGACCCAACAAGGTCATCAGACCTTTTTAGGCTGACCTGGAACGACCCCGCTGCCCCCCTAGGTTTTCGTGAAATGACGGCCCTGCTGGAAACCTCTGAAAGAGGCAGAACACGGGATACCCAGATAACTGACAATCCCAAAATATAGGAAAATCACTCCATCACCAAAATCCAAAAAAATCTGTATCACCGCCAATAGTGTTGAGAGCCAAAATGGGATTTTCTAAGGCTACATCATTACCAAACAAATGAGTGGAATAGTATTGTTTTGGTTAGCACTGACTAAGAAAATTTGGTAGAGCATTCGTTGATGGTTCGTGAATTTCGGGATCATCTGACATTCATAGGTTTGTAATATAGCCAAGACTGGAAATTAAGCCAATTAAAGCTCATCAATCCTTAAAGAAAGAAAAAAAACTTCAATCCACATTCCTTCGAGTTTTAAGACAAGAAAAGAAATTAAACCACATTTCTGAGCTATTAAAATTAGATTTCGGGATTTCAGCCCATTACATCAGTTTTACGACTGGCATCAAATTTTAGATCGCCTCAAACTGTCGAGAATTAACGTCACTGTACACTGCAAGCAGATTTTTAGGCTGTGATTTATCGGGAGGCATAAAATGATAGTAGATTACCCGTTGGTAAACGAGCTCAGCGAGTGAGCGCTCTATAGTGTCATGCTTCTGGAATCCTCTGACCTTTTGAACTGTCTAATGCATTAGGAAAGACTTTCGCCTCTACACAACTCGAAGAAACTGGGAGCAATGTAAAGGTATGCTTGTTTGAACGTCTCTAAAACCAAACCAGGCGTTTAAAGAGTTACAAGAATCTTAAAGTCCCAAAAAAGTCATCGAAGTGGAGGTGGAGTAGTAGCCCAAAAAATAAAAAAGGATGATTTTTTTTAGAAAAGATGCTACGCGGGTTTGAAAAAAATAATAAAGAGGACCCCTGCCAAGAACGGCCAAAATATAGCTCGAATAAAACTCAGCTGACGTATCTGCTTACCGCAGACAAATGTTTTCGCCGATTAAACGGCGTTATCTACGAGAAACGTAGGTGGACCTATAATGAGGCGGGGGGGGGCAGAGATCTCCCTGAAATCATGCTGATCATAAATCAGCTCCGCGACAAAAAACGAGCCTGCAATGATCAGTTCGTTTCTTCTAGCTATAGCCTGACGATGACCCTTGTCAAGAAGGGCCGAAATATCGCTGGAGCAGATCCGAGGGGTTGCTCACTCTCGATTTTAGTGTACAGCAAATGCCCGGTGCCGGCACCGGCTGCAACGTGTTAGAACATTAAAATCAGCGTGTTTAGAAGCGGAAACCAAATAATTTATGGCCGGGCGCCGGTGGTTTCTGCCGGTGCCGATAAAGGGTGTACAGCAGGTGCCGGGGAGTGGGTAGCCCCTCGAGCAGATCTTGGCTGACTTATCCGTCTACCGGCATTTTCTTGTACACAGGAAACAAAAATCATGGACCCTTGCTGTAGCATTCATATAACAACCCATGAAATCACGCCCGAATATAAACAAAACAGAGAACACAAAATGCAACATATTTCTGCATAATTTTAAGTAATTACAAGGTCATTAAAAAATTTTATCTTCAAAGAAAATGCTATTTTATTTGAAGCTTACGGGATGTTTATTGCAGGAGGTGCACTGAAACACACGGCATGATACGACATATTCTCCCCATCAAAAGTAAGTTAGTTATCTCACGCCATGGGGGGTTCGGTTTTTGGCGTTGCACAAATCCGGTTTTTGGTGCACAGTAAAGTCGCAAATACAAAAAACGTCGCAAAGCAGAAAAACACAGGTTTTGAGTCTCCAATCCCTAGGGTTCAAATTCTGGTATGTAAGTTTCATGTCCATGCAAACCTCGATGTTTGTACAACGGAACAGTTTTAATGTCCAAATCGCGGTTTTTGTAACTACTATAGTTCATCAATACAAGATCGGGAGGGGCAGCTACGCGCATTCAACCAGAATACGGACCCGACAACAACAAAAAATCGGATGAAAGGAATGAGATGGCAGGAATGAAATGTTTGTAGTACTGAACGGTTTTAATGTGCAAATCTCGGTTTTTATATCCGATTACTAGAGTTCGTCCATACAAGATCGAGAGAGACAGCTACCCGCATTCAACCAGAATGCGGATACGAAAAAAAAATCAGATGACAGGAATAATATGCCATCCCCTCAAAACCAGAATCCCTATGGCAATAATAATACACTGCATCGTAAACAGCTTTGACCTCCACGTATTTCGAAGAAACTGGGAATGATAATACAACAATAATACTAGAGAAAAGTTGAACCCCCCAATCAATCCTGACCCTGCTGTTCTTAGGAGCTTAACCATCTCCCCATCGGAAGCAAGCCCACCACCACTCAGAAGCGAAGTCGAAGCTGCCTTGAAGTCACTCAAATCAAATAAGTCGCCTGGACCAGATGGATTGCAAGCAGAACTCCTGAAAGTCGACTCAGAAGTCGTAACAGACCTCTATATACCACAGAATCGCCACAGCTGCCTGGCACAAGGAATATTTCCCGAAAACATGGTGTTCCGCTACCATAGTTCCACCACATAAGAAAGGGTCCAAAGCCGAATGTGACAATTACCGTCCAATCAGCCTGACAAGCCAACCTGCCAAAGTGTTGACTAAGATTCTACTGGACAGAATATAAGCATTAATCAGCCACATCATCCCTGAGTATCAGGCGGGTTTCCGAGCGAACCGTTCAACGATAGACCAGATCTGTGTCATCCGTCAAGTAATGGAAAAATACCTTGAATATGGTCTGGACCTCTATCAACTCTTCATTGACTTCAAGCAAGCTTTCGACTTAACCTCCCAAGTCTTCTCAGATTGTCACACAGCAGAGAGCAGTATAGGCGGCATATACATTCGCTCGCGAGGAGAGAGGCCCCGAGACGGCCACCAAGGACGGATGTGACTTAATTCAAGTCAAGTAAGTCAAGAGGGTAGTAACTACCACAATAAAGGGCTGGCTCCTCCTCTTACCTTCGCAACTTGTAACAACTTCATTGGAACGCAACCTAATAATTACTTTTAAATTTATTAACTTACTTCTTCCTCAAATTGCTTCCGAATTGAACTTCTATACTCTTCGTTGTCTCTTGTAACGACATCTCTCAACCAAACTGGAAGGGATTCCAAACTGCTGATGTGACTTGGCTCACTAGATGTCTCGCCCTTCTTCGAATACACTAGCATGTAGGCGTTGGTAGAAGAGTAGGATCCTTTCGGGGGCTTGACTTTCTCACTCGATTTAGTACCTGTAGACAAACAGAGACATGACATTAGTTGCGTTTTTGCAGATACCATGGTATCTGTTACCACGGTAACTGGTTCTGCAATTAGTCGTTTTTGCAGTCACCGTGGTGTCTGATATACGGTCCACTGCAAAAACGACTATTACCGAAATTGCACTTTTCGAAGTCATCCCAAAAGAAAAACTGATATCCAGTTACATCACTAAGTGCTGATCTTCTTTCTCACTAATTTGACAAAATTTGATGAAAGTGAGATGACTTTCCAGATACCACGACCAGATACCACGGTCGGACCGTGATATCTGAATATCTGTTACCACGGTAACTAGCAAGATACCAAGACAACTGCAAAAACGCCTTTTGACCGTGGTATCAGATACCACGATAACTGCAAAAACGACCTTAGACCGTATATCAGATACCATGGTATCTGCAAAAACGCAACTATTCTAAACTCAGGCCGTTAATCCCTAGAAGTTCGAATCATAAAGGTAAAAGATAAAAGCTATCCGAAGCTGGCCATTAGTGAAAGTGGCAGCTTATTTTTACATCTGATATTTGAACATCCTGAAATATTTTGATTCATCTAAGGGATTTGTATTTTTCAACCGAGGCTCCAGTAACACCATTCAGAATGTGCACTGCTTGCACGACAACCCAAAATTCATCCAGACGCGGAGAGTTTGAAAAAATTCTGCATTTTCGGGTTAAAGACGCGAAGCCAGGAAAACGGCTGAAGAAAGTAGGAAGATGATGTTAAGATACGTCTTGCAAGGAATCTGCCACTTTAGTTCATTTGCCGGCAATGGCTTACCTCTGTAGTTGGTAAACATTTCAAGCATGGAGGGATAGGCACACAGAGGTACCAACAATCCGTGAGAATATGTTCATTCGATAAAACCTATCATCTATGGATAGCGGACAAACGGAATACCGCATTTTTACCGACTTTTCAGGCCTATTTAAAGTTTAACTGAAAAGCCAACTCATTTGTGTGTCCTTTAATTGGATATACTGAATTATTTGGATTCTGCAAAGGGATTTTTTGATTTTCCACTATCTGCTCTAGTTATGAGGCTCAGAATATCTCCAGCCGTCCCCACAGCGTAAATTCTACTATGACGCGGGAAATTTTAATCTCAACACAAATGCGGCTTTTCAGTTGGCAGTGCTGAAATTGGTGAAGATTGCTTAGTGCCTGAACAAACAACAGCTGTAAGCTCATATGGCACTTGCAAGGCTTGGTAAAAGGATGAAAGTAGAAATTCGCCGGTTCGTGGGTTTGTTTTGATCATTTATAAGCAAAACCCTTGAAATAAGAATTGTGACGGACCCTTGGAAATCACGAGAATGTATCGTTTGGTAAAAAAGTTTTTTTTTGCACTTGGCTGTGATGATATGCACTTTAAGGGCGCTAGAAATTCATCTGAAATCAAAACCCTCGAGGCAAAAATTATCCTGGGCCCTTTAGGATCATGAATATATATAGTTTGGTGAAAAGTACATATTTTTACTTTCCGGTTAAGATGCGCACTTTAAGGGTGCTAGAAATTCATTTCTAAGCAAAACCCTTGAGGCAATAATGATCATGGGCTCATGGGGATCATGAAAATGTAAGTTTTGCTTAAAGTATTTTTTGTACTTTGCGGTTACGATGAGTACTTTAAGGGATGGTCGGATTAGGGAAGTGACAATTTCTAAGCAAATCTTGTCAAGTCTCTAATGTTCAAGCCAAGTTTCATCGTCCTAGCACATCTTGAAGAACCTTAAATTGCGATCACCGAAATCCTGGACCCCCCTCCAGCTCCCACCAGAGTGACCGAATCCGGTCCGGTTCTGTCCCTGATGCATCTAGGGCTTATGCTTGTTCTTCCCACCAAGTATCATCCCAATAGCAATATTCTAAGCGTGCCACAAATTCCACCCTCCCCCCGACTCCCCCACATTGATCAGATCCTGTCCACACTTGAAATGGGACATCTGAAACATGAGTTCTTTCCGAATATTACGTTTCAGTAAGATCCGATCACCCGTTCAAAAGTTGGACAACCTCAAGATTCCGGATTCCCCCTCTCTCCACTCCCCCCACGATGGTCACATCGGAGAAACGACTGTTCTCAAGTTAAAATTGTAAAGTCCCTGATATGCCTGCCAAGTTTCATCGTCCTAGCACATGCGTAAGCATCTTAAGTCGAGATCACCGGAATTCCGGAACCCTCCCTTCAACTCCCCCCGCAGTACTCGGATCCGGTCCGGTCTTGTCAACTATGTATCTTGGGCTTGTGCTTGTTCTTCCCACCAAGTTTCATCCCGATCCGTCCACTCTGAACATAACACACGATTTCCGGTTCCCCCCTCCAACTCCCCCCAAAGTGACCGGATCCATTCCGGACTTGAAATGTGACATCTGAGACACGAGGTCTTTCCAAATATCAAGTTTCATTAAGATCCGATTCCCCGTTCAGAAGTTATAAATACGTCAATATTCCGGATTCCCCCTCCCTCCACTCCCCCCACGGTGGTCGGGTCGGGGAAGTGACTATTTTCAAGTTAGTTTGGTCGGTCCCCAATATGCCTGCCAAGTTTCATCATCCTAGCACATGTGTAAGCATCTTAAGTCGGGATCACCGGAATTCCGGAACCCTCCCTCCAACTCCCCCCAGTGTTCGGATCCGGTCCGGTCTTGTCAACTATGTATCTAGGGCTTGTGCTTGTTCTTCCCACCAAGTTTCATCCCGATCCGTCCACTCTGAACATGTTACACGATTTCCGGTCCCCCCCCCCAACTCTCCCCAAAGTAACCGGATCCATTCCGAACTTGAAGTGTGACATCTGAGACACGAGGTTTTTCCAAATATCAAGTTTCATTAAGATCCGATTCCCCGTTCAAAAGTTATAAATACGTCAATATTCCGGATTCCCCCTCCCTCCACTTCCCCCACGGTGGTCGGATCGGGGAAGTGACTATTTCCAAGTTAGTTTGGTCGGGTCCCTAACATGCCTGCCAAGTTTCATCGTCCTAGCACTTCTGGAAGTACCCTAACTCGAGATGAGTGGCCTGACAGACAGATAGGCAAGTGCCGATAGGCAAGTGCCGATAGGGAAGTGCCATAAACAAGAGCTGTAAGCTCATATGGCACTTGCAAGGCTTGGTAAAATGATGAAAGTAGAAATTCGCCAATGCGTGTGTTTGCTGTGATCATTTGTAAGCAAAATCCGACTGTTCTTAGTGAAAATTGTTAAGTCCCTGATATGCCTGCCAAGTTTCATCGTCCTAGCACATGTCTAAGCGTCTTGTCAGGATCACCGGAATTCCGGAACCCTCCCTCCAACTCCGCCACAGTACTCGGATCCGGTCCGGTCTTGTCAATTATGTATTTAGGGCTTGTGCTTATTCTTCCCCCAAAGTTTCATCCCGATCCGTCCACTCCGAACATGTCAAACAATTCCCCCCCCCCAACTCTCCCAAGTCACCGGATCCATCCCGAACTTGAAGTGTGACGTCTGAGACACGAGATCTTTCCAAATATCAAGTTTCATTAAGATCCGGTTCCCCGTTCAAAAGTTATAAATACGTCAACATTCCGGATTCCCCATCCCTCCATCCCCCCCGGTGGTCGGATCGAGGAAATGACTCTTTCCAAGTTAGTTTGGTCGGGTCCCTAATATGCCTGCAAAGTTCCATCGTTCCAACACATGTGTAAGTATCTTAAGTCGGGATCACCGGAATTCCGGAACCCTCCCTCCTACTCCCCCACAGTGCTCGGATCCGGTCCGGTCTTGTCAACTATGTATCTAGGGCTTGTGCTTGTTCTTCCCACCAAGTTTCATCCCGATCCGTCCACTCTGAATATGTCACATGATTTCCGACTCCCCCCTCCAACTCCCCCCAAAGTCACCGGATCCATTCCGGACTTGAAATGTACAAGGTCTTTCCAAACATCAAGTTTCATTAAGATCCGATTCCCCGTTCAAAAGTTATAAATACGTCAATATTCCGGATTCCCCATCCCTCCACTCCCCCCACGGTGGTCGGATCGGGGAAGTGACCATTTCCAAATTAGTTTGGTCGGGTCCCTGATATGCCTGCCAAGTTCCATCGTCCCAACACATTTGTAAGTATCTTAAGTCGGGATCACCGGAATTCCGGAACCCTCCCTCCAACTCCCCCCACAGTGCTCGGATCCGGTCCGGTCTTGTCAACTATGTATCTAAGGCTTGTGCTTGTTCTTCCCACCAAGTTTCATCCCGATCCGTCCACTCTGAATATGTCACATGATTTCCGACTCCCCCCCTCCAACTCCTCCCAAAGTCACCGGATCCATTCCGGACTTGAAATGTGACATCTGAGACATGAGGTCTTTCCAAACATCAAGTTTCATTAAGATCCGATTCCCCGTTCAAAAGTTATAAATACGTCAATATTCCGGATTCCCCATCCCTCCACTCCCCCCACGGTGGTCGGATCGGGGAAGTGACTATTTCCAGATTAGTTTGGTCGGGTCCCTGATATGCCTGCCAAGTTTCATTGTCCTAGCTCATCTGGAAGTACCGTAACTCGAGATGAGTGGCCTGACAGACCGACCGACCGACCGACCGACAGACCGAAAAGTGATCGGTATATGGCACTTGAGCGAAGCTGCAAGTGCCATAAAAACTGATAAATCTTTCTCGTAAGGCATAAAGCAAAAATACAAGCGCATAGAGGCACCACGAATCACACGGAAATTCCACTATTTGAAAATCGATTATTCGTGAATGAACAACGAAGTAACTCATTTTCAGCGGGGCTTCAAGCCAATTTAAGTGAATAAGTGATGGGTAACTAGATTGTCCTATCCTAGCCCTTTTCCGTTAAACTTTAAGTAAATGAAGTGAGTGTAACTAGACTGTCGGATCTTAGCCCTATTCGGTTAAACTTTAAAGTTTAGCTGAAAAGCCAACTTATTTTTGTGTCATTTAGTTTAATACACTGAATTATTTGGATTCTGCAAAGGGATTTTTTGTTTTCCACTATCTGCTCTAGTTATGACGTTCAGAATATCTGCAGCTGTCCCCACAGCGAAAATTCTACTATGACGCGGGAAATTTTTATCTAAACACAAACAAGGCTTTTCAGTGGGCAGTGGCGATATTGGTGAAGATTGCTTAGTGCCTGAACAAAAAAAAAGTCACAAATCTTTCTTGTAAGGCATACAACAAATTAGAGGTACTACAAATCACACGGAAATTCCACTATTTGAAAATCGATTATTCCTGAATAGCGGAACAACCAAGTAACGTAATTTCAGCGGGTCTTCAAGCCAATTTAAGTGAATAAGTGATGGGTAACTAGATTGTCCTATCCCAGTCCTTTTCGGTTAAACTTTAAAGGAAAATGCATCTTGTGTGTCTCTAAACCTCAAGAAGGCATAAACATATATTAGCACCATGTGTTCCTAAACCTTCGGACGATGTACAACGTGATTGACCACTCTCGTAAATATACCAATCACGACGTACCCTTGGTTTAAAGGTCATCTGAATGAAGTCTAACACCCTAAATTGCCACTTTTACATACTGCTTACCATTTATCTCTCGAAAACCGGACTAAAATCGGATGAAGTTTCACCGTGCTATAATTTTCAGCCTTTTTTCCGACTTGTCTTGATCGTAACGCTCGCCGTAACAGTTGTAACAGTCCATGCGTAACAGTTCATGTTGTAACAGTCCACGCCGTAACAGTCCATGCGTTTATCCATCCATGCGCTGTTTATCCATCCATGCGTTATCAACGTACCTTTATCCATGCGATAATGACAGTTTAAATATTGGCGCTAAATTTGTCTTGGGAGGTCGTAACGAATCGCCATAGGGAGACTTAGAACTTCAAGAGTGGATAGAGCCGAAATCACGGAGCGAAAAAATTCTTCTTCTCTGTACCGGTGCTGTGAAGGACGATCTGAGGGGTTCATGGAAGTATGGTAGGATCGTTCAGGTGTCCTTTAAGTCTTACCGTCAACATTATCTTCATTCCCAAGCTTCAATTTCCGTCCCTCGATCTTTTCCACGACTTCATCGTTAAACTTGAACCACTGACCACTCGCGGAGTCATAGATATGGGCTGAAATATTCAAAAGTCAAATTTAACACAACATGATAATAATAATAATAACTTTAATTCAGCCAAAGGCAATGTGGTAGTATCATATAGTAGTACGATCAGACATAACAAACAGAAAGACAACAAACGTTAAATAAACCACCTCACAACCTTGCTGAGTGTCAGTGCAAAAGAACTCTAGGGAGTAGCGCAAAGACCTATGCTTTCCATCCTTTACTAACGGGTCACACTCGTAGCGCCGCCCACTACGCTTGCGGCATTTAAAGCGAGACAAACTTGCGGGTTTAGAAATTTCTAGTAAAGCAAAGGTGCGGTCTGCACACACACCAAGGAAACAACTGAAGCCGCATCATTTTTTTGCTGTGTTCGGGATATGAAGTTTTCGGAGCCAGCGCTAGTGAATGACAGAATGAGTTTCGGTAGGGATGTTCAGGATCGCTAGTGGTGCTAGTGTCACTGCTATACGAGTGTGTGTCACTTCTTTGAAGTCTTGGCACTACTCCCTAGTGTTATTTAGCTCTGCTGAGTTGAAAGCATCTAAGGGAGACCAATTCATGACTCACGCGACAGATCAGCGAGAGTTTGGACAGGCGGCGAGCAACTCGACTGTAGCCAGTTCGAAGCAACCTAGCCGATTTCTGTGATACGCTAGACATACTGAGCGTGTTTCACCGTACTTACCGTAGTTACTACGCATGACGTGGCGAATCCTGGCTTCTTGGCGTTAAGGCTGGAACACATTTTTCTAATTTTGTCAAAATATCGTGCCGCAGACTGATCGGGCCAATAATGTCACAGAGGATCGTAGTTACCACGCTAACTACGCTCGCGAGCGTGGTAAGCAAATAGTTACTATTTTGAGAAGGTTGGAACGGTCAGTGTAGTAACTTTACCGAGGTTGGAACGTTAGAAGTGTGGAACACGCTCACCCACGTTTTCCCGTGACACAATTGTGGGCCACCCACTTCTGAGTGTTTTTCGCGGAAACACGATTGTGTGCCACACAGCCAAGCCACAAGTTGAAACTCGCGGAAACGCAGTTTTGTCTATCTTTTTCAGCAGTATATTCAAATGTCTGAATATACAAAATAATCATCCAGGCTTTCGTCCTTACCATTCCGCGCCAAAAGGATCTTTAGTTTTATATCCACATACTTGAGAAAGTTTTTAATTTTATTGTTTTGACGTTGTTTTGGTGCTAAATTTTAATTTCCCGCGAAAATCGAGCCACAAAATCGACAATCGCCTCGGCAGTTGCTTGTCGAATTTGAGCCACAAAGCGAGCCACGAAAATCTTGTTGGTCACGGAAAAGCACTTGTGGGCCGCACAAAAGGCCGCAGAAACACTCTTTTCGAACCACAATCGACCCACAAACTGTTTGTAGGAGCACGGAAAAACGCCTCAAAGGAACAGTAAACTTGACTACGCAACTTTCGGCCATCGAACCGCCCGAGGGGGCTTAGATAAATATACAGGGCCTTATTGTCTACAGGCCCCCCCTTCTTTGTTATCTCGAACCGTCTCGAACCTTAGTGTTCCCAAAGCTAGCTGGCAGGCCCTTGCCCCTTCTGCACTTATGTACTATAAAAGTTCGCCTTTTTACATGTAGACTACAGACTAACAACCTCCCCGACAAGACGGAACGAGGGGGCTTAGATAAATATACAGGGCCTTATTGTCGACAGGCCCCCCCTTCTTTGTTATGTCGAACCGTCTCGAACCCCCTCCTTAGTGTTCCCAAAGCTAGCTGGCAGGCCCTTGCCCCTTCTGCACTTATGTACTGTAAAAGTTCGCCTTTTTACATGTAGACTACAGACTAACAACCTCCCCGACAAGACGGCCGGGGTTCGATTCCTAGTCGCGGCACACAAACCTTTTGCTTTTTCAAACCTTTTGCTCAAAAGTCGAATTCTCGGAAACTGCCCGGAAACTACAATGGTCGTAACGAGAATTTTTCTTACTCTCAATATCGACTCAGGGTAAATTCTTGATATGTTAGCTTAGTGAGCTTAGAGCGTGTTCCACCCCTCTACCAATAGTAACTATTAGTTACTATTTCCGTTCCAGCCTCACGAAAAGTTACTACGCTGACCGTTCCAACCTTCTCAAATAGTAACTAATAGTAACTAATTGCTTACCACGCTCGGGAGCGTAGTAAGCGTAGTAACTACGCATCTCTGCAACGTGATTGGTCGATCAGCCCGCGGCCTGATATTTGACCGAAAAAATTCAAAAAGCGTTCCAGCCTAGCGTAGTAACTACGGTAACTAGCGTAGTAACTACGGTAAGTAGGGTGGAACACGCTCTTAGTGATCTATGTCTGACTTGGTCTGACGTTACTACCTGCTATTCGGCTTGTCCGTAATTGGTGACAAAATAAACTGAACTGAACTGAACAAGCTCACAGAGGTACCAGAAATCCGGCAAGGAAAGTCCACTATACAAAAATCTATTACTCGTGAGTAGCGGAGCAGCGACATAACGCATTTCCATGTCAAAGAGAAAACCTACCTATATAGTGACCAGAGTAGGCGCTGCTTCCTTGGTGTATCAGCACAGCCCGAAGCTCGTATACCATCGACTCAGAAGCTCCAGACCCCTCCACCATTCCGGTCATGTCTATCGTC
Organism: Branchinecta lindahli; assembly: GCA_023053555.1. Taxonomy (NCBI): domain Eukaryota; kingdom Metazoa; phylum Arthropoda; class Branchiopoda; order Anostraca; family Branchinectidae; genus Branchinecta; species Branchinecta lindahli. The sequence continues at coordinate 30,735,961 of JAKZAO010000009.1, read as the reverse complement.
TCTGGAAATTGGAATGGGGTGTGAACTTTTTTCTTGTGGCCGGCGTTCCTACGAAAAAAGAAATATCAGCACACAACAAACATGACCAAAGGTTTCGATGGGATCCCAAAAATTTAATATTTGAACCAGACAACTAGGTCTTGTATTCGCCAGATCCAGTCTTCGCCAGGCTAACCACCTGAGAAAACCAAGTTCAGATATACCTGTATAGGCATATCTATTTTGACGACACTGATCGAAACTTCCTGCTTTACTTCTAACAAATTTCCGGTTTCGGCATGATTCCGAGCGAACTACTTGTCCAGCCAAAAAAAGATAGTTCAGAAACGAAGCAGCGTATCTCCTTATCCCTATAAAGAACATCTAATCAACTTCAAATAAAACTTTAACTTATAAAAAAAATCCGGTTTCAACCGGATTCCGGACGAACTATATGTCCGGGTAAAAAATGATCGTCATATACAGATTCGGCGTCTTTTCTTACCCTTAAACCTGTCATCTGATCAACCTCAAATACAAATTTTACTTTTAAAAAATTTTCCGGTTTCGGCCAAATTCCGGGCGAACTACTTGTCCGGCGAGAAAACGGTTTTCACCATCGTGTTCAGCATGTCTTCTTACCCCTGAATCGAACATCTACCTAACTTCAAACAAAACTTATGCTTTTAACAAATTTTCCGGTTTCGGCCGGATTCCGGGCTAACTACTTGTCCGGCGAGAAAATGGTTTTCACCATCGTGTTCAGCATGTCTTCTTACCCCATAATCGACTATCACATTAGCTGTTTCAAAATATTTTGTTTGCCCCTTAATTTCAATCCCCTCCCCCACCCCTAAATGTAGGGCTATAGAGCCCAATCACGAACTCGACCTTACTCTTGACCCAAAGAATCCTCACACCAAGTTTCATCAAAATATCTCATTCCCTTCGAGAGTTATCGTGCTCACAGACGGACGGACGGACAACTTTTGCGATGTCACAGGTATCCGTCACTAACTTTTGGGATCCCAAAAACTACAGGTGTCCACAAATGAAAAAGTGGTATCAAAAAACAGACACAGTGTAACGACTTCCTGTCAGAAGGCCTGTAACGCATGGATGCACAATGTCAATAGACAAAACTTTGGATATTATCCGGAAGTGTTACCTAATATTTCCGTTATACGTTTTACCTGTTGCTTGAACGTGTACCCCCGATGATGACGGTTAATACTGAATCTTATTAAATCGATTACTTCAAAACTGTCATAACTTCCATTGATTAATTTGAATGTCTCAATCAGGTCTCCTCTAAAAAATCTGTATGTGATGGGGGGGGGGAGGCACATCTTGACTAATCTCACTTGGTAGGGCAGATCGCGTAGATCTGATACGAACTCGGTAGCTCTCCACTGACTTTTTTCGTAAGCCTCAATATCACAGTTGTAATATGGCCTCAATGTGGTGTGGCCATATTCAACGATCGGGCGAATCATCGGCTTGAACACAAGTGAGAACAAACAAAGCAAACTTTCGCATGCAAACCGGTTAAGGTTCGCGTAGTGCAGGTGCCGATCTCCTGATACTCCGCCCTCGGCCGGGAGTGCAATGCGTGGTTGGGGGCAAATCATCCGACGCTTCCCGTGCTTTACCCATTTGAAGCTGGGTGGACTTTTGGCTTGTCTTACGGGGAAACGACACAAACCCTCGCACTGAACCAAACGGTCGGCACCACCGAGACTCGAACCAGCGACCCTTCGCTCGTGAGTTCGGCGCGTTAACCTATTCGGCCACGGACGGACAGAGAACAAGCTACCCTGCCTAAATGTAAAGAACCGAATTACACCAAGGATTCTATTGCACTTTTTCAGTGTAAAGTTGTAACGTTGAGAGAAAAGCAGATCCCTATCGATCACGACAACTAGATCCCGTTGGGTCATACATTCGGGGATTGTAAGACCGTTGAAATAACAAAACAAGTTTAAAAAATCTAGAAAAAAAAATTATCCACCTATAGCCTATGACTTAAATAAGAAACAAATAGAAACACTACACAATAAAAATAAAAAAGTGGGAGGGTCCCAGGCGACGATGATGGCTTTTTTCGATGTTGACTCTGATCAGCCACACTTGCATACTGAGTTCAATTTCGTGAATGTCAATTTGGAGTATCTGTGCATCTTGGGAACTCCTGACGACCCTGTACATCCTGGTGTCATCCGCAGACAACGCGATATAGGAATCAATTTATTTATTCAACTTTATTTCAGCTTTCGCCATATACTAATGCTACATATACAATGCCCGACACTAAGTCATTAATGTAGATACTGAAAAGTAATGGTCCCAGCACACTGCCCTGGGGCACTCCGCTTGTTACATAGATGGAAGAAATACTCAGCTGTCCTCATCTGCCGATTCCGTTTGTCAGTCATACTTTATCTTTTTGTGAAAATGTTGATGTCTGTTTCTAAGCTGCCTGTTAACTGCCACCTGAGTTGCGTTTTATTTGAAGTTCGTAGAACAGCGGAAAAAAGTAGCCGTTTTATTCCTGGCGGACTATGTCAGAAGGTACGCTGAACTGTTCCCTGCCTCACCCAGCGTACAAACTAGCGGGTCCGCTGGCAACCCCACGCCTTCCCAGCGTACGGCCCGCAGGCGAATAAAACGACAACGAACAGTCCGCTGTACTATGAACTTCAAATAAAAAGCGGCTCTGGTGTTCCTTTCACAATTTGAATCTGGAACGTACCACCAACAGAGAAGATGGCAGTTCAAATCAACAGACACCTCAGACAGATAAATGAGCAGACTTATAAATTCAAAATAAATTCATTTTCTCATTTTCAATTCCGTGCCAAGAGAACCCTGAATTTGTTGGCTATTAGCTGATATCAAGTTTGTTATTTTTCTTGCCATTTGACTGTTTTATAGGCAAGTAACAAAACCAGGAAAAAAAAGAATGTTCGCTTACCTATCGTATACGAATCTCATCAGTTGGAAGCTGAGAACGGGAGAGAGCTGAATCAATCGGATCCTGCGTACTGCATTTTGGCGGGATTTGCAGACAGAGCAGAAATACTGATTATCTCCCTCAAGAAATTCCTCTGCCAGGAATTCGGTCAAACTGTCATCCAAAGATCGACGTCCAGTGCTGCCCAAGTTCAAATTCAGCTCGTAAAACGGCGTTTGAGAACATGACTCAGACTGGCAACCCAAACACCTGAAAGAGTCAAGAGTTACAGTAGAGGTATGCTTATGTGAACGTCTGCTAACAGTGAACGATCGCCGAAAAATATTTACTTTTTTTTATTTAACTTCTTTTTTATTTAAACACGGAGTACACAAACATAAGAAGAAAATAAAAACAAGAGATGGAAGCTCATATGGCACTTGCATGGCTGGGTCAGAGGATGAAAGTAGGTATTCGTCAATTTGTGGGTTTGTTTTGATCATTTGTAAGCAAAACCCTTGAGATAAGAATGATCATGGGTCCTTGGAAATCACGAGACTGTATCGTTTGGCAATGCATTTGGCTGTGCGCACTTTAAGGGCGATGGAAAATCATCCGTAATCAACACTCTTGAAACAAAAAAGATGATCACCAGGAGCACGAAAATGTATATTTTACTAAAAAGTATTGTTTGTACTTTAAGGAATTCAGTTGTCAGTAAAAATGAACACGGGGTCATAGGGATAACGAAAATGTATATATTGCTTAAAAGTATGTTTTGTACTTTGCGGTTAGCATTAGTACTTTAAGGGATGGTCGGATCTGGGAACTAACTATTTCTAAGCCAATCATGTCAAGTCTCTAATTTTCAAGCCAAGTTTCATCGTCCTAGCATGTCTGGAAGTACCTTAACTTGCGATCACCGGAATTCCGGACCCCCCCCCCTAACTCCCCCACAATACCCGAATCCGGTCCGGTTCTGTCACTGATCTACATAGGGCTTGTGCTTGTTCTTCCCACCAAGTTTCATTCCCATCGCTCCACTCCAAGCATGTCACAAGGTTTCCGGACCCCCCTCCAATCCCCCCCCCAGCTTCATCGGATCCGGTCCGGACTTGAAATGGGACATCCGAGACATGTGGTCTTTCTACATATCAAGTTTCATTATGATCCGATCCCCCGTTCGGAAGTTATACATACCTCAAGAGTCCGGATTCCCCCTCCCTCCACTCCCCCCACGATGGTCGGACCGGGAAGCTGACTGTTTCCAGGTTAATCTGGTCGTGTCCCTGATTTGCCTGCCAAGTGTCATGGTCCTAGCCCACCTGGAAGTATCTTAACTCCGTATGACCGGAATTCCGGAACCTCCCTCCAACTCCCCCCCCCCAGTGCACGAATCCTGTCCTGTTCTGTCAATGATGTACCAAGGGGTTGTTCTTGTTCCTCCCACCAAGTTTCATCCCGATCGCTCCACTCTAAGCGTTTAACATGATATCCGGGTTCCCTCCGACCCCCCCCCCCCACATTCATCGGATTCGGTCCGGACTTGATATGGTACATCTTAAGCATGACGTCTTTCCAAATATCAATTTTCATGAAGATCTGATCACCCGTTCGAAAGTTATGCATGCCACTAAATTCCGGATTCCGGCTCCCCTCCCTCCCCCCACGATGGTCGGATCGGGCAAGTGAATATTTCCAAGTTAGTTTGGTCGGGTCCCTAATACGCCTGCCAAGTTTCATTGTCCTAGCACATCTGGAAGTACCCTAACTCGTAAACACCGGACTGACCGACCGACCGACAGACCGACCGACTGACAGACCGACCGACCGACCGACGGAAAAGTGATCGGTATATGGCACTTGGCCGGAAGGCAAGTGCCATAAAAATGATCATAACACACATACATACATAAAACAGAGCATCTGGTGAGGAAGTCACCATAGACAATACGGGTTAATGGGTACTCGCAAAAATTTCTAACAGCTCGTCTTCGAGCTCTTTTCCAGTTTTTTCCAGACGTAGTACGGGGTACGACCGATTACGACCGAAAATGAAGTATTTCCAACCCATAATGGCAATCTCAGAAGAAACTTAAAGTACTTGAAGTACGAAGTTCTGATTTTTTTTTTTCGGCGCTCAGTTACGCTAAGAACAGACCACAAAACACATTCGGAGATACAACGGCTTTGAATAGACGCGCAAGCACCGCCCGATTCACAGACTTTCTAAGACCAACAAGTCTACCGTACCCGCGGCGCATTTTTCAATGATATCGTCTCGTAAATAAGCTCTAGTTGACACAAAATCAGTTCCATACCGAACTCCAAGGTATGTCAATGTCGTTGATCCAACACAAACTAATATCAGGCACAGACCTTACCTTAGACCTTAGATCCTCCTGTGCCTCCAGAGGCGCCCAGGGCGTCCAAGAAGAGTCTCCAATCGTCTCTGAAACTTGCGGCTGCGACGATGTCTTCCCACTCCGGCTGAACTGAGGCGTGAAGGTGCCGCAGGTCGTTGTTGTAAGTACGACGGAGTGTATTTTTGGGCCTTCCTCTGCGGCGGGTACCTTCGGGTAACCAGAAAAATGTCGACTTGGGGATTCCGGAATCGTCCATGCGCAGCACATGTCCGAGGTAGCTCCATCTACGCCTTCGAATGGTCTCGATGAGGGACGGTTGACCTGTGATGATTCTAATGTGCTCGTTCATTACCTTCTGGCTCCAGTGTATGCCGAGAAGTCTACGGAGACACATGTTTTCGAAGGACTGGATTCTCCTCTCTTGTTCTTGGTTGAGATGCCATGTTTCAGATGCATAGAGGAGGACGGGCAGGACGTTGCTGTTGAACAGGCGGAGCTTAATCCGGAGGGAGAAAGTACTCGACCTCCAAACTTTCTTGAGCCTGTTGAAGGTGCTGCTAGCCTGTCCAATTCTGGCGATGACTTCTTTGGCTGTGGATCCCGTATTCTCGGCACAGATATAGACGAAAAAACAACGAACTCTGTCTATTTGCGTCAATATACTTGAAAAATTAATCATGCTTCGTTGTTAAGAAGTTTCACGAATTCTGGAATAAAGCTTTTTGTACAGTAGAGGTATGCTTATGTGAACAGTTACTTTAATGTGAACACTGCAGTTTCAGGCTAAATGGTAGACTGAAGATCAAAAATACCTGTACAGCTGTTTTCAAATGCCCTTCTTACCTACTTTGGCTAACTGGTCAGAGGTCAACAAACGTTCACATAAGCATACCGCTACTACATATATGACGTGTTTAGTAGACACAGGACAGAGTTTTGGTGGAAAAAAAATACCGATTGCGATACCGGATAGAACAGAAATTCTGTAAAACGAGAATTCAGTTATGCTTCGTTGTTAAGAGGTTTCACGAATTCATTTCACGAATTCATAAAAGCTTTTTGTATATATGACGTGTTTAGTAGAGTATTTGGTGAAAAAAAAAGACCGATTCCGGATAGAACAAAAATTCTGTAAAACGAGAATTTAGTCACTGAAAATACACAACAGGAGCGCAGAAAAAGCATACGTGCCATCTATACATGGCACGTATGCTTTAACGGGGCAGTGTTTTAGGGCAATGGTTCCCAGCCGGGGGCACGCATACCCAAAGGGGTACGAGAGACCCTAGCAAGGGGTACGCGAAGGTCCCAAAATCAAATTAATCTATACATGCCTTGTCACTGGTGACAATAAATATCGTCTTTTTGAAGTTCTGATCGTGGTAAAAATAGTAAAACAACGATTCTTCAAAACGAGGGTTATGGAACCTTTTTGAACCTTGACTAGGGGTACGCGGAACGGAAAAGGTTGGGAACCACTGTTTTAGGGGGCTAACACAATATTAGGAGTTAAAGAGCTTACTTTGTGACGTATGCATAGGTTCCTCTCAATTTCTTCTCTACCAGCGAGTTGACATCCGGGTCAGACTGACGCATAAACTTGTCTTCAACAAGCGACAAGAACAGCTTGGAGAATTCTTGCGCATCCTGTTGAATCATCGAATCCAGTCCGAGACCAACGACAAACAGAGTGGGATCAACAATCCTGAAAAATGATTATGGATAATAATAAGTTCATTTTATATTATTATGCTTTTAATTATTATATTAGGCCTATCTATTTATGAGAAAGAAAAGGAAAAGAAAAACGACAATAAGAGGAAAAATAAAGAGACTACGACAACATCAACTATCTACAAAATAGCCTACTGTAAAGGAATGCTCTTCCATTCCATTATTAGCTGCGTTTTTGCAGATATCATGATATCTGATATACGGTCTAAAGTCGTTTTTGCGGTTATCGTGGTATCTGATATCACGGTCAAACGGCATTTTTGCAGTTGTCGTGGTATCTGGCCAGTCACCGTGGTAACTAATATTCAGACATCACGGTCCGACCGTGGCATCTGGTCATGGTATCTGAAAAGTCATCTCACTTTCATCAAATTTTGTCAAATTGGTGAGAAAGAAGTTCAGCACTTAGTGATGTAACTGGATACCAGTTTTTCTTTTGGGATGACTTTGAAAAGTGCAATTTCGGCAATAGTCGTTTTTGCAGTGGACCGTATATCAGATACCACGGTAACTGCAAAAACGACTAACTGCAGATTCGTTACCGTGGTAACGGATACCACGGTATCTGCAAAAACGCAGCTATTATTACTGAAACTCTGTAGACTACGGCAACGTTAACTATCTACAAAACTAGCCTATTGTAAAAGAATGCCCCCCATTCATGATTAAGTATTCACGAGTATTCGCTACCAGAAACGTGGAATGGCGTTAGTGTTAAGGAAATTCACACCATAGGCCCTCACTCACAACAAAAACCAAAGCTAATCGAGAGAGAGAAGCTTCGGCTTAACCTCTTTTTCTTTTAATAAATAAATAAATAATCAAAATGCGGAAAATAAACCACATCAACGACCCAATAGAACAGAGAAACAGCAGACATGTCTAAAATTATTTATTTATTTATTATTTATTTATTTCAAAATATAGCCTCCGGGGCTGCTACATAACAACTCAATTTATATACACTAAACAAAACAAAAAAAAGAAAAAGTATGCTGAAGGCATGAAGCCTCCAACAAAAAAAAGTAGCCTACACAACACAATCAAGATGGGTCGAGCTCACACGGAACTCAATCAGGATGGGTCGAATCCACAGTAAATTTCTTTACCCCACGATTGCCACAGAGGCAGAGACAGGCGCATTTGCGGTCCGCACAGGATCATCAGCAGAGGATTCCTCGACGCCACAATTCGAGACTGAAGAGAAAGGACGGTGGAACCACGGATTTCATGGAGAGAAGGAACTCCTTCACCAACAAACATACCCGAAGCACTACAGTTCCAACTAAACCCATGTAACCACCGGAATGAGATCTCAGCACTCTTAATACTTGTAGCTGTTAGAAACTTCTTTATTTTATTGCAGGTTCCTTTCTTCTAGCAAAGGCCTGACAAGGACCCTTGCCAAGTAGGACCGAAATATCGCTGGATCAACTTATTTTCTCTATACTTACTTTCTCCTTCCGAACTGAAGGAACGCAAAGATGACCTGCAAATGTTCTAAAGGGCTCTCTGGTTGGTAGTGTGGAGTGCCATAGGTAGGGTTGTCAAAGTCTTGACCTTCCTCAATTGGATTCCATTTGTACACAGCATTCCTAAAACGTAGTTTCGAGTTAGTTCTGCAAATTTCTATTCAGCTACTCGTACTAGACAGATACAGCAGGAAAGCCTGTGGATACAACAACAACAACAAATCAAAAGAAAGGTCATAACCTACATATATTCATATTCTTTAATTCCTTATAAAACACAAAACAAAAAACAATTTCCTATGCCTGAGCAAAAGCCGAGCCAAGTTTGCCAGACAAACAGCACAAACTTCACCGAAAGCTTCAAGGTCCGCCGACAACTCTTACAACAATAAGGGAATGAGAAACATCAAAGTTTTGTTTTCAATTTGGGAAGACTTGGTACGCCAACAGTATATCAGTCGGCTTTTAGTGCAACTAATTATGTTACTTTTTCTTGTATTTCGGACTACTTTTGTTTTGCTTGGCTTTTCCCACTATTTCCAATCCAAAAATGTAGAAACACTGGGTCCAACGTTCGTTTGTCCTTTTCGGCCTTTCTGTCGAACAGGGCAGATTACTACTGTAATTCAAATTCAAAATTCACATTCGTTTGGTTCCATCGTATCTTTTTACAAAAACAGTGGTGGATCGCCATACATGGTCACCATAATCATATCCGGTCTTCTTCCGGAATATCGTTGAGGTGATGGAGCCGATGAACCTAGGGATCTTGAGCTCGTTGAATGGTGTCGACTAAATCTCAGCCGATTAACCGAGGCTCGTGACGTCACACGATGTAAACGCGTCCGGCGCCTTGCTGGTCGCTCGGCTCTAGTCTATACATGTCGATACAAACATACATATTCTGCAGCGTTAATTTACTCAAATTTCCGTATTTATTTAATGACGTCACAGCAACGTCACGGACCTCGGATAATAGGCTGAGATTTAGTTCAGACCGACGTCATCGGGCTGGTACTTCTACACTGGAACAGGATGTAGTAGTAGTAGTCCAATCTCTCTGCGTGCCACTGGGTCCGCTTGGTCGGCGGGTCCCTTTCGGCCTTTCGGTTGTTGGGTCTGTTCTCGGCTGTTTGTTCCAATGGGGTAGGTCTAGTAGAGTTGCTTCTCAGACAGGACGGCGATCATTGCTCCGTAGATCTCGTGGGTCTTTCTTCTTGATAGCTTGGTTTGGTTTATTGTCGTCAGTATAGGGGGTATTCTCTGGAGCGTGCAGGTGTTTTTCAGGATGGTTGACCAACGACTGGTGGCCGTACATTGGAATAGGACGTGTTGCAAGGTTTCCACCTCTTTTGTACATGATCTGCATAGTGGGGTGTGGTTTAGGCCCCACTCAAAGAGGGTCTTGTTAAGTAGGACTGTTTCTGTCTTCAGTTTGTAGTATGTTGTTGACTCGTGGCGGGATTTGAATGGCGAAGGCATCGGCTGTTTCGGTAGTGTTGGTGCCCTGCTACGTATGATGTCCCTCATGGTGTTTTTCTTCAGTGGGTTTGGGGTTTGTATGTCCGCCGTTTTGTTTGCTAGCTCGTCTGCAGTTTGGTTGTGTTCTATCCCCTTATGGCTGGGTATATGTTGGAATTTGCAGGTTACCCCCTTGTTTGTCAATTCGATCAGGATCCTCCTGATGTGGAGTAGGTCGTTGTCTTCGCTTGATGAGTTGATTTTCTGAATCACCTGCAGTGCCGACTTGGAATCGGCTAGGATGGCGGCTTTCTTCGACGATGGTGGGTTTTTCAGGACGAGGTTGAGGGCTGCCTTGATGGCCGCCAGTTCGGCTGTTAGGATTGATGCGCCATCGAAGAGGCGGATTGAGATGTTTGTTTTGTATTCTGGGATGCACACTGCTGCTCCCGCCTTTTGCCCTTTGACCGACCCGTCTGTGTAAATGTGGAGATGGTTTGGCATTTCATGGTGTAGCTTTGCTTTTAGGACTTTATTTATGTATTCATTTGAATACTGTGTTTTGTCCAGGGGGATTAGCTGTAGTGAGACTTCTGGAGGGGTCATCATCCATGGAGGGGACTCTGTGAATGGGTGGGCTATTGCTTTTTCTTCACGCCAATTTGGGAATTCTTTCACGAAACGGGACCATGATGAGGATGTTTGTGGGTTTGCTGTGCTGGGTAGTGACTCGAGGTCTACGGCGTGGGTTGGTCCATAGCATTGTATTTTGGTGAAGTACCTTATTCTTTGGACTTCTCCTTTCTTTCGGATTGTGGGTAAGCCTGATATTTCTCTCAGCTTTCCGATCGGTGTGTGTCGGTGTAGACCAAAGGCGATCCGGACTGCTGTGTTCTGCACCGTCTCGAGTGTGTTTAGGAGGCCGTCTGCACATGAGTCTACAAGTTGGAGACCATACTCCAGTTTGGCCCTTATATATGTTTTGTAGAAGTCTAGGAGGACTTTTGGGGATGCACCCCACTTTGAGCCCGCTAGTCTTTTCATTATGGGGATCCTTTTCATTGCAGATGTTCGCTGCTTTGCAACTTGTTTACCCCACGTGAGGGTTTTTTCCATTGTCAGGCCTAATACAGTTATCTCATCCACGTATGGTATGGTGTCTTTTCCTATCCTCATGTTGGGTAGAGGTGGGAGGCGTTTCCGGTGGAATACTATTGCTTTTGATTTTAAAGCAGAGATTGGCAGTTTCAGTGACCTTGCAAAGCGTGCAATATCGTCGACGGATTTTTGGATGTTCTTCTGGACTTCGGCTGCGTTTCTTCCTTTTTCCCAAATTCCTAGGTCGTCTGCGAACTCTCCCCGTTTGGTTTCGTTTCTCCTTAGTTCCAGTTCACAGGTGTAGAGTATAAAGAGGAGTGGGCTCAAGATTGCTCCTTGTGGGAGTCCTATGTGGATTTCTTTCTTCGTTGATCGCTCGTTGTTTACTTTTACCTCAAATTCTCTGTCGGTGAGGAAGTCTTTAAGGAATTCCAGGAATTCCTTTGGGAAGTCTTTATTTTTCAGGATTTCCTGTAGCGTTTCGTATTCGACGTTTCCGAACGCATCTTCATAGTCGAATATTACTGCCATCAGGTACTCTCCATCTTTGAGTGCTGTCTTGACGTCTTCTTCTAATCTGGTAATGTTGTCCATTGTACTATGGCGCTTCCTGAAACCAGTTTGTGATTTTGATATCATTTTGTTTGATTCAGCGAACCATTCTACCCGTTTGTGGATGAGCCTTTCGTATATTTTCCCCAGTGTTGGAAGGATTGATATGGGTCTATACGAGCTGACTTCTTCAGGGGGTTTGTCTGCTTTTCTGATAGGGTGGATTGTTGCCGTTTTCCAGATCTTCGGATATTTTTTGTGTCTCCACGCCGTGTTATATGTTTCGAGGGGGTTTTCTTTGCACATTTCGCTCGACTCGATTATCCATTTGATGCTTATTTCATCGTTTCCTGGTGCAGAGTTTTTGTTTGACCTTTCTATTACCTCCCTTAATTCATCTTTTGTAAAAGGGGCTAATAGTGACTCTTTGAATCGGGAAGTGGATGGTAAGACGCAGACCGGCGGGTTGTAGTGCTGTGTGGTGGGTTTTGGTTTATGGAACTTTTCCGCAAAAATTTCTGCTTTTGCTGCATCTTTTTCTACTGCGACTCCTTTGTGGAAAATGTCTAGTTTTCTATCATCTATTGGTGCGTTTTTCCCATTCATTTTGCTTATGAAGCGGTGGACTTTTGAGGGGGCTGTGTACGGATCTATTTGGTTGTTGAACTGGCTCCACGATTTTCTCTTTGCCTGAAGGGTTTCTCTTTTTACTTTGGCTTCTGCTCTTCTGAGTTCCAGAGCTGAGTGGATGCTGGGGTGTTTCAGGAAGGCTTTTCTAGCTCTCTTCTTATTTTCGACCGCCTCTTTGCATTCGTTTGACCACCATGGTTTTTCTGTTTGGGTTGGTGGTCTTCCTTGTTGGAGTGACGTTTTTGGGATTGCTAGTTCAGCTGCTTTCAGGATTATTTCAGTCATAGCTTTTGCTTTCGACTCAGGGCTATTGTTCGTGGATCGGATCGAGCTGTAATCGCTTGCGTTTAACGCTTCTCTGAATATTTTCCAGTCTCCTTTTCGGTTGCTGAACCTGTATATCGGCGGGGTTTTCACTGATTGGCAATTTGAGATTGTTGTCATGATGGCTCTGTGGTCGGTTTGCAGTTCGGCTATTCCTTTGATGGTGGTCAGTCCCATCAGGTTTGCTGTGCCAATCTGGAGATCTATTGTGGACCATTTGTTTCTTTGGATATCGTAATGTGTTTGGAGGTTGTATGGTGTAAACACAGAAATGTTATTATTGTCCATCAGGATTTTTTCAATGCTTCGTCCAGCTTTGTTTTGTGTGTTGTTACTTTCCCACAGTCGGCTGTGGGCGTTGAAATCTCCAAGGGTGATGGTGTCTTGTTGAGTCGCTAAATCTGATATGACCTGGTATAGGTCATTTTCTCCATTTGGATTGTAAAATGAGTTTACTGTTATGCTTTTTCCCCTTGGCAGAGAAACTTTTACTCCCACCACATCAATCTCATTTTGGCTATTTTTGGGTATATTCGGGATATGTTCAATATTTTACCTGTAGGCGTACCTGTAGGCGTGGCAGAAAAAAAAAAAAGGGTTTCTGTCATTTTTCTCAAATAAAAATTTTACGGATTAAGACAGAATTTTTTGAAGCTTGCAGTCAGTCTGACCATGTCGAGCTGATCATTTTGATGTACTTGAATGTTGAAATTCGTAACTTTTAAGAATTTCAAAAATTAACATGGGCTCTTATGGGGAAATGGGGTTTTTCTAAGCTAGAAAATCGGGGGGTTAAGATTTTCCGACGAAACTTTCCAGGAAAATTACTCGGAGAATTCCGCGTCGAATGAGTCTTCGTACACCCAGATCCGATGTCGGCTGTGACCTGTAGGCGTGGCGAAAAAAAAACATAAGGAGAACATGAACATTAAGTGGCTATGCGTGGTTTCTGGAAAACAGGGAAGGAGTTATCGGATCGAGCTGAAATTTCGCGGATAAGCTCCTGGGCCCTAGGGGACCTTAACTTGTGAATTTCAGCCCGATCGGACAACGTTAAAGGGGGGGTGGGGTTGGGGGGTCGAAACTTTCGGCCAGATTTTCCCCATGAAGGAAAAGTCGGAGGGGGATGAAATTTGGCAGGTTTCTTAGTTGGAGCTCGGGCTACGAAATGCATCCCTCCCCATCCCTCTGCGACCACTGGAACCGAAGATCGCTTAACATTGTCGTGGTTCGCCTCTTTAAAGAGGCACGAGTGTGCCTCCTTGATATCCAGCGACTTGACATAGAGGTTATGTCCAGATGCTGCTAGAAACGGAAGCATCTCTACTGCAGATTGTAGGTGCAAATCCCACAGGCCTAGTCTCTCGGCACGTATGAACTTAAGCAGTATCCCAACCATGTCAAGATACTGAAACCAGAGCTTCGCAGTTCTCTGAGTCAGCAGGTCTTGGCGTCTCTGCTTGAGAAAGTTTTCAAGTTGCTTGAGCTGGGGATCATGACTGAGATCTTCGGGTGGGAGGTATCCATCCAGTACGTTAGCGAAGACAGTAGACATGTCTAGAGACGTCAACGTCGCTTGCTCTTCTTCGAGGAGATGAGCATATATGGCCGAGCTCACGAGAATGTGAGCTCGAACAGCTCTAGAAATCGCTTTTCCAGAAAGAATGTGCGGCACTGCACCAGTCGCGTATACCAATTCCAGAACCTCTTTCAGACCAGAACCTTGCATGAGGTGTCCTATGCATCCGACGAAACTCATCATCAAATGAAAACCGCCTAACTTGAGAACAATACTACTCAGCTCATTCGTCGTGTCGGACTTGAGGATCTTCATAGACTTCCACCAGAGCGGCTGGTCAAATGTGAGAACGGGTGTGAATCCGTAGATTCACGAAGCAACTTTGAAAAGAGTGTAAGATCAAGGCATGGTGTAACAGAAAGTGAATATCAGAAGGGACTTTCCAGCTGGTTGAAAATGTCGTCACCAATAAAGGAAAAGAAATGGATTCGGAACGCCGGTAGGCTATTTGTTCAGATGGGGAAAAATGAACCGAAAATTCGTGCTCCTCTTCGAAAAATACCCCGTGATCGTGTGTCGCTTGATTTTTTTTTTTTTGTTTTTTTTTTACTTCATACAAAAACAAAAACAAAACATAAAAAAGAATTAAATGATTAAACGTGATGTTTCTGTCTAATAAAAGAGCACAAAAACAATCTTTTCTTAAAAGGGAAACCATCAATAAACTACTTTTCTTTTCACAGTTCCTCATTCTCGGATTCTGGAAATATCTAAAAAATAGGCGCAAAAAACGTGAAAAAAAGGGAATTTCGCAACGGGATGGAGATTTAGATTTTTGATATGTTGTAGAGCTCTCTTTTCTGAACACAGTGGTGCAAAAATAATTTCTGTACCAATTTTTTCCTGGTTCGACCATTTTTTTCAGTATCTTTCCCCTACTATTTCTCCCTGAACTTCTATCCTTCCTATACACTTTGTATCCTGGGATTTTGACCACTCTTTGATCGTGGAGGTTAGTTTCTTGTAAGCATATAATGTCTATTTTCACTTTTGAGATATATTCACATATCTCTTTCAATTTCATTTTACTCAGTGATACGGTGTTCCATTGTAGTACTTTTAATTCATACTTTTCTTTTGAATTATTCATTTTTACTAAAACTGTTTGGTATTTTGCGGATAGCGGAACTATTCGAACTATTTTACGGATAGCGGAACTATTCGGTATATTTACGGAGATTCGGTAGTTATACAGAATCCCAAATAGGCTATCGGTACAAATCTATTTGGTATAATGATCGGGATTCGGTATAATTCCCAGTATTCGGTAGTTATCACGAATTCGGGGAGAGAATTTACGGAAATTATTTGGTAATTGTTGATGCCAGAACTATTCGGTATGTGATCAGGCGCGCACAGTTTTCAAATATTTTGCGTCAAACCTCCGCTTCGGAGAGCGGAAGTCCAGACGGAGTCGACAAGCGTCAACTAGAGAAAATCGCTAATTCAAGGGGCAAGTACTAGTAACACGTGAAAGGATCTTTTATATCAAAAGTTATTTTGCGAAAACAGAAAGGAATATTTGGAAAGCTTACCTAAAGGCGGGGTTGTGAAACCATAGCTGCAACAAACTGTTCACATAGCATGTTGCTCCTAAGTTTGTAAGTCCTGCATGCTCTAATGGCCCTCGTTCGTTCTCTTTCAAGATTTCTTCTATCTTCTTGGAATCACTCTTGGACGTCAGGGTTGTCCATTTCTTCTTTCCTAGATTTTGCAGACAAGATGGATTCAGTCGACAATTGCTCCTCCTAACAAAAAATATGAAACATATACAGTAAGATACTGTGCAGATGGTATGTGGAGAGATGAGCAGGAAACAGTAGTGGCGTTGTTAATCTCAATTCTATCCGCGTCATAATCAATATAATCGAAAACTATCCTTCATCCGCAAGGGTGAAACACACTGATAAAAAAAAAAGTCAAAGCCAAATGCTTATAGGGTGCAGGGGCGTCCCGAGAGGTGTGTGGGGGGTGCCCCCCAGAAGGCATGTGGGGAAAATTTCCGACTTTTATTCCATTTTCGACGAATTTATACCGAATACGAATATTATTCGATAGAATCGTTTCGATACCAAAACAATACGGTATAATAGCCGAGATACGTAGTCACACAGAATCCCGAACATGCTGTCGGTCTGAACTTATTCGGTATAATAACTGGGATTCGGTAATTTATTCGGTATAACTGCCAGGATTCGGGAGTTACCACAACCTCGAAACTCGGAACAGGTCGAGTGAAGCACCGGTTGCAGACGAAAGGATTCATCTATGATTTCACTGATAGTCCTTACTTTTATTTTGGGTCCCAAAAAGAAGATATAATCATAAATGTTTCGAAAATTCCGCCTGCGGCGCTTTCGTAATATGCTCTATTTTGTGGAAGGGCGCGTCATTTAACCGGGGTTTTAAACCAGCTTTAGGATTGGGATTTCGAAACACAAAAAGCTAGAATCTAGATAGAAATTAGAAATAGTTAAATTTGGCAGGAAAAAGCTAACTTTAAAAAGTTAAACGCGACGAATAAATCTGTAGAGTGGGTTGAAGGTCGAAGACTTTTTAGTTTTAAGTGACAATTTTTTAAGTTTAACCGAATACGGCTGAGATCCAACAGTCTAGTAACATATCACTTAGTTAAATATTCCTGAAAACCCGATAAAAATGCACCACTTCGTTTAGTCAGTTATCCAGGGACAATCGATTTCATAGAATGAACCTATTCTTTCGGATTTATGGTACATCTATGTGCTTGTCCCTCTACGCTTGAAATATTTACCAGCTAGAAATGTAAGCCATTGACGAAAAATAAAATGAAATATCAGATTTATTGCAAGACATATCCCAAAATCATTTTCCTACTTTTCTACAGGCGTAACTTCTCCGATGTCGCATCTTTAGCCCCGGAAATACAGGCATTTTCAGCATTTGTTTAAATTCAAATTCTCCGCGTCAATTCATTTTGATTTTTCGTGCAAGCAGCGCACACTCTGAATATTATTAATAGAGCCCCGGGTGGAAAAATACAAAATCCCATAGATGAGTCAAAATATTTCAGTGTGTTCGAATAGCAGATGTAGCCTAAAAGAAGCTGCATTTTCAGCTAAACTTTAACGAGCCTATTTTTTGTTTATTTTCAGTTAAACTTTAACGAGCCTGTCTTTTATTTACCGTCATTTGCTGGGTGTTTAATACACAATCGAAGTCAGAACACAACAGTATTCTAGAGTTCCCACAGAAATAGTCACTACGGAGAATTTCCGGTAAAACCTCGAAAAATTCCGGTAAAATTCTTGAGGAAGCTTGAGGAAACACTTAACCATGTGCTTGCGGTTGAAACCGATCAAGAACAAGTAACATCAATTAACAGCTAGGTTATGCTGGCTTAAATGTCTCGGTCAGACTGATATGTGAACACTGCATGTAAACAATTTAGGCTGCTGGCATATAATTAACTTATATTGCACTTGCAGCGAGGGGTTTTAGTTTTGTCGCCACTGCTAAGGCTTGCCTCATCTTTGTTGTCTTCTCGTCTCACCTGGTAGACGGAACTGGTTGTTCCAGATAGTTGTTTAAGTTGCATTTGATCCTCCATCACTGAACTTCAAAGATTTTGGAATACTGGGTTGAAGGAGGAGTTATACAGCTCAACTGGCTTATAGAATAGGTCTAAAGGTTCAAAATTCAAGGCTTAAATATTTTCAACCACTAAAATATTATTTCCGGGTTTGAATCGTAGAAAAACAAGTCTGAATAGTTAAAAGCTTTGACACACTTCAATTATATTTTCCACGCCGACAGATACTCAAAATCCAGTCCCCAGCTAACTGAACAAGAATCTGCAGATTCTTCCTGCTAATGGTTTAGAAATTAACAGGTACCAACCTTGATTTGCAGGTTTTGGTAGTACACGTTTGTTGATGGAGGCCATAAACTTCTTCCAGGTCAACCCTGATGTCTCCAGGCGGCAATATCATCATGTAATCTAGGCAAACAATAAGAGGTATAACAGTCACTTTTTGCAGATACCATGGTATCTGTTACCACAGTAACTGGATCTGCAATTAGTCGTTTTTGCAGTTGCCGTGGTATCTGATACTACGGTTGCTCTGCAAAAACGACAATTGCCGAAATTGTACTTTTTGAAGTCATAATCCTAGGTTCTATTGTTTGCAGAGACGTTACTAGCCAAAATATTTGGAGGGTGGGGGGCAAGGTATTTACCGACCGGCTGGTCATTTTAAGCGACTGTTTTTAAGAAAAAACGACTGTTTTGACGAATAATCGACTGATCTGAAGAAAAACAAGACTGTTTTTAAGATAAAGTCGACCCTTTTTACGAAAAACTGACTGTTTCCAAGGAAAAAATCGACTGTTTTTACGAAAAGTCGAGGTTCTTCGCGCTGACTCGGATATTTTTCACCAACACCAGCAACATTCAGGGGGAGTGTCCCCCCTCCCACCCCATATGTGACGCCCCTGATTGTTTGTGATGATGAAAGTGAGATGAATTTTTCAGATACCACGATCAGTAACCAAGGTCGGACCATGGTATCTGAATACCAGATACCACGGTAACTGCAAAAATTACTTTAGACTGTGGTACCAGATGCCATAGTATCTGCAAAAATGCAACTAACAACAGAGTTAGTCAAGTCATTAGTCAAGAACCAGATAAGAACACATATTACACAGTACCGTCAAATGGGGGATTTCTAGGGTGACTTTGACAAAACTTTCCTTTTGGCGAAAAAAAAAATCAGTGGTTCCCAACCCGGGGGACGCGTACCCATAGGGGTATGTGAGACCCTTGCAAGGGGTACGCGAAGATACCAAAATCGGTTCAATATGTTGCTTCAAAATCTCGCCTCACTCATTTTTTTCTGCTGAAAGTCTAATAACACCAGCTGAGGCATCACTAGCCACAATATGTTTTGGGGGGCAAGGTATTTTTACCGACTGGCTGGTCATTTTTACCTAGTATTTTTCAACAAAAAATAACCGTTTTCTGAATAATCGTGGTGCTTCGCACCGACTCGTGTCTTTTTTTTTTACCAACATCTTTGGGAGGAGGAGTGTCTCCAACCCGTACGCGATGCCTCTTGAGCACAAGCCCTAGTGAAATCAATAATCAATAAAATGATGTTGGTTCCGAAACAGCCAGCCTACTAAAAGTCTTTGTCTGTTATTGAGATTCTTCTGACATAGGAGAAAATGTTCTGTTTTGCGAAATCTCAGGTCTAGGACAACACAACAAGAACTATTCAAGGTGATTGATAAATACATCTTGTGTGACTGGTGTTTATCAGTTTGCATTGACTGGGTAGAACTTATGACTGGATCCAAAATATTTGGTGGAAACGTGATCTCAAGCTCTGGTAGAAACAGACTGACTGTACAAATGTTGCCGCTAATGACACTGAGTTGTGACTTGGCAAAATTCTTGCTACAAAACAGCCTCAAGGGGCTCATCGATTTTGTACATATTCATACATGTATGACTTATCATTTATGACAATGAATATCGTGTTTTTCACATTATGAAAAAGGGGTACGCAACCTTTTCGAACCTTGATTAGGGGTACGCGGTGGGGACAAGGTTGGGAACCACTGGCTTAGCCTAGATGGTTCGCATGATTCAGTTCAAAAAAAATAACTGAATAATTAAGAAGATCCCATTCAGTAGACGCACAGTTAGTCCTGGGTAGCACATTTACCTGCTTTGAAAATAGTTAAAAAGTAAGTATGGTAAGTTTGTTTTCATAGAAATTTAGACAGGCTAGAAATAAGATATCTCCAGCCACCTCTGGGTATGGCTTTACAAACTTATGGGTTTTAAACTTATCGGGAACCGCGTGCATTTTTATAGTATGCTACAGGAGGGGTATCCCACCTCGAATTTATATAACCTCGAACTTGGCCTGAAAATCATACAAGGAAACTTCTGTGCAGACCAAAGGAGGTCCTAGGTCATTCAGAGTTTCCTGCTTGAAAGTTAGCACCTTGTTACGACTGCACTGGAATTTCCTTTCAACCTATTTAGGCCGGGTTCGCGGTTGTATAAATTCGAGGTTGGGTGCCCCTTCTGTCATTTAGTTTACTAATGTCACCCCAAGGGCAGCCTGAGCGGGGTAACTATGATCCTGCTGCAATCTCTGTGACATGATTTGCCCGATCAAGCCCATGTCACCTGCATGGCACACTATTTTGCCAAAAACAGGAAAATTCTTTCCAGCCTTGATGCCAAGAAGACAGGATCTGTGACATCACTTGTAGTAGCCTGGTACTGGCCTGTTAGTAACTACAGTAAGTAGGGTGGAACACGATCATGGATCAAACTCATAAGATCAGCACCTTGTCCTTGTCCTTGACGTACTACAGTGTCTACAGCGCACCTAGTCTTAGATAGGTTAGGTTGACAGGCTAGTTCTTTCCCAAATAATTGGTTGGAGCGGAAAAAATTGTAATGTATTAGGTTAGCCAGCTAAACTAAAAAAGTTTGACTATGGAAGACAGAGATCCTATTACCCTCTAATCAGTGACAGACTGACTGACAGCAGCCCATGTTCTTCAATTACAAATATCGCGGGTGAATACCACAGTCGCAGATATGGAGCGCTTGAGCTCAGAAATACTCAGAATTCGTCACGACGTACGGACGTAGTGCGTTTTCACTTTCTAGATGGCAGGTGCATCTCGCCGTTCACCGAGGACTTCTCGGGGAGTCGAAGGGAACGGCGAAAATGGAGGGAGTCACTCCACGCGGACTCCGTGTTCGGAAAACAGCGAGAACACGGGGAATGCTTCTAAATTGGATTTTGTTCGAAAAAAATGTGCAGTTGACGAAATTTATCTGGATGCACTTTATTTGTGGTTTTGTTTATCCCGATTGTTTTTAATTAATTTTACATTGCACCAACACCATCAAAAATTCGTACCTTATCCCCTCCGAATCTGAAAGAGAGTCCTTTTTGATGATGGTGATGATAATCGGAGCATTCCCCGTCTGTGGGGACTCACGAGAAAACGGGGAGTGAGTCCCCGGTACAGACAACAAGAGATGTAAGCTCATATGGGACTTGCATAGGTTGAGATGTATTGTTTGATCAAAAGTTACTTTTCGAAATGCGGTTAAGATGCGCACTTTAAGGGAGCTACAGAAATAGTATTTTATTTTTGTACTTGGCAGTAATGATGCACACTTTAAAAGGCAATTCATCTGTAAGCAAAACCCTTGAGGCAAAAACGATAACAGGCCCTTAGGTATCATTGATACCGTTTGGACAAAAGTATTTTTTTCACTTTTTGGCTAGAGTACGCACTTTAAGGGTGATAGAAATAAATTTTTAAGCAAAACCCTTGTGGCAAAAATGATCATGGGTTGAGATGTACCGTTTGATAAAAAGTACTTTTCGGACATGCGGTTAAGATGCGCAAATTGTAGGGAGCTAGATTTTCATTTGCAAGCAAAACCCTTGAGGCAAAGATGATAATGGGATCATGGAGATCATGAAAATGTATATTTTGCTTAAAGTAATTTTCTTAATTTGCGGTCAGGATTGGTACTTTTGGAAAGTGGCGATTTCTAAGCCAATCTTATCATATTCCAGCCAAGTTTCATCGTCCTAGCACATCTGGGCAGGGGCGTCGCAAGGGGGGGTGCGGGGGGTCCAGCACCCCCCAACTTTTTGAGATTCGGTAAAATTTTGGGCCGGAGGACCAACATTTTACTAAAACTGTTTGGTATTTTGCGTATAGCGGAACTATTCGAACTATTTTACGGATAGCGGAACTATTCGGTATATTTACGGAGATTCGGTAGTTATACAGAATCCCAAATAGGCTATCGGTACAAATCTATTTGGTATAATGATCGGGATTCGGTATAATTCCCAGTATTCGGTAGTTATCACGAATTCGGGGAGAGAATTTACGGAAATTATTTGGTAATTGTTGATGCCAGAACTATTCAGAATATTTATGGAGATTCGGTAGTTACACAGAATCCCGAATAAGGTAGGCTATCGGTCTAGAATTATTCGGTATCATAATTGGGATTCGGTAATTTATTCGGTATAATTTTCAGGATCCGGTAGTTACCACAAATCCCCACTTTTGTTCCAGTTTCGACGAAATTATACCGAATACGAAAATTATTCGGCACTGTTTCGATATCAAAACAATTCGGTATAATAACCGAGATACGGTAGTTATACAGAATCTCGAACATGCTATCGGTCTAAACTTATTTGGTATAACAACTGGGATTCGGTATAATTGCCATTCGGAGTTACCACGAACCTTGAAACCCGGAAGAGGTCGAGTGAAGCACTGGTTGCAGACAAAAGGACTGATTTATGATCTCATCGATAGTCCTTACTTTTACTTTGGATCCCAAAAAGAAGATTTAATCATGAATCTTAATATTCTATATTTTGCGGAAGGGTGCGTCATTTGACTGGGGGTTCTAAGACAGTTTTAGGATTGGGATTTCGAAACATTAAAAGCTAAAATCTGGATGGAAATAGTTAAATTTGGCAGGAAAAAGCTAACTTAAATAAAATTTCATCTGTGGCGCCCACTTTATGTGATCATGGGTAGTATTGACTATGGTAGAGTAGCTGCTGCTGCAGGAACGTCGCTCCATCCGGTTTCTGGAACTTCTTAGAGCATCGGTATTTAATCCACGGTTAATGATAGAATTTGTAAGATAATCAGTTAAATTTTAGCCTACAGGAAAAAAAATCTCGCCTGCGGTGCTCACTTTCTGTGATCATGTATAGGATTGACTATACTGCAGTAGCTGCTGCTGTCGGAACGTCGCTCCATTCGGTTTCTGGAACTCCTTAGAACATCGGTATTTAATCCACCGTAAATGATAGACTTTGTAATAAGCAGTTAAATTTTAGCCTACAGGAAAAAAAAAGATTCTGAAAATTCGCTTGCGGCGCTAGATTTATTTTTCTCTTGGGTATTATAGATAGAAGCTGTTACTGCAATCGTGCCTGGCAATATATTCTCCAAGTGGCCTTCGCCAAAACGCCACTTAATTAAGTTGGCTTATCGTCTTTCATGCTGCCTTTTAATGTTACTTTTCCTACGTAATCCTTTCTGTTCCATAATTTAAAGCTCGAATTTTCAGTTTCTAGGATTCGGTAAAATTTTTGAGAGATTCGGTAAAAATTTTGGCTCTGCCCCCCCCCCCCCCCCCCCAACGAAAATGCACTTGCGACGCCCCTGCATCTGGGAGTACCTTAACTCGCGATCACCTGAATTCCGGACCCCCCTCAAACTCCCCCCACAGTCGCCGGGGCCAATCCGGTTCTGTAAATGATTTATCCAGAGCAACTGACTGTTATTCCCAAAAAGTTCCATCCCGATCTTTCCAGTTTAAGATGGTCACGTATTTTCCGGTCCCCCCCCCCTAAATTGCTGTCGGATCCGGTCCAAGACATGTCCTCTGTTCAGTTATCGAATTTCACTCAAATCCGATCACCCGTTCCAAAGTTACGAATGACTAAAATATTCTGGATTCCCCCTCCCTCTACTCCCCCAACGACTTTCGGATCGAGTAAATTTTTATGTACAAGTCAGTTTGATCGGGCCCCTGATACGCTTCCCAAGTTTCATCGTGATAATCCCCAAGACCGCCATCACCGGAATTCCGGGAAACTCCCCTCCCCCCCCCCCAGTGTCCAGATCCATTCCAATTGTCTAAACGATTTATCTGGAGCAGATGCTTGTTCTTCCCAGCAAGTTTCACTCCGATCCCCCCATTCTAACCGTTTCCGTGATTTCCGGTCTCCCCCCAACTCCCCCATAGCCACCGAATCCGGTTCGGACTTCAAATGGGACATCAGGCATA
The DNA here is from genome assembly GCA_023053555.1 of Branchinecta lindahli. Taxonomy (NCBI): domain Eukaryota; kingdom Metazoa; phylum Arthropoda; class Branchiopoda; order Anostraca; family Branchinectidae; genus Branchinecta; species Branchinecta lindahli. The sequence continues at coordinate 30,711,954 of JAKZAO010000009.1, read as the reverse complement.
TGTCATTTATTCAGTTATTAAGTTTCATTCCAATCCGATCACCCGTTCGAAAGTTACACACTACTCAATTTTCTGGATTCCCCCGCCCTCCACTCCGCCTCAGATGATCGGACCGGGAAACTGATTATTTCCAGGTTAGTTTGGTCGGGTCCCTGATATGCCTGCCAAGTTTCATCGTCCTAGCACATCTGGAGTACCCCAACTCGAAAAAGTGTTACAAAAGCTACTAAATTCTCAGGATTCCCCCCTCCTCCACTCCCCCCCAGATGTTCGGATCGGAAAACTGATTATTTCCAGGTTAGTTTGGTCGGGTCCCTGATTTTCCTGCCAAGTTTCATCGCCCTAGCACATCTGGAAGTACCCTAACTCGAACATGTGGGACAAAAAAATGGGACCGACCGACCGACAGACAGACGGACGGTGTACGGCACTTGAGCCAGAGGCTGCAAGTGCCATAAAAACGAGGGGACTCCTCAAGTGAAGTCCTCGGGGAACGGCGAGAATGTGCCTTATTATCGTCGAGATTATCGTGGTATTTGGCCAATGTATTTGATATTCAGATACCACGGTCCGACCGTGGTAACTGATCGTGGTATCTGAAAAAGTCATTTAACTTTCATCACCACCAAAAATACAGCCTAGGAATTTGTCAAATTGGTGGGAAAGAAGTTCGCCACAGTGATGTGACTGGATTTCAGTTTTTCTTTTGGGATGATTTCGAAAAGCGCAGTTGCAAAGCGACCGTACGGTACTATAGAGAGATTGCACCGTACCTCAAGAAAACGGACGGGAGAATAACAAAAAAATTTAACATTAGGAAGCATAGGACTTTCAACTTTGAAACTAAATTACCGGCCTTGGATAGCTGCTGTAAGTCTGAAAGTTGTTGTAATTGTTATCTGGCTTCTTCTTGTTGGAATAATACAACTTTTGCAAATTAATGTTCTTTTTTATGAGAGTTTGAAGGCTTCAAAGTGTGTAAGCAAAGAGGAAGTCGCATCCTATTGGTCGGTTGTGACGCGTTCCTTGAAATGCGCGTCACAACCGACCAATAGGACGCGAGCCTTTGTTGAGCTTTTTCTTTGTTGACAAACTTTGAAGCCTTCAAACTCTCATAGAAAAGAACATTAGTTTGCAAAAGTTGTACTATTCCAACAAGAAGTAGCCAGATAACAATTACAACAACTCTCTGACTCGCAGCAGCTATACAAGGCCGGTAATTTAGTCTCAAAGTTGAAAGTCCTATACCTCGTAATGTTAATTTTCTTTGTTATGATCCCGCCGATGACGGTGTAGAAATATCCATTTTCTTCGGGTAGGGTGAAATCTCTCTATGGTATCTACAAAACACTGCATGGGCAAAATGATCTGAGCGAGCCATAATCATTTCGAGAAGCACAGTCGCCGGCGTCTGCATTGTTGACACTGTTAGCTTCCCGAATTTCCTTGGTTGGAATCTTAAAATGTCATCTACTGTTGGCTAGTTGTTAATATTTGCCTTGTCATTGACCATTAAGCAGTGCGTGATCCAGTAAGTGGTGTGAGACTACATTTTAATAGTAATATTCTTTGTAGTAGATCAGATCTTTTGAGCCTGTCAGTATCAACTGACAACAACAGAAAGAATAAAGATCACACAAAGACAAAGTTAGGGTAGCCAGTAATTTTTTTTTTAATCAAACCTGAGCTGTTGAAGATCAGAATGTGATTCTCCTATCTTTTAGCTTTGATTTGAGGCCAAAATCACCTCTCTATCTTGCCTCTAAGCATCTTAAATCTTCTTTAGAAAACAGTATTTTACATAAGGAAATGCCTATGTTCATCCATTGACTTTAGGGTTTTGTCCATCTAGTGACCAGCTTGGAACTATGTGCTTCAATGAAATTCTATGAAACTGGGTATTTTGAGCTGGTTTTGAGTGCATGGGGAGCCCCAGCCCAGCCTGGCCCCAGCAAGTGAGTTAGATGAGAAAATATGAATAAGATCATTAAGGTTATAGTCCAATAGACCTATTGCTGCTATAGGCTGCTGACTTTTCCTCCTTAGTATCAACAAATTTTTGTAGGCAAGTTCAGCTACTTTTTTTTACATCTAAATTTACATTGAATATTAAGAAATAATATTAAATAGCTAGGACATCTTACTGATAGCCTTACAAAACAGACAATTTTGTCCTGAATGCAATGGTATTTTCAAAATATTTTTTGAAGATGTTTTAGATAGGAAAAATTGATCAGGAAAATTCACAGCAATTCCTGCATTCATTACAAAAAAATCGCCAATTTTTGCCACTAGGTGATTTTGTGGCCACCCTAACAAAGTGTCAAAGTCTCAGCCTCCTCAGGCTCAGGATCCATAATCCATAATAGGCTGTAGCTCAGATCTACAGTAGAGGTACAGGAGGGGTACCTGACCTCGTTTTTACGCAACCTCGAATTTTGCCGCGAAAATGTTAAAATGAAAGTTCCATGCTATCCTGACCTGATCCTGACAGTCAAGAAGCAAAATATGATTTTTTTTTTCAACAGTTGTGTCCCAAAATATTACAATTATTTGTCTTTTCTTTGTTTTGAACCTGGTTTAAAAAGGGATTTTCTGGTTATTAGCCTTATTACCTCTTGGCTCTATCTTTTTCATCACTTTGCAAGCAATCTGACCAGTGTTGCCAGATGGTGCGCATTTGCGCCATTTGGGCGCTTTTTCGAGGCGGCTGCGCTTCGATTTTTTCAGGTGTGCGCATTGCGCCAATTTTGCGCATTCCCCTAAATCTCGGCGCAAATTGGGCGCATTTTTGGGCGCAAATTGGGCGCAATTTTAGAAGTGAAAACCAGATATTGCCTTGTAAATTCCACTTACGGTAGTAGTTTTATATTCAGATCTCGTGGGTTGCGGGGATTGAAGCCTTGAAGAGCGAATGTTAAAAAATTTCGTTCGAGAAAACTGTGTAAGGGGCCTGAGGCGTTACTAGCCAAAATGTTTGGGGGGGGACAAGGTATTTACCGACTGGCTGGTCATTTTTACCGACTTTGTTTGCGGATAAAAACGACTATTATTGGGAAAAAAAACCACTGTGTTGACGAAAAATCAGCTGATTTCAAGAAAAAAACGACTATTTTTAAGAAAAAATCGACTATTTTACGAAAAACCGACTGTTTTTGAGAAAAAACGACTGCTTCTAAGTAAAAAATCGACTGTTTTTCTTAAAAATCGCGGCGCTTCGCGCCGACTCGGCTATTTTTTACCGACTGGCCGACAACATTTGGGGGGGGCGTCGCCCCCCCTCCCCCCCAGTAGTGACGCCTCTGTAAGGGGCATGAATGCTCGGAATGTGTTATCCCTCTTTACTGCTTCAAGTCTCGTATGCCGGTGAATAGCCGCAAAGCTGAATGCTACGGAATTTGGCTATTGGTGTATTATTGCATATATTATTTTACCTATGTGTGAGCAGTTTGCACTTCGGAAATTTCTTTTTCCGAAAAATGTGTAGCTTTTCGTCACTGTTTCTCTTCTCACAAAAGACAAGAACTGATTAACTTTTCTCTTTCTGGGAACATAACTAGAACCAGAGGCGTTTCTAGCCAAAATAGGTGCATGGAAGGGGGGAGGGTAAGGTCTTTTGCGACTGGCTAGGTGTTTTTACCGACTTTTTCAAAATAAAAGATAGATTATTATTTAAAAAAAGCGTGGCGCTACGCGCCGACTTTTTTTTTATTTTTTATTAACGGCTGACTGAAAACATTTGGAGGGGGGAGGGTACCTAATTCTATCCCAAAAAGCAAAATGCCAAAAATGCGCCGGAGGCGCATTTTTGCTTCTCTTGCTGCGCGATCTTGTGTCAAAAATCTGGCAACACTGAATCTGACCTCATGACTCATGTAAAAATGGGAGAAATTGTTTGAAAAGAAAATTATATTTAACTAGAAATATTGAAGTAAAATTTATATCCCCAACATGTAAACCATTCTATTAGCTTCACTCTAGTATTTTTGTCATGTTTTTTGGTTCCTTTTTAAGCCAGATAGATTTCACTAAAAAAAAAAATTCTCTGGAAATTTTAAATCTTGTCTGAGGTTGGGTACCTCTCCTGTATGCTTATTTGAACACTTTTCTAACTGTTTCACTCAGGTTTCACTACGGCTTTGTTATTTGCCTATAAAACAGTCAAATGGAAAGGGAAAAATGACAAACTTGATATCAGTCCAGGCTTATCCTGGCATTAACAGTAAACTTTGAGTAGAAATTCAATTAAATTTTATTTTTATTCTGAATTTACAGCAGTATAAATGTTATTTTTCTTCTGTTTGAGACATCTGTTTGCTCGAACTGCCAACTTCTTGGGCGTCTTGGCTGAAGGCGCGTTCATCCTGGCAAAGTAGGCAATTCAGGGTGTGAAAGGAAAACTAGGTAGCAGTTGAGTCACTATCAGCCAAATATTCAAAAAGTGATAAAAACGTGATTGGAAAAAATGTTTTGGCAAGTATTTACGGTATAAAAGGCCCGGTTTGAGTTTTTTTTTTTCTTTGGCGACCATTCACTGTTAGGCGAAATTCACATAAGCATACCTCCTACTTTACGCCTACAGCTCACCAGTAGAGTAGAGCCTAATAGAGGTAGAATGCTTCTTAGAATGTTGCCAAAGAATATGATGAAACTCATACTTAGGAAACATTAATGCAAAAGTTTCAAGGCCAAGCTATAATCCATGTTATTATATATGATATAATGTAAAAATTATGTACTATACATATTTAAAATAACTATACATTATATTATCATGCGTATATTATACATTCCGCAAGATAAGCATAGAAATATTTCTCATTGAACCCAAGCTCTTTGCTTGGACAGACCAAAACTACATTAGTTGCATTTTTGCAGATAGCCTACCATGGTATCTGTTACCATGGTAACTGGATCTGCATTTAGTCGTTTAAGTTATCATGGTTGCTGTGCAAAAACGATAATTGCTAAAATTGCCAAAATTCTTTCCAACCAATTTGACAAAATCCTAGGCTCTATTAATAGTGATGATGAAAGTGAGATGACTTTTGCAGATACCACAATCAGTTACCACGGTCAGGCCTTGGTATCTGAATTCCAGATACCATGGTATTGAGCCAGATACCATGTTAACTGCAAAAACGCCTTTTGAATGTGGCATGCAGATATTGTAGATTGTGTTCCAAAATCCATTTGAAGGTAGTAGAAGCTACTATCCTTGTTTGAACCTTTTTGAAAGGGTTTACATACAGGTTGTGATGATAGTGGTAACCTTAACCTGTTTTAACCTTTGGTAGGCAGAGACATCATTTTCAGTAAAACCTAGGGGAGGCACCAGCTTCGTTCTGGATCATTAGCTTGTTTTGAAAGGTCAAAGTTTGGTGAAAGACCTTATTAACATCCAGTGTATGTGATGGCAATCACTTTGTTTCTTAAAGGTTTTATGATTTTTCGTGGATAGCTGCGAATGCGTCTTGGTAGGTTGGAACCAGTCTACCACAAACCCCTGATTTTGGGATAGCCCATGCCTAGTGTTTGGCATAGAAACATTATGCCAAATGTTGGATTCTCTAACCCAATAAAATATGGATGATTTTAGTGAACCTCCAAAATTAACCAATCAGAATTCATCTATTTTGTGATAATTCAGGGTTAGGGTCCTACCAACAGGTATCCAGTGTTTGGCATAGGGTATCCAGTGTTAGTCATAGGGTATTCCAAATGCTAGGTATACCCAGAGTTTGGCATTGGTATCCAAAATTCAGGGGTTTGTGGTTGACTGGTTGGAACTGGGGGGGGGGGGGTAACACCTCTTGGTAGGTTGGAACACGTCTCAGTACTATTTCAGTATTTTTACATATGAATTATATTGGACTAGGGATTTAGGACTAGTGTGGCCTTTATTACTGATACATGTTTCTTTCCTAGGTATTCCTAACTTTTTATCTACATGCTAAGAGAAGTTCATATATTTGAATACCATATTGTAACTAAACAACCCTGCCAAATCTGAAGAAGAAAAATGTTGAAGAATCTTCTTGCAGTACTGCTTTTTATTGGAGCTGGATCAGCATTATTTGAAGATCAAGTGGGAAAATTTGACTGGTGAGGAGAATACTGTGATATAACTGGTAGATTGTTAAGTTGACATCAATCTTGGCTCTTGAATATGCAGAAAAATGTGTAGACTGTTCATCTTCTTACCTTGCTTAGTTTTCACAGGCCACTTTTGAAAGATGTTTGTATGCAAGGGCGATTACACAACTGCTATATGTGAGTTATATGTGAGCCATAACAAATAAGCCAAAAGAACCTCCGTTTGGTCCCATGCTGGATACCGCGACAAAACTGAGCTGAGCTAGAGGTACTTGCTGAGCTCTGAGTTGATGCCCGTCTACTTCCCTCTCGGCCGCTGCGCATATCAGAGAAAAAAGTGCAGTAGACGTGCTGACACGCTTTGCAGCATGTCACATGTGGTGTCAATTTGGTAGACAACCAATCGGCTTTTGTATTCGAAATTTCATCTCCGGGGCTTTACTAAGATATAGTTGTTTGTAGAGGTAATGAATTGTGATGTTTCACATAGCTCTTACCCTCCGCTTGTTTGCATCCAGCAGGGTATAGATAATCTGTTCGACTCCGCGTGGTCGTATTACAGAGATAGGGAGGTTCTGGTGCTTATTTGTTCTTGATGTAAGTACGCTGTGTTTAGAAAAGGCTACCAGTCAGAAACAGACAAATGGTTTGGGTTTCCTAGATTCCGCTATGCTATGGATGCTCATTGCCCAGAAATGAGGTGCAGGGCATGGGTCTGTATGCTTCTAAAAATTATAATAAAATGCAGAAAATAGGTCATTGGGCGGCATTGGGCCTGACAGAGTTCACCTGAAACACTTTTCGTCATGGTTTGTTTTTTCTGTACGGATTATCTAAGGCACTCTTGAAAGTGTTGATGGAGTCAGTCAGTGCCTTAATTATGTCTAAATTTTGTGTGTTTATACTGTTACTTATCTTGTGTTATTTTTCGTTATACTGTTTACTCTGCTATCACCTCGTGTACTCGGCGGGTTAAAAATAAAATATATATATAGTGCTACTTCAGACGGAAGGGCGTTCCAGCAATCCACCACTCGTGTTTTGAAATTACCGTACCTTTGAAGCCAATCTTAGCCGTCTGTGCCACTGGATAGAATAGATGGGAGAATTTGAAAGTGCAAGCGTAGTTTTGGAAGTCATAGCCTAATAATAATAATAAAATAATATAATTGCAACAATAAGGCTTTCGCCTCTATAAATTTCTTGGGGCACTCTACACTCTAAATTGAATTTCAGCCAGGTGGTAGTCGACACCTGCTTTGAATTGGTTGATATTTTCGGCATTCACGACACTTTCTGGGAGATTGTTCCAATCTTCTACTATTCGGTTACTAAAGCTCCATTTTCCAATGTCTTTTCGGAATTTCTTGCCACTCAGTTTAAAGTTGTGTCCTCTGAGACCGTTGTCATTGAAAGTGAGGACATCATCAGGCCTTATGTTATCATAATAACTATGGCAAATTTTAAAAGTTTCAATCAAATCAACTCGTAGAAATCTGTAAGATAGACTGGGTAATCGTAATTTTTGAAGCCGGTTTTCATAAGGCAGATGGCGAATGGCTGGCACTGTTTTTGTAGTTCTTCTTTGAACTTGCTCAATGGCGGTAATATCTTTGATGTAGAAGGGCCTTGTTGTTGTGTGGCCATATTCAATTAGTGGGCGAGCTAGTGCCTTAAATAAAATAGGAAATAGGGTCATATCAGATGGTTCGAGATGTTTCTGGAGTCGCATTAATGATGGCGTTTACTTGGGAAAGTTATGGTGCTTTTATTGAATGGGCTGTGATTGAATCAGTTAGTCAGCCATCTAGCTTTTGATTCAAGAACTGTGATAATAAGCTCTTGTTTGTTTAGGAGCCGCCAGTTCATTGGAAATGTGAAACATGCTTCATTTGCAAACTCAGGAAATAGCATTGCTGTTGGAACACAGAAGAATGTCTTCAGTGTCCTGGACTCAAGAACAGGTAGATTACAACAAGCTTTTGTTTTATTAAACTTGCACTTGGTTCTATGAGTGTGACGACTTAATCTGCTGTTTAACCCAAATGGATGATAGGATATGTATTGCAAAAGTCAGCTGGCCATAGCAATAACATATAATATAAATATTAAAACAATATTCAAGTTCTGAATCTCCAAACACTGAAGGAAAGTCGGCACAAACTAGTCATGGACGTCGGAAGACAAATCTTAAACTCGGAAAATCACTGAGACCTCCTGCCCGGTTTTACTGATGAACCGTCTGTCCGAAGGACAAGACTAGCAGTGAAGCTCACAGGCAAAAAAAAAAACTGATGCTCCTCCCTCCGACTCACGCATCCGAGCGCTATTTGAAATCATTCAGTCCATATTTTACCCATCATTTTACCCACGCTTTTAACTCATGCATTGTTTTATTTATGGTTGACAATCCTAGCGCTTATATTTTTGACAGTACCACTGTTATTTTCTACCACAAAGAATTCTCGCGAAAAATAAAACAGACTGAACTGAATTGTAGCCTACATGCTTGTACCTGAATTGTACAGGTACGCTCTTGTACCTGTGTTGTATGCTCAACGAAAACGATTTACGAAAAACAAGTCTTCACGCAGTGACTACCTTCCGCAAGCTCGTCACTAGCCACTGAAAAGCCGCGTATGTATTGAGATTCAGTTTTTCTGCATCATAGTAGAAATTTGCGTTGTGAGGACGGCCGTAGATATTCTGATCGTCATACTAGAGTAAATAGTGAAAAGTAAAAATAATCCTTTAACACAATCCAAATAATGCAGTGCGTTCAGTTAAATGATACAAAAATAAGTTGGCTTTTCAGTTAAACTTTAATATAATGCAAAAAATGGTCCTTTGGCCTCGTACAGAGTCTCATACAATACAGAAGATAAAGATGAAGTACGCCAGCTATAAAGATGAATTTTGCCACTTTGTATTATAGGTAGCGTTGAGTTCCGGCATGTTCTTGACTCTGGAGAGAAAGGTGAAATCAGATTTCTGCACACATACAAGAGCAGAGTGACTGTGGTGACTGGTGATTGCAGCTCATATGTCGTCAGAGAGTTTGATGAAGATAGGGGAGTGCTGCTGCAAGAAAGACATCACAGCTCTAGTTTGGCGTATGTAGCTCTACTCTCTTATGCACTACGGGGTGAATAAGGTCCATGTAGAACCTGTTATGCTTCGGGCCAGGCCATTGAAATCCTCGCTTTAGTTGAAATTCAAATTCTCCGTGTCAGGGTGAACTTTGTCTTGTCGGGGCGGCAGGGCATATTCTGAGTGTCTTAAAAACTAAAAAATCCCTTGGCACAGTCAAAATAATTCAGTGTAGCTTATTCAAATCCAAGATATAAAAAAAAATGGAAAACAGTTTCTCAAACGCATCTGAAGTTGGTTGCCATCTTCGAAATCCGGATATTACATCCATCGAATGTGCATCGATGGATTTGAAGAAATGTGTGTTTTAGTTTTGGCTTAAACACGTTTGAGAGCCCTGGTCGGCGGGGAATTCCTACCCAAGAATATGTGCCTCTCTGGTCAAGACCAGCGCGTGCTGTTGCTCGGCCTATTCTGAACACGGAAGATTGTACGAATTTCAATAAGCATTAAACACCGACTTTTATAAGGTTAAATGACCCTTCCAGCTGATTCTGCCTTTTATATTATCCCTAGCTCCCTTATGGAATTAGAAGCTTCTGAAATCCCCGCCTTTCGCCATTGTTTCGTTTTGTACCAACGACATTTTAGGGTGTAGATTAAGTTGTATCAGAATTCCATACAGTCGTGACGTAAATAGTGACGTCATATGATTGAGGATCCAACATACGATTTGATTATCCCTAGGTCGTTTTGTAAATGTAAACGCGACCGACGCCTCGCTGGGGGCTCGGCTCTATAAATTTATTCAAATATATATTCACCTATAGGAATAAACTACAATTTTTCGTTTTCTAAGGTAAAATAGATGAAATGGGTGTGACGTCACGCTTGTGTGGAATTCCGATACAACTTAGTTTAGACCCATCTTAGCGCTTTTTCGGCCGTACCATGTTTTGCCAGTCACGCAACGATAACTTCGTCGAAAGCTTCAAGGTCCCCCAGTAACTCTTGCACATATAGCCAAAGGACATGAGAAGCTTCGAAGTGTTGTTTTTCATTTTGGGTCAACGGGCAACTTCTGTGACCTTTCACTTGGATGGGATAGTACTCCATGTCTTGGTTACAGCAGCTTTTTGCAACTTGTGCGGACACGCGCTAAATAGCCCACCAATAGTAGTTGCGTTTTTGCAGATACCATTGTATCTGTTACCACGGTAACTGGGTCCGCAATTAGTCGTTTCTGCAGTTCCAAAAGGAAAACTGATATCCAGTCACATCACTAAGTGCCAAACTTCTTTCCCACCAATTTGACAAAAAAATTATGAAAGGGAGATGACCTTTTTAAATACCATGATCAGTTACCACGGTCGGACCGTGGTATCTGAATATCAGACACCACAATAACTGGCCAGATACCACGATAACAGCAACGCCTTTTGACCGTGGTATTAGATACCACGACAACTGCAAAAACGACTTTAGACTGTGCTATCAGATACCATGGTATCTGCAAAAACGCAACTAATGAGTATTGAATCTTTTTCTTTGCAGATCTTCGGCGTGTCAGTGGTCCGCGAGAGATGGGGAAATCCTGTTCTTGCAGAACCCAACAGATGGCAGCGTACACCTGTCAACGATTGGAATGAAAGACGGAAAGAAAGAGGAGATAACGACAGATAATCAAGCTCTCAGGAATAGCAGGTATGTAGCCTAGTCACATGCCTTAAAGTTTAACCGAAAAGGGCTAGGATATGACAATCTAGTCCCCCATCACTTATTCACTTAAATTGGCTTGAAGACCCGCTGAAAATGAGTTACTTCGTTGTTCTGCTATTCACGAATAATCGATTTGCAAATAGTGGAATTTCCGTGTGATTTGTGGTGCCTCTATGCGCTTGTATTTTTGCTGTACGCCTTACGAGAAAGATTTATCAGTTTTTTTGTTGCTCAGGCACTAAGCAACCTTCACCAATCTGCCCACTGCCCACTGAAAAGCCGCATTTGTGTTGAGATTAAAATTTCCCGCGTCACAGTAGAATTTACGCTGTGGGGACGGTCGGAGATATTCTGGGCCTCATAACTGGAGCAGATAGTGGAAAATCAAAAAATCCCTTTGCAGAATCCAAATAATTCAGTGTATCCAATTAAATGACACACAAATGAGTTGGCTTTTCAGTTAAACTTTAAAGGACTCGTTGTACCTATAAGGACAATGCAACCTACTTCCGTAATCACTCCATCCATTCCTAAAGAACCCCCCCCCCCCTAACGAAACCTCACTGATTTTCTTAGTTGCCTTTTTACAACCGTTGATGCGTATCATGCTGTCGACCGTTATTTGCGAGAGTTTTATTCATCAGAAAGTCCGGTTATGTAAATTTGTTCCTGGTTTTGCTAGAAATCGACGGGCCTGGAAAAAGACTTAAAACAGCCAAAGCCGTGGGTAATTTGTTGAAAGTATGGCCTAGTTTTGAAGGATTCATCTGTTTTAAAATAGTGTAACTTCAAGAGTAAAGTTGCGTTTTCAGCAATTAGCGTGTTGAACTCGAATCCTAACACGTTGCTTTGTCACCCATTTTCAGCGCCTCTGTTTTGCATAAGAGAACCCGTCACAGGATTTGATACTCTACCGAATCCGTTTGTGTTTGGATTCGGTGTTGAACTCGAAAGAAACCCGGAAGCTAAAAACGCTTGAAGACACAGAAGACGGAACCCGTGTTAGAGGCGTTTTTCCGTGCTCCCACAAACAGTTTGTGGGTCGATTGTGGCTCGAAAAGAGTGTTTCCGCGGTCTTTTGTGCGGCCCACAAGTGTTTCCGCGACCAACAAGATTTTCGTGGCTCGCTTTGTGGCTCAAATTCGACAAACAACTGCCTAGGTGATTGTCGATTTTGTGGCTCGATTTTGGCGGGAAATTAAAATTAAGCAGCAAAACAACGTCAAAACAACAAAGTTATAAACTTTCTCAAGTACGTGGACATAAAACTGAAGATCCTTTTTGCACGGAATGGTAAGGACGAAAGCCTGGAGTTCTGTTTATTGAGATTTTGCATGATTTTTATGGCACTTGCAGCTCCGCTCAAGTGCCATATACCGATCGCTTTTCGGTCTGTCGGTCGGTCGGTCGGGCGGTCCACTGTTTTCGAGTTAGGGTACTTCCAGATTTCCTAGGACGATGAAACTTGGCAGGCATATCAGGGACCCGATATAACTAACCTGGAAATAATCAGTTTCACGATCCGACCATCTGGGGGGGAGTGGTGGGCCGGGGAATTCTGAGAATTTAGTAGTTTTTGTAAAACCCCTACCCCTTTCTTCTCACTAGAAGGTCTGCGCGCGGCGTGACGTCACTCTTTGCATCGGATCACTCTGTTAACAGCGGAAAGAGCTAGTGCATTCGAGGGTCAAAGGGGTTTGTATATGTGATTCAGTGCGGGGGAATATGGAAAATTGAGTGTTGTGTAACTTTCGAACGGGTGATCGGATTGGGACGAAACTTGATACCTGAATGAATGACATATCTCTGATCTTCCATTTGAAGTCCGAACCGGATTCGACAGCTATGGGGAGTTGGGGGGGGGGAGACCGGAAATCTCGAGAGACGGTTATAGTGGAGGGATTGGAGTAAAACTTGCTGGGAAGAACAAGAATCTGCTCCATATAAATCGTTTACACGTTTGGACTGGACCCGGACACTTGGGGGGGGGAGGGTGGAAGGGAGTTTCCCGGAATTCTGGTGATGACAGTTTTTGGGATTTTCACGACGAAACTTGGGAGGCGTATCAGGGACCCGATCAAACTAACTTGTAAATAAAAATTCACTCGATCCGATAGTCGTGGGGGGATCGGAGGGAGGGGGAATCCGGAATATTTAGCCATGCGTAACTTTGGAACGGGTGATCGGATTCGAGTGAAATTTAATAACTGAACAGAGGGCCTGTGGTGATCTTTTTCTTGTCCGGACCGGATCCGACAACAATTGGGGGGGGGGGGAATACGTAACCGGATTGGACTGGAGAGATCGGGGTGGAATAACAAACAAGTCCAAAACCGAACCGGATTGGCTCCGGCGACTGTGGGGGGAGTTTGAGGGGCGGGTCCGGAATTCCGGTGATCGCGAGTTAAGAGATGTGCTAGGACGATGAAATTTGGCTGGAATATTAGAAATTCGACAAGATTGGCTTAGAAATCGCCACTTTTCAAATCCGACCATTCCCTAAAGTACCAATCATGACCGCAAATTAAGAAAAATGCTTTTAAGCAAAATATGCATTTCCATGATCCCCATGAGTCCATGATCATTTTTGCCTCAAGGGTTTTGCTTACAAATGAAGTTCTAGCTCCCTTAAAGTGTGCATCTTTTCGCAAGGTCGAAAAGTACTTTTTATCAAACGATACATCTCAACCTATGATCATTTGTGCCACAAGGGTTTTGCAAAAAAAAAAAAATTCTAGCACCCTTAAAGTGCGCATTTTACCCGCATTAGCGGAAAAAAAATACTTTTGATCATACGTATATATCAATGATCCCTAAGAGCCTGATATCGTTTTTGTCTCAAGGGTCTTCCTTACAGATGAATTTCTAGTGCCTTTAAAGTGCGCATCATTACAGCCAAGTTCTACGATAAAATACTTTTTCTCTAGCTTCCTTAAAGTGCGCATCTGAACCGCGCAGTCGAAAATTACTTTTAATCAAATAATACATCTCAACCCATGCAAGTGCCATATGAGCTTACAGCTCTTGTTATTAAGATATTCAGACATTTGAATTTAACGCCGAAAAAATAGACAAAATGGCGTTTCCGCGAGTTTCAACTTGTGGCTCGACTGTGTGGCACACAATCGTGTTTCCGCGAAAAACACTCAGAAGTGTGTGGCCCACAATTGTGTCACGGAAAAACGCCTTAGGATGCGCAGTGCATGCGCTCTGCAAAAACGACTTGTGATGAACACGGGTTGAGAATCGCGGACCTGAAAACGCAACTTAAATAGTTCGAGGGGTCCTTTAAAGAAGATGCAGTCATTACACTCTCCCTCCCCCCCGCAAGCTCCATCCTTTTTGTCCTCCGAAATATTGAATTCGGTACAGTATTCGATACGTCATAGCTACTTGTGAGGTCGACTCCATCTGGCTGCTTGTTGCACGCTTATCTCTATAGTCAAACATGGGAATTTGATTTTGAAAATCGGTTTGTGTTGCAGTAAGAATGAACAGATTTGAAGGTACGGTTAAACCGGGTATTTTTTTTTTGAATTTTGGGAAAGAAACGGAATCTGGTGCATAGCCAAAAACGAAAGTAGGGTCGAAAAGGCATTAAAAATATTTATGTTCGTCCTGTTATCTGGATATTTTATCAGTTTATTCCGCTATTATTTGGATATTGAGTAATAGTAAACCCTCGAGATTAAGGGAGGTTGACACCCGTCTTTTTTTCTTTCTTGCGGTTTCTATGTATTTTTTTCTTTTTATTTAGTTCTTTGGATAAGAGAATCACTGGGTCACCCCATCCTAGGTTCTTTAGTGGGTTGTCGAATATAATTACTGGCTCAAGCTCCAATGTTTCTTCTCCAGTCCCTTTGTCTGTTTACGGCCCTTCGACACTTTTTCGAGAACTTTTTCAGACTGTGTTTCAGTAAAATAAACAACTACAAAATTGAACTTAAGACCGTGGCCACCCCGGCGAAGCTGCAGTTTGGACCGCGAGCAGTTAAGGTTTTTCCTTGGACATGCCAGTTAAGTAATGCCAGTAGCCTAATGCCTAATGCCATTTTTTTTTTTTTTTGGGTGTTGACTTCAATGGTTTGTTTTTATTTTAAGTACGAATTCGATTTTAACAATTGTTGTATATATTACCTGACAAAGATCAAACAATTTGGTTGGATAACCACGAAATTTTGTACCTGAATTATACAATAAATCAATCAATCAATCAAATGTAAACGCGTTGCAGCGGCTCGTTGGCCGCTCGCCTTTTCATAAAAATAGCTTGCATTTTATTAACACTGTATGGGATGGTTTGGTACCTGGGTTGTTCGCCAGGGTTTTTTCGCGGGGGGGATGTCCGGGGGGTGTTAGCCGGAACCCACCTTCACACACACACAAAAACATTCAAAAATAAACAAATTTGCTAGAAAGAGTTGAGATTTGGAGAGAATTGAGATGGCTTTATTTGTAAAAAAGAAAAAATCAACAGATGAATTCCGGAACTGCCAACGTGCCAAATGCTCTAATTAAGAAAAATTTAGTCTCTTAACAGAATCAGTTGTCACAGCTTTATCCGCGTCAAACACGACAACGTCGAGTTGAACCCATTTCTAATTATTAACTAATTCAGATATACACCACCAAATTTCAAGGCGCTATGGGTCCCAAGGGGGTTTGCCTCCTTGGTGCAGCATAGCTTGTAGGGGAATCTGACGGAAAATTCCTTTTTTCAGGTGTGCCATATCCTCGTCCTCGATCATTTGCGCCGACACCAAAGACGGCACCCTCCGAAAACTCTCCTTAACCGATCTCTCCCTCCAACAAGAAGACTCCATACTTAACTTTGGTTTCAACTCTGACGATCTGGCGCACGTGGCAGTTCGTCAAGTGCCAGGGCTGTCTAGTCATGTGGCAGTACTGACGGGGGAGAAAGCACTTTTCGTGGGAGCCAAAGAAAATAGGGTAGTTTCTGTAGGGAGCGACAAATGTGTTTGGGGAGGGACTCAGTCCGATGGAGAGTATTTACTGACAGCCTGTCAGCATCAGAAGGTAAGCATTTTTATTTTTATACTTACGGTACCTTTCTGGCTTACTCTCTAACGCCACCCACAGTTTCAGTGCAAAAACTTTGATCTGGATTATCCAGTACTTGTTTGCCATACTCTAAAATCGTTTTGACCCAGTCCCTTATTTTTGCGGTTTTGCCTTTCTTATCATAGTTTCACTCTCAACGTTTAATACAAAGTTACTACACCATGCTGAGCCTCGTTTTTATTGCAATAGTGCTGCTGCAGCACGGACTTGGTCGGTGAGCAAGTCCGTGATTCTCGAGAAGCGCTGCCGTCTTCCTCGGAAGCACTGCAGTGCAAAAACGCCAATTATAGCAGAAACGGACGAGAAGTGGACGTGCAGCGTGCAACAAAAACGACGCTCTGGTATAAGGCCATCACGTTTGCGCGCAACGGAGACGAATCAAGTTTACGAGAGTCTAAATGGTGGTTTGAAAAAGAAGATAAAAAGGAAAGAAAGGGGTTCGCTTGTAATTTAAAACATGCATGTCTCTTACAGGAAGTCCAGCTGACCCTAGTTGATCTGACATCTGGCGAGAAGCTGATGGAGGGTAATTTTGAATCCCAGCCGGCACCATCTTACGTTGTACCAAATCTGGTCCGTAGCCCAAACGGAGAAATTGTGAACTGTCGGTACTTGGCAGCTTTTGAGGATCACTCTCTTCGGTTCGCGACCGTGAAAGGTAGTATTCTTGCTCAGAAGCAGCGCTAGATACTTTTTCATTTCCAACATCCCAAAATTTTAGTAATCTATACCCCGCTTTCGTTCTTCCTTTTTTGATCTTTCTCCACCTTCAAAATAACGCACCCATTTAGCCATGTTTGAACAGATTTCTTTGCCTTAACTGACATACCGGTTTGTGTAGCATGTGACCAATGTGATAACATGTAACTTTAAAAGCAGAAGTTCAGATGATATGAGAAATAGAAATGTTGTTTTCGTTTTCAGGTGAAAGTTGGTGGACCCGTGAGGAAGCCTTGGCCTCCATCCTCGCTGTGGAGGTGGTTGACCTACCAGTTTCTGAACGAGAAGCAATGATTGAAGAGGAATTCGATAGTCCCTACGGTAAATATCCTCTCTCACTTTACCATCTACTCGGTCATATCGATAAATGGCAAGGATAAAGATACTTGACTCCTGTCGGGCGTCACTCAGCGTAGAGAGTGATGTCAGCCTCCTCCATCTGGTGCGATCAGCAGCTAGCGCTGGTGCTTCGTGGACGTCGATGTTTACCAACTTCAAGTATTTGGAAAGACTATCTGACCATCGATGTTTCAGTCTGCCGCGGGGTCGTTTCCAGCCGGCTTCTGCAGGGTTGAAGTCCAGCACGATTTTCGCAGGTAGGTGTGATGGCATTCTAAGGAGGTGACCGTACCATCGTAGAGTGCGCTGTGCAATTTGGATGGATAATAATGTCTGCTGCGTTGTCTGCAGTAGCTTCTCGTTGCTGATGATAGATAGATAGATATTTTATTTATTCAACTTGTAGCGCCGAATTGGCACTAAATACGTCGGTACTGAAAGTTTAACCGAATAGGGTTGAGACCCGACAGACTAGTTACACATCATAGATTGAAGTAAAAACGTCTGAGAACGCGGTAAAAATGCGTTACTTCGTTTATTCATCATCCACAGATAATCGATTCCATCGAACGAACTTATTCCTTCGGATTTCTGGTACCCCTATTTGCTTGTCCCTCTATGCTTGAAATATTCAGCAACTTCAAATGTAGCCTAAGCCATTTCCGAAAAATAAAATAAAATGTCAGGTTCCTTGCAAGACATATCTTAACATCATTTTCCTACATTCTACAGGCGTAACTTTTCCGAGCTTAGCATTTTTAACCCTGGAAACGCCGGCCTTTTTGAAAATTTCCGGTTCGCCAAATCCCTTAGATGAGTCAAACTATTTCAGTGTATTCAAACATCAGATGTGAAATTAGGCTGCCTTTTCAGTTAAGCTTTAACGCGTTAAAGTAAATTGCAATAAAACTTGCGGATTTCCTTTTTCTTCGCAGTTCTCGTCCTTGTCTGAAGTAGTTCTGAGTGACCCCATCAACGCTTTCGAGCATTCCTGGACAACCTGTACGCGGAAAAAATGTATGATGAAAAGTGTTTTAGACGTACACTTAGAGGCCAATGACTGATTCTTTTTTATCATATTACTATTGTTGTTATTACTTTATTTTTTAGGTGGCATAGTATCTCGAATGGCCAAGCGAATCACGTCCGAGTCCTACCAGATCTTCCTCATTTTTAAAGAAGTCATTACTGGCCGAAGAACAACAACCAGTGCGGGTTTGGTTGACCGCGGACTCGTCAGGGATAAGTTCGGTTTTCACAAGATGATCGTCGTTGCCACTGAAGCAAACAAGGTAAGCAGCTAGATGACGATCAGTCGTAATAGTTGCCTTTTTGCAGATACCATGGTATCTGATACCACAGTCTAAAGTCATTTTTGCAGTTATCTTGGTATCTGATACCATGGTCAAAAGGCGTTTTTGCAGTTATCGCGGTATCTGGCCAGTTACCGTGGTATCTGAAAAAGTCATCTCACTTTCTCACTTTTTATCAAAGTGGTGGGAAAGAAGTTTGGCACTTAGTGATGAGACTAATCAGTTTTTCTTTTGGGATGACTTCGAAAAGGGAGGGAAATAGAAATAGAAAGCAGTTAGCCTATAGATCAGCTAAGGTTCGCAATGTGGAGGTCAAGTAGGTCTTCCGAAACCCTTTTCAATCTCCCCTAAAGCATGTTATCGTCCTGCCCACCAAGTTCCGTCCCCATCTCGCCACCCTAAGTGTGTCGCAAGATTTTCGGGACCCCCTCTGACCCCCCCCCCTCATTGGAGGGAGAGACACCTGTCCGGAACTGTATAACTGAACATCCTCTGATCACTCGTTCGAGATTTTTACATGTTAGAAGATTTCTGGATCCCCCAAAAGTGTCTGGATCTGGTCCTGTTACAGAAATGATATAACTGGGGCTTGTGTTTTTCCTTCCTCCGAAGTCCTGACTCGATTCATTTATTCTGAAACGTGCACAAGATTTTCCCTCTGCCTCTCTAGTCCCCGTCGCAGTTTCCGGATCCAGTCCGGACCTGAAACAGAACATCAGGAACGTGTGCTCTTGTCAATTATCAAAGTTTATCCAGATCGGGTAACTCATTCGACAGTTAGGAGTGCCAAAATATTCCGGATTATCCCTCCCTCCACTCCCCCAGGATGTTTGGATGTGGGATGTTACAATGTTCAAGTCAATCTGGTCAGGTCCCTAATAGGCCTGACATGTTTCTATCATCCTAGCCCATCTGCAAGCACACTAGCTTGCTTGTCAACTCACTTATCTTCCGTCATGTCCTGTCCCGATCCTTCCATTCAATGCATGCCACAAGCAAATCCGGTACTCCCCTCCACCCCCCCACAATTACGGTATGCAGTCCGGACCTGGAATACAACATCTGGGGCATGTGCTCTTACGAACGATCAAGATCGGATAACTCGTTCGAAATTTATGTATGCCACAAGATTCTCGATTCCCCCTCCCCTCCCCCTGGATGGTCGGATCTGGAAAGTTACACTTTCCAAGCCGACCTGGCCAGGTCCCTAATATACCTGACGAGTTTCTTCATCCCTGCCCAACCTAACCATAACTCGCGATCACCGGACCGACGGACTGACAGAAAAGCGAGCGGTAAATGTCACTTGAGCCGAATGCGGAAAGAAAGTGTTATAAAAACTACATAGCTTATCACACTGTCCTCATCTGAGGACATGCCAAAAAACAGAGAAAGGTTTATCTGAAAAATCTGAAAAAATATATCATACTTAGGTACCCTAAGGTGTCATGCTGTCAACTTTTCAGAATTTTCCATCGACGGAAAAAAAGTCGTGACTGAAAGGGTTAAATATAACAATAATAATATATTGCAAAAACAATAAGGCCACAAAGCCTCTACAAAGTTCTCTTAAAGCATTTACGGTCATACATTTCGGTTATAAATATTTCGTCGATTTCTTTCTTGAATTGGCTCAGTGATGGAGAGTTTGCTGTTTCTTCGGGCAGTTTATTCCAGTGAAGCGGGACTCGATTACTGATCGAAAACCTCACACTGGCCATTGGAAAGCCGCGTTTGTGTTGAAATTCAAATTTTTCCGCGTTATAGTAAAACTTTGCGTTGTGCAGGGGACGGTTGTAGACATTCTGAACGTCACTGCTAGAGCAAAAGGAAAAAATCGCTCAGCACAATCCAAATAGTTCAGTGTATTCACGTAAATGATACAAAAATAAGCTGGCTTTTCAGTTAAACTTTAAGCCACCAGTATTTCATCGCCACTGGGTATTTACCGCCATTCAGGATTTCAGCCACATCCTAATGATGCGATACACACTGTGTTGTTACCTGATTAGTGACTAGGATTTTTGCCACTCTCATCATTCATTAAATATTCTAATTAGCCGAGCTATTCAACAAGTAAAATCGAATGTTTTTATTACATTTTTGGAAAAAAAACGACTCGTGTTGTCCCGGTTTGAAGTCTCAACTTGGATCGAGATGATCTAGACTCTAGACATTGCAAATGATAGATTGCAAACCGTCATCTAACGTGATCATGCGTTTTTAGTGTCAAGCAAATAGATGAGAATAATAATTGTTATTAATAATAATAATATATTGCAAAAACAATAATGCAACAAAGCCTCTACAAAGTTCTCTTAAAACATTTAGGGTCATACATTTCGGTTATAAATATTTCGTCAATTTCTTTCTTGAATCGGCTCAGTGATGGAGAGAGTTTGCTCTTTCTTCAGGCAGTTGAAGTGAAGCGGGACTCGCTTTTTGAAACTCCACCGACCAGTGTCTTTGAAGAACCTCTCCCTGGTGAGTTTGAGGCTATGGCCAAGCAAGTTGTTGAAATTGAAGTTGATGATATCTTCAGCTTCGACGTTTTCATACGTACCGTGGCATAGCTTGTATGTCTTAATGAGGTCACCCCCCCCCCCTGTGGCAACGGTATGCCAGCGTAGGGATTTTCAGTCTTTCAAGTCTTTGCTGGTATGGGAGGTGTCTCAATTTAGGCGGGAATTGCGTGATCCGCCGCTGAACAGTCTCGAGCGCATCAATGTCTCGGTTGTAAAAGGGTCGAACTATACGGAGCAGTGCCCATCAAGTTCGTATCCAGGAGGGGGGGTTAGGGGGTTCGAAGTCTCGACCCCCCCCCCCCCAGAAACCCACAAAAGTAATAGTTTTTTGTAGGCTTTAACTTCTGATCTATGTATTTTTTGTACTTTTTGGTCCGACCCGTGGGCACCCCCCCCCCCCCGGAATAAATTCCGCGTGCAACCCCCCCCCCCCCGGAATAAATTCCGCGTGCACTCCCCCCCCCCCCCGGAAACAAATTCCTGGATACGGGCCTGGTGCCCATACTCGAGATGCCTTCAAAACTGAAGAGTGGCTCATACAAAGTTTAAATGATAACACATCAATAAACAATTAACACACACGTGGATATAAAGCAACTTACTAACCATACAATCACAATAGCCTACTTAATCTACAGTCAAATACAAAAGAAAAAAAAGAAAAAAAGAAAAATAATACGGCACTTTTATAAGAAAAGGAGATGGATAATAAATAGCCCTAGCCTAAAAACCTCTTTTTTTAGCTTTTTGGGATTGATTCACTCTCTGGTGACGTCATCTGGAGCCGTTTTGTTCCAAGCTTTGAGTCTCTGGAAAAGCAAGTTGATGGAAGGGGTGTGAGTGAATTCAGCCTCTTCGTTCTCCGTGGCTCCGCCCATCACCCCCTCACAGCGCTGGTGTCTTTAATTGGCAAGAATAAGGTAAGTTTTACAAAATAAACATTTGCTTTGAGCATCGTCGCCTCACAAAATAGAAATTCTTTCCTTTTTCTTTGAGTGTTTACTTTTTATGGCACTTGCAGCTTCGCTCAAGTGCCATATACCGATCACTTTTCCGTCGGTCGGTCTGTCTGTCGGTCTGTCGGTCGGTCGGTCCGGTGATCGCGAGTTAGGGTACTTGCAGATGTGCTAGGACGATGAAACTTGGCAGGCATATCGGGGACCCGACCAAACTAACTTGCAAATAATCACTTCCCCGATCCGACCTCCGTGGAGGGAGTAGAGGGCGGGGGAATCCGGAAAATTTAGTAGTTTTTGTAAAACCCCTACCCCTTTCTTTACACTAGTAGGTCTGCGCGCGGCGTGACGTCACTCTTTGCATCGGATCACTCTGTTAACATTGGAAAGAGCTAGTGCATTCGAGGGTCAAAGGGGTTTGTATCTGTGGTGCAGTGCGGGGGAATATGGAAAATTGAGTGTTGTGTAACTTTCGAATGGGTGATCGGATTGGGACGAAACTTAATATCTGAATGAATGACATATCTCTGATATTCCATTTGAAGTCCGAACCAGATTCGACCCTATGGGGGAATTGGGGTGGGGGAAGACCGGAAATCTCGAGAAACGGTTATAATGGAGGGATCGGAGTAAAACTTGCTGGGAAGAACAAGAATCTGCTCCAGATAATTTGTTTACACGTTTGGACTGTACCCGGACACTTGGGGGGGGGGATGTGAAGGGGAGTTTCACGGAATTCTGGTGATGACAGTTTTTGGGATTTTCACGACGAAACTTGGGAGGTGTATCAGGGACCCGATCAAACTGACTTGTCAATGAAAATTCACTCGATCCGATAGTCGTGGGGGGATCGGAGGGAGGGGGAATCCGGAATATTTAGCCATGCGTAACTTTGGAACGGGTGATCGGGTTCGAGTGAAATTTAATAACTGAACAGAGCCTGTGGTGATCTTTTTCATGTCCGGACCGGATCCGACAACAATTGGGGGGGGGGAATACGTGACCGGATTGGACTGGAGAGATCGGGATGGAACTTTGTGGGCATAACAAACAAGTCCAAACTGAACCGGATTGGCTCCGGCGACTGTGGGGGGAGTTTGAGGGGCGGGTCCGAAATTCCGGTGATCGCGAATTAAGGTACTTCCAGATGTGCTAGGACGATGAAATTTGGCTGGAATATTAGAAATTCGACAAGATTGGCTTAGAAATCGCCACTTTTCAAATCCGACCATTCCCTAAAGTACCAATCATGACCGCAAATTAAGAAAAATACTTTTAAGCAAAATATGCATTTCCATGATCCCCATGAGCTCATGATCATTTTTGCCTCAAGGGTTTTGCTTACAAATGAAGTTCTTGCTCCCTTAAAGTGTGCATCTTAACCGCAAGGTCGAAAAGTACTTTTTACCAACGATACATCTGAACCCATGATCAGTTGTCCCACAAGGGTTTTGCAAAAAAAAATAATTTCTTGCACCCTTAAAGTGCGCAAATTAATGGGAAAAAAAAATACTTCTGATCATACGTATATATCAATGATCCCTAAGTGCCTGCTATCGTTTTTGCCTCAAGGGTCTTCCTTACAGATGAATTTCTCGTGCCTTTAAAGTGCGCATCATCACAGCCAAGTTCAACGATAATATACTTTTTCTCTAGCTCCCTTAAAGTGCGCATCTGAACCGCACAGTCGAATATTACGTTTGATCAAATAATACAACTCAACCCTTGCAAGTGCCATATGAGCTTACAGCTCTTGTTTACTACTTCAAGTCTTAGTTTAACTTTTTCTTCAACAAAATAAAATTCTCTACTTTTTACAATAATTAAACTATAAAAATCAGTTAAAATCGTGCAAAGAATTGGGCTACTGTAAAGTGATAAATGAGTCCAAAAAACAAGAAACAAAAGAACAAAATTATTCCGACCTTCCGAAAATTGTTCTGCTTTCCATCTGGGAAGAAAATTTTGTAAACCCGATTAGTCCCTTTCCTTTTTTCTGTGTTTTTTCTTGTACCTTGTGATTTTACTCTTTTATTGAAGGCTAATGATCTAATTATTTCCGTTTCTTTTTTCTATTTCGCTATTTCCATTTTCTTGTCTAGTGCGTAAATAAAATTTCGTCATGCTCATTGTAATGAACGCTATATTTCACAGTGCAAAACGGATGCGTCAGCTTAATTTTATTAGAGCCATATTTTGGCCCTTCCTGGGAAGGGTCCTCGTCAGGTTTTCCACAAGTTCATTTTCCAGCTTGAGCCTGAAGAAGACCCTTGACAAGAAGGGCCGATATTCAGCTGACGTATCCGTTTTGCACTGCCAAATATGATTCGCGGTTAGCTTGGGCTGAAGGAATATTTATATTATTATTATTATTACTCTTTAATTCAGCCAAAAGTCATATACACAACGAAAAACACAACAACAACAAAAATAAATACAAGAAAAAAAAAATCAAATCTCAAGTACGAGCAAGTAAATTGCGCCATACCGGCAAATGAAGCATGACATTAGAGCAAGAATATTTTATGAGGACATTCTCGCTATTCCATAGCCTCAAAAACAGAGAAGTTCTAGCTTTACGGCGCAACGAAGGCCTGGCTAATGCTGCACCTCCACGGTAGCCGAAACAGTCGCCTAAATGCTCGGTGATAGCAACCTTTAAGGTTCAGTTCAGCTCTTGCCGTAGCGAACGCACGTATAATGAACGCTGCCACTGCCCTCGCGTAGTGTTTATCCTTGGATCTTGCAGGTTACTGGCAAACCGGCCATATTCACGTTCAACCCAATTACCGGCACACCAGACACTGGGTTGTCCGTCGACCTACCCAAGAAGTTGAAGCTAGTCCACCAATTAAATAACTTAGAGGGAGATACCCAGTTCATTCGCCCTTTGCTGTTCCTTGATGAAGATGGTGATGTTACAGTAGTGCCAGCTCTTGCCGAAGGAGTGAAGCTTACGAAGTCGCTGTACCTTACAGTTGGGAGTAGTTTGGAGTGTAAGCTGAGTGGATACAAGGTTTCTTCGCGTGATAAGGTATGACTTTGATTTCTGCAGCATAATGGCGCGAGAAATCAAGTTCTCTCCAACAAAGAGATTTGGTTGACCGATTTCATCGTTACGTCACGCCATTTGTGTATAGATTTATATGTTTGTTTGCCCGTCGTAACACCATGATGGTGGATATGGAGTACAAAGCAAGCAAAAAACGAACCTTCGTATGCAAACCATTAGGTTTGCGTAGCGCAGGTCTCCCTGATAATCTGTCCTCGTTCCGGAGTTCGATGCGTGGTTGGGGTTAAATCATCATCGCTTCCCGTGGTTTATCCTAGATTTCTCTAGGTACCTGTTTGATGCTGGGTGGACTTTTGGCTTGCTTTACAGGGATACGCCACTAACCCTCGCCCCAAACCAAACAGTAGGCATCACCGAGACTCGGACCAGCGACCCATTGCGTGTGAGTTGGGCGTGCTAACCGTCCGGCCTTCCAGAGTACAGAACATGGAGAAAGAAAAGGGAAGAAAAACACTAATAATTATAATGCCTTGTACACCGACAAATGTTAGTTAAAGGAACAGTAAACTTGACTACGCAACTTTCGGCCATCGAATTGCCCGGGGGGCTTGGATAAATATACAGGGTCTTATTGTCGACAGCCCCCCCCCCCCTTCTTTGTCATCTCGAACTGTCTCGAACCCCCTCCTTAGTGTTCCCAAAGCTAGCTGGCAGGCCCTTGCCCCTTATGCACTGTAATTATGCACTCATGTACTGTAAAAGTTTGCCTTTTTACATGTAGACTACAGAGTAACGACCTCCCCGACTAGACGGCCGGGGTTCGATTCCTAGTCGCGGCACACAAACCTTTTGCTTTTGCAAACCTTTTGCTCAAAAGTCGAATTCTCGGAAACTGCCCGGAAACTGCAATGGTCGTAACGAGAATTTTTACTCTCAATATCGACTAAGGGTACATTCTTGATATGTTAGCTAGCTCCCCGAGTCAAGTTTGAGTCAAGTTTTCTGTTCCTTTAAACTAGTAACACTTTTTGGCGTTTTTTTCGGTTGGGCCGAGTTTGCCAGTCAAGCAGCGCAAACTTCGCCGAAAGCTAACCGACAACTCTTTCAAAAATAAGGGCATGAGTTGTCCGTCGGTCTGTCCGTCTGTAAGCACGATAACTTTCGAAGGGAATGAGATATTTGGATGAAACTCGGTGGGAGGATCCTTTGGGTCAAGGGAAAGGTTGAGTTCGTAGATAGGCTATGTAGCCCTAAATTTAGGGGTGGTGGAAGGGGTTTCAAATTAAGGGACGAAAAAAAATATTTTTAAAAGGAGACATGCTGAATCCGAATATGAAATTTATTTTCTCGCCGGACAAATAGTTCACCCGGAATCCGGCAGAAACCGGAAAATTTGTAAAAAGTAGAAGTTGAACCTGACGTTGATTAGAGGTTCGATTCAGGGGTAAGGAGACATGCTGAATCTGAATATGAAAATTGTTTTCTCGCCGGGCAAGTAGATCGCCCGGAATCCAGGAATTTGGCTTGAACTTTTAGAGTCTAATGACATAATAGCTTTCAGCTTTTGAACATATTAAAGATAAACATAAAGTTTATTCGATCAGTTTAGTTCTCAGAAGTCTCAACCGTCATTTAGTTGGTCAAAAAGGCAGAATGTATCCGACAACTGTCAGGTGAACAAGTTAGTAAAAATTTGTCGACCATTTTTTTTTAAAAGCACGTGACCCCTCTATCCATGGAAGTGAGAACGGCTTTTTACGGCTAGCGCAAGAAGGTATTGAGATAGTCGTTTAAGGGATAACGAAGGGGTAACGAAAACTTAGTTTTCTTGCCAGACAAATGATACAGTGAAACTTGACATTTGGTTAAAGCTCGAAGTTGTTTTCGAAGTCGATTATAGATTCGGTATTGGGGTAAGGAGACATGTTGGTGTGAGGATTCTTTGGGTCAAGGGACAGGTCGAGTTCATAGATGGATTCTGTAGCCCGTCATTTATGTTTAGTGGCAAAGAAGGGGATTCCGAATTAAGAGTAAAACGAGGGGTTGTCCACTCTCGATTTTAGTGTACAGCAAGTGCCCGGTGCCGGCACTGGCTGAAACAAACTGGCACCAGTTGTCACGTGTTAAAACATCAAACTAAGCATTTGTAGAAGTGTTTGAAAGATGAATCGCCTAATTTATTGTCGGTACCGGTGCCAGCACCGCCTATTTCGGCCGGTGCCGGGAAAGGGTGTACAGCAGGTGCCGGGGAGTGGGTAGCCCCTCGGGGTAAAACATATGTTTGACAAGCTAGTAAAAAACAATGAAAAGCGGATGAGTCGAGGGATACGTCAATTCAATTTTACGCAAGGGTCCTCTTTTGACATAGGCCAGGTCCGTATCCAGGAATTAATTTCGTAGGGGGTCTGTTTCGAAGGTGGTTTCAACCTCCACTATAAGCCTTGATATGTTTCTAAACTTTAAAAGTAAAAAATTTAATTGCCTGGATCAAATATTAATTTTTGGGATCCCATCGAAACCTTTGGTCTTGTTCATTTTGAAAGACTTGGTAGGCCAATAGGTCTGTATTGTGTTTTGACCTTTGCTTGGCATTTCCCAATTTTTAACTATGGTGCGCAGAGTTTTCAAAAATTTTGCGTCGAACCTCCGCTTCCGCGAGCAAGATGTCTGGGTAGACTCGACATGCACCAACAGGATCATTGCTGATTCCACGGAGCAAGTGTTAGTATTTTCGCAAAACAGTATTTCTGAATCGTTTGTCGTGAAAAGATTATTTCCAGTTCCAATTAAATTTCTTATATTATCAAGTTTATTGCACTACAGTTATAATATATCGAGCCAACTGCTGAGTCACAGATACCATACCCTAGAAGAGTTGTGCTTTAAAGGACACGTCGTACTTGTCATAGTAATTCATTCTGCTTCGGCAGTATTTCCATCCATTCTCGCTTCTGAGGTTCTTCACTTGAATTGAATTGAAATTGAAAAAAATTGAAATTAAAGCTGTTTCCGAGGAGCTTATTCGTGCGGAGATGAGGGTATACAGATTTTGCCAAGATTGTCATCCAAGGCAAGGGACAAGGAAAGATGCTAAAAACAGCCAAAGCCGTTTGTAATTTTCTGTAAGCATGTCTTAGTTGTAAAGTGGTCAACTATCTCAGAAAGTCTGATCAGAAACACTATGTGTTGCGAGGTGTCCTTTAAGCTTTGGATAAAACGAGATACTGTCTTTGCAGGGCCTCTCTTCTACTCTCGTTTGGTCTCTACCTGTTTGCTCACCGGACTCCGAATGGATTTCCGCAATTGCCCCGAAACGGGCGGAAGAAAACGTTCATTCCCAGGGTCGTCCCCTGGCCGATCGAAGTGTTCTTTACAAGTACCTGAACCCCAACCTGCTTGTCGTTGTCGTCGAGGGGAGCCTGCCCGACAGCAAAGGTAAGGATATCCCTGTTTGCGACATTACTTCCATTAAAGACTGATTAGACAGGCATTACTTGCTTTCATTTCCTTCCGTTCCTTCTTCAACTCAACAACAGATGCCTCCCCGGCATGTTGCGATTCAACTGAAGGGGAGCATGATTTCATGAACAGATGCGTTCAGGGTGCCATTACCCCCCCCCCCCCCAGGTTTAAAGTCCTTGGTGATATGTTTTGCCCGCTACATAATTCTGAAAAGGCAAAATGCAAAGCAATTACTTTACCTTTAGGTATATTCGAAAACTATTCTAAATTTGCCCCAGATAGTTTTTCTTTGAAGAGGCTGTGTAATTAACCTGGGATTGTTTTCCATAATTGTGCTTTGCCCCCCCCCCCCCCCCCACACACGGTTTACTGAAATGATGCCACTGATGGCGGTCAAACCAAATCAGCATTGATTTGTATCCAAAGTTCGTGAAACTTTGCTCGATCGTTAACAACAGCAAAAATGAAGCGTTTGACTCTTAACTAATACAGTTTGTTCTTATACTTTCTATTTGACTGTTTCATAAGCAAGAAACAAAACCAAAGAAGTGAAGAATTGGGATGTTTTTCTAAAAGATTGTATGACATTTTTGTCGAAATTGAGTTATTAGCAGGACCCCATCCGCTGCTGTGTCTGGTAGAAATTTTCTTTTTGGGGTTCTAAGGGCCTTTCTGGAGGGATTTTCGATGTTCTTGCACAATTTTAAAAATGTCGCCTGTATCCTTTGGGAAAAACACTAGTTGTGTTTTTGCACGGTCTAAAGTCGTTTTCGCAGTTACCGTGGTATCTGATACCACCGTCAAAAGGCGTTTTTGCAGTTATCGTGGTATCTGATCGTGGTATCCAGTAGCGTATAATAGGGGGGGGGGGGGCGACAGGGGCGATCGCCCCCCCCCCCCCCCGAAATTCTTGAAAAAGGGATTTTTAGTGGGAAAAACGTGTGCGAAACACGGGCGACAGGGGCGATCCTCACCCGAAATTCTCGGAAAAGAAGTTTTTTACGGTAAAAACGTACGCTAAAATACAAATTGAGAAGATCAATCGAAATTATCTACAGCACGGTTCAGTATAACAGATCTCAGAAACAGTTTTTGAGTTGTAATGTGAGTGATTACAAGATTAAAAGGTGTTGTTTGCACCTCGTTTTTAACAAAATCGTCATTTGGATCGAATTTTAGTCTGGCTAGAGGTGTTTTTAGTGTTAAAAACGGTCAAAGAAATGAAAAAAACGCCGAAAATTTTTCGGCCTTCCGGCCGGAAAGGGGGTGGCATTTGGCCGCATAGTTTCACTGAGATGTCGCCCCTCCCGAAACAAATGTGTTCAATTCAATTCAATTTATTTCAAAAACGGGAAGCGGACAAGCCGAATATTCGTTTAGTCGTCAGTAAATATATATATACAATTTAGAGTCCACAATTATGAATTAAAATAAAGTAGTGGTCTAACTAATCTCAGGTACATAATGACTGACTAATTAAGTCAATTACAATACTAAAATACTAAAACTACACAATAACAATCTAATATAAATATAATTAACAAACTATAGCTGTAGCTGCGCTTGCTTACTAGCACTAGCATTAAAAAAATTAACAAACGAGGGAACAAAGCTTTTCAGATAACGGTTTCGAGACACCTGGATAGGCTGTATTTGAGGTACAGCTTGTGCCACCGCTCTTGCGGGTCTTTCTCGGTGTGGCTTGAAATCGGGGGGAAGTATGGAGCGATGGGATGTGCTGCTCAGCAACCCATTACCAAAAGCAAGCGACAGCTTTTGTCGACGGCTAGCAAGGGAATCTAAACCAAACTGTTCAAGGAGGGCGCAGTATGGAATTTTTGGTGCTTTCGAAATCACCAACAATGCCCGAAATTGTACTCTCTCAATTGCGTCCGACTGCTCCTGTGTCAAGCCGTAGTGCCAAACGGGGGAACAATATTCTAAGCAAGACCGTATAAAAGAGGTATAAACACGCAAAAGGTGATCTGAAGGAATTCCGTGCCGAGACAGCAGCTTCAGAGAGCTAATACCTGCATTAGCTCTTCGAAGCATCATTTCTGTCTGTTTCTCCCACTTTAGATCGGCAGTAAGATGCACCCCAAGCAGTTTAAGTTCAGTTACCCGGCTGGAAGCAGGAAGGGGGGGATAGAATTGGGGGTTACTTTTAAGGAAAGAGAAGGTCAGCACAACGGACTTCTGTACATTAACAGTCATCACGTCTGCGGCAGCATCATCCGATATATCAGCCATGATTGTAGCTGCGCTGCTTTGGATATTTTTGTAGCACAGTTCTGCAACAGATAAATCATCAACATATTTCCAGCGATCTGGCATGCTTATTGCCAGATCGTTTATCATAATTAGAAAAAGTAGTGGTCCTAGTATTGTACCCTGAGGCACACCACAAAAAATAGGCATTTCATCGGAAAATGTTGATTTGTACTTGGTGCGCTGTGTTCTGTCTGAAAGGAAATTAGCTACAATTCGTGCCAAAAAAGGATGAACATTAAACTTAGAAAGAAGTTTCTTTAATAGCTTACTGTGGCAGATTAGGTCAAAAGCCTTTTTCAGGTCAGTTGCTATTAGATTTACCCAACGTTCAGGCTCATCCAGATGTTTGAGGATTTTATCCAGCATACTTACCAGATAGTGGGCAGTTGACGTTTTGGGCATGTTTCCAAACTGTCTAGGATCAATAAGCTCTATTACCTGTCTCTTTAACCAAGCCGCCAGAAAACTCTCATACACTTTGCTAAACACAGGCGTCATTGTAATCGGTCTTATTCCAGAAAAATCATTTGGCGCATCTTTTTTTGGGATTGGTGTAACATATCCGTTTTTCCAAGTGGATGGGTAATCACCGGATTTTGTTATTTGATTAAAAATATGGGACAATGGGAAACATAATTTATCAGGGAATGCTTTAATTAAATCTACAGGGATATCAACTGGTGTTACACTAGTTCTTTTCAAAACACTTAGCTTTCGTTTTACCTCATTTGGCGAAATAATAGGAAAATCACTGAAATCAAGTGGAGGACTCGGAATTTCTTCTTTTGGCAAGGGAGGAATTGATTGGACAATGCTAGCGAGGTGGGCATTCAGCTTATTTGCAGTTTCGAATTCTTTTTCATCTAAATTAAAATCCACTCCTTTCTCTTTTTTCCCAACTATATTTTTGATTTCTCTGTACCATTGGCTTTGCTTCGACTCAAACAAATGATTTACCTTTCTCTCCGTATGTTCATGTGCCGCCTTTCTTGTCATCTTCCGAATTTTGTTTTTTAGTTTATTTGCTTGTTCACGTTTGCCTTCGCGGAAAAGCCGCCTTTTTTCTAGAACAAGCCTCTTTATACTCTTTGTGATATAAGCACGATCCGCCGAATAATATTTTGACGTTTTTTCGGGAAAACAAGACTTATATGCGCACTGTAGCTTTTCTTGTAGGAGACTTGCTTTTAAATGAGTACTTTCTACCTTATAAATCTCATCCCAGCTCTCTTGACCGATCCAATCACCAAATTTTAACAGGCCTTCATCACTGATTGGTCTGCTGGTCACTGTTGTAGTTTTGTACTCAATCCGAATTTTGTGGAGGGGATTAAGCTCTAGAGAAAAGTGGTAGCTCCCGCCCAATGGTGCGGTAGGCACTGGTTCCCTGTAACAAAGACTTTAATACCAGGGAAGACTGGACACTCGCCAAAAACCGCGTCGTGAAAAATCGACGGTCTAGCCACCTAGCGATCAGCTAATCCTGGGAACTTCGAAACGAATTTACGACGCTAGATGGTACGCAAAATTAGCCTTACGACCTTGCCCTATCGAGTTTGGCGGATCAGTTTGTGAAGAATTAAAGATCAATATTCTACGGAAGGAGGAGTTAAAGAAGATGCTATTTTAAGTATGCGAAGCACCCACTTTATTTGCCATTGTTATACCACAGCAACATGGCAATGGCAAGCGTCAAACCTATGGAAATTTCATCGGATCTGCCAAAAATCATGGGAAACAGGGCCCAGCCAGCACACGACACTCCACATTCTTTCCTGGCCGGATGAATGAAGAATTGTATTTGTTGTGTTTTATCTAATTCTTTTATTTCACATACTCCGCTTTTCAATTGGCGTGTTAGAAATAAATTACTTAAGGTGGGTCTTCACCTTCCGGAATCTGGGTTCTCAGATTTTCCGAGATTTTTTTGAATTTCTTCTGCGATACTTAAAGATTCCGGAAATCTGGAAGTTCAAAAGCCCCTTTTTTCCGGATTATTTTGATATACTTTTGGACCGTTTCATATTCCAGATACAATTTACAGAAGACGTCTAAGAATAATCTGGAAGCCCAGATTCCGGAAGTTCCGGGAGATGAAGACCAGACTTTAATTACTTACTTTGTCTCAAAGCCACATTTCCGATCTGGGACACCTGTTTTGGTGATAGACTCAAAGCGAATCAAATACACTTTTCGGTGCATTCTTGGTTCTATTTATCCATCAAAGACCATCATGAAACGAAGAAGAAAAAGGTAGAAACAGAGAAGCTCATCCATGCCGTGGCTAATGGGCTGGTCTTTTCCGACTGATCGGACCTGCACCGGACTGGTCTACTTAGCTCCATATCGGTACCACCTTAATGAACCGTACAAATACCCATGCGCCGCCTATAACTCCGAGCCATCTCCCATTGTCACAACATCTGATAATAGCTTACCATGCTGCCGTACGCGATTGCTTAGCAAGGGTAATCGTAGCCTACATAGCTGCTTCCGTACTGGAGCGCTGCACCGGAATCTTCTACTGGACCACATAACGAAGCGTAGCCTACCCTGTTGTTGCACTAGATTAGGATTGAGGGATTAGGACTGCAATTAGAATTGAGCAACATGTTGCAGACCATAAAATACGACAATAGGATTATTAATATGTACTATACTTTAATTTCCAAAATTACTCATTGTAATTAGGCACAAAATTACCGAACAGTAACATCGCATTCAAAACCAATCTACTAATATGTATGCTCTGTAGCTAACCGCCACAGGAATCTAAAGATATCGGTATCTGTCGTTGCTGCTTGAGAACTTCTTAGTAGGAACCTCCAATACGTCAAGCCAACTCTTCAATTTAGCCGGGTCATTGATAGGCAGCGTGAAATAACGGTTGTTGGCTCCATGCTTCATGGGCCAGTGATTACACCACGGAACAACGCAGTGCATAGGCATCCCTAGAAAAAAAGGTAACTATCAGCAAACTGATACACAAAATAACAAGACCAGAGGTTTCGATGGGATCCCAAAAATTCAGTATCTGATGAAAAAAAATAGGTTTTGTCTTCGCCAGATCCAGTCAAACCGATCGAAATGATCCTTCCTTACTTCTGCCAATTTTCCGGTTTCGACGAAATTCCGAACTACTTGTCCGGTGAAAAAATAAAGCAGAAAAACGAATTCAGCGTATCACCGTGCCCCTATACCCAACATCTAATCAACTTCAAATAAAAATTGAACTTATAAAAAATTGTCCGGTTTCAGCAGGATTCCGGACGAAGTATATGTCCGGCTAAAACAAGACCAAAGGTTTCGATGGGATCCCAAAAATTTAATATTTGATCCAGACAATCGGGTCTTGTCTTCGCCAGATCCAGTATTCGCCAGGCTAATCATCTGAGAAAACCAAGTTTAGATATACCTCTATCAGCCATACCTATTTTGACGATACTGATCGAAACTTCCAGCTTTACTTCTGCCAAATTTCTAGCTTCGGCCGAATTCCGAGCGAACTACTTGTCCAGCAAAAAAAAAGGAAGTTCACAAACGAATTCAGCGTATCTCCTTATCCCCATAAAGAACACCTAATCAACTTCAAGTAAAACTTTAAACTTTTGCCTTTAACAAATTTTCCGGTTCTGGCCGGATTCCGGACGAACAAGTTGTCTGGGTAGAAAATGGTTTCACCACCGTGTTCAGCATGTCTTCTTACCCCTAAATCAAACATCTAATCAACTTCAAATAAAACTTTCCGGTTCTGGCCGGATTCCCTGCGAACTATTTGTCCGGCGAGAAAATTGTTTTCATATTCGTGTTCAGCATGTCTTCTTACCCCTCAATCGATTACCTCGTTAGCTGTTTAAAAATAATTTGTTTGTCCCTTAATTTGAAGCCCAACCACAAATGTAGGGCTATAGAGCCCATCTACGAACTCGACCTTTTCCTTGACCCAAAGGATCCTCTAGTCTAGTGGCGAGTCATGGAATTATTAATATTTATTTATGTAATTAGTTATTTGTCAAATAGGTTTGTTATATTTATTATACCGGGTTTTTGTCAATCGACCTTGTGTCTCCGGCTTGACCCACTTTATATTATTATGTTATGCAGAGGTTTAAACTAAAACCTTGAAACCTTGAACCAACAAGACCAAAGGTGTCGATGGGATCCCAAAAATCTAATGTATGCTGTTGATAGATCAAAACTTATTTAACAAGAGCTGTAAGCTCATATGGCACTTGCAAGGGTTGAGATGTATTATTTGATCAAAAGTAATTTTCGACTGTGCGGTTCAGATGCGCACTTTAAGGGAGCTAGAGAAAAAGTATATAATCGTTGAACTTGGCTGTAATGATGCGCACTTTAAAGGCACTAGAAATTCATCTGTAAGGAAGACCCTTGAGGCAAAAACGATAGCAGGCTCTTAGGGATCATTGATATATACGTATGATCAGAAGTATTTTTTTCCCCCACTAATTTGCGCACTTTAAGGGTGCAAGAAATTACTTTTTTTTGCAAAACCCTTGTGGGACAACTGATCATGGGTTGAGATGTATCGTTTGATAAAAAGTACTTTTCGACCTTGCGGTTAAGATGCACACTTTAAGGGAGCTAGAACTTCATTTGTAAGCAAAACCCTTGAGGCAAAAATGATCATGAGCTCATGGGGATCATGGAAATGCATATTTTGCTTAAAAGTATTTTTCTTAATTTGCGGTCATGATTGGTACTTTAGGGAATGGTCGGATTTGAAAAGTGGCGATTTCTAACCCAATCTTGTCGAATTTCTAATATTCCAGCCAAATTTCATCGTCCTAGCACATCTGGAAGTACCTTAACTCGCGATCACCGGAATTCCGGACCCGCCCCTCAAACTCCCCCCACAGTCGCCGGAGCCAATCCGGTTCAGTTTGGACTTGTTTGTTATTCCCACAAAGTTCCATCCCGATCTCTCCAGTCTAATCCGGTCACGTATTCCCCCCCCCCAATTGTTGTCGGATCCGGTCCGGACATGAAAAAGATCACCACAGGTACACCCTCTGTTCAGTTATTAAATTTCACTCGAATCCGATCACCCGTTCCAAAGTTACGCATGGCTAAATATTCCGGATTCCCCCTCCCTCCGATCCCCCCACGACTATCGGATCGAGTGAATTTTTATTTACAAGTCAGTTTGATCGGGTCCCTGATATGCCTCCCAAGTTTCGTCGTGAAAATCCCAAAAACTGTCATCACCAGAATTCCGTGAAACTCCCCTCCACCTCCCCCCCCCCAATTGTCCGGGTCCAGTCCAAACGTGTAAACAAATTATCTGGAGCAGATTCTTGTTCTTCCCAGCAAGTTTTACTCCGATCCCTCCATTATAACCGTTTCTCGAGATTTCCGGTCTTCCCCAACCCCAGTCCCCCCATAGCTGTCAAATCCGGTTCGGACTTCAAATGGAACATCAGAGAATGTCATTCATTCAGATATTAAGTTTCGTCCCAATCCGATCACCCGTTCGAAAGTTACGCAACACTCAATTTTCCATATTCCCCCGCACTGCACCACAGATACAAACCCCTTTGACCCTCGAATGCACTAGCTCTTTCCAATGTTAACACAGTGATCCTTTGCAACGAGTGACGTCACGCCGCGCGCAGACCTACTAGTGTAAAGAAAAGGGGTAGGGGTTTTACAAAAACTACTAAATTTTCCGGATTCCCCCGCCTTCTACTCCCTCAACGGTGGTCGGATCGGGGAAGTGATTATTTGCAAGTTAGTTTGGTCGGGTTCCTGATATGCCTGCCAAGTTTTATCGTCCTAGCACATCTGCAAGTACCCTAACTCGCGATCACCGGACCGACCGACCGACCGACAGACCGACCGACGGAAAAGTGATCGGGATATGGCACTTGAGCGAAGCTGCAAGTGCCATAAAAACAGATCACCAAAGATTCTAGCAACCAATTCTTACTTACGAGTCCATGTCCTCGTGATAGACGTGGTACCAATTTGTTCGTACCATATAAAGCACAGGAAACAAAATTGTAGGTACACCAAGTAGGCAAAACTGCTAACCCCTCATTGCCGAAGATGATTATGGTCTAACAGCCTATTATTAGACCATGAAACCATTAGAAATCCCCTACTTGTAACACAATTGGGATCGGTCTATTTTTGGTTTCAGTGTTCACCCTTCTACTGAAGTTGTCAATCCTTCTAAACTTTCCAA
Source organism: Branchinecta lindahli (assembly GCA_023053555.1). Classification (NCBI taxonomy): domain Eukaryota; kingdom Metazoa; phylum Arthropoda; class Branchiopoda; order Anostraca; family Branchinectidae; genus Branchinecta; species Branchinecta lindahli. Next base: position 30,675,160 of record JAKZAO010000009.1, on the reverse strand, counting down.
CTGTTATATAGCCCACAACCACCTTCTCTTTTAGCAACCCCACATACCAACCCCTTCGACCTTCGAAAACAACTAGCTCTTAGGTTCATTGAACACTACTACGCAGAGCTTATATACTATTTTGAAGAAAAGGGGTAGCCGAAAATTGGTCGACACATTTTGTGTCCGGTTTTGGCCGGATTCCGGGTGAACTACTTGTCCGGCAAGAAAATGGTTTTCACCATCGTGTTCAGCATGTCTTCTTACCCCTAAATCGAACATCTAATCAAATTCAAATAAAACTTTTAGTTTTAAAAAACTTTCCGGTTTTGGCCGGATTCCGGGCGAACTACTTGTCCGGCGAGAAAATGGTTTTCACCATCGTGTTCAGCATGTCTTCTTACCCCATAATCGACTATCACATTAGCTGTTTCAAAATATTTTGTTTGCCCCTTAATTTGAAACCCCTCCCCCACCCTCAAATATAGAGCTACAGAGCCCATCTTCGAACTTGACTTGTACTTTGACCCAAAGAATCCTCTCACCAAGTTTCATCAAAATATCTCAATCCCTTCGAGAGTTATCGTGCGTACAGACGGACAGACGGACGGACGGACGGACAACTTTTGCGATGTCATAGGTATCCGTCACTAACGTTTTGGGATCCCAAAAAGCAGCGTATGACTGGTACCGTCAAACAAGGAACACTGCCAAACAAGGGATAAAAAGCATAAAAGCATTCAGCATAAAATAAAGTAGATCACTTGTGTCTATATTCATTACAGTTTTGGATAGACGGTAAAAATCTGAATCCAAAGATGTAATCATCTTTCTGATAACTCGCATACCTTTCCCTGAGGATGTCTATTTCGCTGAAGGGCTGAAATTTTTTTTCAGGGACTTTTTCTAGCCGAAAAAGGGACTTGTAGGGACCTACGGTCACTGCTACCAAACCTGAAATACACAACGTTAGGATCCTATTTGCACTTTACTTGCTAGGATCAGAGTACTTATGGTTGAAAGTTTTGGTACCTCATTTAACGAAATAGGCTATGGCTCTTAGATTTGGGCCGTCAAGGGAGAAAAGAGGGAACTTCTGGGTTTCCGCTGAGTTTCGATAGCTTTTTTGTGACTAAACCAGTGAAGACAGAAGCCAAACGAGCCAGAAGAACTTGGTGAGAAGAACAAGAACTTCGTACATTAAAAGACCATTAAGATACCACTATCCAATGATCATTTTTTCCCAGAGGGTTTTGCTTAGAGATGGACTTTGTGTTCCCTTTAAGTGCGCATCTTAACGAAACATTAAGAGCATCTTAATGTTTGTTCTTAACATTAAGTTCATCTTAAATTCATTCTATGTTCATCTTAACGAAACATACAGAGCAGAGTAGGCTATAACCCAAACCAAAAACCGCAGTGCTTACCGTAGCAAAAAGCTTCTTCTGTAATTTTGGGTAAGTCTGCAAATTGGCAAAGGTTATCTTGCTCCAAAGCTGGGGTCTATTGAATGTTTCCGCTTGAAACGGTGGGGTGTATGTATCGGTTGTATCCCAGCTCTAGGCTTTCGAGGCATCATCAGCAAAGGTTTTTACAATCGAGATTCCAAGTCGAGCGCAGTTGTTCTCTTTTTCAAGAATTTTCATGGCGGTTTTTATCCAAAGTGAAGACAGTACCCTGAAAGATGAAATTGATGAAAATGATGGGTTTGGGCACAGTGGGGGGAGATGAGGGGGGCGGGGAGAATTCTGGTGTTTGCGAGTTAAGGTACTTTTAGATGTGCTAGAACAATGAAACTTGGCTGGAACATTAAAGTTTAACTGAAAAGCCGACTTAATTTTGTGTCATTTAATTGAATACACTGAATTATCTGGATTCTGCGAAGGGATTTTTTAATTTGTCCACTATCTGCTCTAGTTATGACGTTCAGAATATATCCGGCCATCCCCACAACATAAATTCTACTATGACACGGGAAATTTTAATCTCCACACAAACGGGGCTTTTCAGTGGGCAGTGGTGAGGATTGCTTAGTGCCTGAACAACAAAAAAACATAAATCTTTCTTGTAAGGCATACAACAAAAATACAAGCACATAGAGTACCACAAATCACAAGGAAATTCCACTATTTGAAAACCGATTATTCGTGAATAGCGGAACAACGAGGTAACGCATTTTCAGCGGGTCTTCATGCCAATTTAAGTGAATAAGTGACGGGTAACTAGACTGTCCTATCCCAGCCCTTTTCGGTTAAACTTTAAGAGACTCAAAGAGGCTGGCTTAGAAATCACCACTTCCCAGACCCGACATCCCTTAAAGTACCCATCTTGACCGCGAAGTACAATCCTAAGTACAATACAAAGTAAAACCCTTCAATCTGCTGAAAAAAAAAACAGTTCCATGATAGTTGAAGTGATGATGTTGAAAACTACAGCTGAAGGATTGCAACAAACATAGGTGAATGTATCATCTCTGTCGTTTGGGAGGACATGGACATTTTAGCTTTAATTAATGATTGCAAATTAAACTATTATATACTGTAAATTCCAACACAATCATTAGAAACATCTTGATCCTGAGGAGCACCCTTGTCAAGAAATATAGCAAAATGTAGCTGAAATATTCATTTTGCATTTTCAAATATAAACAGGGCTGTCACTGGACCCTGGGGGTGGGTGGTCAATTGTTCGACAAAAAGTGCAGCGACAATGATGCTAACAACTGTACCATGTACAAATTATACTATGTGCTGCCTGCAATATTTTTAAATGATTTTTTAAATGCAACTAAAACTTTTTAAATACTTAAATTCTAGCTTTTAAAGTGCTTAAACTCCAAAAATTCAACGCCTTCAATGCAAACTAACTGACACACTATACTAAATAGGCAGTTTAGAACTATAAAATGCACCGTGTGCAAAATCTTTTGGAAAGACTAATGATCAAAGTGTCTTTTAGAGATTCACAATGAAGACGTAATCAGAAGCATAGCTTTCAAACTAATTAAATAAAGGGAAGTTCTCTTTTTATTAAAAAGGAGTTTGGTATTCGGTGTTGATCAGAATGATCAAAGTGTCTTTTAGAGATTCGAGATGAAGACATAATCAGAAGCATAGGCCATAGCTTTCAAACTAGGCTAATAAATAAAAGGAAGTTCTGTTTTTATTAAAAAGGAGTTTGGTATTCGGTGGTAAAAGCAGACAAGTAAAAAAAATAAATGTCGAACACTAGCCAAAATGTTTGGGGGGGGGGGGACTGACGTGTTTTTTCGGATAAAAACAACTAAACTATTATTGAGAGAAATACGACTATGTTGACAAAAAATCAGCTGATTTTCAGCAAAATTACTATTTTTACGAAAAAAATATTTCTAAGAAAAAATTTACTGTTTTTACGAAGCGCCAACTCTGCTTTTCTTTCACAGACTGGCCGAAAACATTGAGGGGGGGGGGCATCCCCCCTAGTAGCTTCTGTGATAATCAAGCATTCTCAAAATCTAGTTCTTACTGCAGTCTGGAAAAATATCAGAAAGTTCCTGGGAGATCTTAAAAGTCTTGAAATCATGAATTTTCAAAAATGATTATGTAGGGATCCAAACATCCTGAATTTCAGGATAAATCCTGGAAAGTTGAAGCACTGTCAAAGAACCCCATTCCTAAATACACAAAACAATCAGCCCTTTCTTTGTTCTGATGTCCTTCTTAACTATTTATTACACTCAGAAAAAATTAACTTTGTAAAAAGTAGCAGACTTACTCCATGACATCTTTAGTCATCTCCATGATCTTCAGTTCTTGGACTTCATCTTGATGTAAAAACAACATACAGGATCTTTCATCCAGATGATACAATACAGGATCAAAATCAAAATCAGTGATGAAAATAGGAAAATCAGTGATGAACGTGCAGAAAGGAACCGAAAATGTCAACAGAGCAACTTTTTAACGATTAGCGCAACACCAGATGGTGCCATTTTACGCGACTCATGGAGCTTATGGGAGTGTCCAGTCTTCCCTGGTATTAAAGTCTTTGCCCTGTAAAACTCATGTAAATTGGAAGAAATGAGGTCTAACGTAGTACCTCCTCTTGTAGTTGGCTTTTTCACGAGTTGTTTAAGACCAAGTGCTCTGTGGATTTGGTCAAGTTTCAGTTCATTAGCATCCCCAAGCATAAATATTCCGCAATAAGGGTATTTACCGGTTACATAATCAGCGCTTAATTGCATTTTTTCTTGAAATAACTTTCGATCATTCGCATTTTGGCCCGGTGAGTAATAATATGAACAAACAGCAATTCCAGTATATTTGCGTGGAAGCCGTTTGGGCTGCAAAAAAACCCACATCAATTCATCATACTTGTTTAAACACGGGACTTCAATCAATCTTGCTTTGATTTTATTATGCGAATAAATCATTAACCCGCCTCCCTTTTTCCCCAGAGGATGGTCATCTGGGCGAAGCTTGACAAAACTATTGTAATCTGCTATTTCTAGTAATTCAGGATTCTGTCGGTGTACTTCAGTAATAACTACCACTGACGCTTTAACTATATTAATCAAACTCTCTAACTCACACACCTTATCCGTGTTTAAACTTTCTGCATTGCTGTAAAGAAAAGTTGGGAAATTAAAATCTTCTGAGCAGTACTCTTTCAGCTTTGTCCTACAGGTTACCTTAACAGTTGTAGTAAGAGGTCCTGGTTCTGGACCTGGATCTACGCTCTCGTCCATGGATTCTTCCAGGGCAAGTGCAGCGAAGCGGTTCCGAACGGGGCATGTAGCTGAGAAGGCTGCTGTGAGCTGCTGCTGTTCGGTTGGAGTGGTAACTGGTGCTGGAAAAGAAACTGATGGGGGGGAAGGGGGCTGGGTATACAAGGCGGGGGGAATGAAATCGGATACGCGGGAATTCGGAAGGGTAGGAAAAACTCCGGCCTTTGGTACGCAGGAGGGATCGGACGCGTTCGAGAGAGATCCAGCGGAGCCGAGTTGTGATGATTTTGGTACAGGGGGTTGCGAACTGCAACCGTACGGCGTGGTTGGGTTCGTGGAGGAAATGACCGAAAAAGGGGAGGTGTCCGAACTGATTGCTGTTGTTCTCCTCGTTGATTCAAGTTTTTTGATACCGGGGCAGTAATGTTTCCCAATATCTTCTCGTGGGATGGACTCGCACTTCGTGATGCATGAGCATATTTACAATTCGCGTTAATGCACGATAATTCTGAACACAAAATTACATGGTCAAATGAACAAACACTGGATTTACATGTCCCTGAAATAAAATCGCGGCAAATGTGGAGAAATCTACATCGCTTTTTGAATTTACATGCACCTGCCAAAAAATGTTCACACACTCTGTTATTTCTTTTCTTACCCGCAAACTGTTTTGCTTTCGCATCCTTTGGCCGAGCCTTTGGTTTGAAATCTCGTTTCAGACTTCGATCAGTTATGACGTGAGAAAAACGGCATTTCTCACCCTGTTTGCAAGCACCCATGACAAACAGGTTCAAACAAGTTCTGATTTTCTCAGGCTGACTCGTTAAACTGGTATTTTCGTGGCTAGATGCAGAAATGGACACGTCATTCACTTTTTCACTGCATGCATTGGCAGGAGTGTCGAGTTGGCTAATTGGTGATACTGCAGGCACTGTAGCATCGGAAAAGCTGGTGATCTGTCCGTTGAGGGAAAGGCTTACCATCTCGGGATCGGTTTGGCATGCTACATCTAAACACGCCAAAACTTGCAGGTTGTCTTGCGGGTCAGTTTGACACGAATTATCGCGGTAAGCCTTGGTCTGACGTTGAGGGAGTGTCATCACAGGTGATGTCAGGAGTTGACTGGCGAAGCCTCCATTTAACCGGGCAGACTTTCGAAGGGATGGGATTTCTATGGGGGGCGTTGGAGTTTTTGGATTTGGAGCAATCCTAGGTGTACTTTCGAGGCAAGGGAAATGTACATCAAGAGACGTGCATTTGTGGCACCTCCAGTCGGGCATATTCTGACGCTTACTGTTCGAAATGTCGACACATCCAGGGTGGAAATAGACTTGACATGCTGAGCAGTTAAACGTACCTGCTCCACAAGGCCGCCAGCATTCTCCGCATAGTATTTTCTGCCTCTTCTCGCCTGTCATGTCAATTTGAGATCTGACGATGACCAACAAATTCGGATTTGCAGAATTACGAGATTAAACTGTGCGCATAGGCTTATAGAGTCAATTAGCCCGTAAGATCTTCAACCGACAAAACGGCACTGGTTCTTCATATAGGACAGTTCTTGCACAGCACTCGCGTTCTCACTTAGAGCCACTTATAACCATAAACATATCATCAATCTCATCATCTTCACTTTAGTATCGCACAAAACAGGTTTTCCATTGGCAATAATCCTGCCAGTAATTGCGACTACCTGGTATGGACTCTAAGCGAGAACGAAATCGGAATATACGCTACTGGTGGTATCTGAAAAAGTCATCTCACTTTCATCAATTTAGGGGAAGAAGTTTGGCACTTAGTACTGACTGAATATCAGTTTTTCTTTTGGAATTACTTCGAAAAGCGCAATTTCGGCAATTGTCGTTTTTGCAGAGGACCCGTTTATCAGATACCACGGTAACTGCAAAGACGACTAATTGCAGATCCAGTTACCGTGGTAACAGATACCATGGTATCTGCAAAAACGCAACTACTGTTGATGTGTAAAGAACCATGATACAGATCTCTGAGATCTGTACCTTATCTATTTTTTGCAGGACATGTCAGGATACTTCTAGTCGACAGTGTAACTGGCAACGTTGTTTATTCCACAATCCATAAAAGGGCAACTGGGCCTGTTCATCTAGTGCATTCCGAAAACTGGCTAGTCTATACTTATTATAACGAGAAGTTCCGAAGAACCGAGTTGGTGTCGATTGAACTGTACGAGGGAAAAGAGCGATCCAGCGAGCTTGGTAAGTTCTACCGTTGGAAATGTTTAGAAAAAGAAACTTAATCGGTTTTGATCTTCCTTAGCACGTCATCCACGCCAGCGAAAAAGCGGATGGATAAGGATAGAATTTATTACTATTATTATTTATTTGAATCCTTCAAAACTGGAGAGTAATATATAAAAAGAAATAACAGCATGTCAATCAAACTCACACACACTTACAAAGATAGTGTACAGACAAATAACTTACCATTAAAAACAAATTAGCCTACTAAATCGACAATAAAATACAAAGGAAAAATGAAACTCAAAATAAACAAAATCACCAGAGCGCTTTTTTAGTGAAAAAAAGAAAAAGGTTGTGATGGACAAGAATGTTGTCAGCCTTTTTATGAAAGTTTTGGATTTTACTGTTCAAAGTTTCCAAAGGATTCTTCACTTTAAGGAAAGAGTTACTCGCAGAAATAAGGAAACCAAGAAGGAATTTGGAAAAACTTTTAACTGCCAAATGACGCCCCGAACGAAAATTTTCCGCCTGTAATCGACCCAGACAAAATGAAACAGATTTCGACCCGATTTCAGGCAAGTTTCTTCCTCGGACCGACCGGAATTTCGGCCTCGGGCAGAGGAAATTCGGTGTGGAATTTCCGTACGGGGCTAGAACAGGGGTTTCTCCTCACAATTCATGTAGGGTAAGGTCAGGAAAGGTACCTGACCTCACTTGTCCTGATTTCTGATCTAGCAAGACCCTTGTTGCGTTTTTGCAGGTACCGTGGTATCTGATACCACTGTATAAAGTAGTCTTGGCAATTACCGTGGTATCTGGCAGTGACAGTTACTGAGCATCTGGCCAGTTACCGTGGTATCTGATATTAAGATACCACGGTCTGATATTCAGACAGCACGGTCCCGCCTGTCGTAACTGACCTTGGTAGTTACTACATTGGATGTAAGTATTTCATTTGTCGTTACTTCTAAAAGTGCGAGTATTGTCGTTTTTTCTAAACAACCGTAGTATCAGATACCATGGTAACTGGAGATCCGGTAACCGTGGTATGCGATTCCATACAAAAACGCGACTCGTGTTGTTATGGTCCGGAAATTTTGCCAAATTTTCGACAGGTGGACACGCTAGCAGTTGCAAATGTTGTTGGAAATACACGAGTTATTCATTTTTTTATTAGAGACACTTTTATAGAACCAACACACTTTTATAGAACCAGTTTTCATGGGATCTAGTAAAAAAAACAAAGCTGAAAAATCGATTCGGTATGATTTCTCACCAATGGAGGCTAATTTCAGTTCAGTTCAGTTCAGTTTTATTCATAAAAATAATACGCACCATTAACTCATTATGACCCCACCATAAGGCCTAACATAAGGCCTGGCAATGGGCGGGGCTTATTCTTTATTCATATAATCTTAAGGGAAACGAACCAAACAAGTCTACAAAAAGAATGATAGAAAGAAGAATAAAGACAAGACAAACTGTCAAGAAAATCCGTTGACGGACGATCTTTCGTCAACAAAGCGCCCTTGCCTCCCCCCCAAAAAAAAAAGGAAAAAAAGGAAAATATAAATAATACCTTAAGTAGTATAATACCTTAGGTAACACCTTACGAGGGTTATATTTTTTTCGTCATACCATAATTTTATACCCCCCTCACACACTCCTAATATGCAGACTGGCATGAAAACCTTTAACAAACTCTACCCAATTTCTGATAGACGTTTCGGAAAGATTCTGACCGAACTCATTATCCGGTTAGAAAAACGAAGTGCAGGTTGTATTCAGCATATCTCCTTACCTTTATGTGTTCTGTCATCCAAAGTCGGTTTCGATCTGTCGGATAATGCCAGAGAGGCTAGGACAGGGTCAGACTAAGTGTCTACCACAGGCCGAGAGTTGATAACCCCTGAACAGTCCACTGTAATATCTCAGCTAATGATGATGATGATGATAATAAATTTATTTCCCATTTGTATGACAAAAATTTGTCTTAAATGGAGTATGAGATGAGAAGAAAGAAAGAAACAAGACAAAAAAGTAGGAATGTTTTACCTTTCTGTTTTTTCAGTTGTAACAAGTTTCGACAATATCAAGCCAATGATTGAGAAGCAAGCGTTCATCTTCCCCGCTAGCATTGCAGCAATGAGGGAAACCATTACTAAGATGGGATTGACGAATAAGCATATTCTAGGTAAGCTTTATATACTTCATAAATGAACGGGAGGTTACCGTTGACGTTTATGTCAAAAGTGGATGTTACAGTTTAGCCGAATAGGGCTGAGATCCGACAGTCTAGCTACACTTAAATGGGCCTGAAAATCCGATAAAAATCCTTAATTCGTTTGTCTGTTATCCACAAATAATCGATTTCATCGAGTTAAAGGAACAGTAAACTTGACTACGCAACTTTCGGCCATCGAATCGCCCGGGGAGGCTTAGATAAGTATACAGGGTCTTATTGTCGACAGGCCCCCCTTCTTTGTCATCTCGAACCCCCTCGTTAGTGTTCCCAAAGCTAGCTGGCAGGCCCTTGCCCCTTATGCACTTATGTACTGTAAAAGTTCGCCTTTTTAAACTAACGACCTCCCCGACAAGACGGCCGGGGTTCGATTCCTAGTCGCGACACACAAACCTTTTGCTTTTGCAAACCTTTTGCTCAAAAATCGAATTCTCGGAAACTGCCCGGAAACTGCAATGGTCGTAACGAGAATTTTTCTTACTCTCAATATCGACTCAGGGTACATTCTTGATACGTTAGCTAGCTCCCCGAGTCAGGTTTGAGTCAAGTATTCTGTTATACGCTTGAAATATTTGCCTACTACAAATGTAAGCCATTGCCGAAAAACAAATAAAAATGTCAGATTCCTTGCAAGACGTGTCTAACATTGTTTTCCTACAGGCGTAAAGGCACAGAAAACTTGACTACGCAACTTTCGGCCATCAAACCGACCTGGGGGGCTTAGATAAATATACAGGGACTTATTGTCGACAGGACCCCCCTTCTTTGTTATCTCGAACCCCCTCCTTAGTCTTAGTGTTCCCGAAGCTAGCTGGCAGGCCCTTGCCCCTTATGCATTGTAATTATGCACTTATGCACTGTAAAAGTTCGCCTTTTGCCGTGTATCGGGATAGTAGTCAAGAGGTCGTGCGTTCGACTCCTACTCCAGGCACACAAACCTTTTGCTTTTTTTCTTCTAACTCAAAAGTCGAATTCTCGGAAACTGCCCGGAAACTGCAATGAACGGACTGTTTCTTACTCTCAATATCGACCCAGGGTACATTCTTGATATGTCAGCTAGCTCCACGAGTCAAGTTTGAGTCAAGTTTTCTGTTCCTTTAACTTTTCCGAGCTTAGCATCTTTAACCCTGGAATGCAGATCTTTGTTGAAAATCAAATTCTCCGCGTCTGGCTGAATTTCGGCTTGTCATGCCCGCACCCTGAACGTTATTGCTAGAGACCCGGGTGAAAAAAACAATACAAAATCACTTAGATGAGTCAAAATATTTTAGTGTATTGAAATGTCAGATGGAAAAATAAGCTGCCTGTTCAGTTATACTTTAAAGGTTTACCTAATAGGGTGGTCTGTAGGGTGATAGATTCCAAAGTCTGGCTACTAGAAATGATCTTTTCAGGATAAAATGGTTCAAAAACATCGTTTTCCGAAAATATACCAATACTTGCCTCGTGAAATTAGCAATTTTCTTGTGGGCGCTTGCCGGCTCTTTCCAGACTTGCCCCTCTGCATAGCGGTGGTTCGACGCAAATTATTTGATAACTGTGTACGCCATGGTTAAAAAGTGGGAAAAGCAAAGCAAAAGAAAAGTATATTGTATTGTCCAGTAAATCTCGTACGTAGTCGTACGTCTCGTTTACTAATCGATAGTAACTAGGCTCTGATCTGTAAAATGTGATCTTAATTTGTTTTATGTTTAGTGTCTGTACCGACCAGAGGTGTCCTTGAACTTCCTCGTGCCTTCTTGGATCCGCGACGACCCGTTGTTCCGACGAGCGAAGCAAGGGAGGAAGGACTCGTGCCATACGTCCCAGAGCTGCCAATCCCTCCTGAAGGAATTATTAACTATAATAAGACCCTACCGCTAGCAACAGGGATACATACTAGCCCAGCTGGATTGGAATCTACTTGCCTTGTCTTTGTTTACGGTTTAGGTGAGTATTCCTTTGATCTATACTCTTGTTGTTTTAGTGATGTTTGTCCTGTCCTCTGTTTACACGTAAGAAATCAATTTCTGTACAGTTTTGTCTGGCAAAACACAGAAGAAATCAAACTGTGTATGATTTTGTCAGCCGTCTCGTTGGCAAATTGGCAAATCGGGTTCTTTTTAGACGTAAGAAATCAAATTTTTTCAATTTTTGTCGTGTGAACCTGAAAGTTTAAAGGACAAGTCGCACTTATGACAGAAATTTGGGCCGAGAGACGGTGTAAGATGGCAAGAATATAAATCACGAAAGCAAAAGTATGACGGTCTACTCCGAAACCGGTTCTCGTGCCTTTGTTAGGTTGACTGACCTTTGCTAGCTATCTTTGCTATTTTGGTCATAAACGATATATATATAAGTGCGATTCAGGCGATCTCTTGGATTCGCTTTCCGAAAAGCAAAGCGAGAATCTGCCGAGCGCAAGAACAAACGGAAAGCCGTAGCGCCTCACTTGCACCTTTACAGCTTCTCGCTGACTTGCCGAAATCACTTTCCACTCGCGAAGTGGATTCGCTTTCCAAGTGTTGGCGGAAACTATCGGAGCGCGAGAACAGCTCTGGAAAGCGAAGCGAGTTTTAGCCGAAGTCGCAAAAACAGCCGGTGCATAAGCTCGCGGAGCTTTCCAGACCGCCAGAATCGCGCTGTAATTCGTTCTACTTCAGTGGTATTTCCATTCATTCTCGTTCCCGAAATTCTTCATTTGTCCTCTTCCCTGCAAAAAAAAAAATATAGTTGCGTTTTTGCAGATACCATGGTATCTGTTACCATGGTAACTGGATCTGCAATTAGTCGTTTTTGCAGTTACCGTGGTATCTGATATACGATTGCTCTGTAAAAACGGCAGTTGCCGAAATTGCGCTTTTCGAAATCATCCCAAAAGAAAAACTGATATCCAGTCGCATCGTTGAGTGCCAAACTTCTTTCCCACCAATTTGACAAAAATTGATGAAAATGAGATGACTTATTCAGATACCACGATCAGTTACCACGGTCTGAATATCAGATACCACGATTACTGGCCAGATACCACGATAACTGCGAAAACGTCTTTTGACCGTGGTATCAGATACCACGGTAGCTGCGAAAACGACTTTAGACCGTGGTATCAATACCATGGTAGCTGCAAAATGCAACTATTAATGTTTGATGGCGCTAAAGGGATAAATCAGCTGAGATTTATTGTAGCGATATTTCGGCCCTTCTTGGCAAGAGTCCTCTTCAGGCTCAAGCTAGAAAAACGAACCTGCGACCTCAGCTGACTTTTTCCTTAAAGGACCCCTCTTGCTTATTCTGCCTTTAATAATATACCTAGCTCCCTTGTGGAATTATAAGCTTCTAAAATCCCCACCTTTCTTCATTGTTGCGTTTTGTACCTACGAATTTTTAGCGCTTTTTCGGCTGTGCCGAGTTTTGCCCGTCACACAACGCAAAGTTTGACCGAATCTTCAGTGTCCGCTGACAACTCTTTCACATATAAGGATACGAGAATCTTCTGTTTTTGACTTCTTTTATTTGGTTAGTTTTCCAACTTTTTAACCGTGGCGCGATCACTTTTCAAACGTTTTGCGCCCAGCCGCCGCGTCGGAGAGCAGGAAGGCTGGATACAGTCGACAAGCGCTAACAAGAAAATCGCTAATTTCAGGTGGAAAGTAATGGTATTTTCGAAAAACTTTTTTCTGGTCCTTTTCACGGGGAAAAGATCATTTCTAGTAAGAGTTGTGCTTTAAAGTTTAACTGAAAAGCCAACTTATTTGTGTCATTCAATTGGATACACTGAATTATTTGGATTCTGCCAAGGTTTTTTTTTCCACTATCTGCTCTAGTTATGAGGCTCGGAATATCTACGGCCGTCCCCACAGCGTAAATTCTACTATGACGCGGGAAATTTTAACCTCAACACAAATGCGGTTTTTCAGTGGGCAGTGGTGAGATTGGTGACGATTGCTTAGTGCCTGAACAAAAAAAAATGATAAATCTTTCCGTAAGGCATGCCACAAAAATACAAGGCACCACAAATCACACGGAAATTCCACTATTTGAAAATCGATTATTCGTGAATAGCGGAAGAACGAAGTAACTCATTTTCAGTGGGTCTTCAAGCCAATTCAAGTGAATAAGTGATGGGTAACTAGATTGTCCTATCCTAGCCCTTTTCGGTTAAACTTTAAGCGCCCCCAAACATGATTCGGAGTCAGCTTGGGCTGAACGAACACTTAGATTAATTTGTTTTTCTCCTCATTCTAGATATCTTCTTCACCAGAGTTATGCCGTCGAAGACGTTCGACGTTCTAAAAGACGATTTCGACCATTTGTTAATTTCCACTGTTTTAATTGCGCTAATTGCAGCTTCTGTGGTATCCCGGCGATTAGCGGCTAAGAAAGCCCTTAGACAGGCTTGGAAATAGACAACCTTTTTAGAAATTTTAGGAAATTATTTTGATCTCGTGATGGACGCGCTTCCGAGTGCGACCACTTTCGAGCGCCGAGTGTGATGTGTGATTCTGTGTATGTGTTTGATCGAAAATGTTATAAGGAATGCTGGATTATAATATCTTCGATATTTTTGGAGCCACTATTTTGCTAGGGGTAGCCTATTAGACTGCATAAATTGAAATATCTAAGCTTTTTAGGGCATGGGTCCCAGAGGTGTCACGTGTGGGGGAGGGGGACGCCCCTCCACACAATGTTGTCGGTCAATCGGGAGAAGAAAAAAAAATAGTCGGTGAAATCGTGACGCTTGCCGACAGCGGCGCAATTTTCTATTCGGTTAAACAAAAAATATGGAAAATAGGCTACTTACATAAAATCAACCGAAATATAGATGACAAAAAAAGTTTTTAAGTATTTCGTGAATTGAAAGATGTCTTACAACTAGTATGGAAAGCGTTCGAGCTGGTTAAGACAATCCCTGTTACCTCAGCAAAAGGGGAAAGACTTTTTAGCAGGATGAAGTTGGTTAAGACCACTTTGCGTTCAACAATGGCTGACCAGCGTCTGTTACTAATCGCATGTGAAACCGATCTAGTTGACGAATGTGAAATTAGATTGTTGTGAACAAATGGAAAACGCGACGAAGAAATGTGTAGGGCGGGTTGAAGGTCGAATACGTTTTAGTTTTAACTAACAATCTTAAAGTTTAACCGATGGTCTAGTAACATATTGTTACGATGACTGTATTTATGTATGAAGGTGCACTCTCAACCTGATGTTATGGCGAGAGGTGTAGTAGGCCGGACATAAGATGGTAAATGTCCAGGTATAAAGTCATCGGAGTCAGTATGGCCTAGGGCGTCAAGATGGCCTACTACACGTGCAAACTGCACGGGTTCATTATGGATTCCCCTGGTCGATTCACACTATGATTTGCAGACCGAACACACAACAGGTTATCAACCACCCATCATACACTAGGCCTTACAGGCCAGCCCACTCTAAGGAGCTTAAATGAGACTCATAGAATTGACCTATGGTCCGTAAATAAACAAAAGGTTTTGTACTTACAGCAGAAACAACCTTTAAGTTCAAAAGAGTTGTTGCCCGGTCGGGCCCCTGGAAAGAAGTGCAGAAGAAGGTGACTCATGCTCCTGGCATGAGTCATAAATTCACTGAGTTAATAAATAATGCAAGAGTACGGATTACGGACTGTATAAAGTCGGGTCTTCACCTTCCGGAATCTGGGTTCCCAGATTTTCCGAGATTTTTTTGAATGTCTTCTGCGATACTTAAAAATTCCGGAAATCTGGAAGTTCAAAAGCCCCTTTTTCCGGATTAGTTTGATGTGCTTTCGGACCGGTTCATATTCCAGATACAATTTACAGAAGAAGTCAAAGAATAATCTGGAAGCCCAGATTCCGGAAGTTCCGGGAGGTGAAGACCAGACTTAAAGGAACAGTAAACTTGACTACGCAACTTTCGGCCATCGAATCGCAACGGGGGGCTTGGATAAATATACAGGGTCTTATTGTCGACAGGCCCCGCCTTCTTTGTCATCTCGAACTGTCTCGAACGCCCTCCTTAGTGTTCCCAAAGCTAGCTGGCAGGCCCTTGTCCCTTATGCACTGTAATTATGCACTCATGTACTGTAAAAGTTCGCCTTTTTACATGTAGACTACAGAGTAACGACCTCCCGACTAGGCGGCCGGGGTTCGATTCCTAGTCGCGGCACACAAACCTTTTGCTTTTTGCAAACCTTTTGCTCAAAGTCGAATTCTCGGAAACTGCCGGGAAACTGCAATGGTCGTAACGAGATTTTTTCTTACTCTCAATATCGACTCAGGGTACCTTCTTGATATGTTAGCTAGCTTCCCGTGTCAAGTTTGAGTCAAGTTTTCTGTTCCTTTAACAGATTAAACATAATAACGGAAAGGGAGTGGCGCTGCCTAGCGGCGGCAGGAGTAAACAATGCGGGGTGCAGGTGGCACCACCGTAACAATATCACCTATTCACTTAAATATTCCTGAAAACGCTTGACCCTCTACGCTACACCCTCTACAACTAAAAATGTAAGCCATTGCCGAAAAATAAAATAAAAATATCAGATTCATTGCAAGAAATGTCCTAAAATCGTTCTCCTACAGGCAAACTTCTTCGATGTCGCATCTTTAGCCCTGAAATTCAGGATTTTGTTCAAATTCAAATTCCCCGTGTCTGGATGAATTTTGGTTTGTCGTGCAAGCAGTGCACTCGGGACGTTATTCTCCGGGTGGAAAAATACAAAATCCCCCAGATGTGTCAATATATTTCAGTGTATTCAAAATTCAAATTTCAGATTTAAAAAGAAGCTGCCTTTTCAGTCAAACTTTAGCGAGCCTATTGTGTTGTTGTTTGTAACACATAATCGAAGTCAAAACACAACAGTATTCTAGAATTCAAAATCCCCCAGATGTGTCAAAATATTTCAGTGTATTAAAAATTCAAATATCAGATTTAAAAGTAAGCTGCCTTTTCAGTCAAACTTTAGCAAGCCTATTGTGTTGTTGTTTGTAACACAAAATAGAAGTTAAAACACAACAATATTCTAGAGTTTCTGCCGAGATGGTTATTATAAAACTTCGAAAAATTCCGGTGAAATTCTGAAGACGCCCCCCCCCCCCCTATCAGGAAGGTGTCGGGACGCCCCTGGTCAAACCTCATCAAGTTTGTCAGTTTGAGCCCCGTTTCTGTTGCAATGGTGCTGCTGCTGCAGCACGGACTTGGTCGGTGAGCAATTCCGCGGTTCTCGAGAAGTGCTGTCATCTTCCTCGGAAGCACTGCAGTGCAAAAACGCCAATTATAGCAGAAGCGCGCTCATACTCGGTATGAACCGAAACCCTAATCGCTTATTCCCGCTTAAGATAACTTATACCAAAGATCTAATGTGTGATTAACTGGGATTGTTGTTAGTTGCGTTTTTGCAGATACCATGGTATCTGATACCACGGTCTGAAGTCGTTTTTGCAGTTATCGTGGTATCTGATACCACGGTCAAAAGGCGTTTTTGCAGTTATCGTGGTATCTTGCCAGTTATCGTGGTATCTGATATTCAGATACCACGCTCCGACCGTGGTAAATGATCGTGTTATCTGAAAAACTCCTTTCACTTTCATCAATTTTTGTCAAATCGTTAGGGAAGAAGTTTGGCATTTAGTGATGTGTCGGATATCAGTTTTTCTTTCGGAATCACTTCGTAAGGTGCAATTTCGGCAATTGTCGTTTTTGCAGAGCAACCGTATATCCGGCGTGTATCAGATACCACGGAAACTGCAAAAACTTACCGTGGTAACAGATACCATGGTATCTGCAAAAAAAAAAACTATTGGAATTTTAAATCCTATACGAATTTTTATCGTAGCCAACTAGTCGGCAACGCCGGCTTTTCCTATAGGAAATTTCTTACAGTAGTTGGCTAGTGACCGCGATGTATATGTATGATTGGATATTGAGATTTTTATATTTAGGTTATACCACAATTTCTATGAAGTCCGGTCTTCATCTCCCGGAACTTCCGGAATCTGGGCTTCCAGATTATTCTTTGACTTCTTCTGTAAATTGCATCTTGAATATGAACCGGTCCGAAAGTACATCAAAATAATTCGGAAAAAAGGGGCTTTTGAACTTCCAAATTTCCGGAATTTTTAAGTATCGCAGAAGAAATTCAAAACAAATCTCGGAAAATCTGGGAACCCAGATTCCGGAAGGTGAAGACTCACCGTGGACCGCGCAAGATGACGTCTGTGAACAATGAAGAAGAACAGGAAGAAATAATCTTCAGCAGGAATGGCCGACGGCCGGATTTATAATTTGAAAGAACTCTAACTAGTTTTGAGATAACTTTTGACCGAAAGAAAAAAGATGTGGCAACCTGGTGGAAATGACAACACTTGGGTTGATTGGCAAGCCCAAGAAAACATGTGTAAAGACATGAACCACGACCAAGGTAGGCCATATACAGTGTTAGACTTAGGGTAGCCAGTAAATTTTTTTTTAATCAAACCTGAGCTGTTGAAGATCAGAATGTGATTCTCCTATCTTTTAGCTTTGATTTGAGGCCAAAATCACCTCTCTATCTTGCCTCTGAGCATCTTAAATCTTCTTTAGAAAACAGTATTTTACATAAGGAAATGCCTATGTCATGTTCATCAGTTGGGCACCAGATATTTTGGAGAATTCCCCTGCTTTAGGGGAATCTCCTACACAGGTGAAAAAGAATCCTCTGTAGAGGAGATGAGGGGGGGGGGACAGGGGGGGATAAGTGGGTCAAATTTTATGGCATATTCTAGTAAAGTAGACCTAAAAAACTGTCTCCAGGTCCATCACTCTCCCCCACCCCCCACCCAATCCTAAATAACATGGAAAATAACCAAAAAACTAGTGTTATATGTATTTCTGTTGTTTCCAGAAAAGCTGTTGGGTGCAATCTGCATGACTGCTGTACTTACAGCACTACTGAACACAATGCCTTACTATTTTGCTGATTTCTTCTTTTCTGGTTGGAGTTTATAAGCACTTTTCTTTTTCAGGTGCTTTCACCTACCATAGAGAAATCGTTGATACCAGAGAAATCATTTGGCCAATAAATAACAATTACACCCAAATTGAGTAACCCCTGGACTGAATTAACTAAATAGAAAGGGAATTTATCTAGGAATACCAGCTGTCCAAGGGATCCCTTCCACTCAAATGGCATTTATTGAACAAATGATTTCTCCGGTATCAATGCTTTCTCTACTGTAGGTGAAAGCACCTGAAAAAGTAAAGTGCTTGTAAACTCCAACAAGAAAAGAAGAAATCAGCAAAATTGTAAGGCATTGTGTTAAATAGTGCTACAAGTACAGCAGTCATGCAGACTGGACTCAAAAGCTTTTTTGGATACAAGGGAAATACATATAAATACTAGTTTTTTGGTTATTTTCCATGTTATTTAGGATTAGAAGAGTTGGGTGGGGGGTGGGGGAGGGTGATGGACCTGGAGACAGTTTTTTAGGTCTACTTTACTAGAATATGCCATAAAATTCATCCCACTTATCCCCCCCTGTCCCCCCCTCTCACCTCCTCTACAGGGGATTCTTTTTCACCTGTGTAGGAGATTGCCCTTAAGCAGGGAAATTCTCCAAAATATCTGGTGCCCTACTGTTCATCCATTGACTTTAGGGTTTTGTCCATCTAGTGGCCAGCTTGGAACTATGTGCTTCAATGAAATTCTATGAAACTGGGTATTTTGAGCTGGTTTTGAGTGCATGGGGAGCCCCAGCAAGTGAGTTAGATGAGAAAATATGAATAAGATCATTAAGGTTATAGTCCAATAGACCTATTGCTGCTATAGGCTGCTGACTTTTCCTCCTTAGTATCAACAAATTTTTGTAGGCAGGTTCAGCTACTTTTTTTTTACATCTAAATTTACATTGAATATTAAGAAATAATATTAAATAGCTAGGACATCTTACTGATGGCCTTACAAAACAGACAATTTTGTCCTGAATGCAATGATATTTTTCAAAATATTTTTTGAAGATGTTTTAGATAGGTAAAACTGATCAGGAAAATTCACAGCAATTCCTGCATTCATTACAAAAAAATCGCCAGTTTTTGCCACTAGGTGTTTTTGTGGCCACCCTAACAGTGTTCCTACCCCTGTCCCTGTCTGTGTAATTAGATTTAGGGATGCACAAGTTTCCTACAGTAGAAGTATGCTTCTTTGAACACTTTCCAGATATTAGGCATTTTAGGGTATTGCGGTAGCTCTTCTTGCAACTCCGGCTAAAACTCACTTCTCTTCCTACTTTCGGGCTGCTTTCCAGAGCTCCGCCAGTTTTGGAAAATAACTTTTAATGTAAAGGGGCATCAACTTTATGTTGTTCTTGCGCTCATGAGACTCTTTTTAGTTGTGGTTCAGTTGTATTTTCATTTGAAGTGTTTCCTGCTTTTAAGTGAAGGGATAGGGTACGAGCGGCGGTAGTCGGGCGGCAGATAAACACGGGCACTACACTCAACTACACTAACCAGTTCTTGCTAGCGCCCGGCCAAGAGTTAATCTCGGGCACTTGGCTTATGCTAGCTGATTTTTCTTCCTTGTGAAGAAGTAATTTTAAATATTTTGCCTTGTATATTCTTTTGTTCTGCTGAAGCTCAGTTCCGTCCACGGTTGCCCTCTAAAAATCAGCAGCTAAAGTAAAAGCCGGGCAAAACCGAACTGAAGCCGCCCGAGTTTAAGCGTGACTGCCCGTGATTATCTGAGCACAAAAAGGACCGTCCGTGAATATAGTTTTGGGTGGAATATGCGAAAATCAGGCAGAGGATTCTTGTTTGGCAACAGTGGTGTCAAGAAACGGCAAAAAGAAGTGCGATTTTCAAACGAATTTTTCAGTGCGTAAACGAGGTCTGTGAGTTGAGTGGTTTAGTTTTTAAGGTGATTCAAAGATAAGTGAGGAGTTAATTGGCCGACTACCACCGCTCGTACCCTACTTATTACTTCGTAAAAGTTGTCTGTCTGCCGTCCATCAGTCAGTCCTTCCGTCAGCACAATAACACTCGAAGGGAATGAGATATTTTGCGGAAACTTGGTGTGAGGATTCTTTAGGTCAAATGGACAGGTCGAGTTCGTAGATGGGCTCCGTCAGTCATGCACAAATCCTCAGTTTCTGGGCATGGTGCCCAAACGTCAGGGCATGCCCCTAGGTATGGGCATGGTGCCCATACGTTGGGGCACCATGCCCTGGAGCAAGGGCATGGTACCAGCATGGCACCCCTGCGATATTTGGTTGAACTCAGATTGATTACAAACCTAAATAGGGCTGTCTTTCTCTCCTAGACCAAAAGATACTTGATCTTATGTTCTATCTAACCTCTTTTTCCAATTTTAAAAATAGTAGAGAACTTCCAAGAAATTTAGCCTTGAATGAATGCCACTCTTTCCTATTGGTTTGCTCTATCCATTTCCAGGGAAAAAGGGGCCTTCATTCAAGGCTAAATTTCTTGGAAGTTCTCTAATATTTTTGAAATTGGACAAAGAGGTTGGATAGAACATCAGATCAGGTATCTTGTGGGCTAGGACAGGAAGACAGCTCTATAATGGTATGTAATCAATCTTAGTTCAAGGTATGGGCACCATGCCCATACCTTGGGGCATGCTCTGACGTTGGGGCACCATGCCCAAAAATTGAGGATTTGTGCATGACTGGGCTCCATAGCCTACATTTAGGGGTGGAGGAGGGGGGTTTAAATTAAGGGGCAAAACAAAATGTTTTTAAAAGCTAATGTCTGGCATCATGCCAGGCAAAAAACAAAATCTGGCAAAAAATTTTGTTTTTAAAGTAAAAGTTTTATTTGAATTTAAATAGGTGTTCGATAGAAATGCTGAATCCATCTATGACAATCATGTTCTCACCAGACATAAAATTCGCTCAGAATCCGACTGAAACTAGAACATTTGTAAAAAGTAAAAGTTGTGTCTGAAGTGGAGTTTGATTAAGGGGTAAGGCGACATGCTGAATTTGTTTTTGAGCTTTAAGTTGCGTTTTATTGGATGTAGTTTTGGTATAGTTTTGCTTAACAGCGTTTTTTTGGAAAAAAGTTTTGCTTCATGCCGTTTTATTTGTCCATTCCAAAGGGCTGTAGTTTCGAACCTGAAACTACTTAGCTCAAACTACAAACTACTTCGGATATGTAGTTTGACTAAGTAGTTTGAGTTTCGGAAACAAGAACTCAATAAAACGCAAGTAAGACAAAACAAGAGCCAAACTACAAACTTTGACAAAACAGAAGTGAATCCAATAAAACGCAACTTTAGTGTTTTGCCAGACAAGTAGGTCGCCTGGAATCTGGGCAAAACCGGAAATATGGCAGAAGTAGGCTAAGGAAGGAAGTTTTGATCAATTTCTTCAAAGTAGATATTACATAGGCAATAGTAGTAAACACACATGCTGAATCCAAATCTGAACTAGATCTTCTCAGATGATTACCATTGGCCTTAATCTGTTTCTAAATTTTAATAGTAAAAATGTTTAAGAAGGCCAAGACCGGATGCCTAAAAGATCCAATTGTCTGGATGGATCAAATATTAAATTTTTGGGATCCCATCAAAACCTTTGGTCTTGTTTCTTCTGTGTTGTGTTGGGATGTTTAGGATGGCTGTGAAAGTAATTGCAAGATTGTTGCAGTTATTTAGATGC
Source organism: Branchinecta lindahli (assembly GCA_023053555.1). Classification (NCBI taxonomy): domain Eukaryota; kingdom Metazoa; phylum Arthropoda; class Branchiopoda; order Anostraca; family Branchinectidae; genus Branchinecta; species Branchinecta lindahli. The sequence continues at coordinate 30,653,383 of JAKZAO010000009.1, read as the reverse complement.
CATAACTTGATGGGAAAAGACAAAGCAGTCTATACTATTGACTGCTTTGTCTTTTCCCATCACATTTTGGCCACTATAGACTAGGGGAGAGTCGGGTTGGACACATTTTTTTTATTTTTTTTTATTTCCCTGAATTTTTTATGTATGTTGCCAAATTTCTGGCATCAATGCATCATGTACTAGGTTTCATACAGAATCTTTGGGAATTTTTTCGGATTTTTCTCTCTCACAGTTTTTCAGTAGTATGCTTAATTCTGGACATGGTCACTGTGTCATACTACCCGCCGGTGGAGGGTAGTATGACACACCCTGGGTTCAGTATGACACATCTTTAATTTTTGCATTTATTATTATATTTCACTCAAAGCTTTCATCTAAAAAAAAAAATAAGAAACTTGCAATCATGAGAATCAAGAATATGGTGTTTTCAGTAGCCTAACATTAACTAAAAAAGAACATTCCAAGTTTCATCCCAGTCACCCCATCGTTGAATCCCTAGCTATGCATGCCAGACAATTTTTGTGGCTCTTGCACCCCCCCCCCCCACAGCTGCCAAACCCGGTTTGGACAGATTATCTAGGCTAGGGAATCTCCTCACACTGCCTATCAAATTTCACTTAGTTTCCAGGAAATTTCATATCCCCATCCAACCCCCCCCCCCACTAATCCGATCCGACGAGGATATAGATGTAAAAAGCGAATTTTTCAATTGAAAAATTCAATCGAATATTCGCAAAATTGAAATATTCGGAGGCCTCTCGAAAATTGCGAATATTCCGAAAAATTGAAATATTTCGCAAAATTGAAAAATACAGAAAAATTGAAAAATGTAACGAATTTTCGCAATTTTCGCAAGAAAAATGCAATTTTCGCTGGAATTTTCGGGAGTTCCTGACCCCTCACTACGAAATCGCGCCCAGAAATCGCCACGCAATCATGTCCAAACAGGTTCGTAAGAAGGTGATTCTTTGCAGCTTTGATAAATAACCGGGTGTGAGTCATGATGTCAGGTTAGTCAAGGCCCAAGGGTTGCATTTGGAGGCAATTAGAGTGTGATTGAGAGACGAAGGTGGAACTGGTGGAAGGATCGAAGGATTCTTATGATAGGAAAAGAAGAGTTTTAACTTGTAACTGGTGGTTATATTTAGAAAAAAAGGTTAGAAAAAAAAGGATCGGCAGGGGAGGGGTCGCGTTTTCATACCCGGAAGACGGCAATTCTTGTTTGTCTCGCATATTAGGTTCTTGTACTGATGGGACTTGACGGACGTCAGAAATAACCTACCCTGAACTCCTTAGTAGATTAAGCTTAGCAGAAATGATGTTTGGCAGATTAAGAGAGGTTTCTGTTCAGGTACATCAGGTATCATTCAGGCATGCATTCACTGCTGGTGCGGTAAAATTATTCTAGTATACGTGTATATATTCTAGTACATCACAAGCGAAACAATGGGACCAGTCTCGAATAAGGTCTTCTTATTAGGTCTATTCAATATTCTTAGGGGGGAGGGCACCGGGACTCGAAACTCCTTCGTTTGCGCATTTGACAATGTCTCCAACATAGGAAATCTGATGTAAAAAAAATCTCTCGTTGTATCTCTCGATCATTTTTTCTTCTTCCGAAATGATAATGTTACTTCCAGTGAAGCTATTGTGTAAAGTCTGGAAACGTTCCCACTTGGTAAAGTTACTTCTGGTAAAGCTATACGTGGTGAAAGAGGGTGGTTTGAGCATGTCTTGAGCGAGTTCGTCAGTTGTGGTCTGACACAGATAAAAATTTGCTCAGACACGATACTCGAGCTCAGCATCTTATTTTTCAACTTTTTTTTTAATTTTTCACAATTTTTCACAATTTTTCGCGAATATTCGCAATTTTCGCAAGATAAAATCGAGGTATTGAAATTTTACATCTATGGACGAGGACCATATAATGGGTTGACTTATTTGGGCATATGAGCTCCACACCTTCGAAGTTTCATCCCAGTCGGTCCACACATTTCATTACTAGGGCTGCCAAAAGATTTCTTGTGCTGGTGCCCACCGTGACCGAATCCGGTTCGTACACAAAAAAGCATGATCTGTGGCATCTTCTTTTCCCATCTATGAAGTTTCACTTGAATCTGAGCCATACATTCTTATGAAAATACCTTGCTTTTATCAGGCAGTCTGAGTCTAATACAAATCTCTGTAGCTATCCCAAACGTTGACTAAGGCAATATCCAATGCTGGGGTATCCTAAAATTCCTAACTCAGCCCTAACTTAAGAAAATAGTGGTGATTGGAGTGACAATATTTAAACTCTTGTGGGTGGGTTAGGGTGTCCCAGCATCAGTCTGCCACACACAAACCCCCTTATTTTGGGATACCCCATGCCGAATGCTGGATATCCTAACCAAATAAAATATTTGATGATTTGAATGAAGGGCAGAAATCAATCAATCAGAAGTCCTTTAAATTGGAGTATACCAGGGTTGGGGTACCCAGTATTTGACATAGTGTATCCAGCATTAGCTTGGATGAGGAAATGAAATCAGTTCAGTTATTGCAGGTTATTGTGTCACAAATCAATCCCTAGCTCTATTCATTTTCAAATGCCCTAAGAGAAGAAGCAGAGTATTTGATTTTTCGTCATGCATATCATAGTAATCACATAAACTGTTAAAACAAAAACTCAAAACACATTTCATAATAAACAATTAACTGTTTGGATCTGAATGATTTCAGTTTGCATCTGAATGAACCGAGTTCATCTCTCTGCTCAGTGCTGTATTTTTTTTTTTCAGCTGGATCCAAAAATTAAAAGAACTTGAACTGGAACTGAAAGCAACAAATCAGAAAAACTTCATGGTCTTCATCAAAAACTGCCCCAAAATAAAAAATTATATACAGTTATAACTTTCTTTTTGTTTAATAGACTGTATAAGTAAAATTAAAGAAAAGAACCAAGCTCCATATTGCAACCAGCAGAAGCAGGTGCAAAGATTTGGTACAGATATGCAACTGAGTTGGCGATGTGAGAACTGACAAAGGAACAGCACAGACTGCCAAGATCCCACATTGTTTGTGGTCTGTTTTATCTCCATCTAGAACATAGGCTAGTCACATTTAGTTTTGATATTACACGTTTTTTAGCAGCAACTTATTATTACTGCTGTTGCTCCTGTAAGGTTGCAGTTATAGATGTAAAAAGCGAATTTTTCAATTGAAAAATTCAATCGAATATTCGCAAAATTGAAATATTCGGAGGCCTCTCGAAAATTGCGAATATTCCGAAAAATTGAAATATTTCGCAAAATTGAAAAATACAGAAAAATTGAAAAATGTAACGAATTTTCGCAATTTTCGCAAGAAAAATGCAATTTTCGCTGGAATTTTCGGGAGTTCCTGACCCCTCACTACGAAATCGCGCCCAGAAATCGCCACGCAATCATGTCCAAACAGGTTCGTAAGAAGGTGATTCTTTGCAGCTTTGATAAATAACCGGGTGTGAGTCATGATGTCAGGTTAGTCAAGGCCCAAGGGTTGCATTTGGAGGCAATTAGAGTGTGATTGAGAGACGAAGGTGGAACTGGTGGAAGGATCGAAGGATTCTTATGATAGGAAAAGAAGAGTTTTAACTTGTAACTGGTGGTTATATTTAGAAAAAAAGGTTAGAAAAAAAAGGATCGGCAGGGGAGGGGTCGCGTTTTCATACCCGGAAGACGGCAATTCTTGTTTGTCTCGCATATTAGGTTCTTGTACTGATGGGACTTGACGGACGTCAGAAATAACCTACCCTGAACTCCTTAGTAGATTAAGCTTAGCAGAAATGATGTTTGGCAGATTAAGAGAGGTTTCTGTTCAGGTACATCAGGTATCATTCAGGCATGCATTCACTGCTGGTGCGGTAAAATTATTCTAGTATACGTGTATATATTCTAGTACATCACAAGCGAAACAATGGGACCAGTCTCGAATAAGGTCTTCTTATTAGGTCTATTCAATATTCTTAGGGGGGAGGGCACCGGGACTCGAAACTCCTTCGTTTGCGCATTTGACAATGTCTCCAACATAGGAAATCTGATGTAAAAAAAATCTCTCGTTGTATCTCTCGATCATTTTTTCTTCTTCCGAAATGATAATGTTACTTCCAGTGAAGCTATTGTGTAAAGTCTGGAAACGTTCCCACTTGGTAAAGTTACTTCTGGTAAAGCTATACGTGGTGAAAGAGGGTGGTTTGAGCATGTCTTGAGCGAGTTCGTCAGTTGTGGTCTGACACAGATAAAAATTTGCTCAGACACGATACTCGAGCTCAGCATCTTATTTTTCAACTTTTTTTTTAATTTTTCACAATTTTTCACAATTTTTCGCGAATATTCGCAATTTTCGCAAGATAAAATCGAGGTATTGAAATTTTACATCTATGGTTGCAGTATTTTGAACAAAGCCTAGCTGAGATTTTGTTTTTCATCATTTGATGAACTATAATGTCCAGATAATATGGCATATCTAAGTAGTAGCCTAGCAAGAACAAATAATCAGATAGAACCTCCGGCTTTGGTCCCATGCTGCGACCATGGATACTAGAGTTTTTATAAGCTGCTTGTCTCTTTTAGTGGATTGGGCAGCACTGGCCCAGCAGTGGATCTCTATGAAAGATGCCAATCCCTCTATCGAAGCTCCTCTACCTCCGGCCCCTCCCCCACCCACAATTCGAAATGAAGATACTATGGAGATAGAAGATGATGTTCAGAATCCTCTCATATTTGATGTCCAATCTGGGCATCACAAAGGCACAGGTAAGCTTTATTTATTCAGCATTGTGGCTTTCCTTAACCTTTTCTGCAGCTATTCGTTCTGTTTTCATACTGATCCTGTACCAGTTTCACAAATATGTAGGCTGCTTTTTTCAGAGAAGTGTCCTTCCTTTACGGTTCAGCAGTTTGTAACAGCAACAATCCTTTTCTTTTTTTGTGGCCCAAATACTGGTTAGGAGTGTTGGTGAACTTGGTTTTATGTTTTGGGGGCAAAGCAACAGAGCCTTAGCTCTTAATGTGCTGTATTATTGCTGGTTCTGCCGAGTATAAAAGCAGCTTTCGAATGGTATCCTGAACATGGTGTATTCTTGGAAATCACAAGATCTGTTACGGTTAAAGGGTGTGAGGATTGTTCCAGGAGTCGGATACTGGTCTGATACCTTAGCTTTGTTAGTGTCACATTACAGAGTCTTGTGACGCCCGACTGAGCCCCCCTTAAGGTAGCAAGGCTGCAATGAGTCACTTTTATTTCCCATTATCAAGAATCTCAAACTGTTCTGGTTCATTATCCAGGTTAAGAGCTGAATATAAACAGCATTACTCCTTTTCGCTCCTTTTACTCTAAATCCGAGAAAGCGTGTTCAGACTTCAAAAGCTTTGTGGTCTCCTCTCCCTGCAGTTTTTATCCACACACATTTTATCCACACACAACATAAGAAATGGCATCGGATGACTTAATAGTCCAAGCAGAGATAAAAGGTTTGCGGTTTATTAGCCTAAATGAGAAGCTTCTGGCGAATCGGATTAGCTCATGAAATATCAAAATTAGCTTTCTTCATCGTTTGGAAAGCACGGGACAGTATTGTGGGACCAGTAAAAAACTAACAACCACAACCCTTTGATTAGCGTTTCTTTCTCTGACATTCTTCTGTGGCTCCTGATATTTTTAAAACTTGATTTTAACCTTTTAGAGCTTCGAGAAGCTTGTGGGTTGTATGCACATTTGAGACTGGTGTTTGACCTTTAAAGGTTGGTTGCGACGTAGTAAACTTAAAGGTCAGTTTATCTTAAGTCAGAAACAGGCAGACGTTTGTTGAGGGAGGATTTCTAGAACTGAAAGGAGCGACCGAGTTGGATTTGAGATGTATATTGTATGCTTAGAATAAAGTAAGTGTGGTAGAAAAGGAAACGACATTTCTAATCAGCGAATTCGATACGCCTTTGAAGAGCTGTTTTTATTTACCCTTGCTCGTCCTACGTTAAGATCTCGGCATAAGGCATAAACAGGAAGAAAGAGTAATCTCTTCATTTCAAGTTTGTAGGGTAACAGTATGGATGCTGTAAGTTAGAACAGGCGTACCTTAATTCAGTGGTATACAGTTCCATTTTCGCTGACTACTTTTCTTGTTTGGTAGCTTCTGCACATGGTCAGGATCAGTGGCAGCGATGGAATCAACAAGGCCAGCCTAGTTTGGCGCCTGGCCGGCAATGGACAGCTTCACAAGCTAACTTTGGTGTGATCCCTACTGCAACGCCGGTTGCCCCAACACAGACAGTAAGTTTTCTGAGATAAATCTTAGTGAAAAATTCTGTTGATGTCGATCCAGACTTCATAGCACATTTATAAAGTTCAACTGAGTAGGGGTGAGATTCGACAGTCTAGTTGCCCGTCACTTATTCACTTAGGCTCGAAGACCTCATGAAAATGCGCTACTTCGTTACTGCGCTATTCATAAAATCAATTTTTATCGAAGTTTGAAATAAATGACACTGCAAAAGGGATTCCCTATGACGACAGGGCATCCTTTGACCCAGAAAGTGCGAAGAGGTAAAAAAACCCAAAAAATCGTTGTAAATGTATCCAGAACAAAACCCCTCTTTTGGTTTGGTTGCGAAAAAATATCGAGGGATAATATTAATATTTATATTTAGATATTAAGGAAGGAAAAAGTAAAGAAAATTTTAACGTATAAAGATGTGATTAAAATGAGAAAAAAAGGGTAAAAGAGGAAATAAGAAAGAATATTAAAAAATTAAACATAGAGATAGAGAAAAGTGTAGGTGGCGCCAAATATATAGGTTGGTCATTTAAAAAAAAAAAAAAAAATTTTCATTGAATTAACTTTTTCTTTCGTATTTGTGGTACCGCAATGTGCGTATAACTCTATGCTTGATATATTTAGCAACTATAACGGTTATTTTTTAGGGGTCACATACAATAGTGAACTTTCCTTAGAAGTGACCTTACATTCTGGAATGGAACATTTCCTGAGCTTCGCTTTATTTACAAGCTATTGAAATGCACGCTTTTGTTTTTTTTATTCTAAACATGACTACCATAGAGTCCAAGATGAAAAAAAGTCAAAGACCCCTTGGCAGAGTTAAACTTATTGAGTGGATTATGTGGAAAGATGTTGAAATAAGCTGGCTTTTCAGTTAAACTTTAAGAATAACTCTCATTGAAGACGCGTGGTCTTGGGTGGCCGTCTCGACTCTTCAGCCGAGTGCTCTCTTCGGGGAAGGTTACCATAGGAACCTGAACAAAAAAAGAATATTCATCAACAATAGTTGCAAGGTGTATTCAAGTTGTACCAGTAGATTAACTTCATCTTCTTCCTGATTTCTTCCAGCACCCTGGCTATTGGACAGCGCCAGGTCATAGCTACGGCAGAACCGCTCCCACCCCCTATCTCCCTTCACTGATGAGCTTGAATGTCCCCCTACCAAGAAATAATTCAAAACCTCTGGCATTCCTAAAACAAGAGCGACAAAGTCTTATGGATGAAGGCAGACAGAAAGATGATGATTTTGATGCAAATCAGGACGCTTTTCCTATGATTGGTGAGTAATTATTGTGTTATTTTTCTATGAATCATTTAGTTCTGTGTCAGGGCATACCTTCGCCATTCCCCTCCCCGATAAATTTAGAAGAAATTAGATTGCTATTCCAGTATTCAGACATACCAAAGCCCCCGAAACCGTGATTGCTCTTTCAGAAAAATACAAACGCTTTGGCTCCACTCCCTTGGCTTTGATGAGAACCGTGGAAAAATGTGTCTGCAACTAGTCTTTCTGATCAGTGAGCTCTTCGGAAACCGGGAGCTTGACGTATCTCAAAAGGAACCAGACACGGCAGGTGGAAAAATTGCTTTAGTGGTGTTTGGTTAGAAAAAAATAACTTGCGAAACTCGAATTCTCAGAAATGAGAATAGATAAGGTGATCAAGTACAGAGAGTGAATTAGTAGTAAATCGCGACAACGATAGGAGTGCCACATATGCATTTCGCTCAGACATCTGTAATGTAGCCAATGTGACCTCAGCTGCTGCTTTTCAGCCCATTCAGGGTCTCTTCCAAAGAAGTAACAACACCAGCAACTCCCCAAATCGACCCCCCCCCCGTCAGTTTTAAAAGTAATTTAAATCTGGGCAACGCACTTGCGCAAGAGCTATTTCGCCCCCCCGCCCCCGGTTTCAGTGTGTCATTTCTGCTTTTAAGCCATGATTGTACAACTTAAAACGAAACCCGCGTATCATATTCTCTTATTTACTTACAATAAAATAGCCTATTATATTATTTATCTTTACTTTTTTGGCTAAAAGTTCTCTGCTCGGTGACGTTAAACCCATTTAACGTTACCTGCTCTTTCTAAACAAAATTATCCTTTGAAAACCATGTTTCAAACTTATTTCAGTAATTCAAATCTGTTTATGTCCTTTCATTTTATTTTTCAAACAGTAACATGTTTCTGCTCTGTTTAGATGCCGTGAAGCGTCGGCAGCTCCCAGCCTGGATTCGAGAAGGGATTGAGAAAGTGGAAAGAGAGAAACTGAAAAAGCAGCAAATTGAACTTGCAAGGAAAGAAAGAGAGGAAAATCTGCGGAGGGAGAAAGAGGAGGAAGATCGATTGAGGCAGGAAGCAGAAGAGAAGGGGTTGATCTACGTTTCAAAAAAGAGCAAATTTGTAAGTCCTTTTATTTTATTCAAGCGGTTGCCGGGTCCCGGCCTGGTCGGGTACAGCCGTTAGGAACCTTGCAAACATCATTCCGTTGTGATGTCTCTAAAAGTGTCAAGCACAGCTTACGTATCTAGGCAGTTAAGCAAGCTCCAGGCAAGCTCCTATCTTCCCCATGAGAAGCTTTTGGTACACAGCTCTGAACCTGGCGCCTCCTCCGAGCCCGTGCTCCGACGCGTAGATCTTACTACAACACCATAGGCGGGAACGCAATTTTGTTTGGCTGTTTCAGTTTACCGATCTATTCACGACGTCACTGCACTTGCTCTGACTACATCGAAGATCTTCCTCCAGCCGCTCGTGTCGCATGGTTGTTGCTCCCGCGCCACTCGAGCTTGCAGACCTGCTAGATGATTAAGCTGTGGTGTCAAGTTGATTTTTCGGATCTACCTTGACGAATCATCAGCGAATAATTAGTAAGATCATAGTATGAGTTTTCGATGTCAGTTTGAAACACCTTATGCTTACGAATATATTGAATGTCTTCTTTCATTTGTGTTATCTTTCGTGCTCTATACTTTTTGCTCTTAAAGTGGGAATGTATTGTGACTGAAATCTTGTCCTTTTGCCTTGTTCGACCACAACAGAGGGTGGGTTGGTATGAAGCAAAGGGCGAAGAAGGGGCTAGGACTGATTCGGGCTTTAAAGGCGTATTATCGCCTCTCCCCGAGGAATTTCCCCGCGTTTTTCTTTGTCCCGGGGACTCACTCCCCGTATTCTCGCGAGTCCGCAAGGACGGGGAATGCTCCGATTATCATCACCATCATCAAAAAGGACTCCCTTTCAGATTCGGAGGGGAATCAGTTTTTACTGGTGTAGGTACAAAATAAAATTAATTAAAAACAATCAGAATAAACAAAACCAAAAATAAAGCGGATCCAGACGAATTTCGTCAACTGCGTCCTCGGGGTCCTCGGGGAACGGCGAAAATACGCCTTAAATCGCTGTTGATGTAATAAAAGTCGTAGACCAGCCCTGTAGGGGTTGCGCGGAATGGGGGTTGTTTTTCTAGTTGAGGTGTGCCAGACAGACACAGACGGCTTGATACCATTTAAAGCACACCTCGAACTATTTACTGTCTATGTTCATCATTCAAGATTTTTTGAATAATGTAAAACTAAACTCTGCTTTTTAACAACTACGGTTTTGGCATGATTAATCCTTTTACCCATTGACTTCTAGCAAGAATTTGCGAAATCCAGAAAACCGGTTTTACGCATCAAAGGCATCATACGCGAACACTCGTCGGAAGCATAATGCCCGTGGAAGATAGTGAATCTAAATTCTAAGCAGCCGCCGGGTCAAAAGTTTGGAGCCGGGTTCGTTGGGGGACTCTCCCTGGTGATGTAACCCGGCTCCTGCTGTGGACTTAGTCAAATTTTCACCAACGAACCCAACTCCGACTTTAGACTTAGAATGAATTTGTGAATCGTGGCAAGTGCAAAGATTAGTGAGGTGTCGTTGGCGCGTTCAGAATCGTAACATACGAAAATGGGTGACCGGGATTGAAAATTAATGAATGCATGGGGAGTAGGATGCGTTGGCACTATAGGCACGATGGATCCTTTAAGGTAGGCTACAATATACTAATAATAATATATTTTTGACCCGCAGAAAAAAAAAATCAAAGCGGAGTAGCACTTCACAAAACAAACACTTCACAGAACAAAACGAACAAGAAACTGAATCAAACGAGTAAGGCCACTGTGGGCGGGCAGATACTTATAAGTAGACTGGTGTAAGTAGACAATTTCTAGAATACTGAACTTCCTAACCATAATTCTGTTCCCAAGCCAAGATGGAGGCCTTCTGAACTGTTTGTAACTCGGGAGCGGAGAGGCTAAGGGTTGTTAACTTGTTATAGGAGAGCGACAATGAAAGTGATGGAGAGGAGGATACCATCAAATTCAACCCACTGCCCCTTCAGCAAAATTACAAGATCAAGTTGGAAAACGAGAGAGAAGCTGTCAAGGTCAAAGTGGAGCCAGAAGCGGAGGAACCTGTTTTCAAGTCGAAAGAAGAGATTTTCCAAGAATTGGTATGATTTTTATGTTTCCTCTTTAATTGAAGTATCGTCCAACGCCCTAACAAAGAGCACTGCCAAGTGAGGGACAAAAAACTTGGTCAAGTTTGAAAAAGTTGTGCGTAAAAGAAAGTTGACGACTTAAATCTGTATTCATTATAGTTTCGGATAGCCGGTAAAAAGCTGAATCCAAAGATGTAATCACCTTTCTGATAGCTCTCATCCCTTTCATTAAGGATTTTTTTTTTCGCTGAATTGCTGAAAAACAGTTTATTTTTTGGACAGAAAAACGGATAAGTCAGCTACATTTTATTGGAGCTATATTTCGGCCCTTCTTGGCAAGCGTCCTCCTCAGGCTCAAGCTGGAAAATGAATTTGTAGAAAAACACTTAAAGGACCCCTCTTGCTTATTCTGCCTTTTATAAAATACCTAGCTCCCTTGTGGAATTACAAGTTTAAGTTTCTAAAATCATCACCTCTCTCCGTTGTTTCCTTTTGTGCCTATGAATTTTTAGCGCTTTTCCCGCCATGCCGAGTTTTTCCCGTCACACAACACAAAGTTTGCTGGAATTTTCGATGTCCGCTGACTACTCTTTCACGCATAAGGATATGAGAATATTCTGTTTTCTACTTATTTCGTTTGCTCAGTTTCCCAACTTTCTAACCACGGCGCGTTCAGTTTTCAAACATTTTGCTCCCAGCCGCCGCGTCGGAGAGCAGGAAGGCTGGATAGTGTCGACAAACGCTAACAAGAAAATCGCTAATTTCAGGTGGAAAGTAATAGCATTTTTGAAAAACGTTTTTCTGATCCCTTTCATAGGGAAAAGATCATTTCTAGTAAGAGCTGTGCTTTAAAGATTCTTCCTTAAATATCGGATTTATTTTTCATAGACATTAAGAGTGTGCCTTCACTGCTGCTTTAACATGGAACAGATCGTATAGGCTTTAATTCCTGAATTTTTCGTTGCAGATGCTCAAGGTTAAACGCACTCTGACTGAGATTCTACTAGATGTCACCACCGTTGAAATGAGCTCAGTGGCGAAAGAAGAAATTCGCAGAGCGAAAAAGAAAGGTATTGCGGATAATCAGTTCGCGCGGCCTTCCCTTTCCCCAGTCTTAGCTACGTTGTCTGTGCTCTTACACCATATGGGCAGTGTTCGCCCACTGGACGTTTTATGTTTTATATTTCCGTCGTTTTATGATTTTAAAGAACTTTTAAGGTTTAGACAAATCTACGGTTCTCGAGTTTTTCAGTTCACTGGACGTCTGCCGGCGCAAATTGGTACTACCACTGCGTAAGAAAATTTAATTGATTGTTCTTTTAAGCTCCAAGGTCGAAAGAGTTAGTCAAGGGACAGGCTTTGCAGTCATTGACTGGAAAATTGGGTAAGTTTCGCCTCCTTACTAATTCGTAGTTACAGTACTTAACTTTCTAACCCCTCAGGGAAATCTAGGTACAATCTCAGATGAATGGTTCCGCATTAGAATTTATCTGATGATGATGAGGATTAAAGACGAACTATCGCAGCGTTATTGCTGAGCTTTGCGTCTCTCATCTCTAAGGGTAAACGACCGATTGACTCAGATTCTGGATCTGATCCAGTTGATCAGGCTAGTTTGTTATAATCCTGACAGTTAGCCTATTTTTTTGTCCCATCAAAAAGCAGTTAAGAGAATACGTTAGACCCCACTGTCTTCGAAAGATAAAAGTTATATTTTTGGTCGAAGTTTGACTTGGAAGTTACTTCGAATTCGAAGGTCTCCTTTGTCGCCGTAGCTGGTAGGCCTAAGCGTTAATTTTTAGCGAAAACGAAATTTTACCTTTTTGGCAGTAAATCGAATCTTATTTTTCAGCACTAATCCGTTTTGTCTAGTGGGTAAATTCCCAAATTTAATCTTTATCGTCCGCGATTATTATTTTTTTTTTTTTTATTCTTTATCGTCCGCGATTAGTTTTAATTCTTTTTATTCGAACTTAGGACGTCGAACTTGTTTAGGTACCAAGTTCGAAGTTTGTCTGTAAGGTGGACGAAACGGCTACCGGGCAAGGATCGTCGAAGTAGAAAAAACGTTAATTAAGCAAACGGTGAACTTCGACAGCGTTAAAAAACGGGAATTAAGCAACTGGCCAAGCAACGACTAACAAAACTTCGATCAAAACGCAACTAAAGCTTGTTTTGCCTTTGATGGATTAGTGGAGGATTATTTGAATCGACAGTTAGAAGATGTTCAGAATGTTTTCAATGTGAAAATGTCGCGAGTCAGACCGTTTTTGGTATAGGAATTGTCATGGCGTCGTCTGATTAGATTTTCGCTAGTTGAATTCTTGCAGATACCATGCCACCTGATGCCATGGTCTAAAGTCGCTTTTGCAATTACCGTGGTATCTGATACTTCATGAAAAGTTTTTTCTGCGGTTACTAAGTATCTGGCCAGTTACGATGGTATCTGAAAAAGTTATTTTACTTTCACCGTCACCGATACAAGTACTTAGGTTCTTGTCAATTGGTGGGAAAGAAGTTTGGCACTTGTGATGTGAGTGGATGTTATGATTTCTTTTGGGTGACATCTGAAAGCGCTAATTTGGCAATAGTCGTTTTTGCCATGGTATCTGCAAAAATACTGTAGACGCTATAATAAAGACTAGCGGATAGGGATCGACCGGGTAACGAGAATCTCTCTCTAGTAGCTTAATCTATCTAGGTCTTGCCCTGTATGACGACTCTGGATCGGACAGCGACAGTGACGACGCCCAGCCCAGTTCACGACAACAGAATGATAGTACTGACGAAGACGATGAAATTGTTAAGGTATTGAGTCCCCCCCCCCCCCCGCTCAAACCCTCCATTTCCATTCACTGCCAGGGGATACCATAATCTGGGAGCGTGTTACAACCGGATTTTCTGCCCCCTTTGTCGGTTAGCTCCCAGGGAAAGTATCAGTAGTGCGTTTGTACGTAATAATATATATTATCGCCCTTGCTGAGGGTGATAGCGGAAAAATTTGGCCCGCGGGTGGCATGCTAGGCTGATATCGCCCGAGCGCATTTCCGCTATCGCCCGAAGAAAAGCAAGGGCGATAATGATTATAACACTAGTACATTTATTGAATTTTCTGGTATTCCCCTGATGTTAAAAGAAAAAAATTCTAACCGTGCGTTATCACTTGATATCGCATGGCTGGCCGGGCGTTATCACTTGATAATAACGCCCGGTTGGAACTTTTTTTCTTTCAACATCAGGGCAATACCAGAAAATTTTGGCACTGGGTAGGATAGGACTGATATCATGGGACTGCACGGTGTACTGTTGTTATTTGTTGTTCGTTTAAGGAAATTGTGCGGAAGTCTAAAACTTCATTTGTGTGCAGATTTTGTCTTCACATAATAGTCTGTTGCGTTGTGCTTCGCAGCCGCTGCTGCACAACCTGTCAATTTGGCAGCATCTGCTGAAAAATGTGTAGGGGTTGTTTTTTGTGTTAGTGGATGAGTTTTGTTTTGTGTTTGTAGTTTAGGTTATGGCTTTTGCTGAAATAAAAGAGATAATAATAATAAAAATAATGAATGCACTACAATAATGATACAACTATATCGATACTGTAAAACTAGGCTCTGCTTTTAACAAATTATACACGGCTTTTTTTCAGGCTCAGGTTCATTTATTATTTTCAGTATTGGTACACACGTAATTTAACAGATACTCCCGGCAGAGGGCAAAGCACGAATGGCACGGGTTTCAAGCCGTTCCCAGGCCCGTTGACTTCTAGCCAAAACCCAACAAAGTTAGATAACCAGTTTTGCGCATCAATCTGATACTTCGTGTGATACGCGAACACTCTTCGGGGAGCATAATGCGCATGGAAGATAGTGAATCGTAGCAAGTGCAACTATTAGTGAGGTGTGGTTAGCGGGTTTAAAATGTAACATGAAATTTGGGCCTCCAGGTCTAAGAATTAATGAGTGCAATTACGGGAGTAGGTTGCATTGGCATTATAGGTACAATGGGTCCTTTAAGGCAGTGGAGGATCTTAACCTCCGAAGTTTGGTGCGATGATGATCCAGCATAACGTTAAAGAAACATAAATAAAAAAGGGAAGAAGAATTTAAAAAGAAACAAAAAGGATAGAAAAATGTCCTCAGTTAAACAATATGTGTCAGTGAGTTTGTCGCAGTGAACCCAACATACGTGGCCTGTTCCCTCTACGAGAGTCCCGCATCGATGACCGGAATTGGACATCCGGGTAGGATGGCGGCTTTATGGAGTTTTCCGTGGCGCTTGCTGTGTCGGCACTAGGAGCGATTTCTGCAGTGGCGTCACCTGAGTAAATCTTAGAGGAGGGGGGGGGGGGCGAATATAAATTTTGGACCCGATCCCAGGTTTATTACAGACAAAATTGCTAATAATTTTTTTCGGGTAAATTCGAAGTAGTTTTCGAATATTCCTTGGAAGACCCGTCGTACTTATAATGCCCACTGCCGTAACCGGTCCAACAGTTCTTATACCCGTCCTAGCGACAACTCACTGATTTTCACACTTGCCTTATTTCGGTATTTTCGATGCGTATCAGGCTCCCGACGATTATTTAGGAGAAGCTTCCAAAAAACAGTTTTACAAATTGCTTTTGCTAGAAGTCAACGGGGTTGAACAGAGACTTAAAACTGCCAAAGCTGTGAGTAATTTTTTAAAAGCATAGCCTAGTTTTAAAGTATTCGAATATTATAAAATACTGCAACATAAACAGTAAACAATGCGAATGTCAAAGTAATGTCATTGCTTTGCATTTTGCCTTTTGAAACCTATCTAGCGGCCAAAAAATGTCACCAAGGAGGAAGATTTTGAAATCGGGGGGGGGGGGCTTGCCCCCTCCACATATGGCGCCCCTGAATTTGTGGAGTTTCTGGATGTGCTTGTCGACTCTACTCTACCTCTAACCATGATAGGCGATAATAGGCCGTCAGAAATGCCGGAAACAGCTTGCCTGGGTATATCATAACGCGACGAAAAAATTAATTGTATGAAACATAAAATGCGCCCTAATTATAATATTTTTGTATTTAAAGCCCCAGGGTCAAATAAAAAAAAGGACCAATCCATACAAAACAAAGAAAACCTATTAATATAACGATACATATATATCCACTACCTTAACATTCATACTTTCTCTAAGCTTCAGGGATCTTTCAAATATTACCTGTTATGAGGCGTAACAGCAGGTCCGTAACCAGGAGTTGAGGGGGGCGGGTGCAAAGTATAAAAAAAGATATAGATCAGTTAAAGCCTATAAAAAAACAGTTATTTTTGTATGTTTCGGGGAGAGGGGTCGAACCCCCCTGGATACGGCCCTGGTTAACAGGCCTGTGTGAGTCATGTATTTCCATGTGGTTATTTGATGGCTCAAAATTAATACGTCAGCTCTGATTTTGATATTTCGGACCTTCTTGTTAAGGGCCTTCTTCTTGTCGGAGCCGGGTTCATTGAGGGGAATCAAAACAGGGATCCTGCCTTAGAACAGGGATCCTGACTTAAGGAAGAAAACCGAAATAACAGGGATTCTGACTTTCTCGTTTTTTGGCGGCCTGAAGAAGTCCCTTGCCAAGAAGGGCCGAAATATTGCCAGCTTTTTTTTATCCGTTCTGTGCTATTAAAACTATCCGCAGTCAGTTTGGGCTGAAGGAATATTTGTGTGATGATGTAATAACGTTCATTCCCGTGGGCTTACTTTTGCTTTGAATTCCAGCAACGTATCCACCGATACCGATCCAGTTTTGCACTCAAAGAGGTTGAGATCGAGCGGCACAACCGAGAATTGGAGCGGCGCACCGCACGACTTGAGCGGCGTTTCCTAGGAGAAGATAGCGGCGGCTCGGAGAGCGAAGAGGAGCAGATTGAAACAGAAAGGCAGGTGCACTCAACAGACCATGGTAAGGCGACCTTGCCGAGTCTTACCCCGCCAACTTACCGCTCATCCTTTTAAATGTTTCTGTCTAGTTTCGTTTTCGAGGGGCGTAAGCCGCGTTCGATTCACCACACTGTCAGAAGTTTCATAACAGATAACACAAGGATGGGCGGTTTTAAGAGATAACACCAAGGATGTTAACTGTTATGTTTTTCAAACGTTACGTATTAAGACGTTATTCATGTAATAAGAGCCAAATAAACATCTGCCGACTTTGTTTTTTCATCATGATATCGGAAAAGTAAACAGATGCTTTTTCGGCGTTTTTCTTCTTTTCCTGGCAATGCTTGTTATGCATAACGTTTACAAAATAGAACAGAAAACATTCCAAGTGTTATCTGTTGAAAACCGCGCATCCTTGTGTTATCTGACATGAAACTGATAGTCCATTGTTGTCGACGACAAGCCCCAGATGCCGTTTTGTTAAAATAAGACATAAAGCTGTTGCAGTTTTATTTAAAAACTGTAGTCATAGTCGTCGATTACCCGACGAAACCGTCGTATAATATCCCAAATTCCCGGCCATATTTTTTTTTTCGTTTTGGGAATTCTGTCACAATATAACGAACGGAATGAAAGTCGTTTGTCTATTGTCGTTTTATTCGCCCTATGAAAAGAAAATCTTTGTCGAAAATGACGTCACCATTCGGAAAGATAACGACCATACACAATTTTAAGGTAATTTAGATGGGTAAATTTAAGGGACTTTAAATACCAGTATGGTCGCTATTCTGCAACTGTTTTTCAGTGGCGTTAAGTTACTGTTTATCTATTATTTCTCATCTCACCTGAAACAACACTAGGAAGTAAGGAAGGAAATTTATGACCTGTGTAAGTTCCGAAGTACAACGATGGAGTACAATAAAAAGAAAGAAAAATGAAAAGAAAAAGTAAAGTAAGGTTTATTAGACAAGAAGTTCCTAGCTAGCTAATTTGATTGTCTTTAGAAAGAAAATATCGTTTTAAACAACTTAAGAACTTAAAACTTGTAGACCAACATTACAAATATCAAAGATGAGACGGGTTTTCCTTTTGCTCCGGGGTTTTCTAGTTAAAGTGGGGATATTGTGGGCCTTTGGCCGACTTACGATAACATCCGTATTCCCTTGGTACTATGGCACTTGATAAATGGATGTGTTTCCAATGTCGTTTATTTGTATAACTGACGTACGTCATCGAAAACCCTCAGTTTGAGTGATTTTTGTCATGTACGAACATTTACATTGGCTTCGTAGTAAGCAGCGGGAAAAACTCTTGTTTGGACTTGAGTAGATTATCCGAGCCTTTGTCGGCTTGTTTGGGCTTTTCAGGACTATTCTATTTCTTTATCATTTTGACATGTTTTGGTTTCCCCGAATTCGTCCTGTTTGTATGATTCATCAATAGGAATCGCGTAATGTGACCTACAAATCTGCTCGGTCTGAGAAGGGATAACGGAAATCCGGATAACGGGGATAACGTAAATCCGGATAACATAAATCCGGGCGTCGAACTGCCTTATCACCTTTTGCGAACTTCGACCTTAGGCGTATTCTCGCCGTTCCCCGAGGACGAGGACTTTTTTTTTGCCGCGTAGTATCTTTCCGTTCTTTCTGTCCGATATGATTTGGCCAGGTACGCTTCCGCTTTCCCTCGGTGACGCAAACGGTCCTAACATCTAATATTTAAAAAAAAAAATTCAATGACCGACCTATATATTTAGCGTAACCTACACTTTCCTCTATCTCTACGTTTAAATTTTTAATATTCTTTCTTATTTCCTCCTTTACACTTATTTCTCATTTTACCATTTTCATCACATCTTTAGAACTTAAAAATGTTCTTTAAAAAACATTGCCTTGCGTGCCGTCTGTGTATTACATATCTGCGTATCTGTTTTCTAAAGAAACGTAAGAAAATAAAAGCAAAATTTGCTAATTCTGCTTTCTTTGAAAAAAAAAGTAAGGTATGTTTTTTGCTAAATTACCAAAGAGGGTTAACTGCCTAGGCGCCCTTGATGTCCGGGCCTGAATATGACCTCGTAAATTTGTCTGTTCTATTGACTTGTCAAGGTTCAGTTCAGTTCATTTATTAACACAACACAGCATGGTGAAAACAATATAGCAACAACACAAAGATAAAACGTTTTAAAGCGGGTCGCAGCGGAGGTATGACTCATCAGGAAAAGATTACGTAGTGTGATGTCCTTCTGCTAGATGAAACATGGATTGAGGATCCTTTTGGTACACGAATGATTTCAAGGCGTATATTGAGGGGAGAGACACCAAATTCCGGCAAGCGAAAAGTCTCTTAATCACAGGGGCGTCATTTCGCTCAAACCTGGGGGGGGGGGGTGTTCGTTCCAGGTCATTAAAAAGTTCAAAGTTTGGTGAGATACCTTCTTAAAGTTTAACCGAAAAGGACTGGGATAGGACAATCTAGTTACCCATCACTTATTCACTTAAATTGCCTTGAAGACCCGCTGAAATTGCGTTACTTGGTTGTTCCGCTATTCAGGAATAATCGATTTTCAAATAGTGGAATTTCCGTGTGATTTGTGGTACCTCTAATTTGTTGTATGCCTTACAAGAAAGATTTATGACTTTTTTTTTTGTTCAGGCACTAAGCAGTCTTCACCAATATCGCCACTGCCCACTGAAAAGCCTTGTTTGTGTTTAGATAAAAATTTCCCGCGTCATAGTAGAATTTTCGCTGTGGGGACGGCCGCAGATATTCTGAACGCCATAACTAGAGCAGATAGTGGAAAACAAAAAAATCCATTTGCAGAATCCAAATAATTCAGTGTATTCAACTAAATGACAAAAAAATAAGTTGGCTTTTCAGTTTTCAGAATCACTACTGCCTGTCATATTTTGTCAAAATCACTTTGTTTCTCGCAGATTTTATATTTTTCATGGGTAGCTGCCTCCCCCCCCCCCGTCAGATTACACTGTCAAGATCTGATAAAATGGCATACTTTTGTCAAATGTTATGTTGGGTGCTGAGTATATTTCTGTCGTAACCCCGTTTAGTGTTGTCTCTTGTGATTAGAACAAAAAGATGCGCAACCATGTGATAAATCTTATCAGTTGTTTGACTGTGTAGAGTATCGACATAGAGTCAGAAGATCTGCTGCTTCTGCCACGAACTGGTTCTCACATCTCACGTTTTATTTCAGGGTCTCGCGGAACCGCGCGGCGTTCCGGATCCGCGGATGAGCATAAAGAATCGCGGAAATCTGAAGGCGGAAAGAATGAACGTTCGAAAGGAAGTAGATGGGACAAAAACCCAGAAGCGAAAACCTCTGAGACTGCTGAACGCCGATCAGGGAAATCCCCCGACCGAAAAGAGCGGAAGCGCGAAGCGACCCCGAAAGTCGAAAAAACGCGCCTTGACGACGTTAAGGAACGAAAGCGCGACGATCGTAAACGCGACAGGTCGTCGGAAAGAAGTGAACGAAAGCATAAATCAGAGCGCTCTGAACGCAAGCGCGATTCTTCCTCCGAGCGAAGCGAGCGCAAGCGAAAACGCTCTAAATCGCGTGAAAGAAAAACATCTGACTCCGAAGAAAGTGTTCGCTTGGGCCGAAAAGAGAAGCATGCAGAAAAAGAACGTTCTCCAGCTAGGAGTAAACACGGACGCTCTCGGTCGCGCGACCGGCGCTCAGATGCAAGTGCGCACAAAGATCGGCGCTCGGATGAAACCGCGCGCAAAGACCGGCGCGTAAGTGATAGCCAGCGCCCAGCTCGGCGTGAGAGCGATCGAGAGAAGCGAATCAGTGAAAGTGACCGAAAACAGGAAGAGCGCGCTCGTGAGCGCAGAATCAGTGCACGCTCAGAGCGCCAATCCAAAGAGCGGAAAATAGAGCGCCAAACTAGTGGAAATTCCACAAAACGCTCGAGGAGTCGGGAGCGCTATAATGGTTCCAAGCGCAAATCTTCACTTTCGGAGGAAATAATTGTAAAAGAAGAGCGGAGTTCGAAACACACGCCGAAAACCTCAGACAGGGAAAGACGCGTGAGTGCGACGTCGTCAACGAGCCGTCGGAGCGCAAGAGATGAAAAGAAGGAAAAAGAGAAAAGAAAGGCTAAAGAAAAGGTAGGAAAGCAAGAGCAGCCAAAAATGTTAAAAGCAACATAAAGAAAAAACCATTTAAATCACGCCAAAAGTCATCCGGAATTTTGTTTGTATAACAGCCGCGCACTGCGTTTACCGTCCTACTGCAGGGTCTGCAGGATGCAAATCCCCCTGCTTAGATTTGGTATTTACACAGCTCCCACCAAACGTATTTGCTAGCTTGATCTGACTTTTCTTCGAACTGATTTTACTCCTAGCCAGCTATAGTTAATTTTCGCCCAAAAGTCTTGGGACAAATTAATCCTTTCTGCTGCACAGTTTTTGTGAGATTTTTTTTTTTTTAGCGTCTCAGTTCCTTCGGCTCAAGTTTCGTACACTGGTCGCTTTTCCGTTGCTCAGTCGATCCGGGGGTGATGAGTTCGCGTTCGTCCAGGGGGGCTAATGGGATAAAGCTTGCCAGACGGATGCCAGCTTGCCGAAAGTCGAGAAGTCGAAGACGATTTCGTATTAACAGTATTATGCAAGTTTTACTACTCGCTCTGTTCGTCAATGCTTAAACAGAGCTACAACCCTTTCATGGTCAATCAGAACAGGGATCCTATCTTGAGGAAGAAGAAGAAAACCAAAAGAACAAAGATCCTGCCCATTTTCGTTTTTTCGTGACCCTGATTTCAGGTTCATTTGGAAATCATCATTTTCCGGATGCGACCGTCCATGTTTAGTGAAAGGGAAAACAAAATTCAGAATGTCATAGGCCCTGAAACTGCCATTTTGAGGATCCGACCCGTGAGAGACTTGATGAAGAGCGACCCTGCAAAATTCTGAAACACGTACTTTTTCGTATGGCAACAGGGTGAAACTTCCGAGGTCTATTGGAATACACCGAGAGTCGGTTGTCTGAAGTCGGTTAGAGTTTCGAAATAGGGGTAAAAATACACGCTGAATCCATGTCTGAAGTTGGCTTTCGCTTCGCACAAGTAGTTCATCCGGAATCGGGCAAAATACGTTACTTTGTTGTCTGACTTTTCACCTAGGGGGAGTGTGTGAAAGTATTCTAGCATCGAACGTCAGAAACCTTCCGTTTTTTATCTCTTTTTTTGCAACAGCCTACGTGGCCGTCTGAGCATTCAAGAGCCAGATGTGCAACACTCGTGGATATAAATGAAGCAAAAAAGATGTATGGCAAACCAATGAAGGATTGTCGATAATGAGGCATGTGGTCGCGGTTACCTAGTTCAGTCTCTTCGCCGTATCTTAAACACGTGCTTAGTTGGCTCACGTGTCTAAACAGCTGTGTAATGGCAAGGATCTAACTTCAAAGGGCTTCCGAGTCAACCATTTTCGAACAAGTCCAAAGTTTTTGGTGGGATCACAGAAAGGGGAATTTTTTTGCGCTTGTTGACCCAGACAATCGGGTCCGGTAGATTTCCTGTCGTCGTTAACTCCTGTAATCACGTTATTTTATTCTTATCGACACAACCATTTGTTGATTATCTTTACTTTCCGATTTAGCCCGGATTATCATTAAGAGCCAAGAACTCACGAGTATCGTGATTTATGTAGCTATTCCCCGACGAACGGGAAAAGGAGCCCTGATGATGACGATAATTGTAGCATTCCGTACTCGTTGGGACTCGCGGGAATGCGGGACCAACAAAAATGTGGGTGGGAGTGAAAGAATGTCTCAAGTTTCCTCTTCAAAAAGTAGTGGTTTGCGGATATTTAAAAGAAAATCATTTATCATTTGTTCGCAGTTCCACTTCAGTGGGAACAAAGAAACCCTAACACATTTCTTTCCTGGCCCGATTTTGTTTCTGACCGGAAAATGATCCTTCAGTTAAAAAACGACCCTGTGGGGGCCCTGTGATTTAGAATTGGGGGTCAGGAAATCAGTTGTAATGAACTTGTCATTATTCTTCCTTTGGAGTAGAGGGGCAGGAGCCCTGTTCCAATGCACCTGTTCCTTTAGAATCGAGGGGCAGGGTCCCCCGCTCTAACGGAGTTATATTTCGCCTATTTCGGCTGGAGCCGGGAAAGGGTGTACAGCAGGTGCCGAGGAGTGGGTAACCCCTCGATCCTTTCCAGATTTCTGAATTTACGACGATCGGAGCCTCGTTTTAGCACCGTTAAGTTCATTGACGAACAAGAATCCGTCCGGCTTTATACTCATGAAAGATATTAAATATAGTACTAAGCTCAACTTTTCAGGCCAAGTCGGCAAGGCGAAGACGGAGCAGCTCCAGTTCCTCATCGAGCAGCAGTGACAGCAGCAGCGGTTCGTCGTCGAGCAGTTCATCAAGTGAATCATCGGATTCCGAATCGAGCTCGAGCAGTTCAAGCGAGTCCACACGAAAAAAGCGTCGTAAGTGAGACCTTACAGCGAAATGGTAGGTTATATTTTCTTGACCCCGACTTTGATTGTGCTTGATCAGGTATAATGAAAAGCAGCCTGTGGGATTTGTGAAACGGTATCAACCCACCCATGGCGGGATCTAGGAAAGAGGCTATAAGATAAGATAAGATATGATTTATTTACACTAAAAGCCGAAGTCCATGGCAAATACATGAAAAATAATCACAAACAAACAAAATATAGTAACTTCTATAAACACCTATCCCTATGGGCTAGGTGTTACTTATAAAACAACTATTCCCCATGACCCTGCACATCCATTCTTCATCTATCCCTGTTTCATTTACTCCAAAAATTTATAACCTAAGTTCACTCAAATTTTCGCATTCACACAACAAATGTTCCAAATTCTCGGATAGACCCCGCTGCAGAAAAAAAACGTGAGTTTTCCGAACACAAATCTGGAAACGGCTCTGACACACTTCGACCCCGATGCTTTTGGTTTCTGCGCGGTAGCAAAGTATCTAGTTCAGCTCTGCCGGAAAAGAGTGATCGGATTTCGAGCCGATGATGTTTCCGGGTTCTGGTAGGGTAGCAGGGACTTCAGAAGAGGACTCATGGCATTGTAGCGAGTCGGTGCGCGAATTTTTAAATGCTGCCCTCCATGGGTGGTCTAGTTCTGTTATGCCGGAAAAGATTGACCAGACTTCTGGTTCCCCTAAGATCCACCCGCTTCTAGGATCACCAAGGGTCCATGATCCGTTGTACATGGTTATTTACAAGGAACTTCCGTCTACCCATCCTTTATTTAAGACACTTAGCAGTAAGCATTGCTTGTCGCCTTTTCTTCATCCCTTTTCTATGTGTCTGGAATTGAGCGCGCTGAGCGTCATCTAGTTTGTGTAATGGCTGCGCCTCATCTAGCGAGAAGCCCGGAACCTCACAAGGGGGAGAAAATCGCCGGTATATCATGCTTGGGGAAGGTCCGTAGAAATATAAGTACAAACAGTTATCACTTGAGATATAAGGCGTATTCTCGCCGTTCCCCGAGGACTCCTCGGGGAATCGGAAGGAACGGCGAGAAAAGAGGGAGTCACTCCACGGCTTTCAAAACGGATTTTGTCCGAAAAAATAAGAAAAAAGTCTGGATTCCACTTTATTTTTTGTTTTGTTTATTCTGATTGTTTTTAATTAATTTTACATTGCACCAACACCAGCAAAAATTGATTCCCCTCCGAATCTGAAAGGGAGTCCTTTTTGATGATAGTGATGCTAATCGGAGCATTCCCGTCCGTAGGGACTCGCGAGAATACGGGGAGTGAGTCCCCAGGACAAACAAAAACGCGGGGAATCCTCAAGTGGAGTCCTCGGGGAACGGCGAGAATACGCCTATAGTGTCGACTAAACTTCAAGGGAATATTAGACTGCGTTCCACTTTTGGTAGGCGTTACTGAGACGTAGGGGTATGGACTCGCTATGCTCGACTGATCTTTTTAATCATATAATACAACATTATTTTGTATACGGTGAGGGATGTTTATTTTAACAGTTAAGTAAATTTGAACAGTTCATTTTTGGGCTAAATACTAGAATGAAGGTCCAAAATACTTATTCACGTCTTCTCGGGGGCGCTAATTAGCTACTTTGGCTAATTCGTAGTTGACTTTTGTCTCAGCAAGTGCATGAAAACAGCCCTGTTCAGAGTGAGCAAACGTTCAAATAAATATACCTCTACTGTAAATAAGTTCCTCTTATCTTTGAAGTTTAGCCAACAGTCCGACGAAATTTAGTCGACACCAAAATATAGGCATGATATATAAATATATATATATATATTTATATGTATATAGGTATTATTTGGATGACCTGTCTTGGTGACGCCGCAGATGTGTCTCGCGGTGTTGCCACCAGTCGCAGAATTGTGCAGATTGTCACACACATTTTCGTCTCCTTGATAAAGCGAGCCTCTGCTACCGGTCCCTTACCAGTAAAGAAAAAAATTAAGCAGCAAGTTCAGGCGTAGGATTATGAAGATGATAAAGCAAGATTTCTCGTTAATAGTTGGTGAAAAGGACCAAGTGCGTAGATGCAAGAATGTCATTGTTTTTCCGTTCAAAAGTCAGTTTCCATTAGAAAAAGTGGCAACACTAGTCTCTCGCGGCGAATGAGGCTCGGCGGATCATTATGGCGGCTTTTTGGGCCATAACTGCACTGATCTTATACCCACCATAGACCATGTTGGGTTAATGTAAACGTGTAAGGTTCCGCTTGTAGTAATCGTTAAGAACCGGTACAGGGCCTCGATCTGCTCGGCCACTTGATTTGAATTATTTGCGTATATAAAACGTATTTAACTTTAACTTAAACCTCACTACAGTGCCGATTTATTTATTTGTTTATTCACAGAAAAAAAGGTTAAGCCGAAGCTTTCTTTATAGCCCCAAAAAGCCACCATAGCGGGCAAGATCCAGCCGAAATTTCCCTATAAATGCCACCATAGACCTCAAAAAGAGAAACTACTTTAAACCTTCTATTCAGGTTCTTCCCTGCAACCTAGGTTGTTGGCTAGCGTTCCCAATTGACGGCGCAACGCCGCCCAGAAGCCGACGACGTGGATATTTGTTTGCGATCCGTTTTGCTTTCTTATCACATTCTGTTGTGTCATTCAATGATGTTTTCTCCACTTTCAAATAAATATTTCGTGACTGAAGCCGTTCATCCCTTGAACACATCACTTAGGCTTGATCGAAGTTGGAAGGTCGATTTTCTGTGTTTTCGAATTTCATATCATGCCAAATGACAGAACAAACTCGAACACATCCGTGTACCAATTTTCAAGCCCCTATCCCGTCGCTGAGACAATCCCCTCAAAAATCGATTTCGCCCGAGTGAAAACCTGCCGAATTAAGGAAAGAGACTTACTTTTTCTGATTCTTACTTTACTTGTCTTATTCCAGTCTAGCCCAGACCCGTTCGACATGTTTATCTCGGAAAAACACTTTCTAAATTGTATCAAGAGATTTTGTTCTTCGGAATTTCCCGTTTACATCAGATTCCAGTCGTAGCACTCGCCCGGTACAAAATATAAAAGCGAAGCAGATAGAGTAGTTGCGTTTTTGCAGATACCATGGTATCTGATACCACGGTAACTGGATCTGCATTTTGTCATTGTTGCAGTTACCGTGGTACCTGATACTTGTTGCTTTGCAAAAACGACAATTGTCGAATTTGCGCTTTCGAAGTCATCCCATAAGAAAAACTGATAGCCATATCCAGTCACATTACCAAGTGCCAAACTTCTTTCCCACCAATTTGACCAAATCCTAGGCTCTATTGTTGGTGATGATGAAAGTGAGATGACTTTTTCAGCTACCACGATAAGTTACCACAGTCACGGTAGCTGAATGTCAGATACCACGGCAACTGGCCAGATACCACGATAACCGCAAAAAAAGCCTTTTGTTTTGATCGTGGTATCTGATCCCACGGTTTAAAGACGTTCTTGCAGTTATCGTGGTATCTGATACCACGGTCAAAAGGCGTTTTTGCAGTTATCGTGGTATCTGGCCAGTTATCGTAGTATTTGATATTCAGATACCACGGTCCGACCGTGGTAACTGATCGTGGTATCTGAAAAGTTTAGCATTTAGTGATGTAACTGGAACTGGATATCAGTTTTTCTTTTGGAATGACTTCGAAAAGTGCAATTTCGGCAATGGTCGTTTTTGAAGTGCTACCGTATATCAGATACCACGGTAACTGAAAAAACGACTAATTGCAGATCCAGTTACCGTGGTAACAGATACCATGGTATCTGCAAAAACGCAACTATTGTTGCATAAATATCTCGGAAAGATGGAATGTTGTATAAGGAACTTATTACCGTGACAAATGAACTGGAAGTAAATTTTTGAACTGAAATTAGAAGTTTAGGACTTCATTACCAGAGCCTCGTAAAAACCAATGCCCACATGGCGTGGCCAGTGTTGCCAAGTGTGACACGTTTGATGCTTTTTAACACCTTTTGCCTCTGGGTGACATCACGACAGTTTTCGCTGAATATGACACCTTTTTCATACAAATGACACTTTATAGGCCAAAAAAACACCTTTCCATTTACTTTACTTAAGTTAGGGATTACCACCCCAAAAACGTGTAGGCTATTTTACCTTGATTTATTACACAAAAGTAATCTGAAGCCTTATAGAAAGCTCATATCCGATTAAATTTTGTTACAAAACTGTGATCCAGTTAAAAAATGTTTTGAAAATGTTTTTTGCAAATTCAGAATAATTACGAATTAATAGCATTTTGCGCGTTGCGCAGCGGAATGTGCAAAAAAAGTTCGAGGTGTCAAAAAGCATATTTTTTATTTCTGTCAGGAATTTTGACACTTACGAGTCGAGCTCTTGCCAACTTTGGGCGGAGCATCATAGAGAAAACCAAATCTAAAGTTCAGTTTAAAAATTTATTTCTGGCTTATTTGTCACCGTCTAAGTCCCTTGTATAACACCACTCCATCTTCACGTAATATTTGTTTAATCCCGCGATATGGGGATGTGAACTGGTTAGATGAATTTACCTTCGGCGGGATCACTGTTCCTGTAGACCGCTTCTACCTGACTATTGTAGTGGTTTGCGAACTTTCACAGGCCACTCTTTAGCTCAGTGGTAGAGCAGTGGCAATGTAAGCCGAAGGTCGTGGGTTCAAACCCCGGATGAGGAGCACTTTTGTCTTTAAAGGAACAGTAAACTTGACTAGGCAACTTTCGGCCATCGCATCGGCCTGGGGGGCTTAGATAAATGTACAGGGACTTATTGTCGACAGGACCCCCCATCTTTGTTATATCGAACCCTCCTTATTGTTCCCAGAGCTAGCTGGCAGGGCCTTGCCCCTTATGCACTGTAGTTACGCACTCATTCACTGTAAAAGTTCGCGATTGTCTGTGTTATCAACATACAGGGTTGCCACTTAACTAAAATAAATTCACTATGCAAAAGGAAAAAAGTAATACCAAACAAGAAAAGTACTCAGAACGTGTTGCTGGGCCATAGTCACCTTGGAAATAAAACGTGACAACTACTTTTTTCTTAAAATCTGCTGCCAAAGTAAAAAGAAAGCTCCATTGTGAGCACAATTGTACTATCGGTGGCAACCCTGTTGACATACATTGTATTACTTTGTTTCGTGAGGCAAAGATCGTGGGTACGAGTCCTACTACTCAAACCTTTTGCTTTTTTTTTTTTTCGTTCTACTAACTCAAAAGGAAACTGCCGGAAACAAAAGGAAACTGCCGGAAACTGCAATGGTCGTAAACAAGAATTTTTCTAACTCTCAATATCGACTCAACAAACCTTTTGCTTTTTTTTTATGGCACTTGCCTTCCGGCCAAGTGCCATATACCGATCACTTTTCCGTCGGTCGGTCGGTCGGTCGGTCGGTCGGTCGGTCTGTCGGTCGGTCAGTCCGGTGATCGCGAGTTAGGGTACTTCCAGATGTGCTAGGACGATGAAACTTGGCAGGCATATCAGGGACCCGACCAAACTAATTTAGAAATAGTCACTTCCCCGATCCGACCATCATGGGGGGAGGGAGGGGAGCCGGAATCCGGAATTTAGGGGCATGCATAACTTTCAAACGGGTGATCGGATCTTAATGAAACTTGATATTTGGGAAGACGTCATTTCTCAGATGTCCCAATTCAGGTCCGGATCGAATCCGATTAATGTGGGGCGGGAGTCGGAGGGGGGAACCGGAAATCATGTGACACTCTTAGACTGGAGCGATCGGGATGAAACTTGGTGGGAGGAACAAGCACATACCCTAGGTACGTCATTGACAGACCCGGACCGGATTCGTGCACTGTGGGGGGAGTTGGAGGGGGGTTCCGGAATTCCGGTGATACGGAGTTAAGTTACTTCCAGGTGTGCTAGGACAATGAAATTTGGCAGGCAAATCAGGGACTCGACCAGATTAACCTGGAAATAGTCAACTTCCCGATCCGACCATCGTGGGGGGAGTGACGGGAGGGGGAATCCGGAATCTTGAGGTATGTATAACTTCCGAACGGGTGATCGGATCATAATGAAACTTGATAGGTAGAAAGATCACATGTCTCGGATGCCCAGTTTCAAGTCCGGACCAGATCCGATGAAGGTGGGGGGGGGTCGGAGGTGGGAACCGGAAAACTTGTGACACGCTTGGAGTGAAGCGATCGGAATGAAACTTGGTGGAAAGAACAAGCACAAGCCCTATGTACGTAAGTGACAGAACCGGACAAGATTCGGGCACTGTGGGAGAGTTAGAGTGAGGGGGTCCGGAATTCCGATGATCGCAAGTTAAGGTACTTCCAGACGTGCTATGACGATAAAACTTGGCTTGAAAATTAGAGACTTGACATGATTGGCTTAGAAATAGTCAGTTTCCTGATCCGACCATCCCTTAAAGTACTAATGCTAACCGCAAAGTACAAAAAAATATTTTAAAGCAAAATATACAATTTCGTGATCCCTATGAGCCCATGATCATTTTTGCCTCAAGGGTTTTGCTTACAACTGAATTCCTTAATAATTCCTTATAAAGTACTTATCGCAACCACAACGTACAAACAATACTTTTTAGCAAAATACACATTTTCGTGATCCCTATGATCCCTCACAAGTGATTTCCTTAAAGTACAAACAATACTTTTGAGCAAAATATACATTTTCGTGCTCCCGATGAGTTCGTCATGTTTTTTACTTCAACAGTTTTGATTACAAATGATCAAAACAAACACACAAATTGACGAATTCCTACTTTCATCCTCTGACCCAGCCTTGCAAGTGCCATATGAGCTTTCAGCTCTTGTTTTTTCGTTCTACTAACTCAAAAGGAAACTGCCGGACTCAAAAGGAAACTGCCGGAAACTGCAATGGTCGTAAACAAGAATTTTTCTAACTCTCAATATCGACTCAGGGTACATTCTTGATATGTCAGCTAGCTCCCTGAGCCAAGTTTGAGTCAAGTTTACTGTTCCTTTAAGCTCAGTGGTTAAACAAGAGCTGTAAGCTCATATGGCACTTGCAAGGGTTGAGATGTATTATTTGATCAAAAGTAATTTTCGACTGTGCGGTTCAGATGCGCACTTTAAGGGAGCTAGAGAAAAAGTATTTTATCGTTGAACTTGGCTGTAATGATGCGCACTTTAAAGGCAATTTATCTGTAAGGAAGACCCTTGAGGCAAAAACGATAGCAGGCTCTTAGGGATCATTGATATATACGTATGATCAAAAGTATTTTTTTTTTCCACTAATGCGGGTAAAATGCGCACTTTAAGGGTGCAAGAATTTTTTTTTTTTTGCATAACCCTTGTGGGACAACTGTTCATGGGTTGAGATGTATTGTTTGATAAAAGTACTTTTCGACCTTGCGGTTAAGATGCACACTTTAAGGGAGCTAGAACTTCATTTGTAAGCAAAACCCTTGAAGCAAAAATGATCATGAGCTCATGGGGACGATGGAAATGCATATTTTGCTTAAAAGTATTTTTCTTAATTTGCGGTCATGATTGGTACTTTAAGGAATGGTCGGATTTGAAAAGTGGCGATTTCTAAGCCAATCTTGTCGAATTTCTAATACTCCAGCCAAATTTCATCGTCCTAGCACATCTGGAAGTACCTTAACTCGCGATCACCGGAATTCCGGACCCGCCCCTCAAACTCCCCCCACAGTCGCCGGAGCCAATCCGGTTCAGTTTTGGACTTGTTTGTTATTCCCACAAAGTTCCATCCCGATCTCTCCAGTCCAATCCGGTCACGTATCCCCCCCCCCAATTGTTGTCGGATCCGGTCCGGACATGAAAAAGATCCCCACATGCACGCCCTCTGTTCAGTTATTAAATTTCACTCGAATCCGATCACCCGTTCCAAAGTTACGCATGGCTAAATATTCCGGATTCCCCCTCCCTCCGATCCCCCCAAGACTATCGGATCGAGTGAATTTTTATTTACAAGTCAGTTTGATCGACCAACGCCTCCCAAGTTTCGTCGTGAAAATCCCAAAAACCGTCATCACCAGAATTCCGGGAAACTCCCCTTCACTCCCCCCCCCCCAAGTGTCCAGGTCCAGTCCAAACATGTAAACGATTTATCTGGAGCAGATTCTTGTTCTTCCCAGCCAGTTTTACTCCGATCCCTCCATTATAACCGTTTCTCGAGATTTCCGGTCTTCCCCCACCCCAACTCCCCCATAGCTGTCGAATCCGGTTCGGACTTCAAATGGAACATCAGAGATATGTCATTCATTCAGGTATTAAGTTTCGTCCCAATCCGATCACCCGTTCGAAAGTTACACAACACTCAATTTTCCATATTCCCCCGCACTGCACCACATATACAAACCCCTTTGACCCTCGAATGCACTAGCTCTTTCCGATGTTAACAGAGTGATCCGATGCAAAGAGTGACGTCACGCCGCCCGCAGACCTACTAGTGTGAAGAAAGGGGTAGGGGTTTTACAAAAACTACTAAATTCTCAGGATTCCCCCGCCCTCTACTCCCTCCACGGTGGTCGGATCGGGGAAGTGACTATTTGCAAGTTAGTTTGGTCGGGTCCCTGATATGCCTGCCAAGTTTCATCGTCCTAGCACATCTGCAAGTACCCTAACTCGCGATCACCGGACCGACAGACCGACCGACGGAAAAGTGATCGGTATATGGCACTTGAGCGAAGCTGCAAGTGCCATAAAAAGTGATCGTTTCAGTGATGCCAAACCACAGGCTGCCAATGGAGCGCCGATTTTGCTGTGGTAGGCTTGGTACACGTTTGGTTATTTGTTTGCCGAATATTGCCCTATTATTCCAATTCAACGCTCCAAGTGGACTAGTTCCTGTTAGTCCCCCATTGTCTCATATCAAGAACAAACAATCTGGTAGTACCACCGTCTCCCTATCTCTGTGATACGACCATGCAGAGTCAAATATATTCTGATACCCTACCCGATGCAAACGAGCGGAGGAGGAGCTACGCAGAACATCATAATTGTTATCTCTACAAAAAGCTGTATCGCGGTACAACTCCGGAAAGTTCGGCAATCCAATGCTGTGAAAGGTCGTTTTGCAATAAAGTATCAGCAGTAAGATCCGAACGCCGTCTGAGTCGTCCTTTACAGCTGATTGGTTGTCTGCCATACTGACGTCACGATTGACGCGCTGTAGAGCGGGCTCTCCACGCCTGCAATGCATCTTACGGTTTTTGGGATCCCAAAACGTTAGTGACGGATACCTATGACATCGCAAAAGTTGTCCGTCCGTCCGTCTGTAAGAACGATAACTCTCGAAGGGAATGAGATATTTTGATAAAATTTGGTGTGAGGATTCTTTGGATCAAGGGTAAGGTCGAGTTCGTAGATGGGCTCTGTAGCTCTAGATTTAGGGGAGGGGGAGGGGGTTTAAATTAAGGGGCAAACAAAATGTTTTGAAACAGCTAATGTGATAGTCGATTATGGGGTAAGAAGACATGCTGAACACTGTGGTGAAAACCATTTTCTCGCCGGACAAGTAGTTCGCCCGGAATCCGGCCAAAACCGGAAAATTTGTCAAAAGCAAAAGTTTTATTTGAAGTTGATTAAATGTTCGATTTAGGGGTAAGAAGACATGCTGAACACAGTGGTGAAAACCATTTTCTCGCCGGACAACTAGTTCGCCCGGAATCCGGCCGAAACCGGAAATTTGTTTAAAAGCATAATTTGTTTTTGAAGTTGATTAGATGGCAGATTTGAGGGTAAGAAGAGACGCTGAATTTGTATATGACAATCATTTTTTACCCGGACATATAGTTCGTCCGGAATCCGGTTGAAACACGGATTTTTTTTAAGTTAAAGATTTATTTGAAGTTGATTAGATGTTCTTTACAGGGATAAGGAGATACGCTGAAATCGTTTCTGAACTATCTTTTTTTTGCTGGACCAGTAGTTCGCTCGGAAATCGGCCGAAACCGGAAATTTGGCAGAAGTAAAGCAGGAAAGTTTCGATCAGTATCCTCAAAATAGATATGGCTTATACAGGTAGGCTATATCTGAGCTTGGTTTTCTCAGATGATTAACCTGGCGAAGACTGGACCTGGCGAAGACAAGACCTAGTTGTCTGGATCAGATATTAAATTTTTGGGATCCCATCGAAACCTTTGGTCTTGTTCACCTCGTATGAGCAACGGCGTAGAGGGAAGTAGACGGGTATCAACTCAAACCTCACAGCATGTACCTTTAGCCCCGCTCAGTTTTATCGGGGTACCCATTGTCGCTGCATGGGACCAAAGACGGAGGTTCTATCAGATTATTTGTTCTTGTTCATATCTAACACTTCTGTAGACATAGTAACAAGTCTGATCCATAAGGTAAGGGCAAGTGTCACTTTCTCCTAGTGAGACGTATGCAAAACCTCCATTAGCTGGGAAGCAGATTGCAGATTTTCTACGCATCAACCTGTGAGCTATTTTACTACGTATGTCAGAAGTGCTGATGGTGAGACATAGCCTCGGGGGATTAGTCCGCTTGGAAGCAGTCAACTGGAATATGGCGAATTGCCAAGGGCCTGTGGGCTAAATATCGCTATGGATTTCACACTGTCAACCTGCAACTGCTATACTGAAGTTCCTACGGTTTTACAGCATTTAACAGGGAAGAACTTGTTGGCAGTAAAAAAGAAATAATAAAAATAAAGCAAAAAAATCACCGTCCAAAGTTTTGCCTGCACTCTCTATACTTCGACATAGCTGCCAGGAACGTTCCCAAGGTGATGTTCTTGTGCGTTGGCACGTTGCTGTAACGAAAAGCTGATCAGTAACAGAGGTTGGGTACCTACAAGGAAATGCTGTTTCTTTTTAACTGGGCAAATTTTTATGACATTAAGCCATAAAAAAAATTACCGAAATTTTGCGGTATTATAGCTGAAAGTCTTGGAGATTTTAAGGTGGCCGGGTGGGTCCTAGGCAAGGCCGTATACAGGGGGGTTAGGGGTTCGAACCCCCCCCCCCCCCCCGCGAAACCCACTAAAGTAACAGTTGTTTGTAGGCTTTAACCTCTGATCTATGTATTTTCTGTACTTCTTGGTCCGACCCGTGGGCAACCCCCCCCCCCCCCCCCCCCCGAAATAAATTCCTGGATACGGGTCTGGTCCTAGGAATACAGGGAGGCACTGAATGAGGTTGTGATCGACTCCATATCTTAGACTACCAGCCCGTGCATGCGAGGGTGTGAATATAGTATTAGACTTAACTCGGAGGCACGGGCGAAACCAGTTCATAGCGAATCCGCAAAGTTAAGGGTAGCTTGAGCCGACCGCACCAGTCTTCCTGGCATTGCATCTGCCTTAATCCCGTTTCTACAATCTTGCTCTTCTCCCATACGGTCCTCTGGCTCTGGTACAAAACGAATAGGCTAATATTCTCAGTCGAAGGAATTCGTAGGTGTTTTAGTCTACCCGAATATTAGGAAAACTGCTTCAGCAAGGATCTAGGTCAATTAGGAACCCATTGAAAGTTGAGTAAAACTCAACTTGAGTGTCAATCAAGAGAAAGACACATCTAGACTGCAACGCCTACAAGTACACCTAATTTGAACTTGATACCCGTTGTCACGTCAACAAATTTAACTCACTGTACAACCTGCGCCCAGTTGCCCCGAACGGAGGGGCGGGGGCTGTAATTTTGAAAATTACTTCTAGACCCGTTGGATCTATTAACACCCAACATTTCATCTTCTATAGTCCAACCGTGGTCAAGTTACGAACTTAAGTAAAGGCCCCAGTAGCCTTTGGGTGTGGAGGTGGGTGGGACCCTCTAAACTGAGTCTAAAGGCACATCTAGACCCCAATGAACACATATTCCAAATTTCACATTGATACCAGTCACGGTTCGGAAGTTACGATCCCAGTTACCCCTGAACCGGAAAGGTGGGGAGGTAGGTCGGGGCCCCCAAAACACACACTTAGACCGATGTGTTCTACCTTTCACGGTTCACGAACTTAGCGCACGGGCAATCTGGGCCATTTCCACCGTCCTATCTCCATCTGTGTCCAAGTTACGAACATTAGTCACTGGGCCCAATTGCCCCTGAACCGGGTGAATGTGAGGACTGAGGGGTGGGACCCACACGGCACAATTAGACCCCAGTACCAACAAGTATACCAAGCTTCAACTTGATACCTTTATGGTCATTGAGTTATGAGTGAGAACCGAAAACCGGTTACAGTGGCCGTAAGAGTGGATTATTCATAAATGAACACTCTACTAAAAACAAACAATAATCAAACGTGGGCAAAGCACTTGTCTAAAACCGTATTTGATGGCTTAGGCTATGAGCTTAGACTTGTTCCAGCGATTTTCAGGAACAAATGCCCGTTTGGCGCAATCAAATATGATACCCCCCCCCCCCCCCGAACACACGGAAGTGCAGCACTTGTAGCACTAACTCTCTCTGCTTACTTAATTGCTCCATTTTTCTTTCCTCAGGAACTGCCTGCGACAAAGTCGATCCCCCGCGTAACGAAATTCGGCGAGTTTTGCTATAGCCTACTACGATCGACTGTTCGAGACTTAAGCCCAGTGCGGAATTCATAGCTTTACGTTGGTAAAAACCTGTTTGCCTCGGTTTTTATTTGCGCTGCGCCTTTGGCCCAGCTAACCTGTGCTTTGTGCATCCGCTATGAACTAGTTTCGCCAACTCCTACGAGGGCGAGAACAGTACTATATTCACACCCTCGCATGCACGGGCTGGTGGCATAAGATATGGAGTCAACCTTAACCCCATCCAGTCTATCCCTGTATTCTTAGGACCCACTCAGCCTCCTTCCTTCCAAATTGAAAACCAATAGTTGAAACTACGCTTGAAAGAGGTTTAAGTAATATATGGAAGAAAACATGTAATTTCCCATCCATGTTCCTATTTTTCAACTGCTGAACCGTTACTGCTCAACGTTTTCTCAAATATGTAACTGAGAAAAAAAATCCATTTTTATGCCTGTCTCCTTCTTTAGAGAAGAGGCTACGAAGTATTTAAAACGAAAACAACGCAAAAATTGTTACCCTACTGTACAAAAATCAAATTTTTATGAATTTCTTTTTCTTTAGAGAAACATGTACCAAATACAAATACGGTACAATAAAAAAAAATAACGCAGATGGTAATTCGAAGGTTAATTTGTACTAGCACTGCTTGTGGTTTTGTTCTAACTCCAGAGACCTCTGTGTAACATACCAGCAACAAACTTACATGATGGATGTCAGTCTCAGTACAGATGGTAAGTAACCAAGTGTAAGCCCTGGTAAGCCGAACTGGAGCACTGCTTCTGGCTCTGGAAACTTTCTTTGGTGCATAAGCATATCCAGATCTTCCTCCAAGATGCACACATCTGACCCTTTGCCTGCCTTCCTGGCACTTTGAGCAAGATTCCTTGCAACATTCGTTAGGGACTTCATACCCTCATTTATGCCAATGAAGCTCACAGAGATGTCCCCCCGCGAGCATAGCTCTGGAAACAAAAGACTGTCAGTAAACATAAGCAGTTGCCAATTTCTCCGAGGGCCCCTAGTCCTCAAAAAAATCTCAACTTCTGAAACTTTTGTGGGCGCTCAGCATTGTACCCTTCACACAGGAAAAGCTTCATAACAGGGATGATTACAGTATGTCTGCTTTATTTGACTGGTAAGATAATGTAGCTCACTTTCTAGGGCAGTGCCAGGAGTCCCCCTTACTAGAGGCGTTTTTCCGTGCTCCCACAAACAGGTTGTGGGTCGATTGTGGCTCGAAAAGAGCGTTTATGGCCCACAAGTGTGTTTCCGCGACCAACAAGATTTTCGTGGCTCGCTTTGTGGCTCAAATTCGACAAACAACTGCCGAGGTGATTGTCGGTTTGGGCGGGAAATTCAAACCTGGCAGCGAAATAACGTCAAAACAATAAAATAAAAACTTTCTCAAGCATGTGGACATAAAAACTGAAGATCCTTTTTGCACGGAATGGTAAGGACGAAAGCCTGGAATTCTATTTATTGAGATTTGTGTGAAATCAATCAAGGAAGGGTCGATAAAAGTATTTGCAAGCTTAGAATGTCAACCCAAAGGCCACAATTTAGTCTCGAAGTTAAACATCCTATACCTTGCGTTGCGTTCTTGTAGATACCATGGCAGTCATACACTAATCCTCAATTTTTGGGCATGGTGCCCCCACGTAAGGGCATGTTCCAAACTAATCGGCATGGTGATCATACTCTGAGGCACCATGTCCTGCAGCAAGGGCATGGTATCCCACAAAAATCTGTTGAACTGAGAATCTAAAATGGAAATTTGTTTTCAAACAGACTTTTATGGGGGTAGAATGCCTGCAGGGCATGGTGCCCCTACGCATGAGCACCATGCCCAAAAACTGAGGATTTGGGAATGACTGCAGGCCTACCATGGTATCTGATGCCACGGTCTAAAGTCGTTTTCGCAGTTATTGTGGTTATTACCGTGGTATCTGGCAAGGTACCATGGTATCTGATATTCAGATACCATGGTAACTGCGCAAACGACTTTAGACTGTGGTATCTGACACCACTGTAACTGAAAAACGACTAATCGCAGATCCAATCACTGTGGTAACATATACCATGGCATGGTATCTGCAAAACGCAACTAATGTCAAACATTTGTATTTTGCATTTTTCTTGTCGTTAGGTAGGATGCAATGTATCTACATCTCTATACAGGGTGCAACTGGATGTTAGAAGTGTTCAGAGGCATTACTAGCCAAAATGTTTGGGGGCGGGGGCAAGGTATTTACCGACCGGCTGGTCATTTTTACCGACTGTTTCTGCAGAAAAAACTAGGAAAGGTCGGGGTCGGGGAACCGTACGCAGGTTGAACCGGACAGTTTCAAGTGTGGGCAGACTCAAAGTTACAAAATCGTGAAATAATTAACTGAGGTTCGCAACAATAGTTGCGTTTTTGCGTTATCTGTTACCGCGGTAACTGGATCTGCAATTAGTCGTTTTTGCAGTTACTGTGGTATCTGATATACGGTCCACTGCAAAAACGACTATTGCCGAAATTGCACTTTTCGAAGTCATCTCAAAAGAAAAACTGATATCCAGTTACATCACTAAGTGTTGAACTTCTTTCTCACCAATTTGACAAAATTTGATGAAAGTGAGATGACTTTTAAGATACCACGACCAGATACCCTGGTCGGACCGTGATATCTGAATATCTGTTACCACGGTAACTGGCCAGATACCACGACGACTGCAAAAACGCCTTTTGACTGTGGTATCAGCTGGGTATCAGATACCACGATAACTGCAAAAACGACTTTATACCGTATATCCGATACCATGGTATCAGCAAAAACGCAACTAATGCTCTGACTCATGGGACGAAATTTCAACTCTCAGTTGCGAACCGATTCCCAACCAGGCGACTTCATTTTTTTCATCGCATAAATCGGACTTACAATAGTTGCGTTTTTGCTGATACCATGGTAACTGATATACGGTCTAAAGTCGTTTTTGCAGTTATCGTAGTATCTGATACCACGGTCAAAAGGCGTTTTTGCAGTTGTCGTGGTATCTGGCCAGTTACCGTGGTAACAGATATTCAGATATCACGGTCCGACCGTGGTATCTGGTCGTGGTATCTGGAAAACACATCTCACTTTCATCAAATGTTGTCAAACTGATGAGAAAGAAGTTCAGCACTTAGTGATGTAACTGGATATCAGTTTTTATTTTGGGATGACTTCGAAAAGTTCAATTTCGGCTATAGTCGTTTTTGCAGTGGACCGTATATCAGATACAACGGTAACTGCAAGAACGACTAAATGCAGATCCAGTTACCGTGGAAACAGATACATGGTATCCGCAAAAACGCAACTAATTTCATTTTCAGTTAGAGAAGAATCTAGTCGTTTTTTGCGAGTTGGTGATAGTTTAGTCCAACGCAGGTTCATTTCTTCATCTTACTAGCCTATTGCGGGATTCCTACTACTTTCCGTTTTTTCTTGGTGTTCATTTTTTTTAGAAACGGTCTGTGTGGGGTTGAACCGGACGTTATTCTAGAGGTCTGATCCAACCCCACTCTGTCCAGATCAAAATCTTTACCAGTTTCTTGAGTTCTGACAGAAGGATAAAGCTGCTGTAGCCAAACTTTCTAAATTAATTGCTTCTGATGGAAAAATTCAAGTTCAGCAAGCACTTTCTTTTGAGTTCGAATTTTCAAAATTTTCAGTTAAGTGATATGTTTGGATAGTCCACCTCTTCTCCAATACGTGAAAACTTGATTAGCTTAGTTGTACCACTTATTCAGTCATATTCAGAGCTCATCTTACCATGTCCAGTTCAAAACACCACCCGTCCGAACCAACCCCACCGGTGGGGCTGAACCAGACAATTTTTTGAAAAAGAGAAAAAATCGTGGCACCAAAACCAGTTGGAATTAAATTCTCAAAAAATTACAGAATATAGCTAGTCTCATTATCTTTCATTTTCAATCTTCAAAATTTGTTCAAGTTCTACAGAAATTGAATTATTAGCCAAAAACGAAAAACGTACGGTTCAACCCCGACCTCCTCTACTGTTTTCAAAAAAAAATACAGTTTTGACAAAAAATCAACTGTTTTTCAGAATAACCTACTATTTTTAAGACAACCTCCTATTTTGGTGAAAAACCAACTGTTTTCCTAAAAAAAAATTGGCTGTTTTTGTGAAGAATTGCAGCGCTTCTCACCAAATTGGTTATTTTTTACCGACTGGTCGACAACAGTTGGGGTGGGGCATCCCCCTCTCCCACCCTGAGTTGTATTTTATTTGAAGTTCATAGTACAGCAGGAGCCGATGGCGAACTGTAAGTAGCCCTTTTATTCCTTGCGGAATACGTCAGAAGTACGCTGAACAACTCCCTGCCTCACCAAGCCTACAAACTAGCGGGTCCTCTGCCACTCAGCTGGCGGCCCACTAAGCACAAATCCTCAGTTTTTGGCCATACCTTGGGGCATGCCCTGACGTTGGAGCACCATGCCCTGGAGCATGGGCATGCTACTAGCATGGCACCCCCATGATATTTGGTTGAACTGAGATTGATTACATACCTAAATAGGGCTGTCTTCCTCTCCTAGACCACAAGATACTTGATCTTATGTTCTATCTAACCTCTTTTTCCAATTTTATAAATATTAGAGAACTCCCAGGAAATTTAGCCATGAATGAATTCCCTTTTTGGATAGGTAAACCAATAGGAAAAAGTGGCCTTCATTAAAGGCTAACTTTCTTCGTCTAGGAGAGGAAGACAGCCCTATTTAGGTATGTAATCAATCTCAGTTCAACCAAATATCATGGGGGTGCCATGCTAGTACCAAGCCCATGCTCCAGGTGGCTCCAGGGCATGGTGCCCCAACGTATGGGCACCATGCCCTAAAATCGAGGATTTCTGGATGACTGTTCCACGCCTTCCCAGCGTACAGCCCACTGCCGAATAAAACGGCAACGAACAGTCCGCTGTACTATGGTGGTCTGAAGTGGTTAGAAGTTAATGAAATGATGAACTTAAAGAACTGAAAAGGAGGGTTCTAAAGGGATCAAATACCCTGCTCTCCCTTACCTGCGAATAACAATGGATCCTGCTGTTCCGAGATCAATGGTGTGTAAATACTAATAAACTTGGTTCCTAGTTCTTTTAGCCAGAATATGATGTTATTTAAATCATAGCTAGACAATGACTGTTCACACAAGATAACTCCCACATGATTAGGTGTTTTTCCAGAAGCACAAAATTCACTGTGCAGATAATGTAACCTTGCATCACCGGAAAAAGTGGAATAACTTGAAGAGACACTGATCACTAACAGTTTAAAGAGATGCCACAGTACAAATTTTGCACTAATGTAAAGGCAGGTAAGCTTGAACTGCAAGCTGTATAAAGAAATAAGGGCAAAATGTAACCCTTTGTGTAACACACTCATTCCTAGGCTTAGCCGACTAGCCTGTCCTTTTATCTAGTCTTATGATCACTGACCCATGTAGAGCTAGCTGTGCAAACTTTAAAGAGGAATGGAATTAACACCGAACAAGTACCGAATCGCAATCGAGAAAACTCACATTCGGCCATCTAGCCGATGCAAAGCTGGTGACTTCGAGGCGTCTGTCGGACAACTCTTGAGACTCCTTTGCGCACTCTGTGTTGAAATCTCTTTGCTGCCCTGGGGGGCTAAATTTATTATACTTCTTCTTCTTCAGTGGCTCTCAAATAGTAAAGTGTATCAGTATTTAAAACTGCATAAATAAAACAAACGAGAACGAGAAAGTAGTTTTGTTACTGAACGACCTTTAATTGGCAAACGTTTTTGGGACCAGTTATGGTTTTTGTCCGAATGTAGAATCAGTCATTGTCATACTCTTGTAACGGCCGGGTTATTGACCGAAGGTTCAAAACATCTGAAGGCGCAAATTTCACGTCAGAAGAGACCTTCGATTCCAATAACAAGCTTTGAGGATGCCCATAAATCTAGTTTCTGTCCTTGC
This sequence comes from Branchinecta lindahli, assembly GCA_023053555.1. NCBI lineage: Eukaryota > Metazoa > Arthropoda > Branchiopoda > Anostraca > Branchinectidae > Branchinecta > Branchinecta lindahli. The sequence goes on along the minus strand of JAKZAO010000009.1, from coordinate 30,611,719 downwards.
AATCCAGATAAGCTTATACCACATAAGCTGGCCTGCATAATTTGATAAGCTTCGCTTATACAATTCTCATTATTATGCTGCCCCTGCTAATTTAGATGTAGATTCAACAATGAAGCATTAGTCGCGTGTATTTTTTGTGTGTGTCGGTTTATTCTTTAGCCTCACCAAAGGAGACGATTGACACAATGTTCCGGTTAGAACATACAAAATGTGGATTTTAACAAACGTTTTTTTAAGGTGGAAAAATGCAAACTTTTGTGTTTGCGTGGAAAGTCGCACCTGTTGCGACTTAAATATTGAAAAAAATAACGAGATAGCGAGGGCGTAAGAGTTTAGGCGTAGCGATGGTGACATTATCCAACAAAACTTGAAAGAAGTAAATCGCCCACTGGAGCTTGATCTGTCACTGCAACAAGATTTACGAGCTCATATGGCACTTTTTACGGGTAGGCGGTACAAGAAAGTAGATGAGAATGTCACAAAATACACCCGCCATCCAAAAATGAGGTTCGGACCTAGAAGTAGGATATGTAGTTTCACTCCCCTAGACGTGCAACACGATTTCCGGTACCTCCCTCTAACTCCCCCTACCGCGGCCGAATCTGGTTCGGACTCGTGAACGGATCACCTAAAATAGCTTCTCTTACCACCTGTCCAGTTTCACTCGAATCCGAGCATTTTTCTGGAAAAATTTTTAGGGTTCGGACCCTAAAATATGTGATCTAGGGCATATGCTCTCTCTACATTCCAATTTTCATTTAAATTACTGCAATCTTTTGAACCCTATGCGAGCCACGACATTTCCGGGACTCCCTCCCCCCAAATCCCCCTACTGTGGCCCAATACGACTTGAAAACATAAAAGTCGCATCTCTGACATCTCCTCTTTCCGCCGATAAAGTTCGAATGGAATCGGAGAATAGCCTATCTGCAGATTTCCAGTTCTGGCTGGCGGCTGCCTCCCCACACCATGGTCGGATCCGGTCCGGACGCCAAATAACAAAACTAGGCCACATAAACTCAGTACTGTCCAACTCGCATCCCACTCGGTCCATCTTTTTGGTTTTTGTGCATGTCAAAGTTTCCGGACCCTCCCTCCAACTTCACCAATCGTGGCCGCATGTGATTCGAACGCATGTTTTGCATGTCTACGTCATCAGTTTTTATCACCCACAAAGTTTCACTCGAATCGGACCACCCGCGCAACTTACGGAAATCAATTTCCGTATTCCCCTTTCCTCACTCCCACAAAAATGGTCGGATCCAGGAACGAAGGTTTTCCTAGGGCAATGTGTCGGGTTCTTAAATCAATTGGTCGAGTCACTAATGTGCCTGCGAAGTTTCATCGTCCTTAGCACATCTGAAACTATTGTAACTCGCGATAACCGGGATTCTGGGAAACCCCCTCTAACTCCCAGGGGCGTCGCGAGGGGGGGTGTGGGGGGGTGCTGCACCCCCCCCCCAGAAGGCCCGTGGGAAAAAATTCCGGTAAATTTTGACTGGTGCGGCGAAGCCGCGCCAGTTAAAATTTGACAAATTCACCTGAACTTGGCGATTTTTAGGGAATCTACCGGATTATTATTGTTCAGGGAACCTACCGGATTTCGCCCAGGGAATCTACTGAAACCTTTCACAAGGAATCTACCGGAACTTGACTTAGGGAATCTGTCGGAACGTGTCTCAGGGGATCTACCGGAATTTGCCCCACAGAATCTTCCAGAATTCGGCTGAGGGAATCTAGCCTACCGGAATTTTCGCTCAGGGAATCTAACGAAACCTTTCACAAGGAATCTACCGGAACTTGACTTAGGGAATCTGTTGGAACGTGTTTCAGGGGATCTACCGGAATATGCCGCGCGGAATCTTCCAAAATTCGGCTCAGGGAATCTACCGGAATTTTGCTGCTTACCGCTTACAGGGATGACCGCGAAGCACAACTTATCAGAGTGAATCGTACAGACGGACAAAACATCGAACCTGGACGTTCACCGGGTGATTCCGGTAATCTCCAAAATTTCTGTAGCTTTCAAAAATTAGGCAACCTACCAAAATTTACACCATTTCCTGCTACAAATATTGTTCCAGGAATAAAATCACAGTACCATCTACTCTAGATTCGACAGCCTTCTCGACTCACAAGTTAGCCTTGTTCCGACATGATCTCGGAAGTCCCCAGGACAGGTTCGGAACAAAAAAAAGTTTGAAGAAATATGGTATTCGAATTCTTTCGTGAATTTTAGTTAAAATTTAACGTTCGTCAACTAGATCGGTTTCACATGCGATTAGTAACAGACTCTCATGAAAGAGTCAGAATATTTCAGTGTTTTCAAATATCAGAAGTAAAAATAAGCTATGCCTTTGCAGTTAAACTTCAACGAGCCTGTCTTTGTTTACCGTCGTTTGTAACACACAATCTAAGTCAGAACACAACAGTATTCTAGAGTTCCTGCAGACAGAGGCGTTACTAGCCAAAATGTTTGAGGGGGACAAGGTATTTACCGACTGGCTGGTCATTTTTACCGACGGTTTTTGCAGATAAAAACGACTATTATTGAGAAAAAAACGACTGTGTTGACGAAAAATCGGCTGATTTTAAGAAAAAACGACTATTTTTAAGAAAAAACGACTCTATTTCTAAGAGAAAAATTGACTGCGTTTTTACTAAAAATCGCGGCGCTTTGCGCCGACTCGGCTATTTTTTACCGACTGGCCGAAAACATTGGGGGTGTCGACCCCCCCCCCCCTAGTAGTGACGCCTGTGCCTGCAGAGATATTCACTATGGAAAATCTCCTTCAAAATCTTGAAAAATTCCGGTAAAATCCCGAAAAATTCCGGTAAAATTCCGAAGCCGCACCCCCCCAATCAGGAAGGTGTCGCGACGCCCCTGCTAACTCCCCCCACAGAGCCCCGATACGACCTGGCTCCGTCCATTACGTATCTAGGCCTAATGCTTGTCCTCCGCACCAAGTTCCATCTTAATCCCTCGGCTCCAGCGTTTCCCGAGTTTTCCGGTGCCCCCTCCAATCCCCCCCATGAGTATCAGATCCGATCCGCACTTGACACGGAACATCTGAGGCGGTAGCTCTTTTCAGTTGCCAAGTTTCATTCAAATTCGATCACCCGTTCAAAAGTTATGCATGCCAGTAGATTCCAGATTCCCCATTCCTCAACTCCCCACGATGGTCGGATCGGGGAAACGATTATTCTCAAGTCAGTATGTCCGGGTCCTTGACATGTCTACCAAGTTTTATCGTCCTAGCACATCAGGAAGTACCGAACTCGCGGGATCACCAGAAATCCGACCCCCCCCCCCCAACTCCCCCACAGTGCCCAAATCTGGTCCGGTTATGTCAATGGCGTATCTAGGACTTCCGCTTGTTCTTCCCAACAAGTTTCATCCCGATCCCTCAAGTGTAAACGTTTCCCAAGATTTCTGGTAACCCCCTCCAACGCCCCCCAAAGTCACCGGATCCGGTCCGGATTTGAAGTGGGACGTCTTAGACATGAGACCTTCCTAAATATCAAGTTTCAAAGATCCAATCACCCGTTCGTAAGTTAAAAATAGCTCAATTTTCCGGACCCCCCCCCCCCCCCCCTAGATGGCCGGATCGGGGAAGTAACTATTTCCAATTTAATCTGGTCGGGTTGACACGCTTGCCAAGTTTCATCGTCCTAGCTTATGTGGAAAAGCCCGAGCTAGCAAAACCCGGACCGACAGACCGACGGGCGGACAGAAATTGCGGTCGCTATATGGCACTTGCCGACAAAAACGAGGTCATGCACACTGGTTCTTTTTGGTGTACTATGTATGCTAATTGTTAAGATGGTTTGAAAATTGAGTGCAACATAGCAGAAACGCTAGTAGCACACATGAGAAGACTGCTTGAGACGTGAAAATCCAGACCGACTATAGAGTCTCGATATAAACCCCCAATCTTTCAGTCATCGTTAGCGTCTCCGAGTCCATGGCCTCCCTCCATCCTGCAATTATGCATTATTTGTCAACCCAAGCCTGTTGTCACTTTCGCCCGCTGCTGTTTTACGGCGCTGAGCGCCTTCCTCACAGGACTCTCAATCCAGGGGTTAAGGTCGGGCTTCACTACCCAGATTTTTCGCCCGGATTCTGGGTTCCGTTTTCTTCGATATCGGTATGGGTAGTGAAGACAGGTCTGAAACGGTCTGAAAACACCCCGGACGCGTCCGGGAATCTGGTAGAAAAATCTACCAGATTCCCGGGTTCTGGATGAAAAGAAACGGGAATTTGAAAGTAGTTTCCATTTGACTTGGATAAATTATTGTGCTGAGGTGGTAAAATCTAAGAAAATGACAGAAGTGCTGAAAAATACCCAAAAGTGGACTGTTGAAAAGACATTGATTTGTGTTTGGGACCGTCTTCACTTAATCCGGACCCCAGATTCTGGGGCGTCTGGGTAGTGAAGCCCGACCTTTACCCATTCTCGTATACTGCTCTTAAGCTGGGCGAGTCATCGTGAAAAAAAAAAAACTCAATTGGGTAACCCCTCTTGTCCCATTTCGGGCCTATCCTCGAAGTGCGATGAGCTGTTTGGGCAATGCTGCCTTTGAGGCCCGTGAACAAACAATACCGGTTCTTCTCTTGTCACATGCGAATTTCTTAGCGCCGTGCCGATATCTATTTGTTTTCGCCGAACGCCCGACCCCTATTCTAATTTTCAGTTGAGACAGGAGCCATGTTCTGGTTTAACTATTCTCCTTCTTCCTCGCAATGTTGACGAGCAAAGGCTCCGACTCCAAATTTTTCGTTTTGTTGGAAGCAAACACACACCGGACCTCTGGGACTGGCTCACGTTGGTCATCTGAAGGTGCTGGAGGGCGAGCTCATGTAGTTATCCACATCCTTCCGAGCTGACTGACAGGGAATGACCAAAAAGGAAAGAGCACACTACGGTCGATCGGCGACGAAGGAAAGCTTCAACCAAAGAAGACTGTGAGTCGTGTGTGATTGCGCTAAACCAGGGACCCATAAATTTCCTTTACAGGGGGCTTGTCATTTCCTATGCTTCTATATTGCTATGTTGACCGATCCAAATCTAGTTTCCAATAATCCCCACGAGTCGAATCGGCATTTTTGTTTCCCTCATTGGACGTGCGCACCCAAGAGACTCCTCCCTCAAGGCACCAGCAGCCAATCTCAAATTTTGTCTGTCTGACCTTTGACGTGATTGGGCCGTGGGTATTTCTCGAACTATCTTCCGACCGGTCAAGAGCGCATCAGAAATCTCTTATTGACAAGCCCCCTGTAAAGGAAATTTATGGGTCCCTGGCTAAACGAAGTATACAGCTTAGATTCTTTTCCGATTCTCCTTAGTTGCGTTTTTGCAGATACCACGGTCTAAAGTCGTTTTTGCAGTTATCGTGGTATCTGATACCACGGTCAAAAAGCGTTTTGCAGTTATCGTGGTATCTGGCCAGGTACCGTGGTATCTGATATTCAGATACCACGGTTCGACCGTACTAACTGATCGTGATATCTGAAAAAGTCGTCTCACTTACATCAATTTTTGTCAAATTGTTGGAAAGAAGTTTGGCACTTAGTGATGTCACTGAATATCAGCTTTTCTTTTGGGATGGCTTCGAAAAGCGCGATTTCGGCAATTGTCGTTTTTGCAGAGCAACCGTATATCAGATACCACGGTAACTGCAAAAACGACTAATTGAAGATCCAGTTACCGTGGTAACAGATACCATGGTATCTGCAAAAACGCAACTAATTCTGCGTATTCTCGACGACAAGCGCAATTTCGGCAATTGTCGTTTTTGCAGAGCAACCGTATATCATATACCACGGTAACTGCAAAGACGACTAATTGTAGATCCAGTTACCGTGGTAACAGATACCATGGTATCTGCAAAAACGCAACTCTTGACATGAGTCGTTAGGGTTGATATCGGTATCTAAATATGACAAATTGACAATCAAAAGGATGGTCTAATCCTTCAGATCTACTTTAACGATGTCAAGAAGACCCCACAACGATCGAAATATGATCCTTGAAACAAGTTGTACGCTTTTGAAACTTTTTATTGTGTATCCGCACATTAATGTAAGACGATTACGCAGAGCCAAAAATGAAACACTACCTGATTTTACGTTTTTGATAGAGTAACATATCACATAGTTAAACCGCAAAAGGTGGCGCGAGCCCTCCTTCACCCAGCAGAAAATATAGCAACACACTAGCAATACGTGTTTTTTCCTTCCTTTTTTTGCTTTTTATAAGTTCACTGATATGCAAACCCATCCTTTCACGCTGGTCCAAAGAAAATAACATTTGTATAACACACGGAAGGCAGAGCATATATCAGACAAGACCTAATACAGTAAACTGCAGTTGTTGTACAGTACACACGTCATAAGATGCCACAGGATTTAGGAATACTACGATTGGACACAATATATGAAAGACCATAATTCAGCCCTATTAATACGCGTAATTAGGCCTATTACATGCAAGGATGGCTCATTAAGCCACACAAAGTACGACGGCGCGTCGTAAGGCTAAATGAAGATTTAGCCGTTCAAAACAACACGTTCGGGTTTTCGATACCCCCACCCATCCCCGGTGACTAGAAATGGCGAACTTGATTGATTGGCTAATCATGAAAATATTTCAGCAGGCCTAGGCTTAAAAGGAATTTTCCTGGGGAAAGCCTCTTTATAAAGCAAATAATTATTTTTTAATAACTATCCCTCGTTGATTTCAACAGCTGGTTCAAAAACCGACGACTGAATTTTCAAATATACCTTAGTGTTAAACGAATATCCACATTTATGGGAACTCAGGAATACTTAACAATCGGTCTAGGCGATTGAACTCAATATGATATTGTGATTCAAACGCAAAAACAATCAACTTAATTATCTCAATTAAGTACAATTATGCTCCTATGAAGTTTTCACTATTTTCCCACGAAGATCCCATTTGTAGCCTATGTATCCTAACTTCTGTATGCCCCCACCTCCACTTCATCCCACGGTACTAAGTTACATCACCATAGACCCCGAAAACCAAATATACAAAAGCGGCAACTCGCCTGATGGCGAGAAAAGGCTGAGGAGTTTTAAAATAAGGTCCCAGAAAAACAAAATAGTTGCCAAAAAACTGCCAGAATTTATACGATTTTTTTTTTTTTAACTTTGAGAAAGATTCGCGATATCATCCAGCAGTTTTTTGGAAAAGTATCAATTGTCCTACCCTCCCCCCTTGCCCAACCAATCGCAAAGATACAGCACTTCATGCCCAGTGTTTGAACGTAACTAATGTGTGTCACACTTTGCAACAAACCAATAATCATCTACGACAGCCATTGCGGCAATGACGCAACCTTCCCCATCGCCAATACTATAGCCGAAACTCCTACATCCGCGCAACATTCGTACATTGCCCTATGTGGCTATGCATGCATATAGTATAAGAGTTGGCTTGGGCTACACAAGAATATCGGATTATTTTGCACGCCACAGACGGGTGTTGTATAATATTGGTATCTGAACAGTACTTAAACCAGCGACTAAGTACGTGTACTACTGCCAAGTCTTGCCAAACAGCTACAGGCATTGACCCGAAATGAGTGTCCCAAAAAAGCATGTATAGCCTATTTAGGGCACATCAAATATAGCTGGGACGCCCAGAAAACGTGACAAATTTCACTTTTGAAAATTAGACACCCGTAATAGCAAGTGCTCGTGATTTTTTCTCTGTGCTTATTTACGAAGGCCTGTGCTAGTCGATTTCTGAGCGATCGTTTTCCCCCCTTACGAGTTTCCTCTGTTTTCCCAAGATGGCGTGCAAGATCCGACAGATGTTCTGGGCGCTCTACTTAAATGTTCCGTTTCACGGGAAACCAAAAATACGTTTTTGACAAAGCTGTTTAGTTATCTCACCGAAAGAGGTGAGCTACAGCGCCACAGCCAGGCAAAGGACAAAAGTGACATTAAATAAGGGGGGAAGAAGATCGCCAGTTAAAGGATTAGTGAAAGGCCTTTCGAATAAATCAGTAGTGAACACCTTATTGTGGGCTCGTAATAAAACAGAGATACCAAGAACGTTCGAAGTGATTTATCTCTACTCTAACCATCTGAGCGTGTGGCAGAGCCGCCGTTGTGTCCATGAATGAACCGAGTGCGAACAGCACCACAGGGAATAGTGTGTCAATCTGAAAACCCAACTGAAACTGTAGCACATACAGTGACATGCCTTCGGAGTGTCAAGCAATGACCGAACAATCATGAGCCCTTGCGATTACCAGGTGGGCAATTTCTGACGTAACGCGACCTCTAGTTTAAAGAATCTACTGGGCAAACTGATACCTAATCCAACTCGCAGCTTACGGGAACTACCGCCAAAGATGAAACCGTCAAATCTTCTTCGGATCTTTTTTAATTCTACCAGTCGAGAAACAACGTATAAAGAGATTGCAGCCCAGCAGATGAAAACGAAAATGTTTAATACCATGATCGAAAAAAGCAAAAACAAGAATCTAACATTGTGAGGCATATGATTTTTCGACTTTCCGAGACTGAATTATCAGGATGTAGTAACTATTCGAAACCTGTAAACTGTAGGAACCTTTCCGATCCTTCCTTCACTGTTTAATCACAGTATCTGAGCAAAGCTAAATCGTCTTGATTGTTTAATCACAGTATCTGAGCAAAGTTAAACCAGAAATGGGATGTTCAAGGTTTAAAACGTTTACCACACGAATCTCGCAGCGAACTGGTCGGATTCTACACCATCTACTTCGGTCCATCCAAATATTGTCTCAGATCCGTTTTCGTTGGGCATGATGCAATCTCTTTACTGAATCCTTCGTAGTTCAGTCATTACTGTTGCTTCATGTCTGACAAGTTTAAGAATGAAAGCTTTTCGAAGAAACTGGGCATGATTTTTCCGAACTAGGATTGACCGTAATCAAATTTTAAGGCGCATTGGGCTTTCCTACAGTTTCCAGGAATCGAGAAAATGAGGATATAAAGAAGCCTTTGTCCCAAATTTTTTTCCAGCAGTGGGAAACTGTTTTAACGTCGATTCTACTGCCCGCTTGGGATAGCTTTCAGCTTCCTTGTGATCTGAACAGGTGTAACTATTATTTTTGCTTTTTTATACTTAAAAATGTGGATAGAAAATCCGGTTTTCTTGGCCAGATTTCCTGCACTTTCATCAAAAAGTTGAAAAAACCGCAACTTTCCGCACGGAACTGATGATAGTGCAGAAAATCCTTCTAGGAATTACATTCCGCAACCACCCAGCCTGATAATCTATCCACACCGTTACCCCCTGACTACCGCGGAGTTGGACATACTTGGCAAACGAGGGGATACTCAATCTCCGGCACGGGTTTGGGGAGTGAATCCCCCTTCGGGGACGACAGGATGTTCCCGTAAGCTGCGACTTGTATAGCTGCATAGAAAAATCACCCACAATTGGCACTTCAGGCTCTGGCTTACCTCCTACCCAGAGAAATCACAAAACAACAAAAATACAAGGTACCGGTGTTTCACAAGTTCAGAATCAACCCTCAACTGCACTTTGTACCGCAGGAATTGTGACACTTACACGCGCAACAGGACTGCTTCGGCTCTTTCGGAGTGTGGGTTGGAGCGGGGGGTGCAGGTGGGTAGTAATATCCTTGAGGTGGGTAGTAATACCCTCCCTGGGCATGGGGTACGTACGGCTGGGGCACAAACACTCTATTGGGCTCTCCGTAGTATATGCTATATCCGAGTTCTTCAATAAGGGAAAGGGTCTGACGCCGCTCGTGACCCATCAGGCAAACAGTTGAGTCGTCCACTACGGTATACAAGATCATAAGATAGTCATACTTCAAAGCTTCATCACTGCCACTGAAATGGTTCCACAAGTACGTTTCCAACTTGTTTTTCTGTTGCATTATGTCCGAAAAGTCGATGAAAAACCTCGAGCACATATACCGTTCCATTTGCTTCAACTCCTCGGGAAAAGCAGGCCTATAGTCCTTCACTAGCAGATTGCAATATTTCAGTAGCCCCCCGCCGCGGATTTCTTCCGGACTCCGCGTCGCGATTAACCGCTTGTGAAGATGCGTTAAAGCCTCTCTGATGTCGCCGTACACCGATTCGCCAACGATGGTCGGATAGAAAGAGTCACTAATTGGCATTTTTGCACAATCCTGGAAAACGAGAAAGCTGTCGAGGATCACTTGGAATGAGTCAACTGAGAATTCAAACTGTCGTTTCATAGTGTCAACGAATTTTAACTCCACGTTCTTCCCGTGGTGACTCCCCAGAGAGATTAGAGACCATCGGTCGCCATCAGTCACTTTGATCATTTTGCTAACGTATGCCTCTTTAATACTGCAAGTTGACATTCGGGTTCTGCATACTCCCTCTGGTAGGAAGTCGATGAGGGATGAGAGCACCGCAAATTTGATACGCTCGTACGAGCGAGGCGAGCTCAGCTCAACGTTGAATATCAAATCGGTGTCGTTGTAGGGTAGCGCCGTCTCCGAGGCGAGTACATGCGAAGCCGCACCACCATTGAGTCGAACGTCTTTAACGACAACCGAGTCGGCCTCGAGCTTCGCACGGACGACTCGAATCAGGTCACTGAGTTTCAGCTCAAGCGTGGGAAAGTTTCCACGCCCATGCAGCGGAAACGGCTCCGTCAGGACGTCGTTGAGCCGCCGCACCTGCTCATAGCTGAGAACGGCGAAACGACGCTCGGCGTCGACTTTCTCCGACGGGAACGAAGGCGTGACGGACCGCGTCTTCGAAGTTGATGCGTCGGAGAATGTCGATTTTCTATCGTCGTCGGCATACAGATCAACGCCACTGTCGGAATCCGAGTCGGCGACAGACTCGGAACTGTCGAAAACGGAGTCGGAGGGGGCAGCGACTTCAAGCTGCTTGGAAGCCATCATTGAAAAGCTGGAGATCCGTAGTCTCTCAACAGCCTCTGGGCTCAACTCAATACTTCCTTGCTAAAAGAGAAAAAAAAAACGTTATTCCTGATACACAACCTCCTCGGCATGCTTGGAAAAGCGGCCACGCTAATAACTTGGAAATCGCACTTAACGGAGAATACGAGAACGACAACAGTGCTGTGCGTAAATAAAACGTGGCCTCCTTCGCTAAGAGCAAGCCTTGCTGTCTGGCCCTAACAAGGTACAGGAGAAACGGAGCTTTAAGTTCCGTGCAGTAATATTATTGATATAACACTAGCAATCAGTACTGCAATCGGTCGGTCGATCTGTAGAATCTGAAAATGGTATTAAAATGGCAATAATGATATTGCCATTTTTCGAAGATTTTCTAGGCTTGCACCTGATTATTCCCTTTATTCGTGTTTTGCTTGTGTGTTTTTTTCTGTGCCTTTTCTATGTTATCGAAAGCTCAGTGTAATTCTTTTTTTTTGCACTGCGTTCTACGCCTTTTCTTGTTTGAACCGTCAATAAAATTTCATCATCATAATAAAATTCGTCTGGCCCGTTTAAACAATGCGGTTTCTTTATCCCCAGATCTTACCACATTTTGGGATGTATTTTCAAATGGGAGATAAACGGTCCTTTGAAAGTTGTATTTCAAGTTCAAAATTTCCGACGGAAGTTCCCTGCTGATTTATGGCTCACGGAACACATATCTGCTGTGATAAGCGGTTTAAAGACCTAGTTCATTCTAGCAGCCCCCATGATTGGAAGGCAGGGCCGTATCCAGGGGGGTAGGGGGTTCGCACCCCTCCCCGAAACCCACAAAAATAATCGTTTTTTATAGGCTTTAACCTCTGATCTATGTCTTTTTTGTACTTTTTGGTCCGACCCCCCCCCCCCCGAAATAAATTCCTGGATACGGACCTGTTGGAAGGTGTGTTTTTCTTTGTGTGTTTATATATGGTTTTAAGTTGTATGTTCATGGTTGGTTATTTGGAAGGTGTATAATACAGTTTTCTCGTCTCTTTTTTTTGAAAAGTTATTCACTATACCGATACGCAGCCAACGTGCTGTTAAAGTTTAACTGAAAAGCCAACTCATTTGTGTGTCATTTAATTGGATACACTGAATTATTTGGATTCTGCAAAGGGATTTTTTGATTTTCCACTAGAGGCTCATAATATCTCCAGCCGTCCCCACAGCGTAAATTCTACTATGACGCGGGAAATTTTAATGTCAACACAAATGAGGCTTTTCAGTGGGCAGTGGTGAGATCAGTGAAGATTGCTTAGTGCCTGAAAAAAAAAATGATAAATCTTTTTCGTAAGGCATACAGCAAAAATACAAGCGCATAGAGGCACCATAAATCCCACGGAAATTCCACTATTTGAAAATCGATTATTCGTGAATAGCGGAACAACGAAGTAACTCATTTTCAGCGGGTCTCCTAGCCAATTCACGTGAATAAGTGATGGGTTACTAGATTGTCCTATCCTAGCCCTTTTCGGTTAAACTTTAATGACGGGTAACAACACAAATTCATTCAATCAAAAAGGCTTTGTCCTCTAAATGTCCTGAAGACGGAATATAATCATTTCACATAATCAATCACACTGGGATCAGCGTTATAGCACACGTCGCACTATTTACCGTTTATGTTTCAATATTAAAAAGCTCTGCTTTTTAGCAAACTATACACGGCTCTGGCTATTTTAAGCCTTGTTCAGGTCCATTAGCTTCTACCAAAAACTCGTCAAAATTCAGAAAACCGGTTTTACGCACCAATAGCGTGATACGCGATCATTCACTGGGAGCATAATTCGCACGGAAAATAGTAAACCGTGGTATCATTAGCGGTCTTTGAATGTTGCATGAAATTTGGGTCTCCGGGCTTAAGAATGAATGAACGTAGTTACAGAAGTAGGTTGAATTGACAGACACGACTGGTCCTTCGCCGGCGTGTTCCTGTTACCCTCAGTCACATTCCTCATCAATACATACGTCAATTACCACGAAGTAAACAGACGCAGGCCAGGTTGCGACAGAACAGCGTTGCAACACCCAGTAAATCAAAACACATAGACTACGTGTTGACAGTCAAAAACGCCCTAACAGTGTTAAGATCACGTGTGACCGAAGAGAAGGTCAGCTAATGATTCGACTTTATCAGGAGATGTCTCATGGCAATAAAAACAGGAAAATACTTTATTATGTGGTCATATCCTACAGATAGACCCTGATTATCCGCACTTCCGCAGCGGTCTACATGTCAGTCAGGTGACAGCAGGGTCGTATCCAGGGGGGGTCCCCTGGATACGGACCTGGGTGACAGCTTAGTCGCCTTTAATCGCGAACATCAAATTTGGTGTACGGACTGCAATAACAATAAGTTTAAGTAGTGAACTGAAAGACAAAAGTGCTGCTCATGCGGGATCTGAACCCACGACCTTCGACTTTCTAGGCCACTGTTCTGCCACTGAGCAACAGGAGCTTGTGAAGTTAGTTGATAAACCACTACAATAGTGAATAGTCAGATGAAGCGGGCCACAGGATTCCGCCGAAGGCAAATTCATATAAGCCATTCACAACCACATGTCACAGGATCACAGGGAACTATTAAGTAAAGATGGGATGTTATACACTGTCATAAGTTTCTACACAAGGATGCGCAGTTTTCAACAGACAACACTTGATGTAATCTGTTGTGATTTTGAAAACGTTATGCATTAACTGCTATGCATAACAAGCATTGCCAGGAAGACCCGAAAAACTACTTTTTTGTTTGCCGTCATGGTATAGGAAAAGTCAGCAGATGCTTTTTCGGCTCTTCCTCGCAATGCCTGTTACGCATAACGTTTTCAAAATCACAACAGATCACATCTCAAAGTGTCGTCTGTTGAAACTGCGCATCCTTGTGTTGTCTGTTATGGAACTTCTGTTGAAAATGCGCATCCGTGTGTTGTCTGTTATGGAACTTCTGACAGTGTACAAGCAACTTTTAGCGTTACAAATAAACCTGAAGAACACTATGACTGAATTTAGAAGCCTAGGACTCAAACGTCGAAGCCTCGAAGACAAACCAGGGCCCACATGCTAATTCCTGCCTGATATACCGTCTAGTCGTAACGTGTATGTAAATAGTGTTGTTACTCATTTGCATATAGCATAGTATGGCAGCATGTGTTTTATATTTCGTGAGATAAGCGCCAGCCTAGCCATTTTTTCGACTATAACCAAATACGAATTTCTGTCAGCAAGATGGCTGTGCCATGCTTTTCCTCTATCATTTTCTTTCCCTTGGTTTCAGATTTCTTTGGCCTACTCTTCTTCGCCTTGTATTTTATACTACGTGGCAATTATGTACTTGCTACTACGCAGAATTGTTGCGCTAACGAAGAAAAGTATTCCCGACGCTGCCATTGCAACAAAACGAACGGCTCCGGTTCAGCATTACACCGCAAATAATTACTGTCATCACAGTACCATTTTGGTTCAAAAAACTCGGAGAGAAATAATAACAATATTCTCCGGAACCCTGGAACCGACGGCGTTGCAGAAAATCAATGGGATCTTTTGCGTAAGAAAGGAACAAAACAGCGGGGGCGTTCACGCCAGGATTAACCTAGCATACGTAAAACGGATCGAGAGTTCTTTCTCAAATTAGAAACAAAGCAGATTATCAGTGGGGGTCCTTACGACAAAACGCTTAGTGACGTCCGATCTGAGGGGGAGTCGAACAATGAACTGGAAATGGCGGAGAAGTTCAAGGACGCAATGCACTGCAAGGTGGGGTTGGCAAAGCCTTGTTGAAATATGGTATACGTATCGAAGTACAGGCGTGGCGTCATTTTTGGGGCCATAAACTGATTTTCATGACATAGCTTTAAAGCACAACTCTTACTAGAAATGATCTTTTCCCTATGAAATAGATCAGAAAAAAACATTTTCGAAAATACCATTACTTTCCACCTGGAATTAGCGATTTTCTTGTTAGCGCTTGTCGACTATGTCCAGCCTTCCTGTTCTCCGACGCGGCGGCTGGGCGCAAAACATTTGAAAACTGATCGCGCCGTCGTTAAAAAGTGTGGAAACTAAGCAAATAAAAGAAGTAATAAACAAAAGCTTCTCAGATCCTTATGTGTGAAAGAGTTGTCAGCAGACGTTTAAGATCCGAGCAAACGTTTCGTTGTGTGACGGGCAAAACTCGGCGAGGCCAAAAAAGCGCTAAAATTTCGTAGGCACAAAACGAAACAATGGAGAAAGGTGATGATTTTAGAAGTTTATAATTCTGTATGGGAGCTAGGTATATTATAAAAGGCAGAATAAGCAAGAGGGGTCCTTTAAGAATAACGCCAGTCAACAATGGAAGGCTTTTTCAATATGTTAGTTATCTAGATAGGTAATGTTGTCGTAGTGTTTTTATTTCTTCCCTCTTATTATACGGTTTTCATCTACTTTTCTTTTACTCCGCCTATGCGTTTTGATGGGTAACAAATACAATTATTACTATTATCATATCATGTCAAGATACAATAAACGCATAACGTTCCGCTTCAAATCAGCGTTAGGCACCATGACAGGACCTCGCTCTGCTCGGCTACTTTTTTTGTTATATTTATTTGCGTATCAATGCAGTATCGATTTATGGTCCCGTTAGCCCCCAATATAGGCTCGAGGACTAAATCTGTCCTAACGACCATTCGAACACAGTACAAGAAGTGATGATTATTCTCATACATTAACAATCCTGGAAATGTTTACCGAAAAGCAATCCTCTTTGGGTGTAGAACGTTAGATCGCACGTTTGATGTGTAAGGAGCTCAAATTGGGGAATCTACTAGAACTTTCTTGAAGGACCTGCCGCCAGGGGTGTGAAGACTGGGAGGGACGCCCCCCCCCAATGTTGTCGGCCAGACGGTAAAAATTACCAACTCGGCGCTAAGCGCCGCGATTTTTCGTCAAAACAGTTGATTTTGTTCATGAAAACAGTCGTATTTTCTGAAAATCACTCGATTTTTCGTCAGAACAGTCGGTTATTCTGAAAATCAGTAAAAAGTTTTTTCAAAATTGTCGTTCTTTTCTTGAAAACAGTCTTTTTTTCTGCAAAAACAGTCGGTAAAGGTTACCAGCCAGTCGGTAAATACTTTGTCCCCCCCCCAAACGCTTAGCGCCGCGATTTTTCGTCAAAACAGTTAATTTTGTTCATGAAAACAGTCGTATTTTTTTTTTCGTCAAAATCAGTCGGTTTTTCTGAAAATCAGTAGAAAAAATAATACAAAACTGTCGTTCTTTTCTTGAAAACAGTCTTTTTTCCTGCAAAAACAGTCGGTAAAAATTACCAGCCAGTCGGTAAATACCTTGTCCCCCCCCCCTAAACATTTTGGCTAGTAACGCCTCTGCCTGCCGTCACTAGAAAAAGGAGGGAGGGGATAACGTTCTCAGGGACGATCTCCGGCTACTTTCCCAAGCGAAGGATATTCCAGATAAGGCGAAAGTTTAAAGGTGACACAGAGGTCAAGATCGACAGATAATGGACTGACAGGAAGGAATAGACAGGTGTAAAAAAGAGAGCCCAAGCGGTGCACAGCGGAACCTGGTTCGAGAGGAGACAGCAGTTGCGGTAAAACTCGAGGCGTTCGAGGCCTAGAGGTCACTGCCCTCTATACCGTCAGAAGTTCCATAATAGATAACACAAGGATGCGCTATTTCAACAGACACCAATTGGGATGTAATCTGTTGTGATTTTGAAAACGTTATACATTAAATGTTACAGATAACAAGCATTACCAGGAAGACCCGAAAAGGCATCTGCTAACTTTTTTGTGTGTCGTCATGATGCCTCACCAGAAAAGTCAGCAGATGCTTTTCCGGCGGTTTTTCGGCTCTTCCTGGCAATGCTTGTTATGCATAACATTTTCAAAATCAAAACAGATTACATCCCAAACCTCGCAAACAAGAAACTGCGCATTCGTGTGTTATCTGTTATGAAACTTCTGACAGTGTAGTATTATAACACTTTTCAGTTTTCGGACCCACCAAGTGCCTGGTTTAACATTGGAAGTAGAAGTGCAGACTCTCCAGAACCTGGTTGGAAGGCAGGTGAGACCAGGCAGACCGGTTTGCAAATTTTGCCAAGATTGTCAGGGTACATGGAAAGAGGCTAAAAACAGCCGAAGCCGTGTGTAAAATTTGTAAGCATAGGTTAGTTGTAAAGTGGTCAACTATATCACAACATCTGAGCAGAAAACTATGCAGTGTGTGTACGACGAAAGAGCGTGATGTTGCTAAGGTGAAACTCGCGCACAAAGGACTATGTTTACCTGTTTTACTGGTTTAGTTCTCATAGTCAAACCCAGATCCTGATTATAGCCACCAGTCTTGTTGCGAGGCAGAAGACCAACTGAACCATTCCCGTTTTCTCAGCACCCATAAAGGCGAAAAAGATAATTCGTAAACCGCTTGTTACGTATGATTATTGTTGATAACAAACAGAAGAAATCCCTTAACAAACAATGTGAGATAAATCAGACAAAACAAGTTTGGACAAGACAACCGATGTGACGTCAATTCCTAGAACTATAGAAGGCTGCAAAAAGTTGTAAATTTTTTTGCAAAGGGAGAAATTTACATCAGAGTTTTTTCTTACGAAGGAGCTTCTCGCAAACAAGCGTCAAGACCATAATGCGCATCGAAAATAACGAAACAAGGCAAGTGTGAAAATGTCTTGGGGGGGGGCGGTAATGTACCGTTCAGAATTCAAGTCTCCCAGGTCAAGAATTGATGGAGAGACAACGGAAGTAGGTTGCATCAGCATTATTGGTAAGACGGGTCCTTTAAAGGAGTTAATTCGCAAACATCCTTGCATTCGCGATGTCTATATCACCCGCATTCAAGTCGTGAGTTCAAACCAATACTCGGTATAACCTTGCAGACGAAGAGGACCAAAATTCCGACGGCCTAGGCCTTCACAGGAATTAATAGGTACTGGGATCAAGACAAGAAAACAGTGAAATGGATAGAGAGTTCTTGTTACAAAGGCTTTAAGAACAGACAGTGCAAGTCCTTACCGGCCCAGCTGAAACCAACCCAAGGCGACAGACGTCCAAGCCCCCCACAAAAAGAGAAACACAGTTTTATCGAAGGAAACGTTCAGAACTGCTTCAACAACCAAGAAATAGTAGAAGAAGTACAAGTTATCAAAACCATGGTAACGCTCCATGCGTACGTCAAATACAGAGCAAACGAAATATCTAAAAGTAGTTCATGACTATTTCAATCATTTTGAAGCCCAACTTTTTGTGAGACCGAAAATTTGTCAAAGTAAAAAAAAACCTTGAGTAATGAGTTCTATGTCGCTACTGACGGCGGTAGCCGGTTCTTGACAAAAACAAGCCGAAAATTTGCCCAAGTCCAAAAATATGGAGCCTTAGTCGTTGACATGGTTAACATTATGGAACATTTTCATCAGCTTTAATTAAAGGACACCTGAACAATGAAATCATACTTGAACACACCATGGAGAATGCATTTACAGACATGGCCACGGACAGCATTCTTCTCCTGAGCGTGACGTTTTAAAAATAGGGATGTTCGTTTCTGGAGGTTGCACATGCAGACTCCAAGACAAAAAGCGCAATTCATTCAAATCTCGTACAGCGCTGGCCGGATCGTATTGGAATTTCTTCTAGACATCCGTTTGGGCTTAACTGGTTAAAAAATATTCCAGAAGAAGGGTTGATTGATTGGAGACATTTGTTGATTTCTAAAATTGTTCGGTACTGAAATAAGGACAGATGCAAAATGGAGCAAAAATCATAGCTTGGGAACACTATTTCGTATTTGGATTGGGTTTTCTGCAGGCAATGTTAACGGAAGTCATACAGATAGGGATGATACTTGTTACTCTTCATTCAGGTGTCCTTTAAGGCCGCTCGTATACGCCCATCGTCAAGAGAGATTAGTTCCGTTTTTCAGTTCCGTTCCTCTCATTTAAAGTTTTTTTTTTGCACCATCCGAATTCGCCGACAAAATCAGAAGTCCTGTAAAGTGTTGTAAAATATGGACGATACAAACTTGTATGTTCTTATTTAGCTGGTTTAACGAAAATTAAAAACTATTTGCCAGAATCCATTTTTAAGCCGCAACGGCAAAATCAAGGGCGCTCAAAAATGCTGCTATCTTTGAGAAGCGAAATACGTGATGAAAGAAACACGTGGTGAATGGACGAGCAACACATTCCCAGAGCAATGACCTGACGAACTAAACTTATCAGTTTCGAAGTAAGTATTTTACGGTGAAAGGAGCCTTGAAACAGCGATTGAGTTAAAAGTCCACTGGAATTAAGAAATCAAATCGCGTACTACTCGCCACACGAGACGGTCAAATAGGAAATCTTGCCAGAAAAAAACGGATCAAAGAATAACTGGAACCCAGTAACTCGACTCTTTGACCTTCACGACCCGAACCCGTATGGGTTTTCTGAAACAACTCCAGCAACGCGGAAGCGACCACACCAAAGGGTTAATAACCAAAAGTTCGCTGTTGCCAAAACACAAGCCTCGCTGGTTTGCAGGGCGTAGACACCAATTAGCTGCCCATTCACTTTAGCAATAAAAACTACTACGCGGATTTTTGTGATCTAAATGCAAAGGAACAGGTTGGTTCCGGATCATCCCGAAATGTATGTCCTGTCTGTCAAAGTGTATCCACATTCAACTGACACGCTCGACCATTAACGAGAACGCTCATAATGCGCAGTTTCTGCTTAAAAGTAAGCTATAAGCACTTTCACAAAACAACACTTTTAGGTTGCTACTCGCAAGGGGCTAACCCCTTTGCTTACCATGCGGTCTGCGGATGCAGTCAGGAGATGCCAGGATTCTCATTTTCTTTCATAAGCCATCATTCAATAACTAGCAAAGTAGAGATCATTATGAAATAAGTTCATCTTTTCGAATGTTTTTAACGTCGATATCTCTCTCTTGCTCGACAGTTGCTATGCTACTATCAGGGACCCATAAATTTCCTTTACAGGGGGCCTGTCAATAAGAGATTTCTGATGCTATCTTGGGCGCACGGAAGATAGTTCGAGAAATACCCACGGTCCAATCACATTCAAGACCAGATAGACAAAATTTGGGATTGGCTGCTGGCGGACGTCTCTTTGGTGCGCATGTCCAATGAGGCAAACAAGAATGCCGATCGACTCAAGCGGGGATTTTTGGAAACTAGATTTGGTTCGGTCATCATAGCAATATAGAAGCATAGGAAATGACAGGCCCCCTGTAAAGGAAATTTATGGGTCCCTGCTACTTTGCAGGAGAAGAACCTTTCATGCCTTGAATCTCGGCTGGTGTTGTTGGTGACCTGGGTAGTTAGTGGGTAGGTTCGTGTCAAACATAGTCTCATAGTTGGATCTTGGATCAGGACTGTACAGACAGTCAGTCCAAGAAATACTCCTTGATACCAAGCTGACTGGGAAACATACATTGAACAATGGCAAAAACGGAAAGTTCGTCCGACAGCTTCTCTGAACCGAGTATTCCAGAAATTCCTAAATGAGGCTGTATGACGCTCAAGCCAATGGCTTGAAGGCTATTTTTATTTCCAAACAGTGTAAATACTGTGGTGATATACTAACTTCGGATATACCAATTTCGTATAGGAAGCATTATTCTAGGTTGAATGAGGAGGCTTACCTGTGCTTAGGCCCTTACCATCCTCTTATACCGTTTGTTTTGATTGCTTTGTTCTGTTTAATTTTGTTTTTGTGAAAGTTTTTGTATTTCTTTTTTTCGTTTTCTTTTGTTTCAGTTACTCCGCTTAATTTGTTAAGAAGTAGGTTATAAATAAATTATTATATCCCGCACGCTTCGCTTTTTTTTCCGGTAAATACCGATATTTTGCTCGTGGTGTTGGTGTAAATGCCATTGTCCAATCTGGTCGACCTTTGGCAAAAGGCAGAGAACGTGTCCCCACACACGTTGCCAAAAACTAACGACAAACTGAAATCTTTCCATCTGTTGTTTAACTGGATTACATGGCCATTGATCATTGGAATACAAATTTCTTTTTTCCATTTCACCGATTCACGCATACATCTAGAAATAAAGGATGTAAAATCGGTTTCTCCCCTAAGAAGGAACTTCTCCTGCGGGCTAAATCAAGTGTTGAAAAATACTGTCGATGTAAATTCCCCGATCCAAAGATTGGGGGGGAGGGGAGTATTTGACAGGCAAGCTTGTCGGAAAATAAGATACATTTGCGAACTTCTCAGCAGCTAGAAACCAATCCGAAACATTGCCTAAGCAGTCGGCGGTAACCCAATGTATTTCTTCGGGATTAGATGTCTATTTTCAGATGATGCATGTTTATGAACCAATATACGACAATTCCATGTCGCCTTAAAAACTCATGAGATAGTCAATGGAATCAATGGAATTCTCCCCGGAATCCGGCCAAACCGGAAGTTTTATCTGGAGTTGATTAGAGGTTCGATGCAGAGGAAAGGGACATGCTGGATCCGTGAATGAAAATTATTTTCCAACCGGGCAAATAGTTCGCCCGGAATCCGGCCAAAACCGGAGGATTTGTTAAAGGTAAAAGTTTGAAGAGTCGACATAAATACATATCTGATCTTCAATTTCCTGCCGCAAAAGAAGTTCTCCTGGCAAACAACTAAAACATGGAATTTCGTCTAAGTAGATACGAGAAATACGGGGAAACACACATTATGCTGAAACCATATCTGAACTTGGTTTTCTCGTACGATTAGCTGTTTGGCCGTAATTTGTAAAAAAAAAAAATACCACTATGGTATCGCTTAAGTTTATTTTCGACCAGTGACCAATAGTAAAAATGTATAAGGAGTCTGGCGAAGGTCAGATATCTATCTACAAGACCCGATTGTCTGGATCAAAAAGTCCAACAAAACATCAAACTTTTAAGATCCCATCAAAGCCTCTGGTCTTGTTTATATTATCCCATTCAACTTGGGCTGAATGCACGACATATTCATTTCTTTTAGGATGTATATTACTGACAGGCTTTATAGTAGCCTACTGCTTTGGAATTGGAACTAACCTTTTAATTAGCTGCATTACTAATTTAGAACAATTAAAAAAAATCATCTGATCTGTTGCACCTTTCTCACCACTCGCCAAAATCCACAATAACTCGTCAAATGAACATAACATGAAATATTAAACCGACACGCAAGAAACTTGAACCCATCATAACCGGTGGTCTACTTGGCTACCATCTCCGCATTTCAACCTTGGTTGAGCACCAGAATGACTCTAAATGCCAAACGTTTCAGTAACTATAATTTAAAACGATGACTCAAGTTTTAATACGCAAGAAAATCATTTCAAACACTGGGCTACTGATTTTTTTTTTTTTTAATACAAAAAAAATACTCGGCACCGAGCTCGGCACGTCCGAAACACATGGTTAAAGTAAATATGCACTGGACATTTAGTTTGAGATATGAATATTTAACCTAAGATCTATAAATACACAGTTTCATACTTGTTGAATACTGGTGGGCGGTGGCATGTTCCTTGGAACATGATCAATCGTATCATTTTGTGAAATCAGTATCTATCGTCAACTCACTTCAGAATACAATTTGGTGTATTCAGACTCAATATCTGAATTTATGCATTTGTTACTGTATTGTTTTGATGACTATAATCTCTCTATTTGCAAAATTAATAAAAAATATTCTACACAAACTCAATAAATATAAATACACTCAAGTTCATGATACAGAAAATATTAAATTTTCGTGTCTAGCCTCCCAATAAGCAACGATAAGTCAGTGTAGCATTTGCCGAATATTTTCAAATATTTTTACTAATTAGTATAATTCGTTAACTGGGCTCTGGACTAAGCAGTCATTTAACATTCTGAAATTACAAGAGCGACAATCACGCTGAGCTTTCTGAACATTAATATTTACACTGACATGATATGACACGATAGGATATAATTTCAAATTAAAGCTCATCAGGGCACAGTGGAACAAAAATGTCTACAACACAATAACCAGTACATTTAAATCAACCAAATTCAAACCAAGTATCTCGATGTTCCACGGTTATCTTCAGGAGTTGAGGACCACTATCCCTCTCATTTTTGTTGCAGATTATTCTCGATTCATTGTTTATTACTACGAGTCTGCAGATGCTCAAACTATCAAAAGTTACTAAGGATTCACAAATATTTGAGGCTTATTTTCTAGCTTAAAAAATGCGACTACTCAGTCAAACTCTGGTTCAACGACTCGAGTAACTCTGATTGCTAAAAAGTCTGCTAATTTTACCCACTAATTAATCTCGAACGTGCCCTTAACCTGGAGGGGAATTCGATGTTTTGTTGACTTGTGAACAGTCGCAACCTATCGGTATGTAATTAGGCTTGCAATTAAACCGTGCTACTGGAGAGGCGAGTCACAGCATTATAATTTTCCCTACAAATTTTCGGTTCCTTTTTGTTTCTTGTTTTTTTTTTTTTACCTATTTTGCGTTGATTTAGTTTCGTTTGGCTCATCAATGATTCGCTGATCCAAGACGCGATTCCAAAAGTTTATCTCTGTGATAAGCCCGTACTAGCTTGGCTTTAGGGACCGTAGCATTTTTATGGCACTTGCCTTCCAGCCAAGTGCCATATACCGATCACTTTTCAGTCGGTCGGTCAGTCCGGTAACAGCGAGTTGGGATACTCCCAGAATGTCCTACGACGATGAATCTTGGCAGGCATATCAGGGACCCGGCCAGACTTAGTTTCCCGATCCAACCATCTAGGGGGGTGGAGGGAGGGGGAATCCGGAAAATTGAGTAGTGCGTACACCTCGGATTGGAATGAAACTTATTAACTGAATAGACGACATATCTCTGATGTTCAAACTGAAGTCCGGACTGGATTCGACAGCTGTGGGGGAGTTGGGGGGGG
The DNA here is from genome assembly GCA_023053555.1 of Branchinecta lindahli. NCBI lineage: Eukaryota > Metazoa > Arthropoda > Branchiopoda > Anostraca > Branchinectidae > Branchinecta > Branchinecta lindahli. Next base: position 30,587,821 of record JAKZAO010000009.1, on the reverse strand, counting down.
GGTCCGAAAATATCAAGAAACGGTTAGAATGGAGGGATCGAAGTGAAAATGGCTGGGAAGAACAAGCATCTGCTCTAGATGAATCGTTTACACAATTGGACTGAATCCGGACACTTTGGGGAGGGGGTGGGGTGGAGTCGGTTTTCCAGGAATTCCGGTGATGGTGGTTTTGGGGATTTTCATGACGAAACTTGGCAGGCACATCATGAACCCGATCAAACTGACTTGGAGAAAAAAGTCTCGATCCACCATCGTGGGGGGAGTGAAGGGAGGGGGATCTGGAATATTGAGACGTGCGTAACTTTGGAACGCGTGATCGGATTCCAGTGAAATCTAATAACTGAACAGAAGACAATCATGTCTCTGATGTTCTTTTTCGTGTGCGGATTGGGGGGGGGGGGTACGTGACCCTCTTAGACTGGAGAGATCCGTAGTGGTAACGACCATAGTATCTGAGAAAAAGAAAATCTTACTTTCACCATCACCAACACAAGAGCCTAGGATTATGTCAAATTGGTGGGAAAGAAGTTTGAACCTAATGACGTGAGTGAATTCGGCAATTCTTGTTTTTGCTTAAAATCAGATACCAAGGTAACTGCAAAAGACTACAAAACTCAGACCCAGTAACCATGGTATCTGCAAATACGCAAGTATAGTTTCCGGTACCTGTCTGTCTGTGGATAATTTGTCGATCAAGTTCAGATTTTGAAGGTCGAAAAATGGACGAAAAACTGATAACACTGTTTAGAACACCCACAGCAATCAGTTGGAAGATCGCCAGCGTTACCAAGTGACATTAGTACTTAGCAGTACTGTTCGAATGTCCTAAATTATCACACCTCTTGCTCTCACCTTGCCTACACTCAGTTTCATAACAAGGCGAGAGCTATGACGTGAGATTAACCGTTTGCAGTTTGACATACAAAATCATGAATATGTCATTGCTAATTATTCCACAGATGATTCACTAGTAATTGAATTCTCGTGTCATGATTGCGACAGAGCGTGTGTATTGTCCTAATTTTGTTTCACCCATCAAAAAGCACAAGGCATAGACGGAATAAGAAAAAAGAAAGAAAAGAAGAAGAAAACACAATAATAAGAGGAAAACAAACAAAGATACTAAAACAAGATTGTGCGTCTATTTCCAAGACCCTTTCATTATTTTTTGGAAAGAGTACCCCACATCGAACCAGTATCGCCCAAAACTCACCGACAATGCTTGAAGCTTCCACAAAAAAGACGCAAGAGAATCCATCACACCTCGTAAAATCACAAGTCAACACCTATAATTGCCTAGTCCTACAGTGGAACTGAGCTGGAAAGCCGTCCAGAAATGCCACTGGAATGAGTGGCTACCGGCACGCCTGTTATGTGAACATATTTGTCCAGCAAAGAACGGCTGGCTTCGAGACAACGGAGACTGTGACTCGGAAACTGGATTTTTCTCGCTCTTGCCAACCAGCGATGGACCACAAGTCACAACGGATACACAATGGCAAAGATATTTGTAAATTTCAAAACTTGGGCGGAGGGGTAAGGGCAGGTCCGTGTCCAGAAATTTATTTCGGGGGGGGGGGGGGGGGCTGGTCGGACCAAAAGGTACAAAAAAGACAGATCAGAGGTTAAAGCCAATAAAACGATTATTTTTGTATGTTTCGGGGGGGGGGTCAACCTCCTACCCCCCACCCGGATACGGCCCTGGGTAGGGGCATGGGTAGTGTCAGATTTTCAAATAGGTGGTGAAGGCCTACGAGTCCAATCCGGTTTCGTGACCCCGCGAATATCAAAATGATAGTAACATCAGATCTGAAAAATATACAATTCCTACATTGTTTCTGTGCAAACAGGGTAGGTGTAATGTACAGTAGCAATGAACTTTCCCATCTAGCGGCAGGCTAGAACGCTACTGAGTTCTATCTTATCCCATTAGGTAGCGCCAGACCTTCAGAAGCGGAAGTTCCTGTTTGGTTGGCTCTTGCAAACCAACGATGGATCACAAGGGATTGTCTCTTTTAAATGGAATCCAAAAACTCTGGAGGTGTAAAGGGACATAGGGTAGGCCCATCTCTGGGTTAAAGGAACAGAAAACTTGACTCAAACTTGACTCGGGGAGCTAGCTAACATATCAAGAATGTAGCCTGAGTCGATATTGAGAGTAAGACAAATTCTCGTTACGACCATTGCAGTTTCCGGGCAGTTTCCAAGAATTCGACTTTTGAGCAAAAGGTTTGCAAAAGCAAAAGGTTTGTGTGCCGCGACTAGGAATCGAACCCCGGCCGTCTTGTCGGGGAGGTCGTTTCTCTGTAGTCTACATGTAAAAAGGCGAACTTTTACAGTACATAAGTGCATAATTACAGTGCATAAGGGGCAAGGGCCTGCCAGCTAGCTTTGGGAACACTAAGGAGGGGGTTCGAGACGGTTCGAGATAACAAAGAATTGCCTGCCGACAATAAGACCCTGTATATTTATCTAAGCCCCCCCTGCGATTCGATGGCCGAAAGTTGCGTAGTCAAGTTTACTGTTCCTTTAAGGACACAGAATCCTACCTTCACTAGGGTGGCGCTCTCCGGCGTACGGACAATTTTATTTATTTCGCGACCAAATCTGATGGCATTTTGCAACTACAAACTAAAAATATTTCAAGTAAATGACAACTGATTCCCAATTTCTAAACCTGATGATCATTCCGAAACAACGTTTCGCGGCAATATGAAGAAAATACGACTTTTCAAGTGATAAAAGTAGAACAAAACAAAGTGCAAACTTCTGAAAACGGCCGTCAACATGAAAACGAGCCGCAAAAACCTTGCGAAAATCTAGACTCCTTGGCGCTATTATTAAAGTCGAATGTTAAAAAAAAAGTTCAAAGGGTTGAAAATACTGCCAACAAAATGCGATGACCTTGCAAGCTAAGATTAAGCACTGACAAGGACGTGCGGAACAAAGAACGAACTGCATGACTGAAACTGCAAAACACGTCGTGCCAACACTTTTTTTTAAAAATCAAAACCGCAACAGGAAAATCATGACAGAAATGTGATGAAACGAAAACTGGGGCAACATGACAATGTCGGAACTAATCCGAAGGTATTTACCTCGCCATTCACAACCTGGAATAAAAGGCATCATTGACGACTGAAGAAAAAGAGTCGAAAACTGGTGCAGGCGACGGCAGGCGACGGTGCAATTGTCTACCTCACACTTTGCATTGAACAATCTGGTGTCAAAATTATAACAAGTTAGCAAGGAGACGATGTGTGATGATTTTCGTTAACTTATCCGCTCGTGCCATACCACACCTCGCGCAATTTACTGTTTTATGTTCCATTTACCAGGGACCAATAAATTTCCTTTACAGGGGGCTTGTCATTTCCTATGCTTCTATGTTGCTATGTTGCCCGACCCTTGCCTACTTTCCAAAAATCCCACTTGGGTCGAATCGGCATTCTTGTTTGCCTCATTGGACGCCAGCAGCCAATCCCAAATTTTGTCTATCTGGCCTTGGACGTGATTGGACCGTGGGTATTTCTCGAACTATCTTCCGGTCGGTCAACATAGCATCAGAAATCTCTTATTGACAAGCCCCCCTGAATGGCGAGGCATTACAGGAAATTTATCGGTCCCTGCATTTACTAAGTGATACTTTGGACGGCAAGCAAGAAGTGGGCTGCCACTGCTTGAGTTCGTCAACAGTCCCGATGAAAAGAAGAATGGCTTTTCGCGTCATTTCTGCTTTAAAGTTTAACCGAAAAGGGCTGGGATAGGACAATCTAGTTACCCATCACTTATTCACTAAAATTGGCTTGAAGACCCGCTGAAAATGCGTTACTTCGTTGTTCCGCTATTCACGAATAATCGATTTTCAAATAGTGGAATTTCCGTGTGATTTGTGGTACCGCTATGCGCTTGTATCTTTGTTGTATGCCTTACGAGAAAGATTTATGATTTTTTTTTTGTTCAGGCACTAAGCCACCATCACCAATCTCAACACTGCACACTGAAAAGCCGCGTTTGTGTTGAGATTAAAATTTCCCGCGTCATAGTAGAATTTTCGTTGTGGGGACGGCTGCAGATATTCTGAACGTCATAACTAGAGTAAATAGTGGAAAATAAAAAAATCCCTTTGCAGAATCCAAATAATTCAGTGGATTCAATTAAATGACACAAAAAGGAGTTGGCTTTTCAGTTAAACGCAGCAAGTGGAAACCATGTATTTGTATAGGAAAGAGCGTAGAGTAAGTTACCTATAAGGAAAGCAAGTTCGAAGGTAGTTACGTCAACGTAAATGTACCTATGTAGTCCTCAGAGGAGAAGCAAATACCGAGGGGTTGTCCACTCTCAATTTTAGTGTACAGCAAGTGCCCGGTGCCGCGATGCCCGGTTGTCACGTGTTAAAACATCAAAATAAGCATTTTTGGAAGCGTTTGAAAGATGAATCGCACAATTTATTGTCGGCACCGGTGCCAGCACCGCCTATTTTGGTTGGTGCCGACCGGTGCCGGGAAAGGGTGTACAGCAGGTGCCGGGGAGAGGGTAACCCATCGGCAAATACCCCAGTTTCCTATGCCAGGGTACACATCACATTTTGACGAAGAACAGCCGGAAACGCTACAGAATCCTAAAAAGGAAGTTCTACAAATCGCAAGGCAAAAGGAAGGAAAAATAAACCACAACCGTGATAAGGCATGGCAGAGGATCAGATTTTTTAACTCAAGGTTTAACGTCAATGTTTTTAAAGTTTAACCGAAAAGGGCTGGGATAGTACAATCTAGTTAACCATCACTTATTCACTTAAATTGGCTTGAAGACCCGCTGAAAATGCGTTAAATCGTTGTTCCGCTATCCACGAATAATTGATTTTCAAATAGTGGAATTGTAGTACCTCTATGCGCTTGTAATTTTGCTGTATGCCTTACCGGAAAGATTTATGACTTTTTTTTTGTTCAGGCATTAAGCAATCTTCACCAATCTCACTACTGCCCAAAGAAAAGCCGCGTTTGTGTTGAGATTAAATTTTCCCCCGTCATAGTAGAATTTTCGCTGTGAGGACGGCCGTAGAAATTCTGAACGTCATTACTGGAGCAGATAGTGAAAATAGAAAAATCCCTTTTCAGAATCCAAATAATTCAGTGTATTAAGATAAATAACACAAAAATAAGTTGGCTTTTCAGTTAAACTTTAACGTTCCATACATTCCAGGCTTGCCCTGAGCCCCGCCTTGACCCAAGACCTTAGCCTACTGACTACTCGACAATATGGCTGAGATTACCAAGTGTACGATCTGGCAAACTGGGATTTGGTTGGCGCAAGCAAAGTTGCTACGGTAGTTTACTTTCCTATTTTTCTTTATTGATTTAAGACTAAATTCAATTCTTTAAGGAGCGGCTAAAAGTATGTTATTTCTGCCAGAATCCAACTTACTCCGTATGTACAGTAAAACCAACAGTCATTTCCGCACACGAATGTGTCATTGACACGCACCAGCTAGATGCGCTTCGGCGTCGCCGGGATTCTTAATTTCCTCCCATGAGCAAAAAGAAATCATCGACTAATAATTAGTAGTGTAGTATTTGCGATTTTTAAATATCAGCATGTAACAGGTTCATCCTTATGTCTCCTATCATTTTTATCTCTGTTCAGGCTCGAAAACGGTTGCTATGAATGACAAGAACGTTTCAAGCCTGAAATCTTGGCTGGTAGGCTACTGATGGTGACCCACTATAGAGGGTAGGTTGTGTCGAGCAGAAGTGAAGATTGGATTAGGACTAGTAAGTCTAGGTTTTAATACGGGCTTTAACGCGACTTGAAATGAAGGGACGCTCCGCTTGGTCTCAAACGCGAGGAATAAGATTATATTATATTATCGCCCTTGCTTTTCTTCGGGTGATAGCGGAAAAATTTGGCCCGCGGGTGGCACGATAGGCTGATATCGCCCGAGCGCAGCGAGTACATTTGTTATAATTTTCTGGTATTCCCCTGATGTTAAAAGAAAAAAATTCCAACTGTCATCACTTGATATCGCATGGCTGGCCGGGCGTTATTTTTATTTTGATAACGCCCGGGCGTTGTTTATTTTGATAACCCCCGGGGCGTTACCACTTGATAATAATGCCCGGTTGGAACTTTTGTTCTTTTAACATCAGGGCAATACCAGAAAATTTTGGCACTGGGTAGGGTAGAACTGATATCATGGGACTGCACCGTGTACTGGTGTTATAAGATAAGATTTATAAGATTTTATTTGCGCTATGAGCCAACGGTCGTGGCAAATTTACAGAAAATGAACACCAAATTACGAAAGATCTGTAGACCATGGACAATAGTTATTTTTAGCAAAGATTGCACAGAGTGATGAAGGCAAAGTGTTTTCCAAGCATTAGCAAAAACACAAAATGTGTCGTTCATAATTGTCCAAATCGATGCCCATATGTTTCCACTATAACTACATCAATGAAGAAACGCTAACCGGGAAAAAAAAATCCGGGAAACGTAGTCCAGACGGACGAACGTCACGTTTTCCCCATGTCCTTACAAGCCACGGGACAATCACGACACGAGATGCAAGACCAAGCATTCCTTCGGATTCCATGTGAACCGATCCATCATTTACGTCGTTCCTCCATACGGCCTTCCCTTTACTAGAAACAACGTGCCACACGAGACACGCACAAACTCAACTTTCTCACTGCCAAAAAAAAGTAAGTATAAATCACGAACTGCATACGTGACGTATTAGATATTATTGTGTAACTGCAAGTGCAATAAAAAAGAAAATAATGGGCGAAAGCGCCCACTCATCATAATAAATGGCAAGTAATTATCACTTGAAAAATGGCCACAGCACACTCTTTGGACTCTAGTGCTAGCCAAGGGAAAACCCAACGTCATAGTGCAATGGACAAGTCAATGAACTGGGTTCTATCCACAAGCGAAAACACCAAAGATTTAGAAAAAGTCGCCGAAGCTAGCTCACATACAAAGCTTCTTTGACCAGTGCCATTTCATCGTTTTGCTGCGACAAAAGTAAAATACTGGAGATCGAACCAGTTCCTTAAGTAATCTCTAGAACTTCTGAGAGCACATATTTTGGTTTTAATGTTGTATTTAGCGGAAATTGCACTGTTGAAAGTTAAGCGACTGTTCAAACAAGCATAGGCTATTTTACGATAATCTAGCCCAGCTGGTATATGTAATTATTTCATTCATATTCAGAGAAACGTCTGAGCCGGCTATCTAGGATGGGGGGGGGGGGGGTAACTGTACTGCTTAATCGAAGGTCCGAATTTATTGGCGAATACTGAAAACATCATTACTAGTCTAAATGAACCTTGATATACTGTGGGGAGGGCTAAGTACATTTCATTTCAGTCCAAGATAACAAATTGTGTCCGCCGTTAGTCTAAGTGACCGCCTGCGGGTTCGGCAAGTAAACAAATTTCGTCAACATACGTATTTAGTCTGAGATTACTTTGTTGAAAACATGTCTGGATTGCTCCGACACGAATTGCACTATTTTGCGAATTCATATTTGCACTTGATTTACTCCGCCATTAAAATATAATCTCAAGCAATCACCTATTATGATACTGTGAATCAAAGGTCTTAGCAGCACTTATGCAACAGCACTGATAATTTCAGACACGAAAATTCTACCTTCACAACATTGCACTGCGATTTGTGACAAATAGCTCAAAAGTTTCCCAGTAGCCTACCCTAGTCAAACAACTGTTTTATGTAGCCTACAGTCAGACAATAGTGCTTCCGGTAGTGACTCTAGGGGATGCTAGGTTTTTTAAGTTGTCGATGCTTTAAAAAAAATTCGATGCTTTAAAAAGTTTTCGGTGCTTTTCAAAAAAAAGTTTCTAAGGTTTTCAAGAGTTTTTTTTTTAGTATCCTACCGAAACATGGAAGGTAAGAAAAGGAGGATCGGTAGGCCTATATTAAACAATGGCTAAAAACGGAAAAGTCAGCTACGATGGTCATAAGCGATATTTCGGCCCTTCCTGACAAGGGTCCTCGTACGTTAGGCTGGTGCTGGAAGAAAAGAACCTGCAATCCATAACCGTTCCTGGGAGAGAACACTGCGAAATTCCAATATTAAATTACAGAAGATAAGTGTATATACTACTTATACACTTATTTAATTATTACTTATAATTTCTTTCTTCTTCTAAACGTCTTCTAACTGAACCTGCAGGTTTGTTTCTACCAGGCTAACGAGGACCCTAGCCAAGAAGGGCCGATACATAGCTGACTTTTCCGTTTTGAGTACTTGTTTAATATAAACCATTGTTTCATTACTTATTCATGCCTTCTTCTAAATAGTCAATTTGACTCTTCTTCTAGGCAATAATAAAATTGGATTTTGTTCCAGAGAAGGCGGTCCCAATCCCATCGGCAGTGAACTTTGGAGAAAAAAAATCGGATGTTTTCGTAATTTTTCTTCAGACAAAACACGTGTGTGGTCTACCCCTACCCTCTCATATATGGTACAACTTGGGGGTCGTATTTTTTCTAGGAAAAGGAGCAGCTTGGTTCTTTTTTGGAATCAAATTAATGTTTCACCAAATGCAGCGTAATGGCACTGACGTGAGGTACAAATAAATCATATCTTGTAACACAAAGGGACAGGGGAACTGAAAGTTGTTACAGTAAGAGAAAACCAGTCGGCATCAATTTAGGTTACATCACTATAGATCAAAAATATTGTCTTGTTGTCTTGCAGGTCGGTATCTGGAGTTTTTCTTCATGCCACGAGGGGGGGGGGGTTGCAATAAGACCATAATATCAGGTAATACAAAAACAATCATGCAGAATTTGAGTTAACTTTCCGCAGAAGCTCAATTTTTGCACAAAAAACAACACCATGTTCTGCACCCGGATTCGGCAACGCCCAACAAGGTTCGACGTCATGAATTTTAAGATATTTAGGTAAGGTGAGTACGTTAAACTTTTAGTTCACTTTCCGACAAGTCACGACGTCTTCCATGGTCAAACTATTAGGAAGTGCCAGGAAAAAACCAACCCGCTGATTGGTTTGGCAAAAATTCCCTACTTCCGCATTCTGGACCGCTTAACATATCGTACATTGAAGTGACCGATTTTTAATACCTTCAATTTTGTTTTCAAGGGCGCTAAACCTCAGGTGCTGCAGGGGTAAGCAACCAGACTGGCCCCCCTCTCCGGCAGAGAAGGATCCCGAATTTATAATTACAAAAATATCGCCGTGTACGCAATAATACCAAAGGGGTTAAACGGGAAGCATAGCCTACTAAGACAGATTCAAGATCTTCTTCGTTTTTACGTTTCCTTTATACGTTCGGGGCTAGAATACTGGTGGAAGCTTGCATTCATTTTGACCTTATTGAGGACCAGGCTTATCAGATCGAAAAAACACAGAGCCCTACTGGTTGTGCCAAGATCCACCCAAATTTCTTACAACGAGCCCCTCCAGAAATTTAAACTTGAGTCCGGTAGGTTGAAACTGTGCATGGCTTCTCGCAAGAAAATGCTTGAGTATCCAATAGGGGATAGGTTCACACTGCTGCGATTTCGCGCAATATTCTGCGTCACGCAACATACGACACAAATCGTGCGACAAGCAACGCAGAACTTTGCGTTTTGTCGCAGTGTCGGATGCGTTGAAATATTTCAACTGGTCTGACATAACGCGACTTTTTGAGGGAAAGAAAAGAAAAAGCAAAGATTAGTTAATTTTCAAGATAAAAAATTTACCCTACTTTGTTCTGATTGCAATCCTAGGACGGCTGAATGCAAAATATCTTTTGAACAAACTTGTATTAACCTCGGTATTAACCTGTTTTGAACAAGATGACTCATAGGTTCTGACTGAAAATCAAAGACAGTAAAAGTGGCACTGTTATTGTCTTTGACTGACAATTTCCTAATACTGGTTGATCGCTCCTTCTGCAGAATAACCTCGACGAAAAATTTCATTTCGCGTCTGCGTGGTGGTGGGAAGGTCCACGCGATTCTGTTGCAAGTCGGAATATCAAAGAAAAAATCGTGTCACATACGACGCAGAGTGTGAACCAAGGGTATTCATAAATATATACTTCCGCCACCATTTGAGATCGCTCGCGAACAACCTGCAAGAGCGGCCTCAGTGGCGATCCCAAAACTCTTAACAGATAAAATGTGACCATGTGCTGTATGAAAAAACTGTACCGTCATTTGTAAAAATCTAAAATCTTTTTTGGTGTTTAAATTTCGTAGATTTTTTATATTTTGAAGACACGATTTTACCATGTTAACTTCAAGAAGAATAAAAACGATATCTATCTATCTAATATCTGCAATGTCTGGAGTCTAAACCACTCCAAATTCTTTATGCCACCCTATCGAAATTCATCCTTGCTTCTCGCATAACGAAAGGTAGAATCGATCTTTCGCCACTTCCCATGACAAGTTAGCTACTAGAGCATAAGACCCCCCCCCCCCGGCCCCCCCCAACTTTCTCGGAAACAAATTCTTACAGAAATAGAAAATGTTCGTTATTCCACGGGCACTGGGAACATGGCTTTTTGGTCATTCCACAGTTTTTCCTTTTTATGCAAAAGTCCGAAGAAAACAAGAAGAATAAATACAAATATTACATTGTAAGCTAGCACCTGTTTCATGCAAAAGTATCCATCAAATTCATAAAAAGTTCTGGTTGTCCCACCCAGCGTTGGGTCTAAAGCATTCAAACCCCGACATAATTTTGCACATAATTTGATTTTTTTTTTATTATTTGGGTGAATAATAAAAAACCTTGAAACCTAATACCTTGGCAAATTCAGAAGGGTTCCGAAGCTACAGGCAACCGGAGACAACAAGCTTCATTTTCTAAAGCAAGACTTCATTTTCTGCAAATTCATCACATCCTCCCCTTTCTGACCTTACCGTCCGAAAGACCCTACACGACCCACCAACATTTTTGAACTGGAACGGTAACTCCCTACCTTCAAGAGAATCAGTGAAAACTCACTTACTGACACTGAAAACGAAACTGTGCCTAAACTCCCACCAACCTCAATTCGGTGAACAAAAATCCTTCCAGGTCATACAGACTATATATCTCCAGTATAGTTAAATAACCAATGGCAGGATTCCCGAAAGCCAACTGAAACTACCAGAACAGTGTTGCCACCCGACCAAAATTAAGTTTACTAAATTCCGGAGAATTTTTTTACTAGATTCTAATCAAATTTACTAACTCAAAAAAATTTTTCGCGGCTGTCGCCGCGACACGTGCATTGCATTTTATACCTGTTCTACATTTCAGTAGTAAAGAAATGCATCGAAAGACAGTTTATTTTGAGTCACACTGAAAAGAAAGCAGCGAAAATATATCGGACCGCGGACTTGGTCATCAAGAGCAGAAATGTCAAAATGGGCGCGCCCCCTCCCAATGTTGTAGGCCAATCGGCAAAGAACAAATTACTCGGCGCGAAGCGCCGAAATTTTTATAAGAAACAGCCAATTTGTTCTTAACACAGGCCAGATTCTTGTAAAAACTGTCGATTTTTCACTAAGCAATTGGTTCATTTGTTTCTATCAGGGACAAAAGACTTAACAAAATGGACAAAGAGCTCCGATCCTTGGTTTGGTTAACAGACAAAATTAAGAACTTTTGAATGATAAGCAAGAGTGGAGTGGATCCTAATATTTTTGTACATTCCTGCTGAATCTATGAAAAATGACACAACTTTTGGGTTGGACCATCTTTTTTTACTAGAAATTGGGATTGTTTACTAGATTAAAATGAAATTTACTAGATCCTCTATATTTACTAGATTTAATTTTTTTTACTAGATCTAGTAAAAATTTACTGCCGGTGGCAACACTGTACCAGAACACTAACTAAAGCGTATCAGCCAAGACGGTCACTTGCGCACCAACGCTCTGACGTCAGGAACTAACAGCAGCCGATTCCTATTACGTCCATGAATTCCACAAGTTGCTGATCGGTTAAGGTACCAGCTGCGCTAGATTAAGTCTAAATCGGAAAGATCAGGATTCGGAAAGGCGTAGAAAAGTTGCAAAGCCGGGGGATGTTGGGGGTGCTTATCGTTAGTCATATGTGTTTATGGTTTTCTCTTTATGTTCGTGGTTTATTTCGAATACTATTTTGGAAATGCGGTGCTTTTCGTTTCTTCCTCTTGATTCACTCCATCAAGTCGCGGCTTGTATTACAAAATGACTTCAATAATTCATACAGCACCCCCGCCAAAAAATAAGACCAAAGGTTTCGATGGGATCCCAAAAATTCAATATTTGATCCAGACAACTAGGAAGGCCAAATAGCTAATCATCTTAGAAAACCCGAGAAAACCAAGTTCAGATATGGATTCAGCATGTGTGTTTACCCCTATAAGTCATATCTATTTTGAAGAAACCGATCGAAACCATCCTGCCTTACTTCTGCCAGTTTTCCAGTTTCTACCTGTCCGGCGAAAAAATTAAGCTAAAAAAGGAATTCAGCGTATCTCCTTACCCCTATATTCAACATCTAATCAACTTCAAATAAATTTAACTTATAACAAATTTTCCGGTTACAACCGGATTCCGGACGAACTATCCGGCTAAACAATTACTGTCATATACGGATTTAGCATCTCTTCTTACCCCTAAATCGGACATCTAATCAGCTACAAATACAACTTTTGCTTTTAACAAATTTTCCGGTTTGGGCCGGATTCTGGGCGAACTACTTGTCTGGGTAGAAAATGATTTGAACATACATGTTCAGCATGCCTTCTTACCTCTAAATCGAACAATAGCCGAAAGTTGGTCGACAAATTTTGTGTCCGGTTTTGGCCGGACTCCGGGCGAACCGAGGGGTCGACGACTCTAATTTTGTATGTACACCATTCTGGAATAACGGAATAATCCTGACCATTCCGGATTACTCCTGGCCATTCCGGATTATTCCTAACCATTCCATATCCTCCCATTCTTTATCGAGTTTGGTAATTCACCAACTTTTGTTTAGTCCGCATTTATTTCACCCCATTCGGTCTGTCCTGCGGCGAACGAGGGGTCGACGACTCTCATTTTTTATGTAGGCTACACCATTCCGGAATAATCCTGACCATTCCGGATTATTCCTGGCCATTCCGGATTACGGGACGTGTACACCCAGGGTTGCTCACTCTCCGGCACCCGGTGTACACTCATTCCCGGCACCTCCCGGCACCTCCCGGCACCCTCCCGGCACCTCCCAGCACCTTCCACTTTTGTCAGTTTTTACCGTGTCTAGGATGAAATGGCGCTGTCTAGCGTCAAAAGAAAGTACTATAACCGATGAACTTGCACCATAACAATCAACACCTACTTTGAAAGGAAGAAATTCGCGAATGTGTCCAATCCGTCCGTCTGTCCGTCTGTGAGCACGATAACTCTCGAAGGGAATGAGATTTTTTGATGAAACTTGGTGTGAGATTCTTTTAGTCAAGAGTTAGGTCGAGTTCGTAGATGGGCTCTGTAGCCCTATATTTAGGGGTGGGGGAGGGGTTTCAAATTAAGGGGCAAACAAAATGTTTTGAAACAGCTAATGTGATAGTCGATTACGGGGTAAGAAGACATGCTGAACACGATGGTGAAAACCATTTTCTCGCCGGACAAGTAGTTCGCCCGGAATCCGGCCAAAGCCGGAAAGTTTGTTAAAAGCAAAAGTTTTATTTGAAGTTGATTAGATGTTTGATATAGGGGTAAGATGACATGCCGAACACGATGGTGAAAACCATTTTCTTTCCGGACTAGTAGTTCGCCCGGAATCCACTCAAAATCGGAAAATTTGTTAAAAGCAAAAGTTTTATTTGAAGTTGATTGGATGTTCGATTTAAAGGTAAGAAGACATGCTGAACACGATGCTGAAAACCATTTTCTCGCCGGACAAGTAGTTCGCCCGGAATCCGGCCAAAGCCGGAAAGTTTGTTAAAAGCAAAAGTTTTATTTGAAGTTGATTAGATGTTTGGTATAGGGGTAAGATGACATGCTGAACACGATGGTGAAAACCATTTTCTCGCCGGACTAGTAGTTCGCCCGGAATCCGGTCAAAATCGGAAAATTTGTTAAAAGAAAAAGTTTTATTTGAAGTTGATTAGATGTTCGATTTAAAGGTAAGAAGACATGCTGAACACGATGGTGAAAACCATTTTCTCGCCGGACAAGTAGTTCGCCCGGAATCCGGCCAAAGCCGGAAAGTTTGTTAAAAGCAAAAGTTTTATTTGAAGTTGATTAGATGTTTGCTATAGGGGTAAAATGACACACTGAACACGATGGTGAAAATAATTTTCTCGCCGGACTAGTAGTTCGCCTGGAATCCGGTCAAAATCGGAAAATTTGTTAAAAGCAAAAGTTTTATTTGAAGTTGATTAGATTTTCGATTGTAAGGTAAGAAGACATGCTGAACACGATGGTGAAAACCATTTTCTCGCCGAACAAGTAGTTCGCTCGGAATCCGGCCGAAACCGGAAAATTTGTTAAAAGCAAAATTTTATTTAAAGTTGATTAGATGGCAGATTTAAGGGTAAGAAGAGACGCTGAATCTGTATATAACAATTATTTTTTTTCCCGGACATGTAGTTCGTCCGGAATCCGGCTGAAACCAGATTTTTTTTTTATAAGTTAAAGTTTTATTGAAGTCGATTAGCGATGTTCTTTACAGGGATAAGGAGATACGCTGAATTCGTTTCTAACTATCTTTTTTTTGCTGGACAAGTATTTCGCTCGGAATTCGGCCGAAACCGGAAATTTGGCAGAAGTAAAGCAGGAAGTTTCGATCAGTATCGTCAAAATAGATATGGCTTATACAGGTATATCTGAACTTGGTTTTCTCAGATGATTAGCCTGGCGAAGACTGGATCTGGTGAAGATAAGACCTAGTTGTCTGGATCAAAATATTAAATTTTTGGGATCCCATCGAAACCTTTGGTCTTGTTCCTTTTCAAAATACACAGTAAAGATGTTCCTTTTCTACACATAAAATAGATTGAGCATTCGCTCTTGAGCTCCTAGTCGCTGTAGGCTAGTTCCGTTTCAAGTTTTTGTAATCACTGTATCTCTTCTCTTGATGAAAAAAGTTTTTTTTTTTAAACATTTGTATTTAATGCACTATTAATAAACTTTGTGATTTTTAAACATCGACTATTAAATTGGATGGTACCTTCCGGCACCTCCCGGCACCTTCCGGCACCTCCCGGCGCCTTCCGGCACCTTCCGGCACCTCCCGGCACCGGCACCCGGTGTACACGGGTTTGGGGAGTGAGCAACCCCTCGTGTACACCATTCCGGGAGAATCGTCGACCCCTCGGAGCGAACTACTTGTCCGGCGAGAAAATGGTTTGCATATTCGTGTTCAGCATATCTTCTTATCCCTTAATCGACTATCTCTTGTTTAAAAATATTTTATTTGTCCCCTAATTTGAACCCCCTCCCCAACCTCTAAATGTAGGGCTACAGAGCCCATCTACGAACTCGACCTTTCCCTTGACCCAAAGGATCCTCCCACGAAGTTCCATCAAAATATCTCATTCCCTTCGAGAGTTATCGTGCTCACAGACAGACAGGCGGATAACTTCTGCGATGTCATAGGTATCCCTCCATTTACGTTTTGGGATCCCAAAAAACACAACAGTAGTTGGAAGTCTGATTCCCAAATACGATTCAATCGGAGTCGGAAAATATAGGGGGCAGGGATGATAGAGAATTCAATGTCAGAAATAATCATGGAACTAGGAATTGAGAAGGCTGGTAAGTAGGTGGGGGGGATACCCGTCCATTGTACGAACACCAAATGAGGTGCAATTTCAAACCTTACCCCAGAGGGGTTAATTCACTCGATGGCATAGAGGCTAAGCACTGTCGGCTCCATCCCAGCTCTCCCCTTTGTCTGATGGCATATGTGTGGGTAGATAGGGTCCAGCCCCCACCCCCCCAATGCGAATATATAGGAAACGGTACAAATCTTACTATTAAAACTGCTGTTTGGACCGCGAGCACTTAATGTTTAATTGAATAGGGCTGAGATCCGTCAGTTTAGTTACAAATCACTCCCTCACTTAAATAGACCTGAACCCGATAAAAATACGTTACTTCGTTTGTCCATCATCCACAGACAATCGATTTCATCAAATGCCTGAACTTATTCTTTCGGATCTGTGGTACCTCTATGTCCTTGTCCCTCAGGGCTTGGAATATTTACCAACTACAAATGTAAGCCATTGCCAAAAACTAAAATAAAAAACGTCCGATTCCTTGCAAGACATACCTTAACATCATTTTCCTAAATGTAAAGGCGTAACTTTCCGAGCTTCGCATCTGTAACTCTTGAAATGCAGGCCTTTGTTGAAATTCAAATTCCCCGCTTCTGGGTGAATTTTGGGTTGTCGTGTAAGCAGCGCACACTCTGAATGTTATTACTAAGAGTCCCGGGTGCAAAAATACAAAACCCCTTAGATGAGTCAAAATATTTCAGTATATTCAAGATCAGATGTAAAAAATAAGCTGCCTTTTCAGTTAAGCTTTAAGGATTTTCCCTAGACAGGCCGTTCGGGGGTTCGGTATCGGGGGGGGGGGCGGTTTTTACCAGTTTTTTTTTGCGGGGAGTAAGTCCAGGGGCGGTCGCCGGGGGGGGGGGGAGGTAGCCGGAACCCGGTTAGATCAGGTTGGGTGGACAAAGTAACTAAAGGAAATCCTGACTCAAATTCATCAGGAGTCGGAAATGCGACTGAATATCTGAAAGGATAGGTGGGATGGCGGACGGTAGGAGACAAGACAAGGACGTAAACACAACATCCAATACAGTAGCCTAGAGGTAAGCTTCTTTGAAAACTTAGTTTTGTATTTCTTTGCATGAAAACGGTCAAACGGAAACAACAAATTAGGAACTCGATATTAGACAATAGATATTAGGCAAGAGATATTAGGCTTGATATTCTCTATTTTGAATTAATGAATGAAGTTAAATTTTCTCTCTGTGATTTACTATTTGATATTTTTTTTTCTTCTGTTGACGACTTCCACAGTAGGTGGTTCGGTTTAAACTGAGACCACTAACAGCGAACGACTACCCGTTCAATGAAAAGTCACCCTTACTTTGATAAATAAATGCTTTTTATTTAATTCAAAAGGTGCAAGCAAAAAAGGAGACTTTGGCTGTTGGTGCCTATAAAATACGGAAAAAGGTCTCAAATAAAATAAGATACAACATCTTCTCAATCTGAAAGTCGGTGAAAATAAAATTTGGAAAATGCGGTGCGCTGGTTACTCCAAACTAAGGAGAAACAAATCAAATAGGATAAAATACAGTAAAGGATATATCAAGAAATAATTATTACTACACAAACTGAAGAAGAAAGAAGGATAAGTAAATCTGTCCAAGAAAATAAGAAAAAACCTAACCCATGTCTATAAAATAAATTTTTGGTCATTTAGTATTAAGACAAGATCAGAGCCAGAAGAACGAACGAGATAAACTTTAATCTGAAGTATGGTAAAAATAACGTATCATAAACTGAGACAAACATCCAATACGGTTGCCAGACCCTATTATCCAAAATAATTCTTTCCCAGTACCAAGGATTCAGCTAGCACCCTTGAACGATCTGTTAAACTTAAACTTTTTCTTCGGTTCAAAAGGAAATCCCAGAAACCTCCAAGTAAGTGGTGAGCTACATAAGTTATTCCAATTCCTACTCCTTCTCACATTCCCGGGAAAACTCTACTTTATGGACTACGGTAGCTTTCGCAAGAAAGTCATAAATCTGTTTCACAAACACAAAAGTTCACAGCGAGAAAATGCCTTCAGCATACAGAACTGTTTTGTTATTGTTAATTACAGAAAGAAAATCCTGCTAGGAAATCCATGATTATGAAAAAAAAAACATGGAAGATTCCAGTTCAGACGAATAGTCTATCGAATGATAAGGTCTTTCAAATTTAACTGAAAATTGCTTATTTTTATTTTGTATCGGCTTAATTTTTGTATCTTGCATTTGATTAAACTATTTGACTCTGTTGAAGGATGATTTATTTGTTCACATTGGCTGCAGTAGTGACGTTGAAAATATGGGCGGCATCTCGACAATACCAAATTCACAGTTAGACCGCACGATTTGAATTTCGTTGAGGACGTAATTTTTACTTCTGTAAAATCGCCAACGACAGATAATCAAAGATGCTGCTATACACACGGCTGCAAAATAAGTTCAAAGGAGTCCCAGAAAAGGTTAAAGGAATACGGGAAGATCTTTGAAAGATTATTCACACACAGATAAAGAATCGTTATCAAGTCTCTCTGAGTCACGTGACTGAGTGCCCCCCCCCCTTACTTATTCTGCCTTTAATATAATCCCTATTATGTGCTTCTGAAACCCCCGAGTTTTGCCAGTCACGCAAGGCAAACTTCGCCGAAAGGTTTTACATATACCTTTACATATAACCCTTTTACATATATGGACCTGAAAAGCTTCAAAGTGTTGTTTTCATTTTAAAAGATATGGGGCGACCAGGCCCATCTTCTGCTAGGATTTCTTTGCTTTTGCTTGGTTTTCCCACATTTTTTTCCACGGCACGTCCAGCGTTCAAATATTTAACTAAATTTAATTAATTATTTTAATTATTTAATTATTATTTAGCTAACAAGAAAATCGCTAATTAGTAATTACACGTGGCAAGTATTGGCATTGTCACACAATCGTCGATGTCGATCCACGGTAACTGGATCTGCAATTCGTCGATTTTGCAGTTACCGTGGTATCTGATATACGTTTGCCCTGCAAAAACGACAATTGCCAAAACTGCGCTTTTCGAAATCATCCCAAAAGAAAAACTGATATCCAGTCACATCACTAAGTGCCAAACTTCTTTCCCATTAATTTGACAAAAACTGATGAAAGTGAGATGACTTTTTCAGATACCACGGTAGGCTAACTCGCAAGATACCACGACTACTGCAAAAACGCCTTTTGACCGTGGTATCAGATACCACGATAACTGTAAAAACAACTTTAGACCGTGGTATCAAATACCGTGGTATGAGATACCATGGTATCTGCAAAAACGCAACTAATGATGTTTCTGAGCCATTTCATCTTGAAAAGAGAGTTGTGCTTTTAGCGTGTTTACAAGTGTGAAAGACTTGTGGTGGCATACATAGATGGCACTTTATACAAGGGACTTTTACTTTTGAATTTAAAATTCAAAAAAGTTGCTCTTGGTTCATTAGTCACGGTAAAAGTCCCTTGTATAAAGTGCCATCTATGTCTTATAATTTCCGTGACTTGGGGATGTGAACTGTTTAGATGAATTTGCCTTCGGCCGGGAGCTTGTACCGGACTATTGTAGTGGTTTGCGAACTCTGTTCACAAGCCCTCCAAATGGTTGGAGTGTCTACCCTGTAAGTAGAAGGTCCTGGGTTCAAATCCCGGCTGAGGAGCATTTTTGTCTTTCAGTTCACTTCTTCTAAAAACTTGTGGTAGCTTTGATTAATTTCAAATGTTTACAGCCCTAATTACTGAACATTCGAAATCGGTAGAGTCACATTCTGGGAAGCTAGAGAAACGAACCTGTGATCACCACGGGTCGTTTTTCTAGCTTGAGCCTGAAGATGACTCTTGTCGAGAAGGTCTGCAATATCGTTAGAATAAAACCAAGAACAAATAATCTGATAGGACCGCCGTCTCCCTATCTTTGTGATACGACCATGCAGAGTCGAATATATTCTGGTACCCTATCCGATGCAAACGAGCGGAGGAGGAGCTAACGTAGAACATCTTGTATCGCAGTACAACTCCGCAGAAGAATCCGAACACCGTCGGAGTCGTCCTTTACAGCTGATTAGTTGTCTGCCACACTAACGTCACGTGTGACGCGCTGTAGAGCGGGCTCTCCACGCCTGCGAGGCATCCTACGTTTTTTCACCTCGTATGAGCGACGGCGAGAGGGAAGTAGACGGGTATCAACTCAAACCTCACAGCATGTACCTCTAGCTCCACTAAGTTTAATCGGGGTATCCATAGTCGCTGCATGGGACCAAAGACGGAGGTTCTATCAGATTATTTGTTCCTGATAAAACTCAACTGATTTAAGGAGTAGAAATGGGATGTGGTAATGGAAAGAAAGGCACAGTAAGTGATGGCCACCATAGGAGAAATGCTCTATGGAGGAAGAGCATTTTTTGAGATGGGAAGAGCGTATGTTTTGATGATAAAAAAAATGAATACGGAAGGTAAAGGGTGGGAAAGAGATAGTGATGGATAGAGAGAATTAAGGTGTATGTTTTGTACATAAATATAAGTAGGAGATATCTCACAAGGCGTCAGATGACCCCCCCCCCCCCCAAGAAACAAGGACATCAACTCGCAAAGTTAAAGCTGCAACTCCACAACTTCTAAGAGCCGAACAGAGGATGACCTTTTCCAACCTGATATTGACAAGAGACGGACGCTCAAGCCTGCGTCAGAGCTGAGACATTGGAAACTGACTCCTAAAGTACAGTAGAGGTATGCTTCTTCATTCATTTCTCTAAATAAAATCCTTCCGCAGTCCGGTTTCAAATTTCGATGTTCAGAACAGCACCAATACACTTTTTCGCACATATTCAAATCTACTCATCCTCCACCAACATGCTGCCCTGCCAGCCCACGACGTTCTTGCCCAGTTTTTTCTTTTCAATCCAGAACCTGTTATAATTATGAAAAAATTTTGTGTCACCGTGTTCGAAGTGTATTTAAAGTAAGTAAAATGTTTAATTGTTATGTTTAGTGTTTCATTCGCGCCTTTTACTTTTCATTGTCTATTACTCCGCTGTAACTAAGAAGTAGGTCGTAAACAACCGCCTTGGTGTTGACGATGACGATAATAAATGTATCATCTATTTACGTGACCAAATATCGTCATGAATAAAATCGTCTTAATTATTTATTTTGCTAAATATTCCTTCAGCCCAAGCTGACTGCGAATCATGTTTGACGGTGCAAAACGGATACGTCAGCTGAATTCTATTAGAGCTATATTTCGGCCCTTCTTGGCAAGGGTCCTCTTCAGGCTCAAGCCGCTCAAACTGAAAAATGAACTTGTGAAAAAAGCGTTGTTTTGTTTTTCCACAAGGCTCTACCTCAGCCTCGGGCTCCCCCTTCATCAGATTAGAGGTGTCATATTGTTTGCTCCAACAGCTGCAATAGTTTTGCCTAATTTATTTAAACTCGTCTCATCAACATCTCAAAACAAACCTTACTACGACCGTCCAAATTATTCCATAAGAAGAAAAAGGACATTCAAAACTAAATAGGAAGTTACACCAGAATCGTTTCATTTCATTCTTTCTTTCAAAAGAAAACTGAAATACTTGGCTCTTAGCTGCTTTATTGCGTATTTATTTATTACTGATTTATAGCGATTCATATTAATTTATTGATTCCGTTTTACTTACAGGCGGAAAACAGGACCACGGTGGTCTAAAATTTAGAAAATGTATGCGTCCATCGACGCATTCCTCTGCTGTAATCCGCCCACACGATTCCTGACATACCAAGCATCCCTCTCCTCCTTTCTTCTCTCTATTTTCATTAGGCTAGTAATTATGGAAAACACGGGATCTGCCACCGGTTGCATTACTAACGGGAAAAGGGACGAGATCCTCCAATATCCGACAGATCCTCCAACACCGGCAGGACTAAACGTTGAGGTAATTGTCCGAGAACAAAGTGGTGGGTGGAATGGAGGGGGGTCCGCAAATGTCCAACACGACACCAGAAAATAGATATTTCTCCAAACGAATAAACTCACTTGCATGCAAGGAAAGGTGACCTCCTCAGCGTAGGTGTATTGTTTAACCGTGTGATTTATACAAACGTTAAAGAACCCGACGTACTTATGTTCATTCTTCTTCAGTTGTATTTACATCCATTCTCGTTCCCGGGGTTCTTCACTTCATAAGTGTATCCTATCTCCTCTATTAGCAATAGACTGATTATCTCGCTTCCCGCTTTAGTTCTCTTCAGGTGACGTTTCATGCGCCAAATCACTGTTTCCGAGGAGGTCATTCGTCCAGAGACGGATTTTGCCAAGATTGTCATCTAAGACAAGGGACATGGGAAGAGGCTAAAAACAGCCGAAGCCGTGTGTAAGTTTCTGTAAGCATAGCTGATTTGTAAAGTGGTCAACTATATCAGAACATCTGAGCACAAACAATATGTAATGCGAGGGGTTGAAACGGAAGCATTTTAACATTTGCCATGTCGAGATCAGCCCCGTTTCCACCTTCGTGAAGCCCCTTGGTTTTGACGAGAAAAACCGAGAAACTTGCACATCCAGTATTGCTGACCAATCAGCTCCGTGGATGTGATGCGCGGTAGCCTGATCTGGCTCGAAATTCGCCAAATACGGATAATGCAAGAATCAGTCTAACGGCAGTTAGCGCGGGCAAGCATTACATAGGAAGTTCGACATCTCGAGAACGATCAAGGACGCAATGAGAACGAATGGACCAGGGGCGCAGGCAGGCCCGTATCCAGGAATTTATTTCGGGGGGGGGGGGGGGTTTGCCCGCAGAATTTATTTCGGGGGGGGGGGGGTTGCCGACGGGTCGGACCAAAAAGTACAAAAAATATATAGATCAGAGGTTAAAGCCTACAAAAAACTATTAATTTTGTGGGTTTCGGGGGGGGGGGTCGAACCCCCTAACACCCCCTAGATACGGCCTTGGGCGCAGGTCTCAGTAATATAGGCAAGACGGGTCCCGTCCTTTAAGATCCTTTTTAGCTTGCCCAAAAGGTTGCTTCCGAATCGCACCACTAGATGATACCATAGTCGTAACGAGTCCCGGACTGAACTGAACTCACGACATGGATATGGGCAATCTAGACAGATGCTGGTGATTCCAATGTTACTGCTCGGGGGTTTTACATTCCAAAAAGCTATTTTACCAACCGCTTTCATTTGTAGACCCACTCAATTGAGACTTCAGGCATTCTTGCTCAGTGACGTAGGTCTATAGGTCAAATGAACCAATCCGAGAAAACCTGGAGGTGAAAAACGACGGAATGGGAAAAACACCTACGAGATTGACCATCCAGAACGAAACGGTTAAACCTAAAACGTATCTGTACCTTTAGGCTACACGGTGGAAAACATTCTACCCTACTCCAAACCCATTACCTCCCCCCCCCCCGACGGAGTGCACATCTAATCCCCCCGCTTAACGAAATCCAAGCTGATGGATTGACAGATAGCTTTTCCGTGTACCAAATGCAAAACCATGGTGTCGTATCCGAGAAAGAATCGCACCTAGCAACCGAACAACATAATCGTCAAGGGAGATCAATGAGAACCGGACAAGATGATGTAAAAAATAGCCAGCCAAGCCAAGTATACATTAAAAAAGGCTACAGGAAAAAAAGTCGATTTTTTTTTAAATCAGAATTTTCGGAGGATTTTTTTTTTGCTGTAACTGTAACTTCTTAAACCACCATCGGTTATTTAGAAATACCTCCTATAGTTTTCTCCAGTTTAATGAATTCGACCGACGCATTATGACAGGAAAAAAAAAAAAAAAGTGGTTACAGAAGAAGAAATCGAGGAAGAAATAAACAGTGGACCCTGCAAGTCCCAGTAACACCGTGGCAACAAAAGCTACGCTTTGGTTTTAATTTACCATGACTTTTGACAAAAACCATGCCCGAACTCCAAAAGGTACAATTTTTTTTATTGACAACTTTAGTATAACTGCAATAGCATAAAAGTGACAAACATGTCAGTGGCATACAAAATGACACTTCGTTAATCCTAACTGATTTATGGAAAAAAAATACTAAAACGCTAGTTTTTGAAACCGAAACACATCTTACTCAGATGAGCATGCGCAATGTTTCTGTTGTACAGTCGACGTTTTCAAATTAACCGCAGGGAAGGCATAGCTTTCCGTATGGGGGCAATTTAGGAAGCCGGCAGGCCGAAATTTATTTTGCGACAATGTCCTGCCCCTTTCTGAATTGACGCTTCTGATGGGAGAACATTCTGTGTCACAGAAAGTTGGACAGACTAACACTATTTTTTTTCACTACTCGCTACATAATCTGGATACTAACTGAACTCGAAATCACGAGTTACACTAAAGCACGGACACTTATTTACATTTTACGTATTTAACAGATTCCCGAAACTCATTAAACTTGAATATACTAACAACCCTATTTACAAACTGAATATTAACACTAATTATTTTAATACAAGATCCTGAAAATCACATTACGCGCGAGGAATGCGAGGATGTTGACGATTGTCTTGTTCGTTCCTACTTAGTCTTATCTTCGATGGTTCCTTCCGTTGAACACCAAAGATATGTTTACACGCAGCTGACAGGGGCATGCAAACAGCTTCCAAAGTTCATGACAGTTCCATCTCTTTCTTGTCTCACAAGGGCGCGTCAGGATTAATAGTCAATCTCTGTGAGAAATTTGCGTCACCACAGATACACCCCCTCCCCCCAAAAAAACATCGAAGGACAAGGCTTCTCCGCCCCCGCTTTCCTAAGCCCACACGCCGAGACCAACTCTTGAGGAAAATCGATTGCCAATGACGTCACACGCTTTCCTAAATGGGAAATACGAACTGAACCATAGAGTTGGTCTTTTCCCCGACATAAGATCAACCGAAGAGGCGTATGACAACTTGCCTAACAATGAAGAACTCAAAAAGCTAACAAGGAAATCAGCTAGAAGTTTCAAAGTGCTCTTCAAAACTGAAAGAAAAAGTTTTTTTTACCTTCGTTCAAAGGCTTCGTTTTATCAAAATCGGGAAGCGGAATTTCGATACTGGAAGGAATGAAATTTAAGTCCGTAACCCTAAAACTTTTTTTCCCATATACAGTTTTGCTTTTTCCAAACCCGCCCTCTGTTGTGGGTCATTTTCAAGCCGAGATTTGTGGATCATGTTCAAGCCAAGACAAATATTTCAGGAATGAAATGTTCCTATCCTAAATAGCAACACTTTTCGCAAGAAACAGAATGAAAACGAAAGAGGACATGTCAAAATAATCGTAAGGATGGAAGTGTTTAAAAACTGATTTCCAAACTCCAAAATATCCAAATGCTAATTCAAATTGATTTCCAAACTCCAAAATTTCCAAATGCTAATTCCTCTCTGATGATTCACTAAGTTCAAGGAGGGAATTCACAATCACCGGCTTCGCGCAAACAACACAGACCATGAGAAAAGGCCATAAGGGATTAGAGACTCTGTAATTACCAGCCTGAAAAAAAGTGATTTTTTTGTAATTTGGCACTGTTTACGACATTAGAGAACGGAAAGTTTGAAGGTTTCAAAAAATAGACGGCAGAGCTGACTTAAAACAGAACCAGAGTATTTCGAGGCCGTGGGAATAGGAGTTCACTGACATAGATGCGACGTGCGAAATAGAAGGATTCCCCCCTAGCGTGGCTTTCTATTCGTAAAACTTCAGCGCTGAATTTAATTTTGGCTGAACTTATCTCCACTTAAAGTTCGGCTTGAACACCTGATCTTGCAGTTTGGAAAATCTGTCCTAGCCACTACGAGCCACCAGTCACTGCTACCGGAAACAGCCCCTCCCAATGGTCGTACTCGGTTGCAAAATAAACTTCTACCCCCTAAAGTCCGGACTAATCGTTACGGGAACTCGTTTGTGCCTTTTTTTAAGTCGGCTTTCAATGCTGAATCGTAGTGTGTGATTGTTATTTATATGTTTGTTATTTATGATTTGTAAGAAACTGAATTTAGTTACGCTATGATAGTTTCTAAATATACTGATCTCTCTCTCTCTCTCTGACAGATCGTATAGTTAGGAAATTCTCAGTCATACCAGAAGGACAGTCAGAAGGCATGGGTCGTAGCCTACACTCGGTTAATCACGGTATAATCTATGACCTTCGGGTTTTTGTCAATCGACCCTGTGTCTCCGGCTTTGACCTGGCTTTGACTCTCTATCTATCATCTTCGTGTACAAACGTGTAAATCAAAACCCGAGTCAAAACCTTGAACCATTGAACAAAGCGTCCAACGACGAGCAACAAAAATTATCAGAAAACTAAAACACCCCCTGTCGAACCTTCATGATATTGCTCTACGAAGAAGGATATCTGCCAATAAAGGTTGTTCACAGAAAACCTTAGCGCCATCTCTTTTGACATATCCATTACAATACTAACGAAGGCATCTAGTGGCTAAATTCGAATTCAAGAAAGTAACATCACTGACTGCAGATGGGGTTGCCAAAAGCGAGAAACCTTGCCAAGCTTCTATCACAGCCGTGCGTTTAGCTCAGCAAGGAAAGTAGAAACAAAACTGATCAAACGGGTAAACTAGTAATAGGTAACAACTAAAAACAATAGGTAACGAATGACAATGGGGTGTTGGGTGTTGTATATTTGTGCTGATTCAAGGTCAGCTTGGGCTGATGGAGTAGGCCTATGTAAGCACCAAGTAGGTTACAGAACTTTCACAGCCCAGACATGCAGACAAGTATCAACCTTTGCCGGACGAAAGGACAAGTATCAAATCAACTTAAAGGACCCCTTTTGCTTATTCTGTTTTTTATTTTATCCCTAGCTCCCTTATGGAATTTTAAGCTTCTGAAATACCTGCCTTTCGCCATTGCTTCATTTTCTACCCACGACTTTTTTGCACTTTTTCCGCCTAGCTGAGTTTTGCTCGGCACGCAACACAATCTTCGCCGAAAGCATCAAAGTCCGGCGACAACTGTTTCACGCATAAGAACATGATAAGCTTCACAGTACTGTTTCTGTTATGAACTTATTTTGTATTGCTTGGTTTTCCCACTTTCTGACCACATTCGGTTTTCAAATATTTTGCGTTCACCCGCCGAGTCGGAGAGCAGGAAGGCTGAACACTGATTTCACGCGGAAATAATAGTGTTCCAGCTTTTCCGTGTAAGCTACCAAATGCGAAATCATAGTGCCATATCTGATCAAAGAACTGGACCTAGCAACCAAACAACATAATTGTCAAGAGAGATCACAGAGAACCGTACAAGATGAAAACAAAAGTTGCCAACCAAATCAAGCATTAGACACCCAGACTCAAGGAACAAGGTTTTATTGCAGGTTCCTTTCCTCCAGCAACAGCCTGGAGAGGACCCTTGCCAAGAAGGGCCAAAATACTGCAGAAGAATATCCTCTTATCTAGGACTCATGCTCATTCTTCCCACGAAGTTTCATCCCAATCCCTCCACTCCAAGCGTTACCCAAGATTTCCGGCCCCCCCTCCAGCTCCCCCCAGAGTCACCGGATCCAGTTCAGATTTTAATCGGACCGTCTGGGGCACAAGCTCTTTCCAAATATCAAGTTTCATTAAGATCCGATCACCCGTTCGAAAGTTATAAATTCCAAAATATTCCGGATTCCCCCTCACTCCACTCCCCCCATGATGTTGTGATCGGGAAAGTGACTATTTCCAACTTAATCATTTGGGGTCCCTGACATGCCTGCCAAGTTTCATCGTCCTAGCTTATGTCAAGAATAAATAAGGGAAGAATTGATAACTCACATAGCCTCGATGTCAGCAAGCTGGATCTACTTTCGCCCGGTCTTATTTACCGGGGGTGGAGACTGGGTGGAGCTTCGCGTGTTGCCTCTTGCAGTATTAAGTGTTACCTCCAGAGCAAAAGTGATGAAGCAGTCAGAAAAGGCGGGAATTTCAAACAGTGCTGATTTCCGAGGATTATACAAAAGGGAAAAAACTTTTCAGTCTCAAGTCAGATTTGCAATGTGAAGCTTATGTTATCACAACCCTTCGCAAAGACGATGAAGCCCAAGGGAATGCGGCATTGGATGACTCAGAGAGCAATTAAGCAACTTGAAAGTTGAGGCATAGACCTAACACGCATGCGATGAGTCTACCACAGTTCAAGGACCGATTAAAGAAACATTTCTTGACAGACCATCATTGACAGAATAAATTTTTTTTTTTAGAAGTGATTAATTTTGGTACGGCGGCATGGTATCCCACTTAATGTTTTTTCTTTGCTTTCTTCTTTCTTCCTCTTTCATGCAGTCATCTTATCTTTTTTTTGACAAAGTGTGTGAAAATTATATTGTAAAGTGAAGTTTTCTATTTACTGCCCCCACAGGCCCATTCGGGTTTTCCTGCAGATTATAAAGCGGATTAAAAAAGATTTGTTCCTGTAGTTTAGCATGTAAAAGTTGGTTTGTATAATAAAGAGTACTAAACTAAAACTAAAAAACTAAGCATGCATTTAGTTTATATTCAATAGGATCGGTGTGAATATTAGTAATTTAAATTTTGGTCTTCTCAGGACTGTCTTATCGGGGGTAAATGGATGACGAAATAAAGGCAAAACAGGACCGACAACATTTTGGACTGAACACTATAGGACTTGCTTCAAAAGGTTTTCACTCTAGGCTTAGAAAGTCAGTTAGAATCGAGGGGGTACCCACTATCTGGCACCTGCTGTAAACGCTTTCCTGGCACCAACCGAAATAGGCAGTGCCGGCACCGATGCTGACAATAAATCGGGTGGTTCATCTTTCAAACTCGTTTAAAATGCTTATTGTGATGTTTAAACACGTGACAACCGGTGCCGGCATCGACCGGGCATCGTGGCACCCGGCACTTGCTGTACTCTAAAATCGAGAGTAGGCAATCCCTCGGTGAGAATTTTCGGCTCTGCATAAGTAAGAAGAAAGATTTACATATTTTTTCACACAAAACCGGACTGATAAGTTGAGAATAAAAAATTTAGCCAACTACACGAGATAATGATATCCATTTTGACTACGAATAATAACAATTGTTATCACAAAGGGAGACGTTTTGAAAGATATCTTACAATCAGCAATTTGCAATAATTCAAAATTTTGGAAATACTTTATAGCCAACTGTTCTTCGCAACTACACAAGAAAATTATATGAACAAAATTTTATGTAGAGAGTACAACTTAAAAGAAAAACATAATAACTCTTTCAGCACATTTCGCCAGCTAAATGCCTTAAATTGTCCAAGCTTAATACCTTTTCTAGAAGCGAGTCTTTACAGTTCTGAGAAGACCCAAAATAAAAATTACTAATGTTCACACTGATCATATTGAATCTGGACTAAATGCATGGGTGTTAGGTCTATGTCTATGCCTCAACTTTCAAGTTGCTTAATTGCTCCCTGAGGCATCAAATGCCGCATTCCCTTGGGCTTCATCGTCTTTGCAAAGGGTTGTGATAACATAAGCTTCACATTGCAAATCTGGCCTGAGATTGAAAAGTTTTTTCCCTTTTGCATAATCCTCGGAAATCAGCACTGTTTGAAATTCCCGCCTTTTCTGACTGCTTCATCACTTTTGCTCTGGAGGTAGCACTTAATACTGCAAGAGACAACACGCGAAGCTCCACCCAGTCTCCACCCCCGGTAAATAAGACCGGGCGAAAGTTGTTTTAGCTTGCTTCAAGTCTTCTCAATTCTTCCCTTATTTATTCTTGCTTATGTGGAAGTACCCAAACTAGCAAAACCCGGACCGACAGACTGACCGACCGACGGACAGACAGAAATTGCGATCGCTATATGGCACTTGGCCGAAGGGCAAGTGCCATAAAAATCAGTAGGTTTATTTACAAAGGGTTGATGAAAGATACTGTGCTACAGCTGTGCTAAGTAAAGGATAACAATTAGACAAGAAGAGTGGATCAGTTAAGTAAGTCACTGCTTTTCCTTTTTCAAGAATAAAGTTTGGTAAGTAGAGCATGGACAGTCCAGTATGCCCTTTTTGATAGCCATGCTCAAATGCTTAGGCATGCTGGCAGGGATATGCACGGTGCTCATATGCCTATGTATATATGTACCCCTTATTCACCAGAGGAGTACCACCAGTATATAAGGTAATTAGAAATTCGACATATTTTATTGGTCTAATTAACTCAGGCTGTTCACACTTGGCTATGGCGAAACATTCATACTTTCTGCCTTAACCTGTCTGCCAGTTTGGAAAATTCTCTGCAATTCCAGTGTACACAAGGGGGCCCAAACCCCTACTTGCTTCAAATCATAGCCTCAAAATTAACATACAAATGTTAAAAGGAAATGTCTGAGTAGCCCTAACAAGTAACTTTATCTTCAAGGCAGCTGGGACCAGGTTAGGACTGCAGAGAAATTTCCTTTTAACGATCTGGAGGCCAGTTCCAAGGTTTTAATATTATACCATAGACTATATAAATTAATATGGCTTGCCACACTGTGGCTAGAATCTCCCATACAGGAGTGTTGCATGAATCTGCCCATCCCATGGTGCCGCCCACCCTCTAGAAAAGCCACTAAAAGAAGAAATCTTAGAAACTGTAACTTATTAACTCATTTAGATGTTTGTTTATTACTATTTGGCTTGTTTTGAGCCAGATTTGACTCCAATTGGCCATGGTACATGAACCTGCCACCCTGGATCACGAAGCTGCCACCCCAGAAAAATCATGCAAATTCAAAGAAAATTGCAAATTTTGTTATTTGCAGTAGGTCAAGGAACCTCTCTGACCAAACAGCAGGCCTCTAGCATTCTAACGTAGCAAAATACAAATTTTAGCAAAGTGGGCGGCTTCATGATCACTTCGTTGCCTGTGATCTTTCATGTTTGCCAGCTTAGCCTTGAACAATTACAAGTAAACTGAGTTACCAGAAGCAAGTGAAGGTTTTGAGCTTCCTTTCAAGATGCTCCACTGAATTTTATTTCAATTTTTACTATGTTTCCAGCAGTCATTTCCCCAAAATAGGAGTTTAGGGTGGCGGCTTCATGCAGCACTCATGTACATATTCAAGAATCACAATCCTTTTCAGAGTGATAATCCAATCTTGTCCTATTAATGGCACAGCCGAGTCAGCCGAGCACAGAGTGTCCAAGCTGCCAGAAGAAAAATAGAAAAAACGTGAAAAAAGCTTTGTCCCTTTTTCATAAGGAAAACACTGTCTTAGCTCGCGTCTCCTCCTAGCTTGCTCCTAAGGGCGATTGTGGCAGTCTCTAGGATTCGCTTTCCAGAAAGCAAAGCGAGAACCCGCCAAGTGCGAGAACACACAGAAAGTCCTTGTGCCAAAATCACTTTCCACTCGCGAGTGGATTTGCTTATTTGATTTCCAAACGCTCACAGAAACTAGTAGCGCAGGAACAGCTCTGGAAAGCAAAGCGAATCTTTTAGCCGAAGTCGCTAGAACAGTCGTGCATGAGCTCGCAAAGCTTTCCAGACTGCCAGAATCGCCCTCTAGCTAGGCTAATCATGGCTTATTTGTTGCTATAGGCTGCATAGGCTACTAAAATATTTATTCTCATTATTATGTCATCATGAAGGATGTCGATGATGTGATTTTCTATCAATAATCATGATGAAACACACCAACAAAAGTCTGGTACAGTAGAGGTATGCTTATGTGAACGTGTGTTGACTTCGGATTTTGCCATTTTCATGGCCACTTGCTGTGTCTAAAGCTAACTATCAGTTAGCCAAAGTAGGTAAGAAGGGCAGCTGAAAACACCTGTACGGTTATTTTGCATCTTCAATCTACCATCTAGCCCAAAACTGCAGTGTTCAAATTAAAGTAACTGTTCACATAAGCATACCTCTACTGTACTCAGTTATTATTAAAAACCAAACAGAAGTATCTGCTGCAGACACTGTTCATACATACATGCTAAATCATAATAACACATGGAAAACAAACCTGCATCAATTCGAACTTCATATTAAATCCTCTCAAATCCTTTTCCTAACCGACAGTTGTGTGATGATCGCGATGAAGCTTTCGAAGTATCGAGAAAACTAAGCTACCTGTTGGCGAATAAGAAAAGTCCTAGAACTTCCACAATGAAGGCTAGATGACGCAGCTGACTGTTAGCTTGAATACATCGTTAGAGATGCCGTCTTCGCTCGAAGTGACGGCGTTGTTCAACAGGACAAGCCATCATCATGATATGCGTTTTCTCGTGGATGGCATCCTCATGATAGTCAAATAAGCGTGAATAGCTGAACGTGTGACGTCAGAGTTGAGCTCAAGACCATCGGTTTGTTCAACAGTGGTCCGGGAGCACTGTTGAACAAAACTGCGCGTAATTGTTGTGCTCAACACATTGTTGTGAAGATGGCATCATCCAATGACATTTTCGCGTGGATGGCACCTTCTGTCGAGCTCAACAGCTATTCACGCGAAAATGTCCCCCAAATTTACTGCTGGAGAAAGTGTCATGAGCACGAGAAAACTAAGCTATCTGTTGGCGAATAAGACAGTTCTAGAACTTCCACACTGAAGGCTAGATGACGCTGCTGACTGTTAGCTTGAATACATCCTTAGAGACGCCGTCTTCGCTCGAAGCCAAATTTACTGCTGGAGAAAGTGTCATGAGCAAATGACACAATTATATAAGCATTGACTTTCTCCAGTATCTTGAGCTCCTTTGCTCCTCTCCCCTCACTCTATTCTGTTATCCTGCAACGCATTGATTCAAATTCCGGTATCATCTTGTAAAACTTCATTCTTACGAATATTGTGAATGCCTTCTTTAATTTTTATCATCGTTCTTGCTCGACAGGAGTTGCGAATTTGGGAACCAATGTGAACGTTTAATCCCTGAAAAAGTGTCTGGTTACTGAAAAAGTTTCTTTTCGGTATGTCTGTCGGTATGTCGGTCTGTCAGGCCACTCATCTCGAGTTGGGGTACTTCCAGATGTGGTAGGACGATGAAACAGGCAGGCACATTAGGGACCCGACCAAACTAACTTGGAAAGAGTCTCTTCCCCGATCCGACCACCGTGGAGGGAGTGGGGGGAGGGGGAATCCGGAATATTGACGTATTTTTAATATCTGAACGGGGAATCGGATCTTAATGAAACTTGACATTTGGAAAGGCCTTCTGTCTCAGATGTCAAAGCTCAAGGCCGGAATGGATCCGGCGACTTTAGGGGAAGTTGGAGGGAGGAACCGGAAATTCTGTGAAATTTCAGAGTTGACGGATCAAAATGAAACTTGGCGGGAATAACAAGCACAAGCCCTAGATACATAGTTGACAAGATCGGACCGGATCCGAGCACTGTGGGGGGAGTTCGAGGGAGGGTTCCGGAATTCCGGTGATCGGCCGAGTTAAGATGCTTATTACACATGTGCTAGGACAACGAACCTTGGCAGGTATATCAAGGACTCGACAATCCTAACTTAAGAACAGTCGTTTCTCCGATTTGACCATCGTGGGGGGAGTGGAGAGAAGGGAAACCGGAATCTTTAGAAACGTCCAACTTTCCAACAATCCCTAAATTCCAGATTCCACCGTCTGCCCCTCCCCCCACAATGATCGGATCGGGCAAATGACTATTACCAAGTTACTTTGGTCGGGTCCCTGATATGCCTGCCATGTTTCATCGTCCTAGCGCATCTGTAAGTACCCTACTCTAGAACAGTGGCCTGACTGACAGACCGACAGACAGACCGAAAAGTGATCGTTATATGGCATTTGAGCGGAGCTGCAAGTGCCATAAAAAACCGACTGTTTTCACGAAAGAGTAGTGTTCACTTCATGATTAGTGTTCACTCCATGAACACTAATCTTTCGTCAATTGCTTTCGTCACGCATAAATCACAGGTACAAGCGCATAGACATGCTAAAAATCCGCCAGGGAAAACCCACTATACGAAAATCGGTTATTCGTAAATAGCGGAGCAACGAAATAACGCATTTTCATCAGGTCTTCAAGCCTAGTTTAACTGAAAAGCCAACTTATTTTTGTGTCATTTAGTTGAACACACTGAATTATTTGGATTCTGCAAAGGGATTTTTTTGTTTTCCACTATCTGCTCTAGTTATGACGTTCAGAATATCTGCGGCCGTCCCCACAGCGAAAATTCTACTATGACGCGTGAAATTTTAATCTCAACACAAATGCGGCTTTTCAGTGGGCAGTGGTGAGATCGGTGAAGATTGCTTAGTGCCTGTACAAAAAAAACTGATAAATCTTTCTCGTAAGGCATACAGCAAAAATACATGCGCATAGAGGCACCACAAATCACACGGAAATTCCACTATTTGAAAATCGATTATTCGAGAATAGCGGAACAACAAATTAACTCATTTTCAGCGGGTCTTCAAGCCAATTTAAGTGAGTAAGTGATGGGTAACTAGATTGTCCTATCTTAGGCCTTTTCGGTTAAACTTTAAGTGAATAAGTGATGGGTAGCTAGACCGTCCTATCACCCCGCTTTTCGGTTAAACTTTTAAGATAGTTCTCGCTCTCCACAAGATCCTTGTCCTCGAGGTTTTGATCGATACATTTCCGATTTCCCGCAGCG
Organism: Branchinecta lindahli; assembly: GCA_023053555.1. Taxonomy (NCBI): domain Eukaryota; kingdom Metazoa; phylum Arthropoda; class Branchiopoda; order Anostraca; family Branchinectidae; genus Branchinecta; species Branchinecta lindahli. The sequence goes on along the minus strand of JAKZAO010000009.1, from coordinate 30,553,494 downwards.
GGGACTTCGATCCGTAGTCTCTCCAGCCCGGCAACTCTTACTGTCTGGGACTGTCTAGACACGATTGCCTCCGCAAGCCTGTCGAAATAGTCTGTTAGGAACTGGGGGACAAACAGTATAATTCCTATTTTTGTCCTGCAAAATCATCAGACTGCACTGTTTGGACATTCTTCGAATGTCTGTTAACGAGGGACTGTGTACTCTATGGAAAGGAGTGGTTGGAGATTGACGGTGTGTAGGCGGTTTGTATTCAATCCCCTAGGGGGCCCTTTGCAACTTATCCCTACACTGTCAGAAGTTTCATAACAGATAACACAAGGACGCGCGTTTCCAACAGACAACACTTGGAATGTAATCTGTTGTCGCAACAGACGTTATGCATGAAATGTTATGTATAACAAGTTTTGCCAGGAAGAGCCGAAAAACGCCACAAAAGCATCTGCTGAATTTTCCGATATCATGACGACAAACAAAAAAGTTAGCAGATGCTTTTTTGGCGTTATCCCCCTCCCTTGGGACGCCCCTGTGTACAACAGTGACCGTCCTCTCTATGTAGCGGTCGACATGCGTAGGCCTACTGGGAGTTGCTTTGCATTTGGGCCCCTGACATGTCAACTGCAGGGGCATCCGCAGGAATGCCTTTCAGGGATTTTCTTTCTTTTTTTGTTCGTTCTAGTTATGTCTGTTGTTTTGTTTTTGTATGTTTGTGTGAATGGCCTAGTTGGCCCCGAGGTTGGCCCTTAGTTAAATACCGTAAATAAATAAATAAAATTAATCCTGCACTGATTACTAACAAGAGGTTCCACCAGTACCAGCTGCCAACGACACAATCAGTCCTGACTTTTTATGACCCGCGGCTAATTGAGAGAGCGCTTTCTCTCTCATCCAACTTTCCAAAAAAGTAGAATCCGACTAGACGCCAGCTCCCAGTTACCAAGGGCTTTCCATTTCCACAGCAGAGGATTCGAAAGACGAAAGGGAACGAACTGCATCTGTCGGCTGGTTCAGTAACTTCGAAGAGCCTCATTCATTCGATCAGGTCATGCCCAGGGTTGCCACGCCAGTAGAATATATATCACTTGCTCTTAAAGAAAACAGAAAACAAAAGAAGAAATCGCGGCGAAGCTGCGGCAATCATCTTGATGTGAAAAATCTTCAAAATTGACTTTAAATTTTGTTACAAATCGAAAAAGTTCCCTAATTCGGCAAACCAGCAACTGAAACAGTTTTCCGATCTTCCTTCGTTTATACTATGCTTTCGTTTATGCTGTTCACATAATATATGCATTTTTACTGATCTGTTGCGCATCTGTTTCCCCATAATACCTACGCACGCAGGTATATGCACAAACAACGCTACAGGCATTGATGTTGCTTCACACCAGTATTATAGCATTTCGAAGTGCTATAAGGACAGCTAAAGCTCCTGATTTAAAGTCTGTACCCATACCTGTACTTCCTAATCCTAATCCAACATTTAGATTTTGCTTCACGTAAACCCACCTGCTCCGGCCAATCATTAAGATGATGAGATCTCAGGCGTCAAACGTTCTTGTAATACATAGTAGGTACTTTTGTAATACATTTCAAGCCAGAAATAAAACAACAATGACAAAGACATTCAAAATATTATGATTCATGAAAGCTCATGGAAGAAAGTTTGGAATTTTGGAGTCGCGGAATCGGGAGAAGAGAGTGACAGGCGATGAGCAAAGATGTTTGACGCAGTAATTTACAAGCAGAAAAAAGTGAACGAATATGCAGTTTTGTCATCGTAAATAATACTTCTTAGAAGGAAAAGTTTACATTTGTCAGGAAAAAGAGATTACAGTTGGTTTTAAATCCGCCAATTTTCTAGGCCGAACAGTTCGCACGCCCAACTCACCAGCGAAGGGTCGCTGGTTCCAGTCTCGCCACCTGCGATACGAAAACATTGTTGGTTCAAGTGCGAAAGTTAGCTTTGGCGTATTTTGAGCCCGTCTTTAAAGGACACGTCCTACGTATAATTGTTAGGAACGAGAATGGTGTTCCATCCATTCTCGTTCCTAAGATTCTTCACTTCATAAGTCTATCCTACCCGATCCTACCTCCTCTATTAGCGATACACTGGTTACCACGCTTGCCACATTTGTTCTCGTTACGTGACGGATCACTCGCCCGATTATTATTTCCAAGGAGATTGTTCGTCCAGAGACCGGCCATGCAAATTTTGCCAAGATTGTCATCCAAGGCATGGGACACGGGAAGAGGCTAAGAATAGCCAAAGCCGTGTGTAATTTTCTGTAATCATAGCTTAGTTGTAAAGTGGTCAACTATTTAAGAACATCTGAGCAGAAACACTATGGACTGCGAGATGTCCTTTAAGACTGCAGCACGTTCGTCTGCTGTGGTTCGGGAAAGTTCCGCAACTCTCGAGGAATCTGTTTTGCGGACCTCCGACCTGCGTCACAAACATGTAAGTAGTTGGGAAACTAACTCGATTTAAGACAGAGGCCCCCGAATCGGTTGGCAACAGTAGTGACCTTATTTGGTAGCGTCTTGAAAGATGAAGATTGCGCAACGTTTTCCCATCACATAGCCCCTTGTGTTGCGTGTTTCTTAGGGACGACCGACAGTGCGATTTTTATTCTGTTTCTCGCCATATTTTTGTTAGACAACGTTTAGGTTTATTTCACCTTAGTAGGATCAATATAACTTTTCCATTTCATCTTTTTAAATTTAAAAACATGAGAAATGTCCTGATGGAACATACATAAGAAATTCCAAACGTTTGGATTTTGAGCTACAGTTTTATTTTGAAATATTGGTTTATCCTTTGACTTTAGATAAATGGAATTTACCGTGTTACTATTTCGTTTTGATTTTTGTTAGATGTTAATTTTATTGTTTAGATTGTTTGTAAAAAATGATGAGATTGATAGTTTATTGAAGTATAATAGTTTATTTATTAAGTTGATTCCGTAAGGCTCATTCACGCAGTAAATTAAATTCAATTCACGCCTCATTATCGAAAAATAGTGTATGAATTGTTGTTTTCATACTGCACTACTTCCGTTCTCTGTTTACTACGTTCTACACACGTGATCCTTTCGAGAGTCAAATGTAGAAATATACTATTTGTAGCAAAAAAATTATTCACGGGTGGTTCCCAAAATCACCACGATCTTTTTGCCCACTCTCACAATGCCCACGATCAAAATGCCCACGGTTCGAAATGCGGACGATTCAGAATGCCCACGATCAAAATGCACACGACTCAAAATGCCCACGACTGAGAATGCCCACAGCTGAGGTCAAAGACCCCGAAAATCGAAATCGTCCAAAATGTTAACGGCTCAAAATGCAGACGGCTCAAACTGTCGGCAGGGGAGGCCAAAATGTCGAGGGACGACGGACAAAGATATTACAAGGGACAGGATTACCATGGAAAGACAAGGGATTATTTTATTGTTTTTTGATCAAGTCAGAACTATTTGCGTGAAAGTACGAGAAATATCATATAACATAGTATAATTTATTGCACAAAAAGCCTGAGCATGTTCCAACACAGAAAGCGAAATCGCCAGTTTCACCGTCTGTGTTTAGATCCAAATCTTGCACCATGAAGGTAAGAATTGCTCTTAATTAAAAATAACAGTTTTAAGATCGCTGTTTGTAATTCAGTTTTTTTTTTAAATTCGGCAGAGTATTGTAGTTTTACCTAATAATTGAGATTATACCAGTTCAGTATACGATTGTTACCATTCTGATACCCGGTCTTCTCCTTTCGTTTCTCACTCATCACCAGTTCCAGTACTACGGACTGAACACCTCAAATAATTCAATCGTAGGCATTCTAAACGATGAGCATTTTGAGTCGTAGGCATTTTGATTCGTGGGCATTCTGAGTCGTGGGCTAACGGTGGGCATTTTGAACCCTGGGCATTATGAGTCGTTGGCCTTTATCGTGGGCATTTTAAGTCGTGGGCATTATGAGTGTTAACCTTCTTCAATTCAGCAGTATATCATTCAATACACTATGTGAAAGATAAACATGCGGCATCAGTAAAACGTCAGTATCAAGCTAAGCTGCGCTCGGCTGCTGCTTCAAATGTAAATGATATTTCGGCAGAAAAAAACAATGTATGTGCAAACAAATAGCTAAGAATGTAGCTCCAACAGTCACACGTAAAAAGAGCATCATCATATAGCCTACGTTCACTGCTGTTTTTGCTGCTGGACTACAATAACAGCAGCCGTGTCGAAAATTAAATTTCAGTATTTGTTTTTCCCCTGCAATTTTTAAGAATGAAGTCTCCAAAATAGGATACTTATAGCTTCATTTATTTATTGCAGATTCATTTATTCCAGCTATAGGCTGAGAACCCTTGCTCAGAATCGCCTAAGAATCAACCATCGCCGAAGAACATCCTAGCTAACTTTCGAGGGGTTGCCCACTCTCGATTTTAGTATACACCAAGTGCCCGGTGCCCTGCCGGTGCCGACACCGGTTGCCATGCCTTAGAACATTAAAATCACCATGTTTAGATGCGGAATAGCCGAATTTATGGCCGGCACCGGTGCCGGCACGCTGATTTCTGCAGGTGCCAGCCGATACCGGGAAATTCTGTACAGCAGGTGCCTGGGAGTGGGTAACCCCTCGCAAACAGTTCCAATTGTTTAAATAAAAGCTAAGAATTTAGTTCCAGCGATCACAAGCACAAAAACATCATCATCGTCACATAAGTTGGCGAGGTTATTATTATCATTGACAGCAAAACAGCAATCGCGGGCCTTGCAAAATACTGACAATTTGTTTACACAGAACATCCTTTCCAACATGGGAGTCAAGTGCTTTTTTGAATGCATTGACTGATGAGCTGGCAAGAACGTGTGACGGAAATTAGTTCCACGCCTCCACAACGCGATTACCAAATTTCCGCCTGCCGCTGTCCTTCTACCAGTGTTCCCCGATCGTTGTAAAAAAAATAAGCCTTTGAAAAATACGCCAGCAAAACTTACACCTCCCAAAAACTCAACAACGAAATTTTTGGGATAAAACAGAACCTCGAACAGAACCCCAAACAATTTTCGGTCTTAGGTAGCGACAGGCCCGTACCCAGGAATTTATTTCGAAGGGAGTTTTACCCGCGGGTCGGACCCAGTCAATCCCAAAAAGTTCCAAAAAGATATAGATCACAGGTTAGAGCCAATTAAGAACGATTATTTGTATATGTTTCGGAGGGGATCCGAACCCCCTATCCCCCCTCTCGATACGGCTTTGGGTAGCGACGATCGAAACGACGTAAGAACAGTAAATTTTTCAGAAAACAGTCGGTATTTCAATTTTTTACTTCACACCAAAAAATGCGCCAGTTAAAAATAAAAACAGCCACGTTTTACGCCACATGCCAGTTGGAAAAATATTTACGCCAGTCTCCGGCAAAATCCGCCTGTATGGCGTAAAATCCGCAAATCTGGCAACACTGCTTCTACAAACACTGGGAGCTGAGTTTTAACTCGTTGGCCTCCGAGGTTATTTGGGTATGTCTAAAGCAAGGAGCAGCGTTGTCACTGGTCGTAGAACTCCGCAAAATGTCACAATCGCATCTTCAAAGCTATTACAGCTAAACCGGTAAGCTATCAGATTTCACAATTCCCGTTTTTAAGTGACAACTTTTTGATTCCAAAGACGGAACGACTGAAAATCCGAGAAAAAACAAACACGTTCGTAAAACAAATAAATCATTTTTCCTAAAAAGATTTGCCTTAAAATTGGCCAAAAAGATCGAGATAACAGACTTCCGCGACAGTTTCGGCACAAGTGAGATTTCCTGCGACAAATTTGATACAACTGAAGAAGCCCCCAGGAGAAATCGAAACTTGTGAGAAACCGTATAATTCTGCAACCAGTGGCAACACTGTTCTGAAGTCGCGACTTGTGTGGGGCTGATCTAAGACATAAGAAATGTTATAATGTACAGCCGAGCTTCAACATGCAAAAGCGAATGCCGAGGGCCACTGCCGTATTTCTATCGGGGGGGGGGGGCTCCCCCTGGGTCGGACCTAATCCGGACTTTACAGCAAAACAAGAACATGGTTCAGAGCGGAAGTTAGAGACTATAAAACATTATTTAGTATATTGTCAGGGGGGATCGACCCCCCCCCGATACGGCCTCGCCGACAGCTTCCCCCCTTTCAGCTTAGACTAATCATCAACTGCTGCTTCCGAAGTTTCCTCACACAAATTTATAAAATCAGAAAAACTGTCCGAAGATTTTGTGGATTCTCCACTGTTCTCCACTGACCCTATTTCAGTTCTTGTTCTGGTTTCCGGGGAATATGAGAGGGCTAAAACTCAAAATGCCCACGATCATAATGCCCACGACTCAAAATGCCCATTAAAAATGCCAACAACTCATTTTGAGCCGTGGGCATTTTAATCATGGGCATTTTGATCGTGGGCATTCTGAGCGTGGGCATCGTGAGAGTGGGCAAAAAGATCGTGGTGACTTTGGGAACCACCCGTTGAGAGTTGGGAAAAATACGATTTACAGGAAAGTTGGCTGACAACCTTCACCAACCTATGTAGCAGTGTTGCCACCCGACCAAAATTAAGTTTACTAAATTCCCGAGAATTTTTTTTACTAGATTCTAATAAAATTTACTAACTAAAAAAAAAATTTCGCGGCTGTCGCCGCGACACGTGCATTGCATTGTCTACCTGTATAAATCGAAAGACAGTTTAAGTTTGAGTCACACTGAAAAGAAAGCAGCGAAAATATGTCGGACCGCGGACTCGGTCATCAGGAGCAGAGACGTCAAAAACGGGGGGTGCCCACTCCCAACGGTATCGGCCAATCGGCAAAGAACAAATTAATTGGCGCGCAGCGCCGCAATTTTTAAAATAACAGTCAATTTTTCCTGATTTTTCTCCAAGCAATTGGTTCGTAGGGAAGACTTAACAATGGACAAAGAGCTCCGATCCTTGGTTTGGTTAACAGACAAAATTAAGAACTCTGGAGTGATAAGCAATATTTTTGTATATTTCCTCAGAATCTATGAAAAATGACACAACTTCTGGGTTCGACCATCTTTTTTACTAGAAATTGGGATTTTTTACTAGATTCAAATGAAATTTACTAGATCCTCTATATTTACTAGATTTAATATTTTTTACTAGATCTAGTAAAAATTTACTGCCGGTGGCAACACTGCTATGTAGATCTGTTCTATATAGAAACAGGATGCGCGGAGGTTAGGTTACTCGCCATTCTCTTTCCACCCCTAACCAGCGGTCGGTGCGATGATTCCCACGAGGGGTGACTTACTCCCATGCACCGGACGTACAATCGGACGGGGCACCAACGAAAATCTCCGGGTAGTAGCAGGTCCGTATCGGAGGGGGTTTTACCCACGTGTCAGTCCTAGTACATACCAAATGTACAAAATGAGAGGTTCAAGCCTATGAAAACGATTATTTTTGTTATGTTCGGTAGCCCCCCCCTCCCCGGATACGGCCCTGGGTAGCAGGGACACACGCAGATTATCTCTCAAAGCCCCGACAAGGACGTCCCCTACTAATCGTCCGCAGCTGAAAAGGCTTATATGACTGTAAGACAATTTTTTTTTTTACAGGCGAACATGTTGGTTGGGACGTTTTGTCACGCGGACGCTTAATCACGGGGACGTTTCGGAATGGTGACATTTTTTCAGGGACATTTTGGGCGAGATTTCGAAAGGAGACTTACTCATCAGGAAATGACACCTGCTTCCTCACTTTAGGCCAAAAACAAGGTCGTTCAGAATTGGTGCGTCGTTTATCCGTAAAATCCCATGAAAACCTGCGACGGCTAGCTAAAAGCGTGGAAGTCCATACCGCGACTTTCAAAGCTGCCACGAAAATTAGGAGAAACAGAACTCCTCTTCTGATTTCGGAATGGTGATCTTGTTTTCAGGGACGTTTTGGGCGAGGTTTCGGAAGGAGATGTTCTGCAGGCAACCCCTTAGAAATGAAACATGTGATCACAGGTTCGTGTTTCTTTAGCTTTCAGCCTGAAAGGATCCCTGCAAAGAGGGGCCAAAGTTCTTATTTTCCGTCTCAGTACGAGAATCTCCTGTTCCTCAACACAATAGTTCAACTGCGGGACAGTAGTTTTATGTTGAGCTTCACAAGGTTTATGCTTGAGTACAAGAACTTTCCGCCCGTTAACAGAAAAGAAATCTTTCCTTTCTCAACAGAATAGTGCAACAACGGGACAGACATTTCTTGATGAGCTTTAGAATTATTATACTTGGGTACGAGAATTTTCCGTCCCTGCACAGACACATTTCCGTTTCTGTGCGAGAATCTTCAGTTCCTCAACAGAACATTGCAGTAGCGGGACAGGATCGCGGGACAGGAATAATAATAATAATTTATTGAAAAAGCCAAATACGGCCATATAACAGACGCCTGAGTCTCCAATTATGTTGAGCCTCAGAAAGTTTACGCTTGGGTGCATAAACTTTCCGTTTCTACTAATTTTCAATAAATTCCGAATACGGGAAGCTTCTTCTGGTGAACGGAGAGTGTATTACGGAATTTTTCCGTCACTGACCGAAGTTGCTTTGGCTCGCTTTTTCAGAAGCTTTCCGTACACGAACGGAATACTGTAAAGTCCTGTCTTCACCTCCCGGAACTTCCGGAATCTGGGCTTCCAGATTTTTCTTTGACTTCTTCTGTAAATTGCATCTGGAAGATGAACCGGTCCGAAAGTACATCAAAATAATCCGGAAAAAAGGGGCTTTTGAACTTGCAGATTTCCGGAATTTTTAAGTATCGCAGAAGAAATTCAGAAAAAATCACGGAGAATCTGGGAAACCAGATTCCGGAAGGTGAAGACCCGACTTAACGCCTGTTGCCGACATTTTTCTGTTCCTGAACGGTTTTTCCCTTCGAAAATTTTTCTGAGTGTGTATCGTTCTTTTACAAACACATAAGCGTGATAAAGTGAAAGGACGTTCTGGTTTGTGTGTTTTCCGCCCCCTGACAAGGCAGATTCATCGGTCCCACCCGTCACCCATCTGTTCAGTTTGCAAAATTTATGATCCCCTCGTCTAATGTTCTTTGGCATATAGGTATCCTTGTGAGCCCAATAAAACTGACTCACAGTCCACGTCAGGGTTCAGTCTAGACAAGCGGTTGCACCCTCGTCCCTTGTTTGTGTTGTCTGTGTCGACTCATCAGGAAATGACGCCTGCTTCCTCACTTTAGGCCAAACAAGGTCGTTCAGAAATGATGCGTCGTTTATCCGGGAAATCCCATGAAAACCTGCGCTGGCTGGCCATACCGCGACTTTCAAAGCTGCCACGGAAATGAGAAAAAACAGGACCCCTGTTCTGATTTTAATCTTGTTTTTTGGGATCCCAAAACGTAAGTGAGGGATACCTATGACATCGCAAAAGTTGTCCGTCTGTCCGTCCGTCGGTCCGTCTGTAAGCACGATAACTCTCGAAGGGAATGAGATATTTTAATGAGACTTGATGGGAGGAGCATCTGGGTCAAGGGAAAGTCAAGTTCGTAGATGGGCTATGTAGCCCTACATTTAGGGGTGGGGGTTCAAATTAAGGGACAAGCAAAATATTTTTTAAACACCTAATGATATAGTCGATTAAGGGGTGAGAAGACATGCTGAACACGAATATGAAAACCATTTCCTCGCCGGACAAGTAGTTCGTCCGGAATCCGGCCAAAACCGGAAAGTTTGTTAAAAGTAGAAGTTTTATTTGAAGTTGATTAGATGTTCGATATAGGGGTAAAAAGACATGCTGAACACGAATATGAAAACCATTTTCTACCCGGACAAGTAGTTCGCCGGGAATCCGGCCATAACCGGAAAATTTGTCACAGCGAAAGTTGTATTTGTAGTTGATTCGATGTCCGATTTGGGGATAAGAAAAAAACGCTGAATCCGTATATGACAATCATTTCTTAGCCGGACATATAGTTATAGTTCGTCCGAAATCCGGCTGAAACCGGGAAATTTTTAAAGTTAAATTTTAATTTGTAGTTGATTAGTTGTTAGATATAGAGGAGGAGATACGTTGAATTCGTTTTTGAGCTTTTATTTTTTTCGCCGAAACCGGAAAATTGAGAGAAGTAAGGCAGGATCATTTCGATCGGTTCCGTCAAAATGGATATGACTTACAGGGGTAAACACACATGCTGAATCCATATCTGAACTTGGTTTTCTCAGACGATTAGCTATTTGGCTTTAATTTGTGTCTAAATAATAATTTTAAGAGTAAAAATGTTCATGAAGTCTGGCGAAGACAAAACCTAATTGTCTGGGTGATGATGATGAATTTATTACATGATTTAGCCTTACGGCATTTCACGACTAATTGTCGGTCAAATATTCAATTTTTGGGATCCCATCGGAACCTTTGGTCTTGTTCCTTAAGAGAGGACCCCTGTTCTGGTGTAATTCTTCTTCTTCCTCGGCAAATTCAATTTTTTTAGCCCTGTTTTGCAACGTAATTAATTAGCGGAACGAACAAAAACCGCGCCTTGCCAAGCAGGCAAATACTCTATAAGACTAAGTCTTAAACACGCCATGATCCTCAGGAAGAAGGAGTAAACGTCTCCGCGACGACTCAAACTCAACAACTCACATCCTGTCTCAACCAGTCATGGCGATCTTTGGGAGCAGCTGTGATACCACTTACGCCTTTCTTCCGCTAGGTACCCGGAGAGACCGGGGATTTTGCATCGGCAAGGAGAGATCAAGTCAGTGTTGCCAGGTGTAGTGCTAAATCACCAAACGTAGTGATTTCGAGGACCGAAAGTGCGGTAGTGATTTTCTGGTCAAATTTAGCATTATGTAGTGATTTTCGACTATGCCAGCGCTAGAGAATTTATTTGAAAATGGAAGAGGTAGGAGCACTGTACGTGCGTATGTCATCTTCTGAAAGTAAGACATTTATCCGTGACAACAGGGAATCTAAATGAGCCAGAATGTATTTTTCAAGATAAATAGCCGAGGTACGATTAATGTCAGTTGCAGGAACATCTCCTTCAACCCATCACTACATCAATCATGTGATCTTATTTTCGATGATATCCAACACATTTCATTTTGTTATTACTTCGCACATATCAAGTTGGGAGATTCAGTACCCTGACCGAGTTTCTCTAAACCAAATAGAAAGCCAAGACCAGACAGACAACCATATCGTTGCCCAAGGAACCCTGAATTTAATGTGCTACTCAGATACTGCGCTTTTCATAGCAACGGTTTTTAAAAATCAACCGCGAATTCCCCTCGTTTTACATTTTATTCAAGAATCGGGAAAAAAAAGTTGCGTAGTGATTTTTGGCACCCAAAAGTGCTTTTTCGGGTCAACCAAAGTGCTTTTGGGTCTCGGCGACCTGGCAACACTGGATCAAGTGTATTCTCCACTGTCTCGAAATTCAGAACTCTTGCTCGAATTTAAGAAACACCACATCATGGTTTTTGGGATCCAAAAATGTGAGTGACTTCATAAAAGTTATCCGTCTGTGAGAACACCAAGGGACTGAGATATTTTGTTAAAACTGGGTGTGAGGATTCTTTGGGTCAAAGCAGATCCGTATCCACCAATTTATTTGGGGGGGGGGGGGTTGCCCGTGGGTCGGACCAAAAAGTTAAAAAAAGACATAGATTAGAGGTGAAAGCCTATCAAAAACGATGATTTTTGTATGTTCCGGGGGGGAGGGTGAACCACCTACTCCCCCCTTGATACGGCCCTGGGTCAAATTACAGATCAAGTTCGTAGATGGGCTAGTGGCCCTATGTTTGGGTGGGAGAAGGGATTGAAGTTAAAGGGCGAACATAGGGGAGACCGGGGCGCCTTCGGTCACGGGGTGCCTCCGGTCACCCCCAACAACTCTTCTTGTGTTTACGTATTTTAATGTTAGGTGGCACTGGGGAGGTTGTTTGTCCAAGGCACATGTTCGAATAAAATTTCCTCAGTTAGCTTCAGCCAGTTTTGCTAGAGTGAGTTTTCAGTTTTCGACCATTTTTTTTGGCGGAAAGTAAGTTTCTCTACTTCTATTTGGGTCTAGCCTTCACCTTCTGTTTGGCATGGATTTCGATGATTAAATTTGTATACACATAAAAATGATAGGACTAGAGGATAGTGGTATTTTTAAGGAGATATCTTTATCTGTGTTCGAGTCAGAAAATATGTTTGACAAAATGGCGGCTGGGCCGCACCTTCGGTCAGTCCACGACGGGGCACGTTCGGTCGCTGACCGGAGGCGCCCCAACCTGATGATACGTAAATTTATCAGCTGCTGTGATGGCTAAGAAAGCAAAGAAAGATGAGGAAGATGCAAAAGCAAAAACTAGAGAGCTGAAAAAAGAATCTGAAGAAGCTAACAAGTCAAACGAAAAGCAAGGGTCAAAAGAGGAAGCAGCAAACGTCTTCGTGCGATCAGTCGACTGGTGAAGAATCTATCGTCTCAGTTCATCTGGATGATGACACGGATGATAGTCTACATATCGGTGATGACGTGCTAACTGAGCCACTTGCACTGGGGACCCTTAGTACTGGAGACTATGTACTGGTAGAGTTCCAGGGCAAGAGCAGTTCATTGCACTATGTTGAGCTTGTTAAAGAAAAAGGGAACAATGAAGTATTTCTCAGTTTTGTTCGCAGAAAGGACAGTGAGTCTACCAAGATTTCATTCCCGCAAGTAGCGAATGAAAGTTATGTTAATTTGGCTGATGTAAAAATGAAATTGCCCATTCCATCCGGAAGTGGGGGTACGGCACGTGTAGCAGAGATGATCGAGTTCAGCGACGTCGATTTTTCACTATTACCAAGTCTCCGCTGAAAATTGATTTCGAAACTTTCCTTTCCAATAATAATAAATGAAGTAATTTTGTAACTTTTGCTTATTTTCATAACCAATAAACGAAGTAATGAGGAGGCTTAGTATATTTAGCCATCTAAAGACAGTATAACAGAGGTAATTAGTATAATTTCAAGGCTGACCGAAGATGCCCCAAGCCCGACCGAAGGTGCCCGGGTTGGGGGCACCTCCGGTCAAAATGGGGCTTCAGCGGGATCACTTTTTATAATTCTAGGTACGAACCGCATTTTTGAATGGCGGGGTGTTTATTGTGAAGTTCTCTTCTACTTTCTCGTACCACTACTCGTAACACGTGCCATATGAGCTCGTAGCTCTTGTTTCTTACATTCTGGTTGAGTTCTAAGAAAACTACAAAATAGATTTGGTAGATCAAACGTTGCTATTCCCTGCGTTCAGCAAGATTTTTCAAAATAACGAACGTAAAATTTGTGGTGACTGGTAATCGAAAAAGTGGCCGCGGAGGCGCCCCGGTCTCCCCTAAATTGTTTAAAAGGTAATGCAATAGTCAATTGAGGAGTAAGGAGACAACTTCTGCGGAGGTTGATACGGCTTCGTATCAGCCTCCCAAAAAATTATTGTCATGATATAACTACCTGTGGGACATAGGAAGATATAAATTAATACCTGTTCGAGAAAAGTTATTATATATTATCGCCCTTGCTGAGGGTGATAGCGGAGAAATTTTGCCCGTGGGGCCAAATTCGGCCCCCAAGGGCCAAATTTTCCGCTATCGCTCGAAGAAAAGCAAGGGCGATAATGATTATAACACTTGTAGATTTGTTTTAATTTTCTGGTATTCCCCTGATGTTAAAAGAAAAAAATTCCAACCGTGCGTTTTCACTTAATATGGCATGGCTGGCCGGGCGTTATCAAAATAAAAAACGCCCGGGCGTTATTTATTTTGAGAACGCCCGGTTGGAACTTTTTTTCTTTAAACACCGGGGCAATACCAGAAAATTTTGGCACTGGGTAGGATAGGACTGATATCATGGGACTGCACGGTGCACTGGTGTTATATCGGTATATCATTATCGATGTCAAATATCGCCCAACACTACTTTCCAGCGTACCTTTACAGGGAAACGTATCAAACAGTGGTGCGCCGCTTCGCATGGCTTTGTGTACAGAGCAGAACTTTACTATTTTCGATTCCGATACCATAGTAGAAGGAGAAGTTCGTAGAACGAATATCACTGAAAAAATCTCAAATACAGAGTAAAGGCCAGAAAGATAAAGAACAAAAGGATCAGTAAATCTGGAATTCAGTCAGTTTCCCATTTGCTGTCTAGAAACGGCAGCGGTTTCGTCCGGAAGAAGTAAACACGCCACAGCCTATAGCCTATATATAGGCTGTAAAACACGCTGAGAGTTCAAGACAAGACGTGGGCGTAAACTGCATTGATTTATGCAGCGTTTACACGGACAGATATTCCGATCTGGTTGAACCAAATTCCGTTCGCGGAGTGGACTAGGAAAAAAGTCTAGCAGACAGTGATTTTGGTCCAACAAATAGGATTTCCAGTCTGGTTGAAAGGATTTCCTGTCTAGTTGAAAGGAGGTCCTTTGGCGAAGAGGGCTAGAAAAAGTCTAGCTAGCTTTCGAAGGCAGCAGCCACCAATAACGATGCCGAGGCTGCTATCATAACGTTTCTCTGCTAGCTAGTTTAATGCGGTTGTGAATAACTTTTCAGGCTGGACAAACATTTTTTTCTCCCGTAAACATTATCCTGTGTTCAACCTCGGATTCTTGTCGCCCTATACGTACAAATCCGTCAAGGGACCTTTCTTGTCTTTACTCTTCTTTGCCACCGTCAATGCATATCACGCTGTTGGAGGTTGTTTGCGATAAGTTTTTTTCTTCACAAAAACTGGCCGTTATGTAATTTTTTCCATTCAGTTGCTGGAAATCAAAGGGCCTGGGAAAATGCTTAGAACAGTGGGCAAGTTCTTGAAAGCAGAGGCTAGGTTTCAAATGTTTAACTATTCTAAAATACTGGAGTTTCAACAGTAAATAGCGCAAGGGGGTCCTTTAATAATTTAATTTCCGGATTACTAAGCTGGTGTGAATTTACAACGATAGCATATGTTGGTGGTGCATGCGTGTTCTGATTAATGTAAAGGAGTTGATTCCAAACCACGACTTGATGCGAGCGTGGTTGTTGGTACGAATTTACAATTACCAAATTTCCAATTTCGACCGATTCTGTGCCGGAACTACTAGTCCGGCGGGAAAATTAGTTTCAGATATGGATTCAGCATGTCTCCTTACTCTTCAATTGTCTATTGCATTACCTTTTATAATCACTTGAAACGGGACATCCGAGACATGTGGTCTTTCTGCATATCAAGTTTGAGTGTGCTCTGATCACCCGTTCGGAAGTTATACAAATCTCGAGATTCCTGATTCCCCTTCCTACGCTCCCCCCACGATGGTGGATAGGTAAGTTGACTATTTCCAGGTTAATCTGGTCGGGTCCCTGATATGCCTGCCAAGTTTCATTGTCCTAGCCCTCCTGGAAGTAACCAACTCCGTATCACCGGAATTCCGGAACCCCCTCCAACCCCCCCCCCACGGTGCACGAATCCGGTCTAGTTCCTAGGGCTTGTGCTTGTTCCTGTCACATGATTTCCGGTTCCCCATCCGACCCCCCACATTCATCGGATTCGGTCCGGACTTGAAATGTGACATCTGAGACATGATGTCTTTCCAAGTATCAAGTTTCATTAAGATCCGATCACCCGTTCGAAAGTTATGCATACTACTAAATTCCGGATTCCGGCTCCCCTTCCTCCCCCCTATGGTCGGATCCGGGACCCCCTCCAACTCCCCCCACAGTGCACGAATCCGGTCTAGTTCCTAGGGCTTGTGCTTGTTCCGTGTCACATGATTTCCGGTTCCCCATCCGACCCCCCACATTCATCGGATTCGGTCCGGACTTGAAATGGGACATCTGAGACATGATGTCTTTCCAAGTATCAAGTTTCATTAAGATCCGATCACCCGTTCGAAAGTTATGCATACTACTAAATTCCGGATTCCGGATCCCCTTCCTCCCCCCTATGGTCGGATCCGGCAAGTGACTATTTCCAAGTTAATTTGGTCAGGTCGCTAATATGCCTGCCAAGTCTCATCGTCCTAGCACATCTGGAAGTACCCTAACTCGCCAACACCGGACTAACCGACCGACCGACAGACCGGCGGAAGAATGATCGGTATATGGCACATGGCCGGAAGGCCATAAGAAGGAAAGTTATTTTTGCTAAAATACCAAAACAGGGTGCCCCGACTCCGTAACAGTTTAGGGGCACGCATGGATCCGAGGGGCTGCCCACTCTCAAGTTTAGCGTACAGTCAAGTGCCCTGTGCCAGCTTAGACCAGCCGGCAGCGGTTGCAACATGATGTTTATAAGCGTTTGAAAGGTATATATCCTAATTTATGGCCGGCACCGCTAGTTTTGGTCAGTGCCAGCCGGTGCCGGAAAATAGTGAATAGCAGGTGACGGGGAGTGGGTAACCCCTCTCCTGGATCTCTACGCCCGTCCTATTTTTGGGATCCCAAAACGTAAGTGGAGGGATACCTATGACATCGCAAAAGTTGTCTGTCTGTCCGTCCGTCCGTCTGTACGCTCTATAACTCTCGAAGGGAATGAGATATTTTGATGAAACTTGGTGTGAGGATTCTTTGGGTCAAGAGTAAGGTCAAGTTCGTAGATGGGCTTTGTAGCCCTATATTTAGGGGTGGGGGAGGGGGTTTAAATTAAGGGGCAAACAAAATATTTTGAAACAGCTAATGTGATAGTCGATTATGGGATAAGAAGACATGCTGAACACGATAGTGAAAACCATTTTCTCACCGGACGATTAGTTCGCCTGGAATCCGGCCAAAATCGGAAAGTTTGTTAAAAGTAAAAGTTTTATTTGAAGTTGATTAGATGTTCGATTTAGGGGTAAGATGACATGCTGAACACGATGGTGAAAACCATTTTCTCGCCGGAAAATTAGTTCGCCCGGAATCCGGCCAAAACCGGAAAGTTGATAAGATGTTCGATTTAGGGATAAGAAGAACACATTTTCTACCCGGACAACTTCTTCGCCCGGAATTCGGCCAAAACCGGAAATTTGGCAGAAGTAAAGCAGGAAGTTTCGATCAGTATCGTCAAAACAGACATGGCTTAATATAGAGGTATATCTGAACTTGGTTTTCTCAAATGATTAGCCTGGCGAAGACTGGATCTGGCGAAGACAAGACCCGATTGTCTGGATGAAATATTAAATTTTTGGGATCCCATCGAAACCTTTGGTCTTGTTCTTGCGTTTATTCTTCTAGACACATTCAAAATCCTCCCTAACGATATTCGTTTACTGGAACGCTGCATGAAAACCAGATTATTCTATTTCGATTTCCTCTTTGCAGCATGTCGGGGTATCTTCACATTATCTCCGGACATTTGCGTACTCTCAAGTACTCTTCGATAATGAATGAATGGCAATATTGTAACCATGACGTGCGAGCTAACAAATATTTACAGTCTTGACTCTATGCCGAATGCAACGAGTGAATGTAGACGTGGTCAAGAGCAGCTGATCGGGCTGATCCTCGGGTGATTCAACTCAGGAACTGCGGAATTCCGGACAATTGATGCTGGTTTCACACACAGGCGTCAATTCGCGAAAACCTGGGGGGGGGGGGAGTGGGGTCATTAGCTCGGGTGTAAAAGGTCAAAGTTTGTGAGAGACCCTCTTAAGGTCCATTTTTCGCAACTGCTTGTGATAATGTTTGTCAAATCACTTTGTTTCTAGCAGATTTCATGGGTAGCTTTGGTCTCCCTTGGAAAGCCGGGGGGAGGGTCAGTCATGGACACTAGCTCAATTTTGGGGTACTGATATCCCATATGAGGGGTACTACCAATTTGCAGGGGCGGTTCGAAGGGCTTGGGCATGGGGGGGTGACCACCTCAAAATATACGACTGGCTAAAAACACAGCACCAAGATATTAACGTTATAAGTTTTAAACGTTATGGAAAATGCCACTGTCGTAATAAAATAATAAACAATTAAGTAACGGAAATTAGAGAATTCCGTTCCTATCAAATTTCGCTGGAGAGAAGACAAACCGACGCATCTACTCAAAACAAACTTAAACTGAGCGCCGCAGGAATCCGAGTAAGATTCAACTATCCTCTACAACTTTTACTTTTAAATGCAGCTTAGACCACAAATCTCAAGCTTAAAACCGCACCTAAATGATACACACGAGGATGCACACTTCAAATAAATAGAAATAGGTAGGACTACGAAAGAGCCGCATGCAAAATTTATTAAATTTGCCTTTATTCGTCAACATGTGACTATTTTCCACACAAACTCTTCCATATAACGTGGCTTTGTTCCCAAGCAGCAGCTTTTAACGTATGTACCCAAGATAAACTTATACTGAGCGCCGCAGGAGATTTTTTTGTAATCCGACCTTTTACTGTGAAGATTCAACTACCTCACACATAATTTCTAGCTTTTAAGGTGGCTGAGATATTAGGCATAAATTAGGGGCCATTCAACCAGATAGCGAGTAGGGTACTATGAAAGACGGCGCAGGTAGATCTGTCGGTGCCCCCGATAACTCCAAAAAGGAGTGGGATATTTTCCCGGAAGTTGGTACGTACGGTGCTTCCACTTTGAATTTTGAGTAAAAAACAAAGTAGTGGAATCATCAGGCCCGTCTTACAGTGCTTACAAAGCCTGTTTATGTGCAAACCCAAGTACTTTTTGACAAACGACTGATTTCCATGTTCCCCAAGAGCACATGATCATTTTTGCCTCAAAGATTTTACTTACAACTGACCCTCATAGTGCAAAAATTGTTGTGTACAACTGGAAGAGGTGACTATAAGTGACTATTTTTAAGTTAGTTTGGTCGGGACCCTGATATGCCTGCCAAGTTTCATCGTCCTAGCACTTGTGGAGTACCGTAACTCGCGAACAGTGGACCGATAGACCGACCGAAAAGTGATCGGTATAATGGCACTTGGGCGAAGCTGCAAGTGCCATAAAAACCGCGGGACTCCTGATTACGGATCGCACGACAGAGGATTCCTGACGTGTGGAAGCCTTAAGCGCCCTTCACACTGAATACGTAAGACCTTACGTTAAGTAGTTACGTTACGGCTTAAGTTTCTTACGTTAAGTAGCCTATTCACACTGAAAGAGTCCCCTTCCGACTGGGCGAAGTCAGATGCACTTTCTGTAGCATCAATCAAACAAAGAAAATAAAGATTTTGGTCGAGATTACTCTGCAGAAGGACAAAGATTCCCTTGGGGAAATGAACTCTGAAGACATATTACCTCTCAGAGGACCAGCTACTGTTAGGAAGTTTTCAGTCAAACCCAATGCAATGGGTCATCTAGTTCAAACAGGTTAATACAAGTTTACTCAGAAGCCTATTGCGTTCAGTCATCTTAGGATTACGACGATTTCTTTTGGAAAAGGTAGAACAATTTTTAACCTTGAAAATGAATCTATATTATTGGCATCTGAAAAGAAACTAGCCTACTGACTAAAAAAAAAGCAAAATTAAGCCTATCTGTATATGTTTTCCCCGTGTCATCATTGGGTATTTTTGCAAAGCTTTCTCAGGCATTTACTTTCACATATTCTATCATTTAGTATTGTAAAGTAACTCTCTCTTATTTATTATGTCTTATTAATCATTATTTTATTATTTATTATATCTTATTAAGTATATAATAAACCATTAAGTAATATATAAGATCATTAAGTAAACATAGCCTATGTTTACAGGAGGGGTGTGTAGGGATACACGAGGAAGTATACTCTATTCTTATATGTTTCAATCTGATATTGAAAAGAAACTCTCTCTCCTGTCACCTGAACAAACTTGATGATTTTCTCATCCACTAAGTCCATTTTTTAATTTTACGTAACGTAAGGTCTTAAGTTGAACTTTTTTCAACTTTCTTAAGTGGCTACGTTAAGTAAAAATTCCTTACGTTACGTATCACGTAAGAAGCTTAAGTGCACTTAAGACTCTTAAGTAGGCCAGTGTGAAATGCCCACTTAAGCTTCTTAAGTCAATGTGAAGGGAGCTTTAGCAGGTATAGCTGAGTAAATGGGAATTTCTGAAATCCCACAAGGAGTCAAACTGGCCAAACAAGTAGGTCATCCAAAGCTGGATCGTGGATATAGATGACCTTTAAAGTACACATCGCACTATTTACTGTTTATGTTCCAGTATTCAAAACTATCTGAATAGGCTACTGTCTAGCTAGGCTCTGCTTTTAACAAATTATCCACGGCCTTGGCTGTTTTAAGCGTTTTCCCAAGCCCATTGACTTCTAGCAAAATCTCGAAAAAACTGAGATAACCGGTTATACGCATCAGTAGCATGAGATTCGAACACTCGTTGGCAGCCTAATGCGCATGGAAACTAGTAAACTGCGGCAAGTGCAAAGATTAGTGCGGCGTCGTTTAGCGGGTTCAGAATGTAACATACATAATTTTTGTCTCCGGGTTTAAAGTTTAACTGAAAAGCCAACCTATTTTGGTATCATTTAGATTTTTTAGATTTTAGTTCAATACACTGAATTATCAAAGGTATTTTTTGATTTTCCACTATCTGCTCTAGTAGTGATGTTTAGAATATCTACGGCCGTCCCCACAGCGGAAATTCTACTATGACCCGGGAAATTTGAATCTCGACACAAACATGGCTTTTCAGAGGGCAGTGGTGAGCTTGGTGAAGACTGCTTAGTGCCTGAACACAAACTTTTCGTATATCTTCTCTATCAAGCATACAACACAGGTACAAGCGCATCGAGGTACCACAAATCTAACAGGGAAATTCCACTATTTGAAAACTGATTATTCGTGAATAGCGGAGCAACGAAGTAACGCATTGTCATCGGGTCTTCAAGACTATTTAGGTGAATAAGTGAGGGGTTACTATAGACTCTCTTATCTCGGCCCTATTCAGTTAAACTTTAAGAACTAATGAATGCTGTTACGGAACTGGGTTGCATTCGCATTATAGGTACGACAGGTCCTTTAAAGCATTTTTCTGCGATTCCACAAAGAGTTTGTAGCTAGAAAAGAGTGTTTCCGCACTCGTTTGTGTGACCACATTCACAAGTATGTTTCCGAGACCAACAAGGTCCTGGTTCCGGACAGGATCCCGGTTCGTTGACAAGTTTAACAAAGTGAAAGGAGGCCTGTGATTGGCTGCCGGAGCCAAGTCTCCGCCTTAAGGGTGGAGTTTCTTTGGCCCCGCCCTGTTTGTGGCTCAAATTTGGCGGAGAATTCGAATTAAAGTCGAAATCATACAAATCAGCTTCTTAATCAAGCAGAGAGAAATTAAACTGAGGATCCTTCTAGCAGATTCGTCGCTACTAGGGGGGAGGGGGGAGACGCCACCCCCCAATGTTGTCGGCCAGTCGGTAAAAAAAATAGTCGAGTCGGCACGAAGCGCTGCGATTTTTAGTAAAAAAAGTCGATTTTCTTAAAAACAGTCGTTTTTTCGTAAAAATAGTGGATTTTTCCTTAAAAGTCGTTTTTTGGGATCCCAAAACGTAAGTGGAGGGATACGTATGACATCGCAAAAGTTGTCCGTCTGTCTGTCTGTCCGTCTGTCCGTCCGTCTGTGTGCACGATAACTCTCGAAGGGAATGAGATATTTTGATGAAACTTGGTGTGAGGATTCTTTGGGTCAAGAGTAAGGTCGAGTTCGTAGATGGGCTCTGTAGCCCTACATTTAGGGGTGGGGGAGGGGGTTTAAATTAAGGGGCAAGCAAAATATTTTTAAACAGCTAATGTGATAGTCGATTATGGGGTAAGAAGACATGCTGAGCACGAATATAAAAAACATTTTCTCGCCGGACAAGGTGTTCGCCCGGAATCCGGCCAAAACCGGAAAGTTTGTTAAAAGTAAAAGTTTTATTTGAAGTTGATTGGATGTTCGATTTAGGGATAAGAAGGCATGTTGAACACGAATATCAAAACCATTTTCTCGCCGGACCAGTAGTTCGCCCGGAATCCGGCCAAAACCGGAAAGTTCGTTAAAAGTAAAAAAAAGTTTTATTTGAAGTTGATTCCCGTATGGAAATAATTCAAGTCGTAAACGATCGTAAACGATCGTTTTTTTACGATCGTATTATGGGACATTCCGATCGTAAACGATCGTTTTTTTACGATTGGAAACAGTTGTTTACGATTGGAAACAGTCGTTTACGATCGTTTCCAATCGTAAACGATCGTATTTTTACGATCGTAAACGATCGTTTCCAATCGTAAACGATCGTATACGATCGTTTTTTTACGATCGTATTATGGGACATTCCGATCGTAAACGATCGTTTTTTTACGATCGGAAACAGTTGTTAACGATCGTTTTTTTACGATCGTATTATGGGACATTCCGATCGTAAACGATCGTTTTTTTACGATCGGAAACAGTTGTTAACGATCGTATTTTTACGTATTTTTACGTTTTTTTTATCGTATTTTTACGATCGTAAAAAAAACGATCGTTAACAACTGTTTCCAGTCGTAAACGATCGTTTTTTCCCAATTGTATTATGGGACAATCCGATCGTAAACGATTGTATTTTTATGATTGGAAAGAGTTGTTAACGATCGTATTTTTCCGATCGGAAACGGTTGTTCCCAATCGTATTTCCAGTATGATTATGGCAGATAATTCAAGCTGAAAAAAAAACAATAGTAAACGATCGTTATTATCGAAAACAGTTATTTCTAAGATTTTTTTTTCAATACGAGCATTGGGCATATTTCCCGAGGGGCTACCCACTCCCCGGCACCTGCTGTACACCCTTTCCCGGCACCGGCCGGCACCAACCGAAATAGGCGGTGCCGGCACCGGTGCCGACAATAAATTGGTCGATTCATCTTTCAAACGCTTCCAAAAATGGTTATTTTGTTGATTTAACACGTGACAACCGGTGCCGACGGGTTTCAGCCGGTGCCGGCACCGACCGGGCATCGCGGCACCGGGCACTTGCTGTACACTAAAATCGAGAGTGGTCAACCCCTCGATATTTCCACACTGTATGTAGTCACTTCCATTTTTATAACTGAATTAAGCACTGATATTTCCAGATTTTTGTAAAATATGCTGTCATGAAGGCATTCCACTTCCAGCTGGTGAGGTCCTGAAAGATCTGCGACCATAAGAAGACATGAAGATTCCACTAAGCCACCCACTAGAGTAGAAAAGATATCATTCTCAGCCAGTTCTACATTTGTTCAATTGTTTGGACAAAACGAATTTAAACTAACGAAGGGAACATTTATCCGCAAGCAACACCCCGAAGAAATGTCACTCCCTGAGGCGGTCGTGGTCTGAGGCGGTCGGCGCTGATTGGCTTGTTGCAGAGCGCAGTCACAGGTCATGCTTTGCGCACGTGAGGTCAGCATACCTCTGGGAATTCATTGTATAGGAAGACGGCATTTTCGGTATAACTTGTCAGCACCAAGTTATAGGGGTGAATAATGGTATACGTAACTTTTCAGAGTGGGTAGAATAATAGGGGTTAAGTGAAAAGGAAAGGTAATCAATTGGTTAGGTATGATCGCCTGGCAATGGTCGCTAGTGATCCGTTAACCTAACTACCTCAACCTAATCCTATTCTAACACTATCCCAACCCTACCCCTATATATAGCTATACCAAACCTCCCAGCCACTAAAAACTAATCAACTTTCTTATCGTCTTGAAAATAAAAACAATTGCTTCCGATCGAAAACAGTTGAAAACGATCGGAAACAATTGAAAACGATCGTCAAATTACGATCGTAAAAAAACGATCGTAAAATTACGATCGTAAACAACCGTTTACGATTGGGATTTTAGTTTCAGCTTTTAGTTAAACTATTTGGATTATGCAAAACTAAAAACTAATCAACTTTCTTATTGCCGTTGTTAGAAATCAGGCCTGTATTTATTGTCTTGAAAATAAAAACAATTGTTTCCGATCGAAAACAGTTGAAAACGATCGTAAACAATTGAAAACGATCGTTAAATTACGATCGTAAAAAAACGATCGTAAAATTACGATCGTAAACAATTGTTTACGATCGTTAAATTACGATCGTAAAAAAACGATCGTTAAATTACGATCGTAAAAAAACGATCGTAAAATTACGATCGTAAACAACCGTTTACGATCGTTAAATTACGATCGTAAAAAAACGATCGTAAAATTACGATCGTAAACAACCGTTTACGATCGTAAACAACCGTTTACGATCGTAAACAATTGTTTACGATCGTTAAATTACGATCGTAAAAAAACGATCGTAAAATTACGATCGTAAACAACCGTTTACGATCGTAAACAATTGTTTACGATCGTAAACAATTGTTTACGATCGTTAACAATTGTAAACGATCGTTAACAACTGTTTACGACTTAATTATTTCCATACGGGTTAGATGTTCGATGTAGGGGTAAGAAGGTATGCTGAACATGAATATGAAAACCATTTTCTCGCCGGACAAGTTGTTCACCCGGAATCCGGCCAAAACCGGAAAGTTTGTTAAAGTAAAAGTTGTATTCGAAGTTGATAAGATGTCCGATTTAGGGGTAAGAAGAGATGCTGAATCCGTATATGACCATCATTTTTTAGCCGGACATAGTTCATCCGGCTGAAACCGGAAAATTTGTTTTAAGTTAAACTTTTATTGGAAGTTGATCAGATGTTGGATATAGGGATAAGGAGATACGCGGAATTCGTTTTTGAGCTTAATTTTTTCGCTGGACAAGTAGTTCTGGAATTTCGCCGAAACCGGAAAATTCGCAGAAATAAGGCACACACATGCTGAATCCATATCTGAACTTGGTTTTCTTAATGATTAGCTGTTTGGCCTTAATCTGTTTCTAAATTTTAAGAGTAAAAATGTTCAAGGAGTCTGGCGAAGACTGGATCTGGCGAAGACTGGATCTGGCGAAGACAAAACCTATTTGTCTGGATCAAATATATAATTTTTGGGATCCCATCGGAACCTTTGGTCATGTTCTTAAAATCAGCCGATTTTTCGTCAACACAGTCGTTTTTGGGATCCCAAAACGTAAGTGGAGGGATACCTATGACATCGCAAAAGTTGTCCGTCCGTCTGTAAGCACGATAACTCTCGAAGGGAATGAGATATTTTGATGAAACTTGGTGTGAGCATTCTTTGGGTCAAGAGTAAGGTCGAGTTCGTAGATGGGCCCTGTAGCTTTACATTTAGGGGTGGGGGAGGGGGTTTAAATTAAGGGGCAAGCAAAAAATGTTTAAACAGCTAATGTGATAGTCGATTATGGGGTAAGAAGACACGCTGAACACGAATATGAAAACCATTTTAATTGTCCGGAATCCGGCCAAAACCGGAAAGTTCGTTAAAAGTAGAAGTCTTATTTGAAGTTGATTAGATGTTCGATATAGGGGTAAGAAGGCATGCTGAACAAGAATATGAAAACCGTTTTCTCGCCGGACAAGTAGTTCGTCCGGAATCCGGCCAAAACCGGAAAGTTTGTTAGAAGTTAAAGTTTTATTTGAAGTTGATTAGATGTTTGATGTAAGGGTAAGAAGACATGCTGAACAAGAATACGAAAACCGTTTTATCGCCGGACAAGCAGTTCGCCCGGAATCCGGCCAAAACCGGAAAATTTGTTAAAAGTTTAATTTTTATTTCAAGTTGATTAGATGTTGGATATAGGGGTAAGTAGATACGGTGAATCCGTTTTTGAGCTTTAGTTTCTCGCCGGACAAGTAGTTCTTTAATTTCGCCAGAACCGCAAAATTCACAGAAGTAAGCTAGGATCGTTTCGATCGGCTTATAGAGGTAAAACGCACATGTTGAATCCATATCTGAGCTTGGATTACTTAATGATTAGCTGTTTGGCCTGGCGAAGACTGGATCTGGCGAAGACAAAACCTAATTGTCTGGATCAAATATTGAATTTTTGGGATCCCATTGGAACCTTTGGTCTTGTTTCTCAATAGTAGTCGTTTTTAGCCGCAAAAACAGTATCCGCCTTGTCCCCCCTCCCAAACATTTTGGCTAGTAACCCCTCTGCCTTCTAGTACAGAATGATAAGGACGTAAGCCTGAAGTTCTATTTAGCGAGATTTAACCTAGATTTCATTTCTATTTTCAGCTACTGAAATCAACACCAAAAATAAAGACGAAGTGGCGTTTCCAAGAGTTTCAACTTATGGGTCGAGTGTGTGGCACACACTTCTGTTTCCATGACAAACGCTTATAAATGTGTGGCACACAAATATGTAGTTGAAAAACACCTTTGGCTTGTCCTTCTGACGCAATACAGTGGAGGTATTCTTATTTTCGTGGGCGATACGGAAGAGATATCTTTGGGTCACTGTTAATTGCATATAAGCATTCATCAATTCCGGATTCTCATGGATTCCCGCCAATTATCGATCCGGTAGAACACAAAAGTAAAGTATATTGATCCAGCGTGTTTTTGGGATCCCAAAACGTAAGTGGAGGGATGCCTATGACATCGCGAAAGTTGTCCGTCCGTCCGTCTGTAAGCACGATAACTCTCGAAGGGAACGAGATATTTTGATGAAACTTGGTGTGAGTATTCTCTGGGTCAAGAGTAAGGTCGAGTTCGTAGATGGGCCCTGTAGGTCTACATTAAGGGTGGGGGAGGGGGTTCAAATTAAGGGGCAAGTAAAATATTTTTAAACAGCTAATGTGATAGTCGATTATGGGGTAAGAAGACATGCTGAACACGATGGTGAAAACCATTTTCTCGCCGGACAAGTAGTTCGCCTGGAATCCGGCCAAAACCGGAAAGTTTGTTAAAAGAAAAAGTTTTATTTGAAGTTGATTAGATGTTCGATTTAGGGGTAAGAAGACATGCTGAACACGATGGTGAAAACCATTTTCTCGCCGGACTAGTAGTTAGCCCGGAATCCGGCCGAACCCGGAAAATTTGTTTTAAGCAAAAGTTTTATTTGAATTTGATTAGATGTTCGATTTCGGGGTAAGAAGACATGCTGAACACGATGGTGAAAACCATTTTCTCACCGGACAAGTAGTTCGACCGGAATCCGGCCGAAACCGGAAAATTTGTTAAAAGTAAAATTTTTATTTGAAGTTGATTAGATGATAGATTTAAGGGGAAGAAGAGACGCTGAATCTGTATATGACAATAATTTTTTACCCAGACATACAGTTTGTCCGGAATCCGGATGAAACCTGATTTTTTCTATAAGTAAAAGTTTTATTTGAGGTTGATTAGATGTTCTTTATAGGGATAAGGAGATGCGCTGAATTCGTTTCTGAACTACCTTTTTTTGGCTGGACAAGTAGTTCGCTCGGAATTCGGCCGAAACCGGAAATTTGGCAGAAGTAAAGCAGGAAGTTTCGATCAATATCGTCAAAATAGATATGGCTTATACAGGTATATCTGAACATATGATTTTCTCAGATGATTAGCCTGGCGAAGACTGGATCTGGCGTAGACAAGACTTAGTTGTCTGGGTCAAATATTAAATTTTTGGGATCCCATGGAAACCTTTGGTCTTGATTTTACCCCAGTTCACTCAGACACTAACTGATTTTAGACATACAACTTTTACTTAAACAATTTTCCGGTTCCTCCCGGATTCCGGACAAACTAACTGTCCGACATGGAAATAAAGTTCTAAGACGGATTCAGTATGTCCCTTACCCCAATATCGAATCGCTAATCACCTTCACATCAAACCTGTCCTTTTACCAGTTTTCCGACGAACTGATTGAACAAAATATCTTAACCCCTGAGAGAGTTATCGTTCTAACAGACGGTCACTAACATTTTGGGATCCCAATAATCATAGAACAATCGGGAACACAATACAAATCGAAATTGTTCTAGCTAGTAGACGTGTTCGACTTGAACTCCGCGTCTAAACTCAAATTCGAATTCGTACTCAAATCCGTATTCCGAACCCGAACCGCTGCAACCCGGACTAGGTTAGTCGCTTCCCGAACTGAAGCGGGGCAGTGATTAAGTGCAGAAGGGAAACGGAAGAGAGAGAAAAAATGAAGAAGAAAGATAAAAAGTATGGTTGAGATTATAGTAAAATTAAATGGAGGAGATGGGGGAAATATCCATCTTGGCGCTGACCGTCCTGGTAAACCGGGTCCGCGTTTCGTTTCAATGCGGGCTCTACCCTCCGATACTTAACCACCAAGGACGGGTTCATGCGGTTTGGATTCGGAATATATAACTATCCTTGAAGTAACCCTCGAACGCTTATTAAGTAAACTTAACCTAATAAGCGATCAGCCGATGGTTATTACGAGGATTCACAGTTCGCTGAGTTTCGTACTTATGATAGGTTTCAAGTTCATCAACTCATAAATTTCAAGGCTCCTTAATCAGGAATGCAGTTGGATGTCATCTCGTATCGGGCGCTTTCGCATTTGAGGGATACGTTTGTTTGGGGTGGTTTGTTCTGTCTGATTCCCGGTATTCCGAAATCCATGAAAGAAAGTCTCATCGCTGAAGGTTTCAGAATTTGTCCAAGCAAGAAGTCTTTGTTTTGTGTGTTATTCAGATTTCTACCCATCGCCTTATCTCCAGCCGTAGTCACGGTGGAAGCATTAGTCACTGGGCAAACTAGGCAACATTGCCCCTGAACCAAGCGGATGCGGGACTCTCCAAAGGCATAACTAGACTCCCAGTGCCCACAAGGACTCCAAGTTTCAACTTGATACCTGTCATGGTTCACGATTTATGAACTCCAGAAAAAAACGGCGAAAATCGAAAACCGGCTACCTCGGCCGCAAGAGTGGATTGTTCATAAATAAATACTCCACTAAACAAGACCAAAGGTTTCGATGGGATCCCAAAAATTTAATATTTGACCGAGACAACTAGGTCTTGTCTACGCCAGATCCAGTCTTCGCCAGGCTAATCATCTGAGAAAATTGTTCAGATATACCTGTATAAGCCATATTTATTTTGACGATACTGATCAAAACTTCCTGCTTTACTTCTGCCAAATTTCCGGTTTCGGCCGAATTCCGAGCGAACTACTTGTCCAGCCAAACAAAAATAGTTCAGAATCCCTATAAAGAACATTTAATCAACTTCAAATAAAACTTTAACTTAAAAAAAATCCGGTTTCAACCGGATTCCGGACGAATTATATGTCCAGGTAAAAAATGATTGTCATATACAGATTCGCGTCTCTTCTTACCCTTAAATCTATCCTCTAATCAACTTCAAATACAAATTTAACTTTTAACAAATTTTCCGGTTTCGGCCGGATTCCGGGCCAACTACTTGTCCGGCGAGAAAATGATTTTCACCAGCGTGTTCAGCATGTCTTCTTACCCCTAAATCGAACATCTAATCAACTTCAAATAAAACTTTCGCTTTTAACAAATTTTCTGGTTTCGGCCGGATTCCGGGCTAACTACTAATCCGTCGATAAAATGGTTTTCACCATCGTGTTCAGCATGTCTTCTTACCCCTAAATCGAACATCTAATCAACTTCAAATAAAACTTCTGCTTTTAACAAATTTTCCGGTTCCGGCCGGATTCCGGGCTAACTATTTGTCCGGCCAAAAAATGGTTTTCACCATCGTGTTCAGCATGTCTAAATTAACTTCAAATAAATCTTTTACTTTTAACAAACTTTCCGGTTTTGGCCGGATTCGGGGCGAACTACTTGTCCGGCGAGAAAATGGTTTTCACCATCGTGTTCAGCATGTCTTCTTACCCCATAATCGACTATTACATTAGCTGTTTCAAAATATTTTGTTTGCCCCTTAATTTAAACCCCCTCCCCCACCCCTAAATGTAGGGCTACAATGCCCATCTACGAACTCGACCTTACTCTTGACCCAAAGAATCCTCACACCAAGTTTCATCAAAATATCTCATTCCCTTCGAGAGTTATCGTGCTTACAGACAGACGGACGGACGGACAACTTTTGCGATGTCATAGGTATCCGTCCCTAACGTTTTGGGATCCCAAAAACGACATTTCCGAGCTGTTTCATCGTGAAAAGATGATTTCTAGTAAGAGTTGTGATTTAACAAACATTATGACTACTTCATTTTATTTTCTTCTGAGACGAGAAAACGACAAACAGAACCAATAAAGTAGGCTAGATTAAATGGCATACGATTAGAAGGTCTCTCAAACCGTGCTTTTAGGCCAATTTTTCCTTCCAAAGACCATATCTGCCGGCTATGGATCAATACTCAAATCAACGATTCCTACTGGCAGGAAACAAAGAACTGTCTCTCACGAGATTAATCTAATCTTTCCTTCTTATGAATCCGCAGAGCTTGATAAGAAGGAAGCAGAAAGCGCCCAGAAAATGTACTTAAAGCACAAAGAACAGCCGAAACCGTGTTCCTTTCTCTTTCTATCAAGCTGCGGCATCTCTTCTGAACTCGGGCAGAAGCTGATTGCTCTTTTAACAGAAAACGTGTTCAATGGTGTTTCTTTCACTTTATTTCAAGGATCATCTAATCCTCTCAAACAAGACCAAAGGTTCCGATGGGATCCCAAAAATTTCAATATTTATGATCCAGACAATTAGGTTTTGTCTTAGCCAGATCCAGTCTTCGCCGGGCCAAACAGCTACTCATTAAGAAATCCAAGCTCAGATATGGATTCAGCATGTGCGTATACCTCTATAAGCCGATCGAAACGATCCTAGCTTAGCTTACTTTTGTGAATTTTGCGGTTTTGGCGAAATTTAAGAACTACTTGTCCGGCGAAAAGCTAAAGCTCAAAAACGGATTCAACGTATCTCCTTACCCTTATATCCAACATCTGATCAACTTCAAATAAAAATTTAACTTCTAACAAATTTTCCGGTTTCAGCCGGATTCCGGACGAACTATATGTCCGGCTAAAGAGTGATTGTCATATACGGATTCTGGATCTCTTCTTACCCCTAAATCTATCATCTAATCAACTTCAAATAAAACTTTTACTTTTAACAAATTTTCCGATTTTGGCCGGATTCCGGGCAAACTACTTGTCTGGCGATAAAATGGTTTTCGTATTCTTGTTCAGCATGCCTTCTTACCCCTACATCAAACATCTGATCAACTTCAGATAAAACTTTAACTTCTAACAAACTTTCCGGTTTTGGCCGGATTCCGGGCGAGCTGCTTGTCCAGCGAGAAAATGGTTTTCATATTCGTGTTCAGCATGGCTTCTTACCCCAAAATCAAACATCTAATCAACCTCAAATAAAAATTTTACTTTTAACAAACTTTCCGGTTTTGGCCGGATTCCGGACGAACTACTTGTTCGGCGAGAAAATGGTTTTCATATTCGTGTTCAGCGTGTCGTCTTACCCCATAATCGACTATCACATGAGCTGTTTAAAAAAATTTTGCTTGCCCCTTAATTTAAACCCCCTCCCCCACCCTTAAATGTAAAGCTACAGGGCCCATCTACGAACTCGACCTTACTCTTGACCCAAAGAATCCCCACACCAAGTTTCATTAAAATATCTCACTGCCTTCGAGAGTTATCGTGCTTACAGACAGACGGACAGACGGACGGACAGACGGACAACTTTTGCGATGTCATAGGTATCCCTCCACTTACGTTTTGGGATCCCAAAAATAAGGAAGCTTCTTGCTCTCCTAACAGTGCTCCCTTTGTGGGCGCTTAAAAACCGGCTTACAGTACATCGTTTTCTGGTTTTAAGCATTTTTCGAGGCACATTGACCAGGGGCGTCCCGAGCCTATCTTCATTGGGGGGCGAACCTGGTAAAAGTGACCGAATCGGTACCTGATTTTTACCAAATTTATATATTTTTTTTTTTTAACACAGCTAGTTGCCTTCAAGAAGCTACAACGGGAGCGGTATAACAACAGGATTTGGTAATGGAATAAAATCTTGTACGAACCACCTAAAACAACCAAATGTGGTAATAGATAAATGTCTGGTAATAGATACGGACTAAACAAAAATCGGGTGAATTACAGAATTCGGTAACGATTCAGAACCGAATGAATCTGATTTATCACCGAGTTATGAAATAGACTGAACGAATGCGATTGAACAGATACGGACTTGAGCAAAACCACGTGAATTACAGAATTCGGCAACGAATGAGACCAAATAAACACGTTAAATCACCGAATTTACGAAGGAACGGACCGAATTCGGTGAAATCGATGCGGACTGAACAAAAGTTGGATGGATTAAATTCGTTAAAGAATGGGAACCAAAAAACACGTTAAATCACCCAATTTGGAAATGTGGGGAGAAAAGATTTTTTTTAAACGGGCATCACGGCTCAGCAGCGATGCCCGTCGACCGGATTTTTCGCCTTCGCCGTAGGGGGGCGCCGGTCCCACCCCTCGGGACGCCCCTGCCGTTGACGTGTAGCAAAAACAGGGAAAAATTTACATCGCCCGTTTTCCCGATGAATAAACTTCTGACAAAAAAAAACCGCCGACAGCATGATACGCAAAACACGGTAAGCGAGAATTTGTGATCATTTTCCTATATCTATGGACAAGTGCTGATAATATAAGACACTGGGGTATTTGCAGAATCTTGCCCGCTTGGAAGCGCAGAATTGGAATATGGCAAATTCCTGTAAACTTCTCGTTCGACGAAAGTGGCATACAAATGACAAAGCTGCAAATGCATTATCTTCCTTCAGCTTGCCTAAGTTTAATAACTTCCTTGGTCATACGTTGGTGATCAAATTCCTTCCACATGCATTCATGATCCAACACTGAATAACTGACAGCGACATATTTATAAGTCCACTTGTAATATTTTCCGCTATCGCCCGAAGAAAAGTAAGGGCGATAATGATTATAACACTAGTACACTTGTTTTAATTTTCTGGTATTCCCCTGTGTTGTGGCTTTAAGCCTTTTAGTTGAGTTTTTCAGCTCCCACCTAAGCGGACAGACGAGAACGGTTTGTAACGCTGACGCCATCTAGGTTTGTCAGCGTAAGTTATTTAGACATGGGTCTTCCGCGCTTGGTAGCGCGCGATAATGTTAATTCATAGAGATCCGTGTTCGTCCGGTGTTCAATCTTGTTTCTTTTGGTTTTCTGAAGAGAACACTGAGAATAAAGGATTATTTTTACTCGCAAGGAGAGAAAGAGGAACGTGAGTTTGAGCCATAGGCTGAGTAGGGTAGGACATTCCTTCCACTCTAATTGTTGATTGGTGAGATAGTGGATGAAAAAGGCTAGGCACGCTGGCTTCCAGACAGTTTTGTCACGTTATCCACAAGGTCTCAAGGACCCCTGTCAAGACCTAGCTCATCAACCACCCTCAAAACCCCATCACCCTGATGTTAAAAAAAAAAACTCCAACCGTGCGTGATCACTTGATATCGCATGGCTGGCCGTGCGTTATCACTTGATATCGCACGGTTGGCCATGTGATAACAAGTGATATCGCATGGTTGGAACTTTTTTCTTTTAACATCAGGGGAATACCAGAAAATTTTGGCACTGGGTAGGATAGGACTGGTATCATGGGACTGCACAGTGTACTGGTGTTATTCTATAATTGTTCTTTAACCTTTACTTTCTTTCTTGTACGAAATGTTGTTGCTACATAGGATAAACATGTTTTATATCATTCTTGCCTTGCCTTCGTCCCGGCCTACAAAAGAGGGTAGGGTGCGTACGGAAAGCTGCACATAAAATTAAAGGTTTAGGCACGGACTTAATCTAGTAATATTTATGAAATCTAACTGTTTGTTGTAGGTCCAGGAGCGTCTAGGCCCGTTCACGAATGAAAATCCTGCCAAGGAAAAACGGTATCAGCCGGACCTGGGCTTTGTGACCCCAATTCATATTATTCCTGAATTCAAAAAAAATCCGCTACTGAATAATAAACTCAGTCAAACTAAGACTGACAAAGGCCGAACCAAAACCCACTAGTGAAAAACCCGACCCGTGTTATAATATAAGGCCCCCATTCACATTATACTTACTCCTGAACTGAAGGAAAATCCACCAATGAACAATAATCTCAAGTTTTATTTGAAGTTGATTAGATGTTCTTATAAGGATAAGGAGATGCGCTGAATTCGTTTCTGAACTATCTTTTCTTGGCTGGACAAGTAGTTCGCTCGTAATTCGGCCGAAACCGGAAGTTTGGCGGAAGTAAAGCAGGAAGTTTCGATCAGTACCGTCAAAATAGATATGGCTTATACAGGTATATCTGAACTTGATTTTCTCAGATGATTAGCCTGGCCAAGACTGGAGCTGGCGTAGACAAGACCTAGTTGTCTGGGTCAAATATTAAAGTTTAACTGAAAAGCCAACTTATTTGTGTGTCATTTAATTGGACACATTGAATCATTTGGAATCTACAAAGGGATTTTTTGATTTTCCACTATCTGCTCTAGTTATGAGGCACAGAATATCTCCGACCGTCCCCACAGCGTAAATTCTACTATGACGCGGGAAATTTTAATCTCAACACAAATGCGTCTTTTCAGTGGGCCTTGGTGATATTGGTGAAGATTGCTTGGTGCCTGAACAAAAAAAAAATCACAAATCTTTCTCGTAAAGCATACTACAAAAATTCAGCACCATAAATCGCAAGGAAATTCCCCTATTTAAAAATCGATTATTCGTGAACAGCGGAACAACGAAGTAACACATTTTCAGCGGGTCTTCAAGCCAATTTAAGTGAATAAGTGATGGATAACTAGATTGTCCTACCCCGGCCCTTTTCGGTTAAATTTTAAATTTTTGGGATCCCATCGAAAACTTTGGTCTTGTTTTTGCCTTTGTCAGAGAGGAATATCTGAAGTTATGCAGCCAAGCTTTGTATCATCAAACCAAGTTTATGCTTTCAAGTGGAAAGCTCCGTCCTAGAAGGCAAGCAGGCAGACGTTTCAAAATGAAGATGGACTCAAATCTATAAGTGCTAAATATGTGCGGTAGTTGCCCGGCCCCACAGCCAATACATCTCTTTGAGGGACAAACTGAAAAATTTACAAAAACAAGTGGCATTTTCCTACGGGTCCGAAAGTGCTGCCATTTAGTATTTCTACCCTTTCTGTTCGAGATTTCTGCTGATTTTACATTCCACTTTTTGGGATCCCAAAACGTAAGTGGAAGGATACCTATGACATCGCAAAAGTTGTCCGTCCGTCCGTCTGTAAGCACGACAACTCTCGAAGGGAACGAGATATTTTGATCGAGTTCGTTCGAGTTCGTAGATGGGCTCTGTAGCCCTACATTTAGGGGTGGGGGTTCAAATTAAGGGGCAAGTAAAATATTTTTAAACAGCTAATGTGATAGTCGATTAGGGGGTAAGAAGACAAGCTGAACACGAATATGATAACCATTTTCTCGCCGGACAAGTAGTTCGTCCGGAATCCGGCCAAAACCGGTAAGTTTGTTAAAAGTGGAAGTCTCATTTGAAGTTGATTAGATGTTCGATATAGGGGTAAAAAGGCATGCTGAACACGAATATGAAAACCATTTTCTCGCCAGACAAGTAGTTCGCCCGGAATCCGGCCGAAACCGGAAAGTTTGTTAAAAGTAAAAGTTTTATTTAAGTAAAAGAGGACCCTTGCCAAGAAGGGCCGAAAATCGAAATATAGCTCCAATAAACTTTCAGCTGATTTATCCGTTTCGCACTGTCAAATATGATTCGCAGTCAGCTTGAGCTGAAGGAATATTTAGTAAAAGTTTTATTTGAAGTTGATAAGATGTTTGATGTAGGGGGAAGAAGGCATGCTGAACAAGAATACGAAAACCATTTTATCGCCGGACAAGTAGTTCGCCCGGAATCCGGCCAAAACCGGAAAGTTTGTTCAAAGTAAAATTTTTATTTGAAGTTGATTATATGTTTGATTTAGGGGTAAGAAGAGATGCTGAATCCGTATATGACAATCATTTTTTAGCCGGATATATAGTTCTTCCGGAATCCGGCTAAAACCGGTAAATTTGTTAAAAGTTAAATTTTGATATGAAGTTAATTAGATGTTGGATATAGTGGTAAGGAGATACGCTGAATTCGTTTTTGAGCTTTATGTTTTCGCCGGGCAAGTAGTTCTCGATTTCGCCGAAACCGGAAAATTCGCAGAAGTAAGGCAGTATCGTTTCGATCGGCTTCTAGGGGTATGCACACATGCTAAATCCATATCTGAACTTGGTTTTCTTAGATGATTAGATAAGAGTAAAATGTTCAACGAGTCCGGCGAAGACAAAACCTAGCCTAATAGTCTGGATCAAATATTGAATTTTTGGGATCCCATCGGAACCTTTGGTCGTGTTGCACTTGGGATTGAGGTAGAGAAATGGTAACACATATGCCTCTTGAACTTTTAAAGTCCTCTCATTGCTCAATGAATTAGAGCTTGTTAAAACTAAGACCGACCCAGGATTTGTAACACCCAAGTTGCAGTCAACTTATGCTTGAACTTTTTTTTTGTTCTAGCAAAAATTTATATATAATTCGTTCGTAGTTCGGCACCTTTTTGGAAGCTGTTCTACTGCTCGGATATTAATGATATTTGCAAATCTTTCTACACATATGCAAAGTATCTGCCGAAGGTTCCACCTAGGACAATTGACAATAGTTTGTCCTGTAGGTATGGAGTAGCTTGGCCTATACCTGCAATTCTGGAAAGGCGAAAGCGCAGCCTTATTCACAGCTTAATCATCTAGCAGCTCTGCAAGCTCGATTTGTTTTTGGGACACAGTGGCGCGGGAGCAACAACCATGCGACACGAGCGGCAGGAGGAATAACTTCGCTGTAACCGGAGCAAGTGCAATGACGTTGTTAATAGATCGTCAAGTTGAAGCAGTCAAACAAAATTGCGTTCCCGACTATGGTGTATGGGGAGATGTACGCGTATGAGCACGGGCTCGGAGGAGGTGCCAGGTCCAGAGCTGTGTACCAAAAGCTTCTCATGGGGAAGACAGGAGCGGAGCTTGCAGAACTGCTAGATGATTAAAGCTGTGGCCTTAATCCACCCTTGTCCAATTCAGCGCTCCTAGCAGATTAAAGTACAACTGGAAACGCTACTCCTGAGTTGAAACGTGAGACTCATCACCAAAACACGACTGAAAACTCAAGAACTGGTAAAATCGTTGATATAGTGCTAAACATAAGAAATGTATGCCAAGCTAGTTGTAATGCTCAAGAATAAATAACAATAACTGTAACATCAGAATCAGGAACCCTAGCTTTGGCGAAGAGTTTCAGAGGTCAATTCTAAGTCGTGTCTCTAATCGGATTCGTCCGCTAGGTGTGCTCAATCGGCAAATCGCGAGTTTAGCTCAGCACAGCCTCAACTCAGTGTTTTCTACGTTTCTTACGTCGTTGTTCTTGCCAGCAATGTTCTTTTTTTTCTTCTCTATTTAATTACTCCGTCTTTTTGTGAATTTGTGCACTGTGATTGGTAATAAATTTGTAACAAAATAACGATCTAGTCGTGCGAGTCTATGTCCAGTAGCGCTACTACTTTGTGCGCGAAAAAAAAAAGGCAGTGAAGAATAGACTTGAGTCAGAGTAAGACAGATCCGGGTTTTATGGCCCTTAAGTTACATTCAACTAGCGATATACCACGTCTACAATTAGTGCGGCTTCAACAGGAACGCCCACTGTCTGAGAAACTCACCTTCTGACAGGTGTGCTCGCTCATCGACTCTCCTCTTTGTCTGGCAACAGTTTGAAACTTCAAACCGCAAGCTGTCCGACTTGGCTCCAGTTCCCTCACCGAAGTATGCAAGACTCGCGCATGAGTTGCACTCCAACAAGCCTCGGGCTATTAATTATCCAGAGCACCTGATGAAGTACAATTAACACCGAGCTTTCTATTTCCTCCATTCGCATTGGTGGGGGATGGTCCCGTCTGGTTTCGGTAGCAGTGCTTTCACTTCGCCTGAATGCTCCATAACTTCGACCCTCTGCCCCGGGACAAACAAATTTGAGGATTACCCAAAACTTGCCTTAAAAGTTATTTTGTCCATATCTTTCAAATATTTAGACGAGACATCGAGTCACCTTAGTCACTAGGTGACAGATTTTGTATTCTGAGTAAGACTTTCTGAACTGGGTAAGTAAACAAGGGAAGAAAATCGATTATCTGGTAAAATTTACGAAAAACGTTAACATATGTTCATAGACTGTCTCCAGGGATTCCCAACAGTTACAGTAGGATAATCTGTTCCGTCATACCCGGTCATTCCCAGCAAATTTGGCAGAAGATACGAAAAATCTGTACGCCCTTGCTTTGTAAGAATACAACTTGTACTGATGAGTATATGACACTTCTGGAACGTTCAGTTTTGTTGATAATCACAACCGTAAATTTTAAAAAGTGAAAACTTGCAAAATTTTGAGATTCTCGGTTGTTTCCTTCGTCTTGTTTAGGTACAATAGGCTACATCTTCTGAACTATAAACATATTGCCAATCTCTACTGCCGGATTTCTGGCCACACTCGAATGTCTAATTCTGAAAGTGGAAGAACGGTTCAGAGGATCCACTTCCGAACGTTTCATATTAGAGGAATGTCACGGTTAGTAGTCAACCGGTTTTCTTCTTTTTTTGCTGCCCACAGGATCTCTGATTACTGACGCACACGATTACTCAGCTGTCAGAATGCTGATAAGTGACCTCAAAAATGTCCGTTGAGTCTGAGACTTTAAACTTTGTATTCTACTTGTTTCCTAGTCATTTTATGCCTAACTGGTGTTGGGCGATATTTGATATGATAACGATAATCGAAATATCGATATTATTGAAAAAGTATCGATATTTCGATACTGACTTTTCAAATATCGATATTTACGACATTTACATTACGATGGGCAACTTCAGATAGATTTTCAGAATAAAAGAACGAATAGGAATTTCAAACTTGAGCTCGATTAGGGAGGAGAAACGGACTTGGAAGGGAAAACGTAGACATACAACTCTTTCTTGATGGGAATGTTTGATTTTGTTCTTTTAGCTCAATTTCGTTCTTGTTCAGTTTAATTTTCCTACGAAAATATGTAGCAGTAGAAACGGTTTCAAGTACGCCAAATATCGGTTTACGACAATCGGAATATCGATTATCGAATTTGAAATATCGATACTCCTCAATATCGCCCAACACTATGCCTAACTGGAACCGAACTTCGAGGAAGGCTGGCTCACTCAGCAAGATACATTAGTTAGAAGAAGAGGCAGTTTGATTTTGATTTTATCCTATCGACTGGGTTCCTTAAAAGGAAAAATTTCTGACCGACCGGGTTCCAGAAAACGAGCAGTAATACTTTTTCTTTCCCAATATTTTCAATCTTGTCTTCCTTAGTGATTATTACCAAACTACAGAAAATAAGACAAGCTTGTTAACTGTATTTTCAATGTTTAGATCCTAAACGGTAAAGCCGAGACACACCGGTTTTCCCCTGTACGTTTATAAAGATACGCGTGCCGTCCGAGTTCAAACGTCCCGGAAAGAGAGGATCGTAATATGAGCAGAATCAAGTCAGTCGGGCGGATTGGGTACACCATGAGAAATTCTAAGCTTCAATGAAAAACTGCATCGAGCATTATATCCTCCACAGATGAAGGTCGGGGGGAGGGGCTGAGGAAGTAAGAGCATTTCCAGAGGGAGAGAAGCTTCAGGAGAAGTGGGGCGTCACTGGAAGGAGAACTTGGCACAAAGACGATGGAAGCTGTATTCGAAGTGCAGTATGTCTTCCTTGGACGAGCTTCGTCGATGACTTGCACCTCTACGCGCGCTACTTCAGGTACCTGACTAGTTTAAATCACAGTCTAGGTTCCTGTTGTAACGACGCATAGCGGTACAATCGGTAACTCCATCTGCTCACGACGCCTGAAACAAATGAACTGAGCAAGCGTTGCTTTCACCATTTCAAGGCTCGCTGACCGGAGTTTTCCGTTCGATCTTCCGCAAGGCGCAGACTTCATTCACCGGCGCGGACCTTCCCCAGACTGATCCCGCTGTTCCGCATAGCAACAGAGATGGAGACGCGCGGCGGCAATGTAAAAAATGGCTGTCAGGCACGGCGGGTCGTTCTGAAAGTAATCTTTTTGATGTAAATTTAGCAGTTTATCCCTCCCCGAGGTGGTGCTACGGA
Source organism: Branchinecta lindahli (assembly GCA_023053555.1). Classification (NCBI taxonomy): domain Eukaryota; kingdom Metazoa; phylum Arthropoda; class Branchiopoda; order Anostraca; family Branchinectidae; genus Branchinecta; species Branchinecta lindahli. Next base: position 30,513,505 of record JAKZAO010000009.1, on the reverse strand, counting down.
CCAGCTGCTTATGAGTGAGATTTACAGCTTCGATGGTCAGACAAAGAGAAAACGAAATGGGAAACTGACTGGCGTTTCTCACGTGTTTAAAGGAAGCATGTACTGTGACTGACAGTGGCCAGGTGACGTGGTAATAGACTGGGATGAGCAACTTGCTAAGAATAAACAGAAGATGTAGATAGCAGTGGGCTGACATCATAATTACAAGGCAAAACTGCCATAGAATACCGGATCTAAGTAACGCCCGTAATTATTGTCTGCGGACATACCGGTTGAAGTGTAAATGAAAGCAGAGCACAAAATCAGCTAAGTATTCTCACAGCAAGGTTCGTTATCCTACCAAATACCCTATTGGGGTCGCTGTAATGAGAGGCCACGTTGTAACATTGTAGCCAATCAACAAAATAAGGATTCATAGTCTCGAAATCGAAATACTGGGATTTAAAGGTAAAACTTAGCTGAGGTGTAAGATATTTTCCCGCTGTCGCTCGAACAAAATGGAACAACAAAGTTTCTACAAGTGGCAGTACCGGCCTGTTTCTCCTGGTCTATGTCTATTTAACATCTATTTGCACCCCCTCCGATCTAGCTTACATGGGGGGGCAGTTGGAGGTAACACATGAACTACCAATTGGCCTTGCAATATTGTTCAGCAGTCCAAGCGGATTAATTTCTGTTTGTCCCCCTCGCCTCATTATCATCACCCATCACCAAGAGAAAGTACAATGTATGCATACGTTAATCAACAGAAAAGAGAAGCTCTCAGTTTTTTGAATAAAGGGTAGAGCAGAACTCGCGCTGTCAGATAAGTTCGAAACTTTTTTGTTCTAAAGTGATACAATTCGAGTTTGGTTCGACGACGACTGGGGTGGGGGATCGATAGAAACTAAACCACATGGTGGCCCTGAACTGGATTTTGGATAACAGATGTGTGTATTAACACGACACAATACACCGATGCAAAAGGCATTAGTTGAGAATCCGTGGCTCCTTTCCAGCTCTCTATTCTGTTCCCGCCTTATGGAATGCCAGATCGACCGGAAGAGAACCAGGCCGTCTAGACGAGTTCCAAGAGCTGTTCGCAGATGCAGCCAACAAGTTCCCCGAAAACCAGGAAACCAGTGCTATCCGACATACACGGTCAAAAGGCTACACCTAAAAGGACTATGGAAAAAGTAAACCACCGGATATTTGACATTCAAAAGCGTGGGTCAGACTCCGCGCAGGCATCGCCTCAGGAAAACTGATGTTCAACTGTTATGTAGATATAGCCACATAGTAACACCTCCACTGTAAGTATTCCTGCACACAACCACAAACACCGAAATAACTTCAAATTCTCATCCTAAGGCTCACCAAGATGACGGAAACATCCCAAACCGTACTGTGATTGGCAAGGTCTTGAACAGGCAGCGATGACCTCACAACTGGAAAAATTCGATTGTTAACAAATCAAGAGATAGGGCTGGAGCTCCCATCGCCCACCGGAAGTCTGCAGCTCCTTTCCAGATTGGCATCCAGACTGAGCTGCGGCATTTTACAAAGCAAACCGCCTAATTGGTCACCAAAATAATCAAAGAGTACACGACTGTGAAGGAGTTCGTCGAATTTTCACTTAAAGACAGCCTTGACCGAAAAATCAAATTTTGGAGAGTCTATAACGTAACCCGTGGCTAAGCTCATGACAACCATGAGATGAGGCTCGTCAGTTGTCGAACCTATGTTTATTTGGGGAGGGGGTTCACTGCTTGGATCGTTACCCAACAGTTTATACCACCATCATTGTTCAGACACTCCAGTAGCTCCAAGAAGGCTGTTGGTTCTTCTTCCTTAAGGTATGTAATTAGAACATCACGATTTCATGAATACTGCCCGAACAGGCTCTCGCAACCGAAGAAACGTATACTTACAGTCTCTGATCAACACAGAAAAAATCACTTCCACTCTAACCACATTACCTAGAGCTAGCTAGAAAACTGTGTTATCCACCAGAACTGTGGAACATACCAAGCTTGAACTGTGTTTAGACGCATCAAATCTATAAGCAGAAGTTGTAGAAGTCCACTGCCACCCTTCGTCTCTACACAAACATCGACTAGTCACACACCATTTGCACCTCCGGAAACCTTCGTCTCATAACTGATCCTATTCACTAGTTCCAACTTTCTAACCGCTCGGAAACAGGGACCGACGCGGTCAATCCACGAAAGTACACTGCAGACATCAGGAGCGTCTCTGCTATGTTGTTGATCCCACCCCATTGTAGACGCCGGCTTAAGGTAGCCTAAGGAATTCCAACAACAAAATATGTCTACGCTTTTCAAGAACCACCACTGAAAAACACAGGGTCATCAGACAGTCGAATAATGCGAATCAAAATCGCAACTTAAGACGTCAATTGTCCTCCAACATTTCAACAACGCGATAACACTTCACTAATTGTGGTTCAAAGCCATCTTTATTGTTCAGGAAGCACAATCACCAGTGTACTAAACCCTTATCACCACGGACGAACTGTGTTCAAATGTCACTGCCCGTCGTCTATCCAGACGGTCGCATTCCACATCCCATGCCAGAGCAAGGAGCTTCCAAGATTAAGAATAAACTGAACGGAATCTGTGAGGACTTAGATGCAGCGGAACCGTTATCTCGCTTTTGCGCCGGGCCTTTAGCGCATTCCAACACACGCCTCGCTCCAGACATTTTTCTTGCGCTATTACTCACGAAAAAGAGGCCTAAAACATCTTCGATCACGAAAGATTCACCTAGGCCGCGCGTCTAGCCAGGCCTTCCCTCCGGGAAGGTTGTCTCATTGTTCGATCCAGACGTCTGGCAGGCTCAGCTCGTTCTTTCATAGCAAGTGGAGAGTGGGCCTCTCGACAAAAAGGCAGACAACTGTCTGTGGCCATGCTTACTTCCATCCAGTATTGCCTAGGGAGATATTGACAAAGTCTAATGGTTCTGGATCTTGATACGTACGACAGATGTTGGACTGCAGGTCGATAAGAGAATGTGAAAGGGGAGTGGTATGCAACGTACAGGGGACTAGGAAGTTGTCAGGGAAGGAGACTTCTCGGGATGCTCAGCAGACCGCAGTCTAAAAATGCATGGCTGGGATACGAAAGAGGAGCTGATGTATGCGACAACAGACAGGAGGATAACAATGATTAACCCCGATCTAACGAAATTGGAAAGAAAGAAGAGTGACCCTACCACTCTATTCTTCCTGTTCCATCCTGGCGCGATAGTTGGTAAGCGAAGAAGTTACGACACGCCGAGTAGATTCTACTGTGAATGTTGACGCATCTGGCTCGCTCCTGTCCGAATCGCAAGCTCTTTCAAAATTTCGATGTCCACGATGTCACTAGCTCCCTTGCGAAAACGTCGAATTCTCTCATGGACACCCTCTGTCATCCAGCCGATCGTCCTCAAGATGTCCTCCACGAATTCTGAGGCCCGACTGAAAAACTGTAGACATATTATTAATTCGTTTGCTTTTCTTTTTTCCGTATTTTTGTTCCGCTGTCGCCTCGTGCATTTATCAGGTTAAACCGGGGGGCAAACCTAAGGCAACAGCGATGCGGGGGAAGAAGATTTATTTTTAAGGCACGGTTGATTAGGAAAAGTTGGACTGATGGATTACCACTCGGTTTAAACATGAGATGAGATGAGAGTATACGGGAAAAAAAGAGGAAAGGTCCAGTCCCTACTTTTGACCTATGTGTGGAGAAGTGAATAAGGACGCACGACACCTTTTGTGTGAATGCAGAAGTTAAAGGGATTTGAATGCAAAAGTAACAGAGGTTACAACGAGATTTTGTGGGTAGGGGGATGGATAAAGACGGATTGTAAAAATTATGGGGAGTAACGATGTTCAGGAATAAGTAATTTTGTCAAGTTCCTCAAGATGGCTTTCAAACACCGGAGACATTTTTTCTGATGCTGTGTATGTAGAGCGATTTAGTAGGCATGTAACGGCTGTGATATTCGGAGAAATCGTTGATTTATTCCTAAAATTAGTACGATCACTAATTAAGTTGGGTAACAATCTCTATGACGCTAAAGCCAAGTAAAGTATTGTATGACGCCAATCACAAAGACACCTAACATACAGCTCCCGACACAGACTTGGATTTTTCCCATAATGTGCAACATTTGGAGACACTGCGCAGCACAGCATGGCTCCATGAGGGAAACATGTACTAAAGCTATTTCCTGGCACCAGCTTTACTGCGTAGGCAGACAATAAGTAATACCTAACTTCATGTGATTCCCTCGAAGCTCAACGATTGAACTTACGCCTGCGGATTTATGGTGAAGGAAACTGACTTCACAAGAAAACTGACCGGACGGACTCGCGTCCAAAGACCTGCTTTTGGGGAAATTCAAGAATGTACCGCTTCGATGATTATACCCTGTCTTCGCATCCGGCTCTGATGACGAGGAAGCTGGTTGAGAACAGCGACCCGGTCGCTACAGCTGAATTTTGATTAGCAAAACCGACTCAATCCTGAGCCGACCAGGGACACCTAAAAAATTCTGGCGACGATGCAATAGACTGAAACCTTGGTATCAGCAAGAACAAGTATGAGTTAAGGATGAGAGAGCCTTGCTTGGAAAGCCACCGAGCCTTGGCCTATCAGCACTCTCAATATTTCGCTGCATAGAGTGCAATCGTGTGTTTTCATCTGAAGATTCGTCCCTTTTCCTAGTTTCCTGGCCTTTCCTCCACATAACAACGATTACGTAATATTTCGAGATCGCACGTCCTCGATAGCTGGGAAGAAATGTCACGTGTTTATGTTCAGTCCAAGACTTCAAAGTCAAAATGAAAGGTTCGTGTCGGGAGTCTTGGGTCATTCGTGTTGACTGTCTGAATGAGACCAAGGAATAATGTTTCCAAAGACTATAGGCGACATCTGAAATGGTGACAGGGTACTGCGATGCCCGTAGCTAAGACCTCAGATGTGCTCTAGGGGCATATCCGATATCCGGCAGATTTCCCTTTAGGACGGTCTCAGAGGACACTGTTTATTCTTAAAGCCACTTTAAACTTGCTTACAACTGCAACTTTTCCTTACTACAAAGTAGCACACCAGTAGTTACAAAACTGCGAGCACATTCAATTTCTTCAATTGCTACTTGCGGAGTCTCTAACCACCTTCTTCAGCCCTTGTAACTCATTCCGAACGATTAACTGATGTCAGAATTCCTAAATTCCCTCCACGGACAATAAATATATTATTATTATATATATATATATATTTATGCACTTTGGAACTGATGCTTGCTATAATTTGACCGGGGCTTTCCCGGGAACCCTGGCTAGTTTCTACATCATGACTTTTTTGTGCGGAAAGTTGGATCTTTGCAGGTAGTTGGGGTCAGGATGAAAATAACTACAACAGGTTTCTGGAATCCCTTCAAAGGAGTAGACAATAGAACATTCAATGATCTGGAAATGTTACCGAGCTGGCGAATGGTCATCGCAGGTTACTGAAACTTTGACCAAATGCCCCTCCAGCCTGATTGTTATGTTGACTGGAACCCGCTTTCATGGATATAAACAGTATCTAGTGAAAGGCAAGATCCATTTAAATGAAAACTAAGCAGGCAAGTGAAAAAGCAATGAATGATCTCATTATGTTTTTCCTCATGGCACTTACAAATTTAAAATAATTCATATCACAACTAAAACAATAAAAAACTATCCAAAACGAAACAAAAATCGTTATACTTTTCGGACAACTATGTGATCCAAGTGTGCCAGCTATGGTGCACAGGACTATTTAAGAGCGAATGGCAATCGAAGGCCCCAGTTCAGCACCTCCTCGACAAATTGTTAAGATGCAGACCGTTTACCGTTGCGTCTTTCTTGCGTGACGAGATGGCTCGCCGACACCAGAAGAAACCATTTGAATACCTTGCTTAGCCTCTCTTTACCGTTCCTCACTATGGTAGATTCCTGAACTTACAACATTAAACAATATTCTGTCCGCTTGCAGAAAAGAATAAGGGTGACTAAAGGATGAGCTGACAACAAGAGAGCTTTCTCTCGAATAGGCCTAGGACAGCAGGTTCCCAACAAGATAAGAATGCAGCTTTTACCAAAACCCCTTCTGTACTGAGTCGAAAACTCTAACAGACGCACACAAAGCGTGTCTGGGCGACTTAACTTACGTACAAAATTCGAAAAAGTGAACTTACAAGATCTTGATCTCTTTCATCATATCCTCGATCACTTCAATCACACTTATCTTGACTTGCACATGGCAACAGCTCGGAAGAACGGTTCTCAGTCGTCTGGCACTGAATCGAGTGGGAACCGGAGAGGCCGGCGACTTGCGCTTGCTGTCTGGCTTCCCGAAAGTGACTCTGGACCGGAACCGAGTCTGAGGCAATTACCTGACAAAGCTTGAAGCCATTCACCGATTTCGACATATTCGACTGAGCCAGTCACCCAGTATTTGTCCATCAGCGGCAACTCCCCCGATAGGAAAGTATGTGGGATAGGATTAAGACGACAAGAGTATGTCTTGATGGTATGCGCCCGATTAGACGATTATGGTCAGATACAAGAACCCCAGACGTTAGTAAATATCGCTTTAAGAGGAAAACCCGTTGCTTTGACGGTTGAGATTGAAAACTGCTCTGCCACGCTGTTCATAGAAACAAGCTGGGTAAGACGGGCAGCATTATCAAAACCGTACGGAAAGTTAAGATTTGAGAGATGCGACCAAACCCAAGGAAACCTTCCTTTCCCGGATCCGATTATCCGTGGGAGGATGGAGCGATGACGAATCCGGGACACGACAGTTGGGATAGGTGATAAAGTATCATGAATAATGTACGGAAAAGTTGCGATTTTTCTTAATTCTCAACGACAAAAAACGGCACGGCGGACCTGGTCGATTGTCCGAATCGTAAGAAGCTGAAAATTCAGAGGCATCTGGTATCTACAGAGATTGAAGTCTGGGATCAATAGATCCATAAGATTCTGTTTCAAATTCAGTCCAGCTTTTTGAGTAGCCTACGCAAAGAAACACAGAATAAAATTTAGGCGGGTTGTCGGCAAAACGTCCCCATTCGAAACGTCCCCGTGACAAAACGTCCCCGGCTGTAGAATTTTTTTTTTCATCGCTGAGGGATAGCTAGACCTATGAGATTACTGATTGCGTGATCAGTTCAACAAAAAATATACTCGGAATATAAACTTTTGAAACCACGATGGGTTGACTACTTCAGCATTTAACCGATGGTCAAGAAACAAATCAAAGTGTTGGTCGCGGCTATAGCCATTCATTAAAGAAAGCGCAAACATTTAGTAGTTTTGTCAATTTTTGTTTTATCTTTTATTTAATTGGTTTATTTGTGTGTTAGTTTACGCTACGATATAAATCATTGATCTTGCTTTGTTCGATATTTAATTTGGTGATATTTACTATTAAAGTATTTTTTTAAAGGACCAAACCCGTATAACCTAGATTTACTATGTCTCTCTACCTAACTAATCGCTCCATCCGCTTTCGTTTCCTCGCTTTCCATGTCATTTTTGTTCAGCACAACAGCACTAAGCTTATTTCTGCATTGTCCTTGTTTTACTCTCTTTGAGCCATAGCGGGCTTTCCCTTTCTCTGAGGAGTATATTGGTGCTCCTCAGATTGTGCATGTTGCTTCAAACGACCTAGAACTGATCAGTTACGAGTCAATTGCAAGGCATATTACGTTACATATTTTGACTGACGGGGACGTTTTGACACGGGGACGTTTCGCCAGGGGGACGTAACGACCTAGAACTGATCAGTTACGAGTCAATTGCAAATTACGTTACATATTTTGACTGACGGGGACGTTTCGCCACGGGGACGTTTTGTCATAGGGAAGTTTCGTTGGTAAGCCATTTAGGCAAACCCCTGTCCCCAACAACTCACCTAGATTTCGTACAGCAGAAAGGACGAAATTTGCATGTGAAATAGCAGCCAGAAATTCCTTTTTACTAATAACGACTAATCAAAATGAGACTTTAAAAAAAGGCGGTTTTCTTGATATTTTGAACACGTTCATGGTTTCAAAAATATTGAAAATAGGAAAGCTCTGGCGTTATTCGTGCTGAACCCGAAGGCTTGAATTCAGGGCCGTATCCAGGGGGGGTTCGGGGGTAGGCTTTACGTCCGACCCGCGGGTAGACCCCCCCCCCGAAATAAATTCCTGGATACGGACCTGCTTGGGCCCCTTAGTAGTTAGTACACGTTTAGAAATGGTCAAGCTGTAAAAATCACTTAACACCACTTTTTACCACATCAAAAATTACACAACGCGATGCTTTCCCTTCAGGGGCCCTCTTACAAGATTTTGGGGTGACGAATGTGTCAACATACTTCGTCATAGGAGCCATGACTAGCCCACATCTATGAAAATTCCCACTGATAAGCATCTAACGTGACTCATTCGAGCGAGCAGATGACTGCCTTCCTTTTGTTCTTTTATCAGCTTGAACAACAATTAATTCCGGGAAAATACAATCTTTTACAAAGGGTAACGACTTACGGGACATGCAATCTGATATACCGTGTTTCCCCCGCCGGTCCCCTCCGCTCATCGATCTTGCACTCAGACAGACACCCAGACGGGGCCCCGTTCCTGCAGCAATCAAACTGTGATGTGTGAGCCTTTTCGCTTCGGTCAAGTGCGCCGCCTTTGCGGATTTTGCAAAGAAAATGAAAGGCAATTCGTGACGGTGTCTGATGCAATGAATAATATTACTCAGGTCCACAAGTTATGCAACCCCCATTAACACATGAACGAGAGAGAGATGACTATTTTCATTTTTCAGGTTTTTGTCCAACGCCGCATTTTGTTAGACCTCAAAATAAATGCAGTGTTTATGCTTGAAACTAAATCTGCTCTTTGTTTTTTTAGATACATTCAAGCTTATTCTTCTAACAAAGCATCATATTAAGCCCAAGCTGACTGCGAATCATATTTGACACTGCAAAACGGATACGTCAGCTATAATTTATTGGCTAATCTCAAAATGCCCACGATCACAATGCCCACTAAAAATGCCAACAACCCAAAATGCCCACGGTTAAAAATGCCCACAACTAAAAAGACCACGAATGGATTATTTGAGGTGTTCAGTCCGTAGTGAACTTGAATTAGGGGTGAGTGAGCAACGGGAAGAGTAGATTCGTGAGGAACGCTTGGAATTTTTAATTTAAGATTAACTCTTACATTCATTATGCAAGTTAGTTGGCAAAATTTTATACGACACTGTTTCTGTACGCAAACAACAATAAAATAATTCCTTTCAGAACTTTTCGCGGTTGATCCTATCCTTTATAATCTCGTAGTTCGTTGTCCCAGCATTACTTTGGCCTTCCATGTGCACAGTTTCAGCCGTCGGCATTTTGAAACAAGACGATATTAGCCTCCCATGTTACCAGTTTGAACTGTCGGCATTTTGATCCGCCGGCATTTCGGACTATTTCGGCTATTCGACCTGAATTGTAGGCATTTTGAGTCGTGGCATTTTGAGCCGTGGGCATTTTGTTCGTGGACAATTTGATCGTGGGCATTCTGAGCGTGGGTATTGTGAGAGTGGGCAAAAAGATCGTAGTGATTTCGGGAGCCAGCCATTTTATTACTGCCATATTCGCTCCTTCTTGGCAAGGGTCCTCTTCAGGCTCAAACTGGAAAATTAACTTCATTTCATTTTCATATCCCAGCTTTTCATTTTCATACTAACAAGACCGATCGAAGTTGAAAGAAAATAACAATACCGGAGCAGACTAAGCACAACAGGCTTGTGTACAACAAAGTATGGACCCTTGTTTAGACCATCAGCTTGCTTCATCCGTTCCTTATTAGAAACTCCTCCATGCTCGGCATTTTCGCCGTCAGGCCAGTATCGCTCGGTTGTCCACCCACCCTCCTTTGTTCTAGCAGTGCGATAATTATGACATTCCACATTCTTTTTTGGCAAGCTCATGCCTATTTATGGATGTTGCGTCACAATTGCCGGTTTGTTATCAGACAATATTTTCGCGATGACGTGTCTCGGCTGGAGTCTTGACGTCACCGACGCCGAGACAGTCTGGTCTCGTTGAAGGCATTACGTTTGATGATACAAGGTTAGTCAGATTTCCGGTAGGAAAAGGGGCGACGAGCCGACGACTCGGTTAAATAATTTGCTGATGACACGTCGATCGGTGAAATGATCTGGCACTGATAAAGGTCGTACGACCTAAATTCTCGCGACAGGGGCCTTTTTCTCTCATCCAGAAATTTGTCAGAATCGATATCGCGGGAAACCGCGCTTTAAAGTTCGTATCGAAGAACTCTCAATATAATCTTCAGCTTTGGCTACATGAAACCCACTCACTGTTGTTCAGTCATGAAAGCCGAACCCAGTAGCAACTCAAAGAGATTAGAAAATAAAAGAAGACGTGTTTGCAACAATATATGTAGCCGACATTTAAAGCGGACAGAAAAGTGATTACTGTTTTTCAACGATGATTCCCGCCCACGAAAGGAACTTGGGAATACCGGAGTTGCGAAACTGCAGAATAGAGAAACAGTCGCAATTTACAGGGGGTTTCCCATTCTCGATTTTAGCGTACAGCAAGTGCCGCGGTGCCTGTACCAGCTGACATCAGCCGGAACCGGTTGCCACGTGTTAAAACGTCAAAATAAGCATTTTTAGACGCTTTTTGAAGATGAATCGCCTAATACATGGGCAACCCCCCCCCCGAAATAAATTCCTGGATACGGGCTTTTGTCTTGCAGCTATAACAGAACAGAGCAGATACAGCCGTGAGGTTACCCACTCCCCGACACCTGCTGTACAACCTATCCCGGCACTGACCGAAATCAGCGGTGCCGGCACCGGTGCCGTCCACAAATTCGGTGATTTCGCTTATAAACATGCTGATTTTAACGTTTTAACACGTGGCAATCGGGGCCGGCACCGTACACTTGCTGTACACTAAAATCCAGAGTCGGCAACCCCTCGGAAACAGCGTATTTTGAGACGATCTCTAATATTTCAACGATCAGTGTAACGTAACCGGTCCTCCCAAAAGCTCAGTAATAAAGATGATTGAGGTCTGAGAATTTGCATGTCTGAATTATAGGCGACGAGGACATCACCAGAAATCCAACGCAAGAAACAAAATGACTTCAGAGCGCATCGAAGGAACTACTGAACTTGCCAGACGCCGTTACCCGGGCACGACTACTATGAACAGGAATTAAAAACGGGCTTTTTCCGGGCAATCAAAGCCGTAATCGGGTGTCCCAACTACAAGCTGCACAAGAAAGCCCTTTAGGGTATCATCAAGAACAAATAATCTGATAGAACTTCTGTTGCTAGTCCCATGCAGCGACTACGAATAGGCTACCCCGACAAAACTGAGCAGACCTAGAGGTATTTACTCTAGCTTTGAGCTGATGTTGATACCCGTTTACTCATCGTCCGTCTTCGCCGTTGCTCATCGCAGAAAAAATATTGCAAGAGGCTGGCAGGAGGCGTACTCCACGCGCTGACCCGCTCTGGAGCGCGTCCATAGAACCAATCAGCTTTGAGTTCTACTTTTGCTCACCGGAGGTTCAGAGCGATTTAGTTATTTGTATAGAGGTAACGAAACGTGATGTGGCGCGAAGCTACTAATCTCCGCACGTTCGTAGCGGACAGGGTATGGGGAAATATTCGACTCCGCATAATCATATTACAGAGATAGGGAGACGGAGGTTCTGTCAGATTATTTGTTCTTGGTATCATTGTAATGCGCGGTGACCAAAACTAATCCAAGTAGACCATCCCACATCCGATAACCTTTTTCCCTACAGCTTCCCTTGAAGCATATTTGTGGGTTTTCCGAGAACCACATGTTTTACCAACAATGAGTAAAGTTGGACGAAGTAATTTCCCACAACCGTCATTAGTTGCGTTTTTGTTCGACTTTTCACTCGCCTTTTCGACGACTTTTTACTATTTTTGCGTTTTCATAAAATGGTCCTAAGCACTGTTTGACATTTCCCGTTTTTGTCAAAAAGGCAAACGCCGACTTTCGCCTTTTCCCTCGGCTTTTTGCAAAAAGGCAAACTTGGTAGGTGACCAAGTTGCGCTCTCCTTTTGGCTTTTTGCCTCGCGACTTTTGTGACTTTACCCAAAAATCCAATAAAAGATGGATTTGACTCAAAGTGATAATCAGTATTTGGAGACTGTGTCAGATTTTAAAGATTAAAAATTTGCAGTACAAATAAAATACAAGTAAAATGGTATTTGTCAAAATTGCGTTTTTATCTAAGAAAAGCGAAAAGTTCTAGTAGTAAAGGCGATTTACAAAAACGCGAGAATGTTTAAAAAGGCCTGAAAAAGGCTAAATGCTAAAGCCGAAAAGGGAAAGGCAAAAGGCGAACAAAAACGCAACTCTGTTCTTAGAAAAATAAACAAGACCAAAGGTTTCGATGGGATCCCAAAGGTGAAAATGTATCGGACTTCTTCATCCAGACAATCGTGGTCTTGTAGATTTTCTGTCTTCGCCAGATCCCGTAGAAATGTTGTTTGTCCCAAGGTCAGATTATCTAGACTGTGTCAGATTACTATTTTCGGTTTATATTGGATTTACCCCGGATTTAACCGATAGTAAAAATATATCTATTTACCCGGTAGTAAAAAAACTAAAAAACCAGATAGATGGATTCTCTCTTATTATTTTCATACCTACTTCTTCAGTCCAAGCTGACTGCGAATCATATTTGACAGTGAAAAACGGTTACGTCAGCTGAATTTTATTAGAGCTATGTTTCGGCCCTTCTAGGCAAAGGTCCTCTTCAGGCTCAAGCCACTCATGCTGGAAAATGAACTTGAGGAAAAAACTAAAATTCAAAATGAATTCATTAGCTATGTCTCCTTACCCCTATACCGATTTCTATTCGACTATAGACTTTACTTTTAATTATACTTGTCCGACAAGAAAATAAATCTCAAAAACGAATTCATCATGTCTTCTTATTCTACATCGAACCTCTAATCAAACTTCTACTTTTAACAAATTTTCCGGTCTTGGCCGGATTCTCGGCGAACTAATTGTCTGTCGAGAAAATAATTTTCATATATGGATTCAGCATACCTCCTTATGGAACCTGTAATCAACTTCAGATAAAACTTTTACTTTTAGCATATTTTCCGGTTTTTACCGGACTACGGGCAACCTATTTGTCGGGCGAGAAAATTAAATTGTCATATACAGATTTAGCACGTCTCCTTACCCTAAACCGACTACCTCATTAGCTTTTAAAATACATTTTGTTCGCCCCTTCCCCATCCCCAAATATATAGCTTCATCGAACTTCACCTATCCTTTGACCCAAAGAATCATCACATCAAAGTTTGAACAAAATATCTCATTCCCTTCGAAAATAATGGTGCTTACAGACGGACAGACAGAGGGACTACTTTTACGAAGTCATAGGTATCTCAATCCCAAAAAACCTAGCATTCAACGCCCTATGTCAACCCTGGTCTATTTCCTCGACCAATTGGTGCGCTTTCAAGCGTATGATGTTTTACCGGATTCCCAGCCGAAACATCTACATTATCCGACAGCTAACAGCACATATATGGATCCAGCATACTGATCTAATCCTATTTCGGTTTCCCAATCAGATAAAAAAGAAGAAACAATAATTTGTTCCTTGAAAGATTTCGTTCCAAGATTTCAGCTTATGTTTAAAAAAGATTGTAAGGAAACAATGAGTTTCGTTTTAAATTCACCAGAAACAACTACTTCTCCGTGGCAAAAATACGACCGACCTACAATAAAAACAAAACAGAGGACTTCAAACTACAGGAAAACAATCTATTAGCCTAATTCCAAAAACCCAGTGATTTTTTAGACTATAATATACAGTAACAACGCTAGAAAATCTAACCTTCGATATAAAGTGACATGTAGCCAAGGCCGTATTCAGGGGGGGGGTTAGGGGGTTCAACCCCCCCCCCCCCGAAACCCACAAAAGTAATAGTTCTTTGCAGGTTTTAACCTCTGATCTCTGTATTTTTTGTACTTTTTGGTCCGACCCGTGGACAACCCCCCCCCCGAAATAAATTCCTGGATACGGCCCTGCATGTAGCCTAGCCCATTTTTGTCTTCCAATTCCCAGATTGTCCCAAGGATTGTCCTGGTTTGTCTATGTGGCTCCGACATTGGAGTCCTAGACTTCTACACTAAATTCAAAAAAAAGTTGCTCTTGTTTCATTAGTCACGGTAAAAGTCCCTTGTATAAAGTGCCATCTATGTATTGTAATACTGAGTCAGAACCAGCGCATCCGGCAGACAACCTTGGAAGGAAATATTTCTTACCAAAACATGACGCAATTCTCACACCATACTTATAATCTGAATTTCAAAAAGAAAGTCACAGTATCGATGGAGTACTACGCCTTGTTGCACAACAGACCGATCGGAAGTAATTTCACACATAAACACTGTTACTAAGAGACGAAAAGAACACGTGGCAGGCTTGGGCAAATTTTGGAAATATTTTTGGCCCCCCTTCCACTTACCTTAGACCTTAATTCCTCCTACACCTCCAAAGGCGCTTTGAGAATCCAAGAAGAGTCGCCAGACCCCCTCCTCCACTGCTGTCTATTTTGTATGGCCGGTGGCGAACTTCTGAAAAAAAAAGGTCAGCAAAAATTTTGCGTTTTAGGGGGAAGCTGGGTGTTTTTTACGCGATTTTTGATGAGAAAATCACCAAAATCCATAAGGGACATTTTTTGAACAACAAAAACTAGCTGAAGAACATTCTGAGATTGAAATGCTTTTTTATCTAGCAATCTAATGTTGACCCCTTCTTCAACTGAAACGAAAAAAATTGAAACTAAGACTTCAATTAGATTGTATGAAAAACAGATACACGAATCAACTAACCACTGCCAACGCCTTTAAGATTCCTTGTTTTATGGTAAATATAGTGAAATAAAAAAATCACGAAAAAATTGCTAGTAAACAGTAAAAGAAAGCAGGCTTTACCCTCGGCTTTACCTTCCGATCAATTCACATTAAAAACAAGTCGTCGTATACCGCACCAGCAGGTTTTCTTCAAGCTGGTGTCACGCAAGTCGCAAAATGTCTGACGCGTCGGCCAACACTTAACGCGATTGGAGAATCAAAGCCACGACCTGCTTTACCGAGTCCTGTTACGAGCCGTAAAAGTATCTACTGCCGAGGATCAGAAAAAATGCGCAATTGCAATTCCTCGTGTTTAGGCGGGATTTCGAAAAGTGAAAAAGCCCACTTGCCTTGACAATAAAACATTGGGTTGCCGCAGCCCATCGACAGTCGAATTTAATATCCTTTAGAATAGAATAGAATATTTATTACGAAGTCCCAAATATTCGAGAAGCCGTTGAGGCCGTGCAAACGGTTATGCAATGCGTGGGTTTAGACAACGCAAGGCATCAACTCACACGTGTGGGCCACAGGCATATGACGCACACGTGTAGGCTCTAGGCATGTGACGCAAGTAGGCGGCGTTTCAAAGAAGGAAGTGTTTGAACAATGTAGGCTGTACCTGGTCAATAAAGACGAAGTAACTGAAAAAGAAAAGAGAACAAGGAAAAAAGGCAAGAATGGACTTAATCCATCGCAGTATTTTCTCTCCCCCTTTACTCCATCTCCCCTTCTCTAACGCTCTCACAAGCAGGGGGACAACCCGAGACCCTGGTTAGTGCGGTGCGAGCGAAGTCTCCCGCCCGTTTACTCCCTTCTCCAAACCCCTCGAAAAAAGAGAGACGATCCGAGTATCCGTTCCGCCCGGTCCAAGTGGACTTTCTCGTCCCGTTACTCCCTCTCCCTACACATGGAAGCAGGGGGGCGACCCGAGTCCCCATTTTGTTCAGTCCGAGCAGGTTTTCTCGTCCCTTTACTTCATTTTGCAACACCCTAGGAAACAGAGATGCGGAAGCACGATCCTGGTCCCCACTTGTTCAGGTTCTGGAGGATTTTCTCGTCCCTTTCCTCCCTCTCCCCTTTCCCATACCCCTTGGATGACGAGGTAAGATCCGAGTCCCCATTCCGTCCGGGCACGGTCTGCAGTATTCCTATTAAAACTGGCAAACTTCCAGCGGGCTAACAGAATTTTTAAGGTCAGTGCGACAAAACCGGGAAACTCTCCTGGGAAGGAGGGTCGAAGGAATAAAAGCCAGAGCGAGACAGCGATTTGTTAGATGTCTGGAAAGACTGTCTAAAACGTCAGACTGCCGCACCTTTCTGCAGCGTTGGCACCTAAGAGATCCTCTGCCGGATGTAAAGATTTTCATACCAAAAGACAGAACATTGACTGACAACGAGCATATGCTGGGGACTGTCGGTTAGGCCCGAGCTCTCAAAGGGTTCTCCCGAAGATATTGTGCTCCGCAACTGCTCTCCTGTGTTCGCAACTGCGGTTCTTCACAATAGTATCGGTAAAATCAACAGACTGACTTGACCGATCATTCCTCAAAAGAATCAATAGAAAAGGGGGTCGTAAAATTTTCCCCGAATCTGCACAACCCTGGCATTGAGTCACCCAACAGGTTGTGAATGAATGATTGTATTTTACTAACCCACTACACTTCGACATAGTCAAGTGTCAAAAAGGGGAGTTCAGAAAAAGGAAAAGAGAAAAAATCAAATGTGAATGAACGTAAAAAACTTCCACACCCTAAGACAGGATGAGGGACTAACGAAAAGGAATCGAACTTCGCCTTTATTGGACGCCGGAATGTCGCACTCTTGTGCACGGTTAGCACAGCAGTTTGTCTCTGCAGTGCAGAAATTTCCTAATGAAGTGAAGTCGTAGAGCTGGCACCGATACAGCACCCTGTGCTTGTTTCGCATGCTCGATATGACCATATCATTTACTAATATAACTTGATAAGAGAGAACCGGCTATTGTTGAAACTTCTCAGGGACGTCAAACATAAGGCGGACTATCCAAATATGCATCATTCAAGAACCATTTCCACTAAATCACATCTTCAAGATTAATCAATTTCTTAAAGGACACCTGAACAATGAAACCATACTTGAACACACCATGGAGAATGCATTTACAGACATGGCCACGGAGAGCATTCTTCTTCCGAGCGTGACGTTTTCAAAATAGGGATGTTCGTTTCTGGAGGTTTGCACATGCAGACTCCAAGACAAAAAGCGCAATTCATTCAAATCTTGTACAGCGCTGGCCGGATCGTATTGGAATTTCTTCTAGATATACGTTTGGTCTTAACTGGTTAAGAAATATTCCAGAAGAAGGGTCAGTCAAGCATGGTGCCCCAACGTCAGGGCATGCCCCAAGGTATGGGCATGGTGCCCATACGTTGGGGCACCATGCCCTGGAGCATGGGCATGGTACTAGCATGGCACCCCCATGATATTTGGTTGAACTGAGATTGATTGCATACCTAAATAGGGCCTTCTTCCTCTCCTAGACCACAAATACTTGATCTTATGTTCTATCTAACCTCTTTTTCCAGTTTTAAAAATACTAGAGAACTTCCAAGAAATTTAGCATTTAATGAAGACCACATTTTCTTATTGGTTTACCTATCCATTTCCAGGGAAAAAGGGGAAATTCATTCATGGCTAAATTTCTTGGAAGTTCTCCAATATTTTTAAAACTGGAAAAAGAGGTTAGATAGAACATAAGATCAAGTATCTTGTGGTCTAGGAGAGGAAGAAGGCCCTATTTAGGTATGTAATCAATCTCAGTTCAACCAAATGTCATGGGGGTGCCATGCTAGTTCCATGCCCATGCTCCAGGGCATGGTGCCCCAACGTATGGGCACCATGCCCATACCTTGGGGCATGCCCTGACGTTGGGGCAACCCCAAGATGAAGCCACGACTCGATCTAGTGGCGCGCGTCGGAAGCGCCCGGCATGGGGAGGCTGGGATCACAGTTTGACTATGGATCTAGCAAAATGTTTTTATTTTAGCAGGCATATGGAAAACGTGTAGAAAAATCAAACTAGTTATATGCATTATCGATTCCTTTTAGTATTTTGTTTTCTGTTTTTTCTTGTTAATTCCCGCAAGTCAAAAGAAGGAAGGATTTAAACTAGATCAATCACAACACAAACGCCATAAATTCGTTATAGTGATTTCTTGAAAGTTCTGAAATTTGGCTAAATAATATTCAGCTTCCGAGACCAACAAAATTTCAAACTGGCCGATGATTTCTTCTTCCGACATATCTAAGCGTTCACATGGTGATATACTTAGTTGTTTTAATCCTCTTACACGTCACTCGATATCTCGAAGGTTTTAGTAACTCTTTTGACCTCCGCCGGAACATCAATAAATAGTTAATGAGCGACGGCGACCTTGCTTTCAAGAGTAAATTGTGTTTTAATTAATTTGTGGATAACGTTGGCTACCATGAGGATTTTGAAGAAAACAAAGGTAACAGTTTGTTCTTAAAAATCCGACCCATCGAAAAATGTGGTGTCTCCCAACTTCTCGGCCCATACGAATCAAAGACTTTAAAAACTGTACCACATTCTAGATATCACCCTTAAATCATAGCGAGAATGGCCAAGTGGTTAAAGCAATCCCTCAAAACTGAAGAGTAACATAATATTAACAAAGTTTGTGAAGTTTTTTTATGCCACGTTAGAGTACAATGGGCACTAATTTTACGCTATTTTTTTTTATAAAATGCTTCACAAAAAAGATTTCAACTTCCTCTAGATGGCACTTAATAAATGGATGAACCTCTTCAGTTAGAGACTAGACGTTAGATGAACTACTTACCACGTCTCCACGTTTTCAGGTGATAAAGCACTGATGTTGTTGCTCCAGTATCTGAAGTTGCGACTAATCGCAATAGCCAATAGGTAGCGCCTCCGCAATTTCCACGAACAATGCCCCATTCGGAATAATATCAGCAACATCCTGCAAAAGTAGAGAATAAGCGTTTTCCTACTGTTTTTTACACACACTGAGCTTTCACCCGCGAGCTTTTCTTTCGAGTCCTTCCACACGACGAACATACGACCACGATTTCCCGACGGATTTTCTTCATTTTCATCATCAAGTCGAACCTTTTTCCATACGGAACTGGTGATAACGTTGAGAATAACATTTTCCTGCTGTTTTTGTACACCTTCATGCTGCTTTCATACTGAGCTTTCACCCGCGAGCTCTGTCGAGTCCTTCCATACGACAAACATACGACCACGATTTCGCAGCCGGATTTTCTTTACTTTCATCATTACGTTGAGCCCTTTTCCATATGGAACTGGTGACGTTGCCGAAAATCCTGGCAGAAGTTCCAGTCCGAAAGTACCCAACCCTGGTCGCTTGTCCAAGGCATTACGAGCAATTCAGGTTCAAACAAGTTGCCATATACCGCAAAGAACTATTTGTTCATGCTAACGTCAAGCAACATGTCTCGGTGACAGTTGTTATTATGATAGGACAGACATTCGAAAGAATTAGAAGAAGCGCGATAAAGCGATATCTCAAGTTCCGGGTGGAATTTTTAAGGTTCACTAGAAATGTGTTGTGTAGGCTACTTTTTTTTTTTTTGAGGCTTCATGCCTTCAGCATACTTTTTCTTTTCTTTTTTTAGTGTGTATTAATTGAGTTGTTATGTAGCAGCCCCAGTGGCTATATTTTGAAATAAATAAATAATAAATAAATAAAACGAGTGGAATGTGAAAATTCAAAAAAATCTTCAACAGCCTATATATTTGAGTGCCTTAAACGGATATGCCAGAAGAATAAACACGCACAAATGAGATACTTATAATTGCTAGTATCTTCATTATTCTATTGCAGGTTGTTTTTTTCTGTCTTGAGATCGAAGAGGAACCTTGGCAAGAACATCGCTCGAATAGAACTCAGATGACGTATCCATTCAACGCATTCCTAAATATGATTCACAGTCAGCTTGGGCTGAAGGAATACTTATTTAACTAATACACTTTAACAGGTTCGAAAATCCAAAGAAATTGTGTTCCTCCCTAATTTCAGTAATCCAGAACAAGCGTTTTTCACACATCAACACTGATGGATATATTTAGCAACACCAGATTACCAAACAAAGAACTGTTACAAACAAACTAAAAATAGCTCAATCGCCTTATTTTATAGCCAGGAAGAGAGCAGCGTCTTTGATACTCGACGTTAGCCATTTTATAGAACAAAATGCAACTTTTTGTTATTCAAACTGCGCGGGCCACCTGTAAGTTTCGTCTTGTTCGGAAGCCGTCCATCAGGTCCATATCCAGGAATTTATTTCGGGGGGGGGATTGCCCGTGGGTTCGATCAAGAAGTACAAAATACATAGATCAAAGGTTAAAGCATATAAAAATTAGTATTTTGCATGTTTCGTGGGGGGTGAACCCCCCCCCCCCGGATACGGCCCTGCCGTCCATATCTGTAACGTCACTACGAGCCACTCACTGTGAAAAATCAATAATCCGTCAACACAGCAAAATATTCAGTATATTCAAGTGAAAAAAAATGGCTTTTCAGTTTAACATTAAATGTCTGGATAAAGAAGAGAGGAACGACTTCATCGTGTGCGTTGAAGATAGTGTTGGGCGATATTCGATATCTATAACGATAGCCTACATCAATATATCTAACCAAATATCGATATCGAATATCGAAACGTAAATATCGATATCGAAAACGATTTTTATACATTTACAATTATTGTAAATAATCCAACATATGTCATAGCTATATATCTGAAATTGGAGCAAAATGTTGGTCGTAATTCAGTTTTTATTTGTTCTAAGTTTGAGATGATGCAAGATGCTTTTTTACGGCAATTTTGTTCTTAAATTTTGGCGAAACGAAACGTATACTACAGCCATACATGATACCAAATATAGATATCGATATATCGATTATAGGATATCGAAAGTGAGAATATTGATATATCGAAAAATCCAAATATCGCCCAACACTAGTTGAAGAAGGATGGGTTTGATGGGTTAGCCGGAAGTTAGATAACCTATATCGAAAAATCCAAATACCGCTAACACTAGTTGAAGAAGGCATGGGTTTGATGGGTTAGCCGGAAGTTCGATAACCTACAGACGCCTTGGGATCGTCACTCAAGGACGGGGCAGGCTTTGGAAAACTAGGAACTTACGGTAAAAATAGCCCATGACTAAACACCCGTCCCAAGCTTGTAATGGTCCAATTATAAACCGAAACATTATCCTCGCCATCTTTCTCATATTCGGACTAAATTTCAATCGAGCATTGCGGATAGCAATTGGGAAAGTTAGCGGCATTTCTGCGAATAGAAGAAATCAATAAACAGCCTTGGTAACGGCCGAAAAGGAATATTCGAAGAAGCTCGGTAAACAGCAGCGGGTGGGACGAGGCATGAAAAAGACCCGGAGGAACGTAGACGGATCCGGAGGCAGACCCCTGAGGCATGGACCTTGTGAGGAGGCAAGGATTTTGGTGTACGCGCACAGTGCGCGAAAGGTACACTAAATGCTGAGGTGTGGGTAAACCCTCGGAAGCGATTTGTCAGTCTCAAAGAAAGCCGTTTCTGCTGCAATCAATTCCTCTCTATATACCGTGACGGGTGGTTACCAAAATCACTACGATTTTTTTGCCCACTCTCACAATGCCCACGGTTCAAAATGCCCACGATCGTCCGAAATGCAGACAGTTCAAAATGGTCATAGGAGGGGTAAAATCGTCTTGGTTCAAAATGCCGACCGATGAAGTTGTCCACAGGGGAAGCTACGAAGGGGCAAAAGTGGACAATATACCTTCCCAAAAGTTATATTGGGTTCCCAAAATTCATATTGAATTCCCAGAAGTTATAGTGGGTTCCCAAATTTATATTAAATTCCCAAAAGTTGTATTGAATTCCCAAGACTTATGTTGAATTGACACAGCTTTCATCGAAGTTCCCAGAAATTATATTGAATTTGCACACGTTTCACTGAATTTTCAAATTTCCCGTTGAAATGACACTACAGATATTAAATTTTGCGAAACTTTCATTGAAAAATCACAGTTTGTACACGCCAAGCGTGTTTTTTCAAATTTTTCGCTTGGCGTGTACAAACTGTGATTTTTCAATGAAAGTTTCGCAAAATTTAATATCTGTCGTGTCATTTCAACATGAAATTTGAAAATTTAATGAAACGTGTGCGAATTCAATATAATTTCTGGGAACTTCAATGAAAGCTCTGTCAATTCAACATAAGTCTTGGGAATTCAATACAACTTTTGGGAATTCAATATAAATATGGGAAGCCAATATAACTTTTGGGAATTCAATATAAATTTTAGGAACCCAATATAACTTTTGGGAAGGTATATTGTCCACTTTTGCCCCTTCGTAGGAAGCCAAAACCATCCTGGGACAACGCACTATGAGATTAGGGATAGGATTACCACGGAAAATGTTTTGAAAGGAATTGTTTTATTGTTTAGAATTGTTTGCGTGAAAGTACAGAAACAATGTATAAAACTGTTCCAGCATAGAAATCCGGAAAGACAAGCAGGTTAAAGCTCAAAGAAAAGTTCCAAGTGGGTTCCTTGTCAGTCAGAGGCTTCCTCAAGGAAGCACACCACTTTTGCGGCATCTAACCACGAGGCAATACACTTAATTGTTGCAAATATTTTTTCCAGTATTATATTATAACTGAGATTATACCAGTTCAACATACGATCATCGTCATTCTGATACTCGGTCTACTCCACTGTGCTCACTCACCCCTAAATTCAAGTTTACTACGGACTGGACACTAGTGGACACCTCAAATAATAAAATCGTGGGCATTCTGAACCGAGTTCATTTTGAGCCGTGGGCATTTTGAGTCGTTGGCATTTTGAGTGTTAGCCCTTCACATTATCAACAGTTTAAATTCGCTGCGAACAAAGATCATTGATGTCTTAATTGACACCTATATTTCTCGGAAAAACTGACTGCGTAACGGACGGATGTAAAATAGAGGCTCGAATACGTGTCTATCAACATCCGGTACATTTTATCGTGAGTGAGATCATTTAGATGCCCGCTAACTATATGTCTCATAGGAGATAACGCCGGGAAAGCCGGTTACATACTAGACACGTGAGATCTAAGGCCGGTCGGATGCTACGTCACACTGGGAACAGATAATAACCGCTGGAAGAACTTCCGGCATCCAGAAGCGTAAATGTTTCGAGGGATTAACCACTCCCTTCAACTTGGTGTAATCTTTTTCCGGCGCCGACAAGTGCCTGCCAGTACGCGGACGGAGTATAACTGTGGGCTTACCGACGAAACGTTCCAGTGACAAAACTTCCCCGTGTCAAAACGTCCCCATGACAAAACTTCCCCAAGCATAGATTTTTAAATTCGCCTCGATCTTCAGGTTCATTATCGAGGTAAAACAACTTCAGAGGTTGTACAGAGTGTGCATTACAGATGTGGAAACATTCCTCATAAGCAGGAAAGATCGGACATAGGGCCGGTCGCTTCATAAATGTATTGTTTGCAGTTAAAATTTATAGTGTAATATATCTTGCAATTGACTCGTAACTGATCGGGTTGTCGACATAACGTCCCCATTCGAAACGTCCTCGTGACAAAACGTCCCCATGACAAAACGTCCCCACGACAAAACGTCCCCGTGGCAAAATGTCCCCGATCAAAACGTCCCCATGACGAAACGTCCCCGGCTATAGAAATTATTTTTCATCGCTGAGGGATAACTAGGCCTATGAGATTACTGATAACATCATCAGTTCAGACAAAAATATTGTTCTTAGAATATAAACTTTTTAATGCCACGATGGGTTGACTACTTCAGCATTTAACCGATAGTCAAGAAACAAACCTAAGTGTTAATCCCGGCTATAGCAATTTCTTAAAGAAAGCGCAAAGATTTAGTAGTTTGTCAGTTTTCGTTTTATCTTTTATTAAATTGGTTGATTTGTGTGTTAGTTTACGCTGCAATATCACTATTTGATCTCGCTTTAGTTCGATATTTAATTTGGTGATATTTATTATTGAAGGATCAAACCCGTCTAGCCTAGATTTACTATGTCTCTCTATTTAACTAATCGTTCCATCCGCTTTCGTTTCATCGCTTCCCATGTCATTTTTATCCAGCATAACGGCACTACGCTTATTTTTGAATTTTCCTTGTTTGACTCTCTTTGAGCCACATCGGGCTTCCCTTTTCTGTGAGGAGCATATTGGTGCTCCTCAGATTGTACATGTTGCTTCAAACGACCTAGAACTGATCAGTTACGAGTCAATTGCAAGGTATATGACACTACACATTTTAACTGCAAACAACACATTTATGAAGCAACCGGTCCTATGTCCGATCTTTCCTGCTTATAAGGAATGTTCCCACATCTGTAATGCACTCCTAGGTCTTTTGAAACAATATGCGCAATCTGAGGAGCACCAATATGCTCCTCAGAGAAAGGGGAAGCCCGCTGTGGCTCAAAGAGAGTCAAACAAGGAAAACGCAAAAATAAGTGTAGTACCGTTATGCTGGACAAAAATGACATGGGAAGCGAGGAAATGAAAGCTGATAAACTAATTAAATAAAAGATAAAACGAAAATTGACAAACTACTTAATCTTAGCGCTTTCTTTAAGAAATGGCCGGGATCAACACTTTGGTTTGTTTCTTGACTATCGCTTAACGCTGAAGTAGTCAACCCATCGTGGTGTTAAAAGGTTTATATTCCAAGAACATTTTTTGTCTGAACTGATGACGTACTCAGTAACTCAGTCCTCAGTGACGTACTCATGCGCCTAGTTATCCCTCAGCGATGAAAAAAATATTCTGTAGCTGGGGACGTTTCGAATAGGGACGTTATGTCGACAACCCTAACTGGGAAAGTAAGCACCATTGCCCACGTAAACCATGATACAGAGGAAGAGGGCCACTTCATGGTAGGAAGCGAGCAACTCTCACATCCTAGGGGAAGTATTATTTCTAAATAAGTATGATATGTTCTTGACACCAGAAACGAAGTCAAGATACGCCAACTTTTGAGAGCGCTTTGGCCAAATAAAATGACATTTTGAAGAGCTGTAAAGCGTATTGATTTTACTATGTACATGTATCATATCCGGCCAATTGGCTATTAAACTATCCTGTCATTCATTCTTTCAACGCTTTTCCGATTTAATATACTAACACGTGGCAACTGGTGCCGGCACCGGCCGGGCATCGGGCACCGGCTCATAGGCATCGGGCGGATGGACGACAGTTAGGTAGAGAGACATAGTAAATCTAGCCTAGACGGGTTTGATCCGTTAAATCCTTTAGTAATAAAAATTACCAACTTAAATATCGAACTAAAGCGAGATCAATGAGTGATATCGCAGCGTAAACTAACACACAAATAAACCAATTAAATAAAAGATAAAACGGGTGGTTCCCAAAATCACCACGATCTTTTTGCCCACTCTCACAATGCCCACGCTCAGAATCCCCACGATTAAAATGCCCACGGTTCAAAATGCCCACGATCAAAATGCCCACGATTAAAATGCCCACGGCTCAAAATGCCCACGACTCAAAATGCCCACGACTCAAAATGCCCACAATTCAGATGTGGAACACCCGAAATCGAAATCGTCCAAAATGACAGTTTCCAAATGCCAACAGTTCAAAATGGTCACAGAGGAGGTTAATATCGTCTTAGTTCAAAATGCCGAGGGCTGAAACTGTCCACAGGGGAGGGAATGCGGACTACGAGATTTCAAGGGGTAGGATTAATCACGGAAAAGGTTTTGAAAGGAATTATTTTATTGTTTCTTGAGAACGATCCAAAAAGACCCACAAGTTAAAGCTCTTAAAGAAAAGTTCCAAGGGGTGTTTCTTCTCCGGCAGAGGCTTCCTCAAGAAAGCACAGCGCTTTTGCGGCAATTAACCACGAGCCAATACACATGTTTCTTGTAAGTATTTTACCAGAATTATATTATAATTGAGATTATACCAGTTCAACATACGATCATCGTCATTCTGATACTCCGTCTATTATACTCTTCCCCGTTGCGCACTCACCCCTAATTCAAGTTAACCGTACTACGTTCCGAACACCTCAAATAATCCAATCGTGGGCATTCTGAACCGTGGGCATTTTGAGTCGTGGGCACTATGAGTCGTGGGCATTATGAGTCGTGGGCATTTTGAGTCGTGGGCATTTTGAGTCGTGGGCATTTTGAGTTGTTGGCATTTTTAGTGGGCATTTTGAGTCGTGGGCATTATGATCGTGGGCATTTTGAGTGTTAGCCGATAAAACGAAAATTGATAAACTACTAAATATTTTCGCTTTCTTTAAGAAATTGCTATAGCCGGGATCAACACTTTGGTTTGTTTCTTGACTATCGGTTAAATGCTGAATTAGTTAACCCATCTTGGTTTTAAAAAGTTTATATTCCAAGAACATTTTTTGTCCGAACTTATGACGTAATCAGTAATCTCATAGGCCTAGTGGTCCTTCAGCGATGAAAAAAAATCTATAGCCGGGGAGGGGACGTTTTGTCACGGGGACGTTTCGAATGGGGACGTTATGTCGACAACCCGAAGGTATGCTACAATGCCTACAAGTATTCAAAATACTCAACTCGAACTGCCTTCCCTTTCTATTCACAACCGATCAGCAGGTGCAGATAAGTAGCCACTCTCGAAAACTACAACGGACGTTCTGCGCAACTTGGGTCAGAGAGCGGTTCTCTCGAACACAGTAATTCCCTTGCGGAATGTTTTGCCAAAAGAAACCGTCACCGGCGAAATTTCCGAATCCTTCAAGAAGCGGCTGGACAATGACTGGTGGCCTGCTCCTGAGTCGTCAACCCGAAAGTAACCGTCATGATCAACCAGGGCCGTACCCAGGGAGATTAGCGGGTTCGACCCCCCCCCCCGAAACCCACAAAAGTAGGCTTAAAGGACACCTGAAGTATCATCCCTATCTGTATGACTTCCGTTAACATTGCCTGCAGAAAACCCAATCCAAATACGAAATAGTGTTTCCAAGCTATGATTTTTGCTCCGTTTTGCATCTGTCCTTATTTCAGTACCGAACAATTTTAGAAATGAACAAATGTCTCCAATCAACCCTTCTTCTGGAATATTTTTTAACCAGTTAAGCCCAAACGTATATCTAGAACAAATATCCAATGCGATCCGGCCAGCGCTGTACAAGATTTGAATGAATTGCGCTTTTTTTCTTGGAATCTACATGCAGGGGCGTCCCGAAGGGGGGGCGGGGTGGGGCGCAGCGCCCCCCCTACGTTTTGGGCATTCGGTCAAATTTTCGCCGAAGGCGAAAATTCGGTCAAAACGGGCATCGCGGCGAAGCCGTGATGCCCTTTTTATAAATCTTTTGTCGCCACATTTTCAAATTAAGTTATTTAACGTGTTTATTGGTTCCCATTCTTCAATGAATTTGGTAATTCATCCAACGTTTGTTCAGTCAACATCGATTTCACCGCATTCGGGTCGTCCCTTCGTAAATTCGGTGATTTAACGTGTTTATTTGGTCTCATTCTTCGTCTCATTCGTTAACGAATTCGGTAATTCCCCTGACTTTTCTCAAGTCCGTATCTGTTCTGTTGCATTCGGTCAGTCCATTTCATAATTTGGTAATTAATCAGATGCATTTGGTTCTGGTTCGTTACCGAATTCAGTCGGTTTCACCCGAGAACCGGATTTTTGTTCGGTCCGTATCTATTACCAGACTTGACACATTCAGTTTTATTCCATTGCGAAATTCGGTTGTTATACCGCTCCAGATATTTTTTTGTTATTTTTTAGGTAGTAGGAAATCAGTATTTGGTCCACCCCAGTTACTGAGTTGGATGTGAAAACTAGCCTGCTTTTGTTTGCTGTAAATTCAGAATAAATGTACTTTGTCTCTACTTTACCCTGGATGTCCCCTCTTTTTTTCGCCAGACAGCTCTTTGATCATCAGTGTTTCCACAAAATTTCGACTGCGGCTTATCTCGCAGTATTCGCTATTTATTAGCGTTTGAGGCTTGGAATTTTGGGGGCTTGAATCACATTAAAAGCTAGAATTTGCATGGAAAGCAGTTAAATGTTGCTAGAAAAAGGCTGATAGAAAAATTTCGCCTGCGGCGTTTTGATTTTTCCTGGCTACACCCATTACCGGCGTCTGGGCTTTACAGCAACTTCGTTTTTTGTCGGCGCATTTTCAAGTCCTGTTGGCAAACTGGGCGTCCCCCAAAGGTAAAAGGCTAGTGACGGCGTATATCCCAGAACAACAGGAGTGGAACAGGGTTAAAATGCGCCAGATTTTCTCTTTGGACTTGATTTTGTACATACTATGCAACTTTTTACATTGTAGCTTCTTGAAGGCAACTCGCTGTGATTTTAAGAAAAAAAAATAATAAATTCGGTCAAAATCAGGTACCGATTCGGTCAATTTTTACCAGGTTCGCCCCCCCAATGAAGAAAGGCTCGGGACGCCCCTGTCTACATGTGCAAACCTCCAGAAACGAACATCCCTATTTTGAAAACGTCACGCTCAGGAGAAGAATGTGCTCTCCGTGGCCATGTCTGTAAATGCATTCTCCATGGTGTGTTCAAGTATGGTTTCATTGTTCAGGAGTCCTTTAAACACTTCCCAAAGCACTTCACAAAGTGAACTTGGCCCTTTCATTCCAACATCGCGCGTGATCTGGATTCTCTACTCTCTCTCTTTTACAGGTAATTTACGTCTGTGAGATTTCCTTACTGAAATTTTCCTTGAAAACCTCAAAAGATGATCACGAAGTTCGCGCGTGTTGCTATGCGCCGGCAAATATGCAGACATGGCGCGCCAGGCCAGGTGGAAACGAAAGGACGATTCGAAGACGGAGATGGATCGATCCGCTAGCTAGACGAACTGAATAATTGCAGCGATGGTACCTCCGGATCTTTCTCATTGTCTCACATATTGACTTGGATTGGCTTAGTTGGTGAACAGCGTCACCACAGAGGGGCTACTCACTTGATGGGCACCACTAAACAGCCTCAGTGGGAAACGAAGGGGCTGTCCACTCCCCTGCACCTGCTGTATACCCTTCCGGCACCGGCCAGAACCAGCGATGCCGGCAATACGTTCGGCAACTAAACTGTCAAACGCTTCTGAACATGCTAATTTTAATCTTCTAACATGTGGCAAGCGGTGCCGGCACCGCGACAAACTGACCGTGGACAACCCCTCGGTGGGTACCGACTGGGCGCTTACTGTATAACAATTTTGGGAGTGAGCAACCCCTCTGCACCGGTAGTAAAATTTTACTACATCTAGAAAGAATCTCGGAAACAAAAATCCGAGCAAAAATCCATTCTTGTTAATCTTGAGGATGTGGTAAATTCAATCAAATCTAGCAAAAATCTCGATATTTAGTTAAAAAAAAAAATGGTCCAAGCTGCATATTGTATGACCTTTCACGAAGAAGAACATTATTTTGATTTCTCAGGAGTTTGGTAAACTCAATTTTGGTCGGACGGCAACTCCAGTAGTGCAACTTCTCCAAGACAAAATTTCTTCGACCTCCGACAAAACGTCCCCATGGCAAGATGTCGCCTTTCGAAAAATGTCACAAAGCATTGATTTGTCTAGGTACAGGTTCCATTTGTCTACACTGTAAAAAGTTTCTCCGTGTAAAAATTAAAGTTAACTGCAGAATTCATCTTATCAATATTTTGTATTAATCTTATCTCCGTACAGATAAGAATAATCCGAGTAGCAAATACTGCAGTTAACTTTAATCTTTATACGGATAAACTTTTTACAGTGTAGGTTCCTCTTCAAGCTACAGACAAATTGCAGGTTCGTTCTTTTAGCTACAGACTGAAGAGGACCCATGCTAAGAAGGTCCGAAATACCATGCACTAGAACAAATTTTAGCGGACTCGCCGTTTAGCGCCATCAAATATAAATCTAAGACTTAGCGATAGCGAGAGGCATCACGTATGGGGGGGGGGGGGGCGCTCCCCAATGTTGTCCGTTAAAAAAATTAGTCGGCGCAAAGCACCGGAAAATCGTCGGTTTTTCTCACGAACAGTCCAATTTTTGAAAAACAGTCATTTTTCTGAAAAACAGTCATTAAAAGTGACCAACATGTTCGCAAGTACCTTGCCGCTCCAAACATTTCGGCTTGTATCGCCTCTGGCGACAGTTATACACACAATCCACGTGGATTGAAGAGCTTTCGACGGACAGTTGACTAGTTACTGTGATAAATGGCTTCCTCAGAACATCCGGTAACTATAAAGTTGGCAATTAAAAAGCCCAAATGCAAAAAACATGTTCCACCCCAGGCGCCTTACGTAACCAGGGCGGAAACATTTTTATTCCCGGCACCCCTGGCACGTGGTTTGGAAAATCGATACGGCCAACCTAGCAACGGAATCGTCTGGACCAGAAAAGGGAAATTTCCCCAGCCCTGCACTTTCGGACAACAGAAGAACGCTGAGCAGTAGTACATGTACAACAGTCTGCCACTCGTCGAAGGGTTGCCCATTGTCGATTTTCGTGTACACTGGTGCCGGCACCGAGGCCAGCACCGGTTGCCACGTGTTACAATATTCAAATCAGCATATTTAGAAGCATGGATTGCCCAACTGACGCCCACACGACTGGTGGCGGGTCGGTGCCGGGAAATGATGAACACCAAGTGCCAGCCAAGTGCCGGCCCGATGAAAAGACTGTAGTTTGTGTAGTGTGATGTGTATGCATCGATAAGTAGTATCACTTCACTCTTCAAAGCAAGGTGGCCATTGCTCATTAATTTTTGAGTGATCTCCTGTCGGAGGTCAAAAGAGGTACTAAACCTTCGAGAAGATCGAGTGGACAGTTAAAGGATTAATGCAACTAAGTATATCACAACGCCGTGGGAGTCCCCGGGGAATGCCGAGAATATGCCTGAAATCCAATACTGACTCTGATAGTCTGCTATGTCATGACTAGAATCCCCGGGCACATTTTAGGGAAAGTAGCAGACTGCAATCTCCTAAGGCAAGAGCGGATATCCAGACAAATCCATATTATCCAGGAAAGATGGAGGAATTCCGTCGAGTCGCCACGCTAGCCGAATATCAGGGGCTACGAACTCTCCCGGATGCGAACGAAAGATGAAGAACGATACCGAGGCAGGCACAAACCAGCACCTTACAGGCTGATCCGTTATGGTGTAAGAGAAAGGACACCGTAACTTCGATCACTGTATATTATGCTTCAAGTAAGTAAGTAAATAAGTAAGTATACTGATAACCCACAAAAGATTTTACAACAAAAGAAAGTGGAGTAAAGATAACAAAGAAAAGAAAAGAACAAAGACGACAGAAGAATAACTTACGAAACATACAATACAACTATCAGTAATCTAATCAGCCTGTGATCCGGCAACAGACGTAGACTGGATTTCTGACGGAAATCAGTGTGCAGCCCTTGAAGCCACGACAAAATGTCGGTAGCTTCGTAAGATTAATGATCTTGGAATTACTATGGACCGGGGCAAATACAGATGAAAATCACAGTAACGGAAATAATCTATCCTTATTCTGGATAGATCTCGGTTATCATAACTTATTTATGTTTCACAAGCTCGACTTATCAATCATATTATTTATCTTATCAAATACATGAAAGCCGCTAACAGTAGGCTATATTTATTATTTTCATTTTCGCCGCACTTGCGCAGTCCGCAGACAACACTGCAATATTTTCAACACATCTTTCCATACATACAAATTGTCCATACATCCAGAGGCGTTACTAGCCAAAATGTTTGGGGGGGGGGACGAGGTATTTACCGACTGGCTGGTCATTTTTACCGACTGGTTTTGCAGATAAAAACGACTGTGTTGGCGAAAAATCGGCTAATTTTAAGAAAAATCTACTATTTTTACGAAAAACCGACTGTTTTTAAGAAAAATCGACTGTTTCCAAGAAAAAAATCGACTGTTTTTAAGAAAAATAGCGGCGCTTCGCGCCGACTCGGCTATTTTTTACCGACTGGCCGACAACATTGGGGGGGGGCGTCCCCCCCCTCCCCCCCCTAGTAGTGACGGCCCTGCATACATCACTAGAAGAATGTATTACAAATATGATCCATGTTTGCTTGGGTTGCCACTATGTTGTCAAAATTACATTAAAGACACATCGGCTAGACACATAGACACATAGACACAAGCAGGTCCGTATCCAGAAATTTATTTCGGGGGGTCGGCCGGGTAGGTAGGTACTTTATTTGTGATTGAACCGATACACGGCATTTCACAGCTACAAACTAAAACTAGAATACGCCTCTAACTACACATTCGCAACAAAACAGAATATCGCGTTTAAAGAAGAAAAAGGTAAAAGAAAAAGAAAACTAAAACTAATCCAGTGGTGAATTTCTATCAGCCTTTGAACTAAACAATTTCTAAACGCTTCGTATTCGTAATAAACTTAAGTACTATCTCTCTAATTATCTTACTATTACTCACTAAGCTCAGACAAAACGGAAATTCAACTTGATGTTCAATCAGTCTACTTATCATTTGAACACGCTGAGGACTAAATATAGGACACTCGAATAAAAAATGCCAACAAGTTTCAATTACCCCACAATCGCATAGTGGGGATGGAACCTTACCTATCCTATATAAATAATAATTTAAACGACTATGTCCTGTAATAAATTGGGAAATTAAAAACGATGGTTGGAATTTCTTGGTTGCAATCAGATCCTCTTTACTTTGAAAGAATTTTATCGGCCAACTACTAACTGTATTTTCAAACTGTATGTACCATTTCTGGTAAAGAGCATTATTAATTTTTTTACGCGTTACATTAAGAGGGGAATCAGTACTTTTATCTTTAACAAAGTCTACACCCAGAAGTTCTGACGCTATTTGATCTGTGAAAGTGCTATGCTCGTGTGAATAATGAAAGATGGGGAGAACAGGCTGTTCAAAAGCCGGCCAGATCGCAGGTCGTTCTCTTTTAAAATAACGCATCAGTGTCAACTCTATTGCTCTAAGCTCTATAGGTAGAACTCCTGAGATGGCAGTAATAACATCTGTCTGAGCTGTTCGGAATGACTTTGATATAGCAATCATTGACAATCTTTGAGCTGACTGCAACATTTTTCGGATATTATTCTTTCTTATCGCACTAATCCAAACAGGGGCTGCGTATAAGATTGTACTTTCTATAACACAGGTATATAGCAATCTCAATGCAGATGGTTTTAAACCCCAAGTTGTTCGTGCCGCACACATTAGACGCGACGAATATTGTTTTGCTGCATTAATTCTGTGGCTAATATGATGAGTCCAAAGGAGTTTCCTATCAAGAATAACTCCTAGATATTTTACCTTTTCTTTCACCGTAATTTGTTCACCTCCAAACGTTAGTTCAATGGGAGGGATTTTATGCTTGTTGGTGAACAGAACAGCCTCAGTTTTCGTCTTATCAAAAACTAGTTTATTGTTGACTGACCACTTCTCGAACTTATCGAAAATATTTGCAGCGGTTTTTTCAATAATTTTGACAGTTTTCCCCGAAATAATTACACAAACGTCATCAGCATATGCTTGAATTTCACAACCATTTCCTGCTTGTATTTCTAATATATCATTAATGTTTAAAGACCATAGAAAAGGCGATAATATTCCACCCTGGGGACATGATTTTTCTAATAAACGAGATGCTCCATTTTCATAAGATACAATTCTATCAGATAAGTAGCGGTAGGACCAAAAAGTACAAAAAGACATAGATCATAGGTTAAAGCCAATAAAAAACGAGTATTTGTTTATGTTTCGGGGGGGATGAGCCCTCCCACAGCCTCTATCCAGCCATCACAAATAATTTAGGTCATAGTTCGTTTTTTTTCAGGTCATTTTTCCCGATATTTTTCCTTTCTTTTTCTCCATACTCCACATTAACAGCATTTTACGTGAAGAGGGTGATAAGCATATGCATCCATATACTTACGTTTAACTAAAAAGACATTCCCATTGGAGAACCGACTGAAATCGACACAAACTTCTATCGAAAGTTATTTCTATTTTCTTTCCTTAGTTTGAGATTTTCTTTTCTTTTTATTTCTGCTTTTCGGGGTTTGTTTTGTAACACATGAATGAATCCTGAATGAATCCATAAACAGCGAAGGAGTTGGCAAGACTTAAGTTACCCAGAAAATACCTTCTGGGGCTTCTAGATATTTTGTTCAAGACACTAAAGACCGAGGGGTAGTGCATTATCAGGCCCAGGATGTATGTATACGAACCCGGGAACCGCATCCTGGCACTAAAGTTTAGTGGGAAGCTCATCGAAGTGGCCGACCTCGAAATTACGTCACTTCGGAATCGGTCGCAAACTAACGAAAGTCACGAAGCAACAGTCTTCAAATTCTCTTACTGCTTCCATCGAGAAAGAAGATGTTTTAGAACGGTCGATTTTTTAAGTAAAAGTTTGATTTTAAGTTGATTAAATGTTCGATTTACGGATAAGTAGATATGCTGAATCCATATCTGAAACTTATTTTCTCGTCCGACAATTAGTTCGTCAGGAATCCGGGCGAAACCGGAAATTTTTTCAAGTTTTATCTGAAGTTGGTAACAGGTTCGATGAAGTGGTAAGGAGACATGCTCAATACATATATGAAAGGCCGGATACTTTTCACCCCAAAGCCAGAGGTGTCGTTTGGCTTAAACCTAAGGTGGGCAACAGCGTCGGCCCGGCCCCTCTTCGCATTCTTAATGTGCATCTTACATAGGTGAGACACCTCAGCTGCCCCCCCCCCCCGAATGAGTCCTGCCCAAAGCTGCACTGTTCAAAGCTAAAGCACACCTCTCACTATTTACTGTTTATGTTCCAAGATTCAAAACTATCTGAACACTGTCCGAGTAGGCTCTGTTTCTAACAGATTATCCACTTTCGGCTTTTCCCAGACCCACTGGCTTCTAGCAAAAACTCGGCAAAATTCAGATAAACGGTTTAACGCACCAATAGCATGAAACGTGAACACAATCGGGGGCATAATGAGCATGGAAAATAGTGAATCGTGGCAAGTGCAAAGATTAGTGAAGTGTAACTAGCGGGTTTAGAATGTAACATATCAAATTGGGGTCTCCAGGTTAAAGAATTAATGAATGCAATTACGGAAGTAGGTTGCATTGACATTAGAGGTACGACAGGTTCTTTAAAGTTTAACTGAAAAGCCAACTTATTTGTGTGTCATTTAATTGGATACACTGAATTATTTGGATTCTGCAAAGGGATTTTTTGATTTTCCACTATCTGCTCTAGTTATGAGGCTCAGAATATCTCCTTCCGTCCCCACAGCGAAAATTCTACTATGACGCGGGAAATTTTAATCTCAACAAGAATGCGGCTTTTCAGTGGGCAGTGGTGAGATTGGTGACGATTGCTTGGTGCCTGAACAAAAAAAAAGTGATAAATCTTTCTCGTAAGGCATACAACAAAAATACAAGCGCATAGACACACCACAAATCACACGGAAATTCCACTATTTGAAAATCGGTTATTCGTGAATAGCGGAACAACGAAGTAACACATTTTCAGCGGGTCTTCAAGCAAATTTAAGTGAAGAAGTGACGGGTAACTAGATTGTCCCATCCTAGCCCTTTTCGGTTAAACTTTAATTAACCGAAAAAGGCTAGGATAGGGCAATCTAGTTACCCATCACTTATTCACTTAAATGGGCTTGAAGATTCGCTGAAAATGAGTTACTTCGTTGTTCAGCTATTCACGAATAATCGATTTTCAAATAGTGGAATTTCGCTGCCTCTATGCGCTTGTATTTTTGTTGTTTGCCTTACGAGAAAGATTTATAATTTTTTTTTGGTTCAGGCACTAAGAATCGTCACCAATGTCACCACTGCCCACTGAAAAAGCTGCGTTTGTGTTGAGATTAAAATTTCCCGCGTCATAGTAGAATTTACGTTGTGGGGACGACCGCAGATATTCTGAACGTCATAACTAGAGCAGATAGTGGAATATGAAAAAAATCCCTTTGCAGAATCCAAATAATTCAGTGTACTGTATTCAATCAGATGAGACAAAATTAAATCGGCTTTTCAGTTAAACTTTAAGTTCGAAGAAGCACACCAGTTCTATTGTATATATACCGTACGATGTTAGTTGGGACAGTTACAGAACTCCAGGTCGAGCTCCAGGTGGTGCAGCTTCTGGCTAAACAAAAACTCTAAACAGTTGGGCACCAGAACCCCGACAAGGGTATACGTCAGGTATACGTCATTACAGCTTTAAGGAACTACAGTAGTGGTATGCTTATGTGAACAGTTACTTTAATGTGAACACTGCAGTTTTGGGCCAAACGGTAGACTGAAGATCCAAAATACCTGTACAGGTGTTTTCAGCTGCCCTTCTTACCTACTTTGGCTAACTGGTAGTTAGCCTTAGACACAGCAAGTGCCTGAAAATGGCAAAGTCCGAGTCAACAAACGTTCACATAAGATTTCCTCTACTGTTACCCTAACAGCTGGCCTATCACAGCAAACGGTTCAAAACACACTTCTACAATACTATAATAAAATTAGGCTAGGCTAGTTCAGGGGCGGATCCAGCGCTCGACTCTAGGGGGGCGAATGCTTTGACAAAATTGTTGTCTCAAACCTTTTTTTCGGCCGGCAGGCCGAACAAAAATTGACGTTTTTACAAGCTCCCCCCATCACTTTGCGAGCACAAATTTTCTGCTCTGTACCACCAATTCCACGTTTTAACGACAAAGCAGTTCCACGTATCTGCAAATTCATCTGCGCTTGCTCTAAAACAGCATTATAACAAGACTTTTTAGTCCGTCTAGGGGGGGCGATCGCCCCCCCCCTGGATCCGCCCCTGGGCTAGTTCATGTCTAAAAAAAAGCTTACCGTCTTGTCAAGCTGTTCCGCATGCTTCGATGGGCACACCTCGTTTTCAATCTTAATTAACCGATTTCTTTGGTCTTAGTCGTCTAGTCTTACGTTCTTGTAGCTAAAAACTATCACTTAGAAGTTCATTTCGTCATTCACTTCGATGATCATTGGAATGCGGCGAAATTTCTAGAACAAGCACTTTTTATTTGGTCTGAATGACTCACTCGACACCCACCATTCGCTCAAGTGAGCAAGACTGCTTTGTCATCACAAAAAAATTCACTTACACGCCATCTAGTCCCTTACGGTGAAATATGGAAAATGCTTATTGAAAAGCAAAAACATAAGGCTATTCAGCTTATCACGAAAATTAACAAATTACAATATTCTGCAATCTGGGCTCCCATGTAAGTACATGCACTGCACGGTTCATTCATTTAAGTGAGCGACATGCTTTGTCATCGTGATCGTAAAGAACTGACACGAACGCCATCTATACGTTTAAGGAGAAAAATGGAAACGCTAAATAAAGAAGATCAAAGGTTTCGATGGGATCCCAAAGGGGAATAATTTGTTTGTTCTAATACAGACAGCAGATTCTGCAGACGGTCTTGGCGGATGGTCGGTTAGTGAACCCCGTAAGCATTTGGTATCATCCTAATTTACCCTTAAAGTTTAACTGAAAAGCCAGCTTATTTGTGGGTCATTTAATTGGATACACTGAATTATTTGGATTCTGCAAAGGTATTTTTTTATTTTCCACTATCTGCTCTAGTTATGAGGCTCAGAATACTATGACGTGGGAAATTTTAATCTCAACACAAATGCAGCTTTTCAGTGGGCAGTGGTGACATTGGTGACGATTGCTTAGTGCCTGAACCAAAAAAAAAATATAAATCTTTCTCGTAAAGCAAACAACCAAAATACAAGCGCATGGAGGCACTACAAATCAAACGGAAATTCCACTATTTGAAAATCGACTATGCGGGAATAGCGGAACAACGAAGTAAGTCATTTTCAGCGGGCTTCAAGCCAATTTAAGTGAATAAGTGATGGGTAACTAGATTGTCCTATCCTAGCCCTTTTCAGTTAAACTCTTGCACTGTTTGCTGTTACTTACTAGTCAAAGTTTAACTGAAAAGCCAACTTATTTTTGTACCATTTAACTGAACACTTATTTGGTTTGTTTTAAGGGATTGTTTTATTTTTCAGCATTTACTAATAGCGTGACGTTCCGAATATCTGCGGACGCCTCAACACAAAATTCTACTATGACACGGAAAATTTGAATCGTAATACAAACGCGGCTTTTCAGTGTACAATTATCAGCTCGCGGAAGCTAGCTCCCTCCGTGACCGCTTATTTTTCGTAAATCGTTTTCGTCAAGCATACATTACAGGTAAAAGCTCATAGAGGCACCAAAAATCTGACAGGGAAACTCCACTATATTAAAATCGATTATTCGAGAATATGAATGAATGAATGAATGAATTTTATTACCCGTAAAGTGAAAAACACAAAATACGGAGTATTTTAGAAAGACAAAATGATAAACAGCGAAAATAACAAAACAAACAAACTAACACAACAACAAGAACAAACTAACCAGCATCAATAAGAAAAAAAGGCCGCAGAGGGTCGTAAACGTGAATCAAGTTGATGGTCTTTTTACATAGATCAGCACTCGAAGTCTGAATCCGAGAAGGCACGTCTATGAGTCCAAATCGAGCAATAGCGGAGCAACGAATTACTTTTCGTTGCACTTACGGCACTTTTCAGTTAAACTTTAAGTGCTTTGGCTGTTTTAAAGTTAAAATGAAAAGGGACGAGATCCGACCGTCTACTTAAGCATCACTTGTTACCTAAATAGGAATGAAAACCCTTTAAAATGCGTTACGTCTTTTGTCCGCTATCCAAGGATAAAAGATTTCTTCGAATTAACTTTTTCTTTTCTATTTGTGGTACCTCCATGTGCTTTTACCCCTATGCTCGAAATATTCAGCGAATAACGAAGTAAGTCAATGCCGAAAAATAAACTAAAAATGGCAGATTCCTTGTATTCTATATCTTTACATCATTCGCCTACTTTCTTAACGTCTGTAATCATGGAAATGTAGGCTTTTTCGAAATTTAAAATTCTCCGCGTCTGGGTGAATTTTAGATTGACGTGCACGCAGCGCACATCCGGAACATTGTTACTAGAGCACTGGATGATAAAATACCCTTAGACGAGTAAAACTAATTCAGTGTATCCAAATATCAGATGTAAAAATAAGCTCACCTTTTCAGTCAAACTTTAAGCCTTTGCCCAGCCTCGTTGACATACAGTGGTTGATATACAATCGTCCCGAGCATAATACACGGCAGGTGTGAAATTGGCATATTTGACGATGCAAAACGGATACGTCAGCTACATTTTATGAGAGCTATTGTTTTGGCCCTTCTTGGCAAGGGTCCTCTTTAGGCTCAAGCCGCTCAACCTGGCTCGGTATAGCTCTAATAAAATGTAGCTGACGTATCCGTTTTGCATGGTCAAACATGATTCGAAGTTAGCTTGGGCTGAAGGAATATCTGTCATCGAAGCACGGAGCTTCAAATCGCCCATACGTGCCGCCGACTTTCCAGCTTGAGCCTGAAGAGGACCCTTGCCAAGAAGGGCCGAAATATAGCTCAAGCTGACGTATCCGTTTTGCATCGTCAAATATGATTCGCAGTCAGCTTGGGCTGAAGGTGGGCTGAAGGAATATTTATCAGAGACTTGGCTTAGGGGGGTTAGGATGTACCTCGTGAAATTCTGATCTCTGGGCTCAAGAACAGATAGGCAGGGGCGTAATTTGCTATAGGGCAGGGGGGCAACTGCCCCCCCCCCCCAGACCCCAGTCTGCCCCCCCCCCCCCAGCTTGATGCTTGCCCGTTCGGTCCTTGAGGCGTTTGACCCTAATTTTATCGCTTCCTGTGTCGTTTTCGCCTTGGTCGATTAGTAAACTATCATTTTGTTTCTTTGTTTTTATTACGTTTTTCTTCTTGAAATAAAACTGCTCATTTTCACTTGATTTGGGAAAATCGGCTCCAACTTTACCCCCCCCCCCAGGGTTTTGACGAAATTACGCCCCTGCAGATAGGGCGATTGCGGAAGTAGGTTGCATTGGCAATATATAGGTACGACGATCCCTCCAGGTCCCTTAGGTGATATTTTCTAGCAAAAAGCATATCAGACAATCAGGTTCATTCGTAAATAATCCGGTTTTGACTAGATTTCGATCTGACTACCCATCCTAGTCAAGAACAAATGGTATTTCCCGAGTCACCGTGTCTTTTTCGGGTACACAAGCCATTTCCAACCAGTTTTATCAGAAATGGATATGCCCATTCATATCGTGCCCCTTCCCCGCTCCGAAATGTCAAGGGGAACATTCCATCGACAACCCCTGTCTCGGTCGTGAACTTTCCTCGGAGCTGCCCACGCGCCACTCTTTATTTTTTTTTTTACCCAAAGGATCGTCATCTTGGTCAAGTTTGAACCAAATATATCAAGCCCTCCTAACAGACGGACGGACGGACTAACTTTACGAAGTCATAAGTATTCCGTCACTAAAGCCCTGGGATGCCAAAAACGATAACATCTGATTAAAGAACGTGTGAATTATAATATTTTGAGCTCCTAGGACCAGAGGCGTTACTACCCAAAATGTTTGGGGGGGGGGGGTATTTACCGACCGGCCGGTCATTTTTATCGACTGTTTTTGCAGATAAAACGACAATTATTGAGAAAAAAACGACTGTGTTGACGAAAAATCTGCTGATTTTAAGAAAAACGACTATTTTTAAGAAAAAATTGACTATTTTTACGAGAAACCGACTCTCGAAACCGAAAATCGACTGTTACCAAGACAAAAATCGCCTGTTTTTTTCGAAAAATTGAGGCGCTTCGCGTCGACTCGGTTATTTTTTACCAACTGGCGACAACATTTGGGGGGGCGTCCCCCCTCCCCCCTAGTCGTGACGCCCTGCCTAAGACTAATGCTGCTATAAATATTCCTTTAGCTCGAGCTGACTGCGAATCATATTAGACAGTGCAAAACGGATAAGTCAGCTGAAATTTACTGGAGCTATATTTTGGCCCTGCTTGGCAAGGGTCCTCTTCAGGCTCAAAGCCGCTCAAGATGGAAAAAACAAAACTTGTGATGGCGCTTGTGATAACCAAATTGTGATACACAAGTTTCGTTTTTTCCATCTTGAGCGGTTGTGCTGTAGAGAGTCCGCGTGGAGTGACTCCCTCTATTCTCGCCGTTCCCTTCGATTCCTCGAGGAGTCCTTGGGGAACGGCGAGAATACTCCTTTATCTGCGTTTCTGTTAAGGTCGGGCTTCACTACCCAGATTTTTCGTCCGGATTCTGGGTTCCGTTTTCTTCGATATCGGTATGGGTAGTGAAGACAGGTCTGAAACGGTCTGAAAACACCCCGGACGCGCCCAGGAATCTGGTAGATAAATCTACCAGATTCCCGGATTCTGGGTGAAAAGAAACGGGAATTTGAAAGTAGTTTTCAGTTGACTTGGAGAAATTATTATGCTGAGGTGGTAAAATCTAAGAAAATGACAGAAGTGCTGAAAAATACCCAAAAGTAGACTGTTGAAAAGACATTTGATTTGATTTCTGTTTGTGACCGTCTTCATATAATCCGGACCCCAGATTCTGGGGCGTCTGGGTAGTGAAGCCCGACCTTTACACGCCATCTGTGTAGCAAACGCCATCTGTTGCATTGGCGAAAACGAAAATACTAACTTCAAACCAAAAAATGTTTCTTCGAATATTTATTGAAGGATCCGAAAATTACATTCGTTCAAGGAAATTGAGAGAAACTCTTCCCGAGACGGATTTTTTCCAAAAAACTAAAGACCACCACTCAAGTTTTGAGCCGCTAGATGTCTCTGCCGATCTTCTCATCAGACCATTTGCTTTTGAACAAGTTCTTTGCATTCATCAAGACGTGATAGTCAAGAAGAAAAGCCGAAAGGGATCCGGTAGTTCCAGAGAGATTTCTTGAAAAATGGTGAGATTTTAGCTAAAGTTTTGGTCTGTGTTCACTGCCTTATGTTTTCTTGATCGATCATTTTCAGTACATAATGAAGAGTGCTATTAAAATCATAAAATTTGGCACTCAATGAAGTGCTGTTTTTGCTAATCATCTGAGCTTCATATCTATTTGGAATAAAAGTAAGATGACCAGCTGGATGAACCGGAACCCTTCTTCTGATGGAGAGGGTGTCAGATGTTAATGGAAAGGCACAGTAGAGTTTAGAGGTATGCATTTTGAATGAAAATGTGTCATTACCTTGCTAATGTTTTTTGCTCATAGGCTAGCCTAACAGGCAATTAATGATAATGGCTAAATGTTTTGGCTTTCGTCTTAAATATGAGTTGGACTTAAACTTTCTGGATCCAATTGCTAACTTTTAAATTTGCTTTTCTTTTATTAGTTCATGACATTGAATCATCACTTTGAACACAGTCATTTTATTATTGTGCACAGTTTACAAAATATACTAAATTTGAAAGAAGGAAATTAATCAAGTGAAGTTTAAAAGTAAGACTAATCTCTCCAGTGTTGCCACTTGCTCTGATGGAACATGTGATGTCTAGCCGCAAGACATTGAAACATTCTGGCACCCTCAAAGTTTGGTTCTTTTTTTCAGTTTTAGCAAAAAACTCTTTGATTCTAATCTAAGATTCCAGTTTGCTCTTAAATGAAGATCAAACAATCATCAAAAACAAAACAAAAACTTTTTCTAAAAAGAGTTTCCTTGGAATTAGCAAAAATGCATTGAGATCACATAATTTATGACGTTTTTGGTATAAGTGTGATTTGCAGTGACAAATTTTTCAGAGCTGTGAATCTGGGGTACAATAATAAGGTAAAACATTGAAATTCGGACACATATTTACGTTCTTTTTCTTATTTGACGTTTGTGAGGACAGCGTTGCCAATATCGTTTCGTGAATTAGGTTTGTTTAAAGAACAGAACGTCGGATGTTTTCTGAGCCTTTCCTGCGGTTTTATTTCTACGAGAAGAAAAGCTTTCTGGCATGGAAGGGATGCCCCTCTGCTTTTGTGTTTGAACAGGGAGTAACCATCTCGAACAGCTGTCGGACATTACGGACATACACTTGTTCGTTATGCTTTTAGTCGCGAACAGACAAAATACAACTGTCCGAATAGCTTTATGTCGTCGGATACGGTGTC
The DNA here is from genome assembly GCA_023053555.1 of Branchinecta lindahli. NCBI lineage: Eukaryota > Metazoa > Arthropoda > Branchiopoda > Anostraca > Branchinectidae > Branchinecta > Branchinecta lindahli. The sequence goes on along the minus strand of JAKZAO010000009.1, from coordinate 30,470,366 downwards.
TGAATAAATAGTTGCGTTTTTGATCCGAATTCTCCGTTCTGAATTCTCGATTCTGAATTCTCGATTCTCGTACAAAATTACCGTTTTTGCTCCTCTAGCTTCTCCATTCTCGCTTTGACAAAAACACTGATTTGACAGCTCGTCTGCCACCCGGTATACCTGTTTGTGAATATTAAACACCGCACCCTGTTGACCAATCAGGGAGGAGAACGGGGAGAGGAGAATCGAGAATTCACTAGCGGAGCAACTTCTAGATTCTGCAGAATTCGGAGGCTTTCCCCGTTCTCGATTCTGACAAAAACGCAAGAAAAGGAGAATTCGCTTTATCTGAATAGTCCAAAAACGCGAAATAGGAGAATTCGGAGGAGAATCGCGAGGAGAATTCGGATCAAAAACGCAACTAATATTTATCACATAACTATTCAAACAAAACTAATGATACAATATATTGCAATCATTGCAACATTTACCAATTCTAACAACTTAGCTACGTTAGCCACCTTCAACAGAAGCACTGACCTTTTCCCGGCAATTTTGTGCTTTACGGAACCACTTCAAAACAGTTAAAAAGTAAAATTTGGCAAATCTTTTAGTTGAATTTCCCCTCGCCGAATTGTTACAGCGTTGCCATAAAACAAGGGGCGATCGAGTTTTTAGTTCTCGCAACTAATGGCAATTCCATTCTGTCTGCAAGTGCCAACACTTCGCCGTGAGAGATGAAAGAAAACGTCTGATTTGAATTGTTCGATCAACGTGTCCTAATTCTGATGTGTTCGAATTTCAATGTTTTACCTTAAACCTGTGACAAATCGCAGAATTCTTTGACCAGTGGCAAGACTGCATGATACTGTGGTCAAAGAATTTTGGCAAGTATTTTGCATTAAATGTTGCTAGGATTTTACTTGCACTGCTGGGTGATAAGAGTCATACACAGATCCTCGTTTAGACATGGTGCTCAAAAGTTGCAGCGCCATGCCCTGCAGCAAGGGCATGGTACCCCCTAAAGATCTGTTTAAAAAGCAAATTTGCATGTCAGATTAATATTCTACCATGGCGTTGAATGCAGGGCATGGCTCCCCAGAATATGAGCACAACTCAGGCATTTGGGCACAATGCACAAAAGGATTTGTGTAAGACTGATAAATACACAAGCATATCTCTAGAGTGCATAGCTAAATTTGTGTTAAATAGAAAATGTGGAACTCCCATTCAGGCAGTTAGGAAGCCATTTAGTACCTACTTTCTTGATAGGTAGTTTACTTATGTTGCAAAAAGTGGATGAAATTGACACTGTTTAAGTTGACTAATATTCTAAGAAGCATATCTCTACTGCAGAGGAGGGATTGCAAAACTTGAATTATGTAACTTTGGCATAGGATGTTGAAATGAAGTTTCTGTGCATGTCAAACCAGTCATACACAAATCCTTGATTTTGGGGCACTGTTCTCCAACAGTAGGGCACCACATGTTTCTAAGAATTCTCCGGACTGGAGGAATCTCCTAGTTCTGTGAAATGTAATACACTTTTTAGGAGAATTTGGGCTATGAGATTGTTATTGTTATAGCAATTGTTATTTTTTTCTGTAAGACTAGCTCTTTAACTTATTGTTCCACCCAACCCTTCCTAGATGAAATATCCAGAATTATTAGAAGCATGTACTATAATGAATGAATCACTTTATTTCAGCAAGAAGTCGACGAGAAGTTTGATGCAAAGCATGCATAATTTCTGTATTTATCAAACTTGCCTTAACTATCTGTCACAGTTTGTTTGCTTTCTTCTTTTCTTAACACCTCATTTAGACACTTATGTTTGATAGTATTTTTGGTATAGAGAAGAATTCATCTTTCAGTTGGCATTCAGTAGTTCAGCTTTTACTGAATTTAATTTTGATTCCCAGGAAGAAAACCAAAGTATAATCTATTCAAAGAAAGGTCAGCCAACTTGCAGGTCTTTTTTCCCAAAGCTCCTCAAGTGACCTAGTTCAGTTAACTGTCGTCCCTGATAGAAATCCCAGTAGAAAAGGGTCACAAATATAATAAATAGGATAGAATCTTTTGATTCATCTAAAAGCTTTGTTGTTCTTGGAATTTTGGGGTTAACCTGAAAAGGGTGAATAATTTATTCACCTTTTTAATAGTTATTCATGGTTTTCTGTCTTAAAGGAGGGGGATAGTTGATTATACAACTAATGTCTATAATCTGTGGACTGGTTCATGCAAAAAAAAAAACTATCTTTGACTACCCAAATTCTCCTATACTTGCGATTCTTTTTCTCCCTGGGTAAAGATTCACCTAAACAGAAGAATTCTCCCCAGTCTGGTGCCCAACTGTGCAGTAAGGGTATAAATGCATGAGCATGGTGCTCACAGTTAATGGGGAACCATTATCTGGAGCAAGGGCACCATGCCCCCATGTTAAAATTTGGAATCTAAAACCCGTTCATGAAGCACAAGAAAAAGTAAATAAAAATAGAGATTTCACTCTGCCAGTGAAAAAAGAAGTACTGTGACAAGACTCAAGAGTTCGAACACTGTGGAACACGCGCACGCGCTACTGAAAAAATCAGTTGACAAACAGTTGCAGCATCATGCTTTGACCACCTAGTGAATCAAGAAATAGGAAACTCCTGCAAGGCTTAAGTTGGTGCAGACTTCAAAAGTGGCCAGGTTTCTCTTCTTCTAACAAAGTTTAGACCTGTTTGTAACATTTCCATTTTCGTCAACTTGTAACTATATGATCTTTACTTGTATCTGATGGGTATTCTTTCACTATAGACCCAGAAGCGCCGTAACGGAGGACGTTCCAAGCACGGACGTGGCCACGTCAACCCAGTAAGATGCACCAACTGTGCCCGCTGTGTCCCCAAAGACAAGGCCATTAAGAAGTTCGTTATTAGGAACATCGTTGAAGCTGCAGCTGTCAGAGATATCTCCGAGGCTAGCTTCTACACCAGTAAGTCAAGCTCTTTATCAGCAATAACAGGCCTCACCAGTGAATGCCAAAGATTGATGAGTCGACAGTCAGATAGGTTACTCTGGTTACAACCCATCTTTCAGCAGACAAACCTAACTGTGAAAGGAAATGAAGTACTTGTTATGATCCATGCAACTTTGAGTCCATTCTTTGTTCGAAGCTTGGAACTATGCATATTCTAAGATATTCTGTTGCTTGGTGGAAAGTTATTGAAGAGTCTCATGCGGTTCTGAGGGAGTTGTTGGCTCTTCAGTTTTTAATTGAAGATATTTTTGTACCTTGTATTTGTATGCACTGAATTATCTTACTCAGTTGAGGGATTTTTTTCTTCAAATAAAAGTAGGCCCTCATAACGACACTGAGAATAAAGATGGCATCTCGACAAGACCGAATTCACAGTTAGACTATGCAACTTGAGTTTCATCGTTTCTGGAATCGCGAACAACAGACAATCAAGGGAATCACTGAACTAGCAGCCAAGCAAGTTGGTTTATTGACAGTAGGCAATTTGTTGCTGTTGTTGATCCAGAACATTCAAAATTAAAGGAACAGAAAACTTGACTCAAACTTTGTTCAGGGAGCTAGCTGACATATCAAGAATGTACCCTGAGTCGATATTGAGAGTTAGAAAAATTCTTGTTACAACCATGAGAGTTCGACTTTTGAGTTAGTAGAAAAAAAAAAGCAAAAGGTTTGTGTGCCAGGAGTAGGACTCGAACCCACGATCTTTGCCCCAACGGCCTTTTGAAACAAAGTAATACAGTGTATGTCAACAGGGTTGCCACCGGTAGTACAATTGTGCTCACAAAAGAACTTTATTTTTACTTTGGCAGCAGATTTTAAGAAAAAAGTAGTTGTCAGGTTTTATTTCCAAGGCGACTATGACCCAGCAAGACGTTCTGAGTATTTTTCTTGTTTGGTATTACTTTTTTCCTTTTGCTCAGTGAATTTATTTTAGTAAAGTGGCAACCCTGTATGTTGATAACACAGACAATCGCGAACTTTTACAGTGCATGAGTGCCTAACTACAGTGCATAAGGGGCAAGGCCCTGCCAGCTAGCTCTGGGAACAATAAGGAGGGGTTTCGAGATATGGGGGGTCCTGTCGACAATAAGTCCCTGTACATTTATCTAAGCTGGTTTGATGGCCGAAAGTTGCCTAGTCAAGTTTACTGTGCCTTTAAATAGGGCTACTGTAAGTTTGAAAGATCTTGTACATAATATATATTTGGGAATACTGTAGCAGGGAAATACCACATTTTCATCTGGTTTTCAAGTCTGTTTTAGTTAATAAGGGATTTGTAACTAGGTTTTGGTATATCAACCTTTTGCTTGGATCTCCAGTGCCCTTATAAATTGTGTTTATGTATATAGTAGTTGAACAAAATTCGGATGGCATGATTGTCTAAGGAGTTGTTGCTCATCGAATCACTTCTTACGACTTAATATTTAAGGTCGTAGTGTTGGATTCTTTTTTACCTTACTTTGTTATTTCAGCCTACACCCTCCCCAAGCTGTATGCCAAGTTGCACTACTGCGTGTCTTGCGCTATCCACTCCAAGGTTGTGAGGAACAGGTCCCACGAAGAGAGGAGGAACAGAGCCCCACCCCCACGTTTCCAGAGGCCCATGCAGGTAACGTCACTTAAGTCACACTGACAAATTTACTATATGTTAAATCATTTGAAAGGGCCAACCCACTGGCCCGTGATTTGGTAAACCGTAAATAAGATGGGGCGTTCTTTCCGCCCCTGGGGACTGAAAGGCGTCTTCTAGTGTTGGTCGATATTCGATAACGATATATCGATACTTCGGATCGAATATCGAAACGTAAATATCGATGTCGAGAACGATATTTGCACAGTTTCTTATTATTAAGTAACAATCTATCTAAACTAACTCTTTTACATCCGAAGTTGGATTATTATGTTTTTTGTAAATAAGTATTTGTATAACTTGTTTCCTCAGTTAGGCCGATCGCATTTGTGTTACTCCCCTTTTTCTCTCTTTATATTCCCTCTTCTTCTCTTTTTTTTGTTTTTTTTTTTTCTTCAAATTTCCCCGGCAACCCACTTCCAGACATCGTTCTACGATCTCTGCTACCCCCACCCCGCGTCGTCAACCAACTGATTTGTTGGTCGGGTGCTCCCGCGGCTCAGAATAGTATATTATTCTAACCCGCGGTCAACCCAACCAGGGGTTAAGTATCGGAGGGAGTTCACGAGGGTTTCCCCTCCCTTATCCTCTCATCTAAGACTTCCTCTATTTCTTGACGACCACCGACAACCACTTGTTCGAAGTTTTTTAGCAAAAGATAGTGCAAACTGCTATTTTCACGACATTTTTTTGTGTGGAACGAGACGTACGTAAAACAGCGAAACACGGTACCAAAATACCGATATCGAAAGTGAAGATATCGATATATCGGAAAATCAAGACATCGCCCGACACTAGCGTCTTCCCAAAGAGTAAGAAATGAAGAAATATTGTGGGCCGTCGCCTTCGATTGTAATATCAAAAGTTTGACAGTGACAAGAATTTCCATAACCCTCATGAATATTAACACAACAGCTATACAAAAGATTGAATCGAAGATTGTAGTGTCGGAGCCTCGCAGGCTAGCAAGCTAAGGTTTAATTTGAGGGGAGATAGCCCCCGAGATGAAAACAATAGCCTAATATTAGTGAGCTTTGAAACGAAGAGGGTCGTCAAGCGGGATACGAATCTGCAACCTTCGTCTATTTCAACTTCAAATTAAGTCTTAGGTTTCCTCCATTTGTACCTTATTTGAGGTGGTCAGTCAAAGAGTTTTTTTCTTCGAATAAGCGAGGCTGCAGTCTTAGGCGGCTCCGAGTTGCGGTCAATTCTACGCAGTTAAAAGTCCTAAATGATATGCAGTTATTTTGTATGTTAATATAATTTTTAGATTGAAGTAATTACATATGCCGCACGTCAGGTGCCGGTACGTACTTTAAGCAATTGCTCTTACTGACATATGTTTTACTTTTGGAGGAATGTTATCGGTGTTTTTTTCCTTTTAGGACCAGAACCGTGCCGGCGCTGGAGGACCAGGTGCACCAAGGCGTTAAGATCTTTTTGTCACTGGCTGGTGGTAAATAAAATGTCTGCCATCTAGCGTTTTTTCGAAAAAGTTAAATGGTCGTGCCAGCGTCTTGCAAGGTTACGTACAATGGTTTTCAGCCAAATAATAATTACGTTTTTTGCCAATTTTCCGACCTATTTACCATTACAAGCAGTTTTTCGGCATCCCATCCAGTTCGCCCGACGACACAAAAAACGGCTTATTTCGCATTCTCCAGTATTACATGAACAATTCGAATTTCCTGCCTGAGAAATAACGTAGGTCGGTCGGACGGAGCTCCATCCTCAGTCCACAGGTCGGTTAACCGACCGACAAACGGCGACGAAAAAAAACAGCTTATAAGGTTTTCGGTGGGCTAACCGAAGGAAGAAAACGGCTCACAGTGGGAAATCCTCCAGGTCGGTTAACTGGATTACAGTAAAAAAAAACGCAGCTAATACTTAATACCCCGGCGTCCCGGTTGGATGGTTCAAGCGCTCCAGCTTTGACTAGATACGAGTACTATATAAAAAAAAAAATTCAAAACGGAGATATCAAAATAAGGACTCTCTGATACAAGGACACATACTAGATTGTGGCGTTGGCAAGCCCATGTTAATAACAGTGGCATATGGAATTGTTGACCATGTATTATTTGGTTAGAATCGACGTCTATTTCCGTGTTTGTGGGGGCGGGGCTCAAAATGAAACTTTGTTAAGATGTCGGAAGTTTCCCTGGAAGCTTGAGACAGGACTGGGTTCTCGTAGTATTTAAATATCAGATGGTTCAGTTCAGTTTTATTCATAAAAATAATAAGCACCATTAACTCATTATGACCCCACCATAAGGCCTAAATGGAAACTATGAATGTGGAAAATGGAAACCATGAATGTGAACCATGGATGTGGAAACCATGAAATGTGAACTATGAATGTGGAAACCATGAATGTGGGGTTATACCTAGAATCCACGCCATTTAACGGGGTGCCACCGCCGTAACGCTCCTGGCGCATCACCTTGGCGGCGCGCTTTCTCGGATGATGTCTCTTCGTTGTCACTGTTCCTCAAGAATTGCTGAGTTATCAGTCGGGTAGTATTCGAGTTCAGCACGCGACATTCTCCCGAGCGAGTTGGCTGTGTTTCCGCGACCAACAAGATTAACGTGGCTCGCTTTGAGCGTGTTCCACCCCTCTACCAATAGTAACTATTAGTTACTGTTTCCGTTCCAGCCTCACGAAAAGTTACTACGCTGACCGTTCCGATCTTCTCGAAATAGTAATTATTTGCTTACCACGCTGGGGAGCGTAGTAACTACGCATATCTGTAACGTGACCGGTCCGATCAGCCCAGGGCCAGATATTTGACCGAAAAAAAGAAAAAAGCGTTCCAGCCTTGACGCCAAGAAGCGTAGTACCTACGGTGACTAGCGTAGTAACCACGGTAAGTAGGGTGGAACACGCTCTTTGTGGCTCAGTTCGACAAACAACTGCCGAGGTGATAGTCGATTTTGGCGGGAAATTCAAATTTTGCAGCAAAATAATACAATTAAAAACTTTCTTAAGTATGTAAACATGAAACTGAAGATCATTTTTGCACGGAATGGTAAGGAGGAAAGCCTGGAGTTCTATTTATTAAGATTCTTACATGATTTTATTTATATACTCAGACGTTTGAAATTACTGCCCAAAAATAGACTAAACGGCGTTTCCGCGAGTTTCAACTTGTGACTCGACTGTGTGGCGTACAATCGTGTTTCCGCAAAAACAAGACCAAAGGTTCCGATGGGATCCCAAAAATTCATTATTTGATCCAGTTTGTCTTCACCAGATCCAGTCTTCGCCAGACTCCTTGGAACAGTTTTACTCTTAAAATTTAAAACAGATTAGGGCCAACCAGCTAATCATCTAAGAAAACCAAGTTCTGATATGGATTCAGCATGTGTGTCTACCCCTATAAGCCGATCAAACGATCCTGCCTTACTTCTGCGAAATTTCTGGCTTCGGCGAAATTCCAGAACTACTTGTCCGGTGAAAAATAAAGCTCAAGAACGAAATCAGCGTATCTCCTTACCCCTATATCCAACATCTAATCAACTTCAAATAAAAATTTAACTTATAACAAATTTTCCGGTTTCAGCCGGATTCCGGATGACCTATAAGTCCGGCTAAAAAATGATTGTAATATGCGGATTCAGCGTCTCTTCTTACCCCTAAATCGGACATCTAATCAACTTCAAATGAAACTTTTACTTTTCACAAACTTTCCGGTTTTGGCCGGATTCTGGGTGAACTACTTTTCCGGTGAGAAAATCGTTTTCACATTCGTGTTCAGCATGCCATCTTACCCCTATATCGAACATCTAATCAACTTCAAATCAAACTTTTACTTTTAACAAACTTTCCGGTTTCGGCCGGATTTCGGGCGAAAGACTAGTCCGGCGAGAAAATGGTTTTCATATTCTTGTTCAGCGTGCCTTCTTACCCCTAAATCGGACATCTAATCAACTTCAAATAAAACTTTTATTTTTAACAAACTTTCCGGTTTCGGCCGGATTCCGAGCGAACTACTTGTCCGGCCGGAAAATGGTTTCATACTCGTGTTCAGCATGTCTTCTTACCCCATAATCGACTATCTCATTAGCTGTTTAAAAATATTTTGTTTGTCCCTTAATCTGAACCCCACCCCTAAACGTAAGGCTACAAAGCCCATCTACGAACTCGACCTTACTCTTGACCCAAAGAATCGTCACACCAAGTTTCATCAAAATATCTCACTCCCTTCGAGAGTTATCGTGCTTACAGACGGACAACTTTTGCGATGTCATAGGTATCCCCCACTTACGTTTTGGGATCCCAAAAACTCAGAAGAGTGTGGCCCACAATTGTGTCGTGGACAAACGCCTCTAGAGTGGAACCCAAGTGCCAATCATTGAAGGAAGGAACCGGAAAACAGAATTGTCTTCGTGAGTACAAATCGTTTTTTTTTTTGGATCCCAAAACGTTAGTGACGGATACGTGTGACATCGCAAAAGTTGTCTGTCTGTCCGTCCGTCTGTGAGCACCATAACTATCGAAGGGAATGAGATATTCTGATGAAACTTGGTGTGAGGATTCTTTGGGTCAAGAGTAATGACGAGTTCGTAGATGAGCTCTGTAGCTCTAAATTTGGGGGTGGGGGAGGGGAGTTCCATTACGGGACAAACAAAATGTTTTGAAACAGCTAATGTTATAGTCGATTATGGGGTAAGAAGACATGCTGAACAAGTAGTTCGCCCGGAATCCGGCCAAAACCGGAAAATTTGTTAAAAGCAAAAGTTTTATTTGAAGTTGATTAGATGTTCGATTTACGGGTAAGTAGACATGCTGAACACGATGGTGAAAACCATTTTCTCGCCGGACTAGTAGTTCGCCCGGAATCCGGCCGAAACCGGAAAATTTGTTAAAAGCAAAATTTTTATTGGAACTTGATTAGATGGCAGATTTAAGGGTAAGAAGAGACGCTGAATCTGTATATGACAATCATTTTTTATCCGGACATATAGTTCGTCCGGAATCCGGTTGAAACCGGATTTTTTTTTTATTTCTTTATAGGGATAAGGAGATACGCTGAATTCGTTTCTGAACTATCTTTTTTTTGCTGGACAAGTAGTTCGCTGGGACTTCGGCCGAAACCGGAAATTTGGCAGAAGTAAAGCAGGAAGTTTCGATCAGTATCGTCAAAATAGATATGGCTTATAACGGTATATCTGAACTTGGTTTTCTCAGATGATTAGCCTGGCGAAGACGAGACCTAGTTGTCTGGATCAAATATTAAATTTTTGGGATCCCATCGAAACCTTTGGTCTTGTTTGGTGATGTCAGCAAGAACCAGTCTAGCAAACTAGCTTCCTGTTCTGAAAAAGGATCGGACTGAGATTTGAGAAGGCATTCCAAAATACTACATAGGCTACAGGATTTTTTTATATTTCCATCATGTTTTGAACAACATTTTCAAACTTTGAATGTCCCTATGACACTTCACAGTTGTCCTCAAAACGAAAGAAATATTTCGAAAGAGATCTACTCTTCTTCTTTTGTCAATTTTTGGGATCCCATCGAAACCTTTGGTCTTGTTTGGTGATGTCAGCAAGAACCAGTCTAGCAAACTAGCTTCCTGTTCTGAAAAATGATCGGACTGAGATTTGAGAAGGCATTCCAAAATACTACATAGGCTACAGGATTTTTTGATATTTCCATCATGTTTTGAACAACATTTTCAAACTTTGAATGTCCCTATGACACTTCACAGTTGTCCTCAAAACGAAAGAAATATTTCGAAAGAGATCTACTCTTCTTCTTTTGTCAATATTTTCCCATCTGATTCTGACTTCTTTTGACAGTATTCCCAGTTCAGTAAAATACAATAACAACCGCAAAACTTGAGCTCAGACTTTTTGTCATGGCATAATTCTGATTCCTTGTCAAGAATACTCACATCCTATGGCTACTCAAAAAGATTTGCACTGGATAGAGGGATTGTACCATACCCGACGAAAACGGACGGGGGAATAACGAAAAATTTAACATTAGGATGTATAGGACTTGAGCTAAATTTTCCCAGAAAAAAAGGCAGATTTAAAAAACTTCGCCTGCGGCGATTAATTTAACTTGTTCTGGGTTTAGCCGTTGGAAGCTTCGAAAATTTTTCCAGACAAAAAGGCAAGATCTAAAACATTTCTCCTGCGGCGAATAATTTGACTTGTTCTGCGTACAGTCGTTGGAAGCTTTTTAGCGAAAGCTGCAATGAAAACCCGAATATGTGTATTTAAATTTCGAATATACATTAAAGGACTAATCTTCGTGGCACCGACGTTTTTCGTCGGCACATTTTTTAGTCCGTCGGACGGACGGGGGAATAACGAAAAAATTTAACATTAGGAAGTATAGGACTTAAGCTAAATTTTCCCAGAAAAAAGGCAGATTTAAAAAACTTCCCCTCGGCGATTCATTTAACTTGTTCTGGGTTTAGCCGTTGGAAGCTTCGACAATTTTTCCAGACAAAAAGGCAAGATCTAAAACATTTCGCCTGCGGCGAATAATTTGACTTGTTCTGCGTACAGTCGTTGGAAGCTTTTTAGCGAAAGCTGCAATGAAAACCCGAATATGTGTATTTAAATTTCGAATTTACATTAAAGGACTAATCTTCGCGGCACCGGCGTTTTTCGTCTGCACATTTTTTGAGTCCGTCGGCACAAACTGGACGCCCCCCCCCCCAAAGGTAAAAGGCTAGTGACGCCCCTGCCTCGTAATGTTATTTTTTTTTTCTTATTCCCCCGTGACGATGGTGTAGAGATATCCGTTTTCGTGGGGTAGGGTGCCATCTCTCTGATTTTCATCTGCTTTTCCTCAACAGCAATTCATTTTCAACATCATCATCAACACCCTATGTATTCAAATCTTACAGCACATGAGCGGAACGATGCAAGCAAACAGTGTGTGATCCTGTAAGAAAGAGGTGAGTCTGCTAGAATGGCAGCACCCGAGTCGACTGTGCCCAGCCAAGCAGGGGCGTAATTTCGTCAAAATCCTGGGGGGGGGGGCAAAGTTGGAGCAGATTTTCTCAAGTCAAGTGAAAATGAGCAGTTTTAGTTCAAGAAGAAAAACGTAATAAAAACAAAGAAACAAAGAGATATTTTACTAATCGACCAAGGCGAAAACGACACAGGAAGCGATAAAATTAGGTCAAACGCCTCAAGGACCGAACGGGCAAACATCAAGCTGGGGGGGGGGCAAACTGGGGTCTGGGGGGGGCAGTTGCCCCCCCTGCCCTATAGCAAATTACGCCCCTGCAGCCAAGCAAAGCAAGGCCTTGAGTAGAAGAAAGTAATTGCTAAAGTTCCAACTGAGCAGAAAAAGTGATTAGCATGCAAAGAAGTGGTCCGGTCAATGACAGTTTCCACCAAAGTAAGAAGTAATGACAGAACTTCACATGCATTCATTTCTTTCTGGTGCATATTGCAGGGTATCAAACGCTTTTGTTTGTTTCTGCAGAGTCTGCCATGCCAGAATTCATAAATCCCTTCACGTGCATGAGATTAATGAATCAGCTGGCAATGTCTTCTTTTGTTTATATTTTCTTTCTTGCTTGGAATGTGTTGCTGTATGTGCTTATGCTTATGTGAACAGTTACTCCAATGTGAACAGGTGTTTTCAGCTGCCGTTCTTACCTACTTTGGCCAACTGGTAGTTAGCTTCAGACTCAGCAAGTGCATGAAAATGGCAAAGTCCGAAGTCAACAAACGTTCACATAAGCATACCTCTACTGTAACATAGCACACAGTCTAGTACACTAGCCCCTTTTCAGGCATGGTGCTCAAACGTCTAGCACCATGCCTGGGTGCTGGACGTTCAAGCACTGTACCTTGGATTTCATGTATGGTGCATATAGGATTTCAGTACACAGTGCATGCATGAAAAACACAGTTTCTGTAATCACAATTGTGCACCAGCTCGGACAGGGCTGAAATTACCACCATGAATTAGAGAATTCAAAGACAATCCTATCATATTTTTCATAACAAAAACAAAAGGGGTGAAAAATCTGACAGCACCATATCTATTTTCCATGTAGTCTGCCCCAGGCAGGCCCCAGGAGCCAATATTCTGGTTGGCTGCTAGGTAGAAAAAGCTGAAGCACAGGACACTCTACATGAAAAACCCTTGACTATGTAGAAAAGGAAATGAGGTTTTTCATGTCCATCATCAGTCGCGTCCTTTTGTTTTTGTTATGAGAAAAATGATAGGATTGTCTTTGATTTCTCTAATTCATGGTAGTAATTTCAGCCCTGTCCGAGCCGGTTCTCAGTTGTGATGACAGAAACTGTGTTTTTCATGCATGCACTATATACTGAAATCCATGCACCCTACATGAAATCCAAGGTACAGTGCTTTAATGTCTAGCACCCAGGCATGGTGCTAGACGTTTGAGCACCATGCGTGAAAAGGGGCTAGTGTACTAGACTGATAGCACAGCACATCTTGACAATCGGCCACATTAGAGGGTGGGTTTGTGTGAAGCAAAAGCTGAACATTTGATCTCCAGATTTGAGGACTGATTTTAAGCACCATCCAAAGGTGTAATAACTAGGAGCCCAAAGTAGTTCAAGTGTTGAATGGACCGAGGGCACCAGGAGGGCACTGCTGGTAGCAACTTTTTCTCTGTGAGGAGGTTTGCACCTGGTCTGCACAGGTGTTTTACAGCTTATTCCTCGGAAATCATAAACAGTTGTAGCTGATAAGGAACAAAATAGTATTAGCAAATGATTGTTTCTGGTTTGCCTTACTAGGTCTATTTGACGCCTGGTTCAACTCATTTGAATTCATTTATTCTGCTGTAAAGAGATAATGGAGTAAACAAATAACTAAACAAGTAAAGTTAAAGTTTAACTGAAAAGCCAACTTATTTGTGTGTCATTTAATTGGATACACTGAATTATTTGGATTCTGCAAAGGGATTTTTTTTATTTTCCACTACCTGCCCTACTTATGAGGCTCAGAATATCTCCGGGCCGTCCTCACAGCATAAATTCTACTATGACGCGGGAAATTTTAATCTCAAAACAAATGCGGCTTTTCAGTGGGCAGTGGTGAAATTAGTGAAGATTGCTTAGTGCCTGGAAAAAAAATGATAAATCTTTCTCGTAAGGCATACAAAACAAGAGCTGTAAGCTCATATGGCACTTGCATGGGTTGAGATGTAGTGTTTGATCAAAAGTACTTTTAAGGTTACCTTTGCGGTTCAGATGCGCACTTTAAGGGAGCTAGCGAGAAAATGTATTTTGTTTTAGAACTTGGCTGTAATGATACGCACTTTATAGGCACTAGAAATTCATCTGTAAGGAAAAACTATTGAGACAAAACGATCACAGGCCCTTAGGGATCATTGATATATACCGTTTGGTAAAAAAAAAAATTTTCACTTTTCGGTTAAAATGTGCACTTTAAGGGTGATAAAATAAATTTTCAAGCAAAACCCTTGTGGCACAAATGATCATGGGTTGAGATGTATCGTTAGATAAAAAAAAGTAGTTTTCGACCTTGCGGTTCAGATTCGCACTTTAAGGGACCTAGAACTTCATTTGTAAGCAAATCCCTTGAGGCAAAAATGATAATGGGCTCATGGGGATCATGAAAATGTATAATTTGCTTAAAAGTATTTTTCTAAATTTACGGTCAAGATTGGTACTTTAAGGAATGTCGGATTTGGAAAGTGGCGATTTCTGAGCCAATCTTGTCGAATCTCTAATATTCCAGTCCAGTTCCATCGTCCTAGCACATCTGGAAGTACCTTAAATCGCGATCACCGGAATTCCGACCCCCCCCCCCCCCCTAAAACTCCCCCACAGTCGCCGGAGCCAATCCGGTTCTGTAAGTGATTTATCCAGAGCATCTCTTTATTATTCCCACAAAGTTCCATCCCGATCTCCCCAGTCCGAGAAGGTCACGTATTCCCCCCCCCCCCAGTTGTTGTCGAATCCGGTCCGGACATGACAAAGATCACCAGAGACATGTCCTCTGATCAATTATCAAATTTCACTCAAATCCGATCAACCGTTCCAAAGTTACGCATGACTCAATATTCCGGATTCCCCCTCCCGCTACTCCCCCCACGACTATCGGATCATGTAAATTTTTATTTATAAGTCATTTGATCGGGTCCCTGATTCGCCTCCCAAGTTTCGTCGTGAAAATCACGATAACCGCCATTACCGGATTTCCGGGAAACTCCCCTCCACCCCCCCCCCCCTTGTGTCCGGATCCAGTCCAAATGTATAAACGATTTATCTGGAGCAGACGCTTGTTCTTCCCAGCAAGTTTCACTCCGATCCCTCCATTCTAACCGTTTCTCGAGATTTCTGGTCCCCCCCCCCCAACTCCCCCATAGCTGTCGAATCCGGTCCGGACTTCAAATGGGGCATCAAAGGTATGCCATTTATTCAGTTATTAAGTTTCATTCCAATCCGATCACCCGTTCGAAAGTTACACACTACTCCAGTTTTCCGGATTCCCCAGCCCTCCAGCCCCCCCCAGGTGGTCGGATTGGGAAACTGATTATTTCCAGGTTAGTCCGGTCGGGTCCCTGATGCTCCTGCCAAGTTTCATCGTCCTAGCACATCTGGAAGTACCCCAACTCGAAAAAGTGTGAGAAAAACTACTTAATTTTCAGAATTCCTCGGCCCACCACTCCCCCCCAGATGGTCGGATCGGGAAACTGATTATTTCCAGGTTAGTTTGGTCGGGTCCCTGATTTTCCTGCCAAGTTTCATCGTCCTAACACATCTGGAAGTACCCTAACTCGAACATGTGGGACAAAAAAATTCGGACCGACCGACGGACGGAATTGCGATCGGTATATCGCACTTGAGCCAGAGGCTGCAAGTGCCATAAAAAATACAAGCACATCGAGGCACCACAAATCACACTAAAATTCCACTATTTGAAAATCGATTTTTTATGGCACTTGCAGCTCCGCTCAAGTGCCATATACCGATCGCTTTTCGGTCGGTCGGTCGGTCGGTCGGTCGGTCTGTCGGTCGGTCGGTCGGTCGGTCGGTCGGTCGGTCGGGCGGTCCACTGTTTTCGAGTTAGGGTACTTCCAGATGTCCTAGGACGATGAAACTTGGCAGGCATATCAAGGACCCGATATAACTAACCTGGAAATAATCAGTTTCACGATCCGACCATCTGGGGGGGAGTGGTGGGCCTTGGAATCCTGAGAATTTAGTAGTTTTTGTAAAACCCCTACCCCTTTCTTCTGACTAGTAGGTCTGCGCACGGCGTGACGTCACTCTTTGCATCGGATCACTCTGTTAACATCGGAAAGAGCTAGTGCATTCGAGGGTCAAAGGGGTTTGTATATGTGATTCAGTGCGGGGGAATATTATGGAAAATTGAGTGTTGTGTAACTTTCGAACGGGTGATCGGATTGGGACGAAACTTAATACCTGAATGAATGATATATCTCTGATCTTCCATTTGAAGTCCGAACCGGATTCGACAGCTATGGGGAGTTGGGGGGGGGGGGAGACCGGAAATCTCGAGAGACGGTTATAGTGGAGGGATTGGAGTAAAACTTGCTGGGAAGAACAAGAATCTGCTCCATATAAATCGTTTACACGTTTGGACTGGACCCGGTCACTTGGGGGGGGGGGAGGTGGAGGGGAGTTTCCCGGAATTCTGGTGATGACAGTTTTTGGGATTTTCACGACGAAACTTGGGAGGCGTATCAGGTATCAGGGACCCGTAGACTAACTTGTAAACAAAAATTCACTCGATCCGATAGTCGTGGGGGGATCGGAGGGGAGGGGGAATCCGGAATATATAGCCATGCGTAACTTTGGAACGGGTGATGGGATTCGAGTGAAACTTAATAACTGAACAGAGGGCCTGTGGTGATCTTTTTCATGTCCGGACCGCCGACAACAATTGGGGGGGGGGGATATGTAACCGGATTGGACTGGAGAGATCGGGATGGAACTTTGTGGGAATAACAAACAAGTCCAAAACCGAACCGGATTGGCTCCGGCGACTGTGGGGGGAGTTTGAGGGGCGGGTCCGGAATTCCGGTGATCGCGAGTTAAGGTACTTCCAGATGTGCTAGGACGATGAAATTTGGCTGGAATATTAGAAATTCGACAAGATTGGCTTAGAAATCGCCACTTTTCAAATCCGACCATTCCCTAAAATACCAATCATGACCGCAAATTAAGAAAAATGCTTTTAAGCAAACTATGCATTTCCATGATCCCCATGAGTCCATGATCATTTTTGCCTCAAGGGTTTTGCTTACAAATGAAGTTCTAGCTCCCTTAAAGTGTGCATCTTAACCGCAAGGTCGAAAAGTACTTTTTATCAAACGATAGGCTACATCTCAACCTATGATCATTTGTGCCACAAGGGTTTTGCAAAAAAAAAAATTTCTAGCACCCTTAAAGTGCGCATTTTACCCGCATTAGCGGAAAAAAAATACTTTTGATCATACGTATATATCAATGATCCCTAAGAGCCTGATATCGTTTTTGCCTCAAGGGTCTTCCTTACAGATGAATTTCTAGTGCCTTTAAAGTGCGCATCATTACAGCCAAGTTCTACGATAAAATACTTTTTCTCTAGCTTCCTTAAAGTGCGCATCTGAACCGCGCAGTCGAAAATTACTTTTAATCAAATAATACATCTCAACCCATGCAAGTGCCATATGAGCTTACAGCTCTTGTCTTGAATAGCGGAACAACAAAGTAACTCATTTTCAGCGGGTCTTCAAGCCAATTTAAGTGAATAAGTGATGGGTGAATAAGTGATGGGTGGATCAGGACACTTTGGGGGGAGGTGGAGGTTGGGTTTTCCGGAATTCCGGTGATGGTGGTCGTGGGGATTTTCGTGACAAAACTTGGCAGGCATACCAGGGACCCGATCAAACTGACTTGGAAATAATAATTTTCTCGATCCAGTCATCGTGGGGGGAGTGTAGGGGGGAATCCGGATATTGAGTCATGCGTAACGTTGGAACGGCTGGTAGGATTCCAGCGAAATTTGATAATTGAACAGAGGTGGGGTTTAAGTCTTTGGTATTCTTTTTCATGTCCGGATCGGATCCGACAACTGTTGGGGGGGGGGGGGGAATATGTGACCCGCTTAGACTGGAGAGATCGGGATGGGACTTTGTGGGAATAACAAACAAAAAAATGCTCTAGATCATTGACAGAACCAAATTGGACCTGGGCACAGCGGGGGAGTTGGAGGGGGTTCCGGAATTCCGGTGATCGCAAGTTAAGGTACTTCCGGGTATGCTAGGACGATTAAACTTGGACGGAACATTTTGGCAAGATTGGCTTAGAAATTGTCATTTCCCAAATCCAACCATTCTTTAAGTACTAATCTTAACCACAAAGAAAAAAAATACTTTTAAGCAAAATATACATTTCGTGATCCCCATGACCCTTACATCATACCTGTCTCGAGGGTTTTGCAGGGGTTTGCTTTACAATGAATTTCTAGCTCCCTTATATTGCGCATCTTAACCGCAAAGTAAAAATATCGCTTATGAGTAAACGATGCATTTCGGCCCAAGATAATTGTGACACAAGGGTTTTGCTTAAAAATGAATTTTTATCACCCTTAAAGTGCGGATATTAACTGGAAAGTGAAAAAAAAACTTTTGACCAAACTGTACATATTAATAATCCACAAGGGCCCATGATCGTGTTTACCTCAAGGGTGTGGTGACAGATAAATTTCTAGCACCCTTAAAGTGCGCATCCTTACAGCCAAGTGTGAAAATAAAAAACTTTTTACCAATCGGTACATTTTCTTGATTTCCAAGGACCCATGATCATTCTCATCTGAAGGGTTTTGCTTACAAATGATCAGAAAAAACCGACGAATTGGCAAATTCCTACTTTCATCCTCTGAACCAGCCTTGCAAGCGCCATATGAGCTTCTAGCTCTTGTCTCTTCAGGGAACTGCACCATCTATGCATAAAGTCTGAAGCCACCTCCTTGCGGCTTTGTCATAATAAGAACCAGATGGCGTTTTAATAGCTCTTGACAACTTTCCCTATACTCCGATCCTAAAATTGGTCGGAATGTAGCCTAGTACCAAGAACAAATAATCGGTTAGAACTACTTTGTTCAGTCACATGCAGCGACTATGAATACCCCGACAAAAATGAGCTCTAGCTGTGAGCTGATGCTGATACCCGTTTACTCCTCTTCGTCTTCGCCGTTGCATCTTGCAGGGAAAATAGTGAAAGATTGCTTGCAGGAGGCGTACTCCTCGCGCTGACCAGCTCTGGAGCACGTCCTTAGAGCCAATCAGGTTTGGCTTGAATGCTACTTTTCCTCATCGGGCGCTTCAAGGCGATTTGGCTATTTGTAGAGGTAACGAAACGTGATGTGGCGCGAAGCTAGTAAACTCCGCTCATTTGCGTCGGGAGTCGGCCGTATTTTACTCGACTCAGTATGTTTGTATGACCGATATAGGGAGACAGAAGTTCTGTATCGTCATTTGTTCTTGCTAGTACGTTTTCATTTTCTTCATGACAGGATTATCTTTCCACGCGATTTCTTACTCAACTTTTGCTTTATGTTTACAAATTTTACCCAATTTCCCGCATGCGAGTTGTGTGTACTGACTGTGTAGGGTATTCATGACAGCGCAGGAAGCGGGCTACCTCGTGTGCTTTTTGTGATTTTAGGATAGGAGTATAGTGCTGTGAGCCACACGAGGTTTAAGGCTTTTTTCGCTGCATATTGTCACAAAACAGAAGTATAGAAGTGTTTGCTACACACTCGACCTGTAAGTTCAAGCTTGCGAAAAGCCGTTTTGTCCATTTCCTAAAATAAAATAAAATCCAGATAAAACTCAGCAAAGAGAACATCAGCCTTACGCCTTTGTCATTTTGTACTAGAGAGATCCACGGTTTTATCAGGGACCCATAAATTTCCTGTAATGCCTAGCCATTCAGGGGGCTTGTCATTTCCTATGCTTCTATGTTGCTGTGTTGCCCGACCCTCTCCTACTTTCCAAAAATTCCGCTTGGGTCGAATCGGCGTTCTTATTTGCCTCATTGGACGTGAGCGCCAAAGAGACTCCTCCCTCAAGGCGCCAGCAGCCAATCCCAAATTTTGTCTATCTGGATAGTTGCGTATTCTAACCCCGTGGGTATTTCTCGAACTACCGGACGGTCGGTCAAGAGCGCATCAGAAATCTCTTATTGACAAGCCCCCTGAATGGCGAGGCATTACAGGAAACTTATGGGTCCCTGGTTGTATGTATATCTGCCTGATAAAGTAGCTAATAATATCCTGGACATAGGACCGCAGAATTCGAGCCAAAAATGGATCACCTCGATATTTGCCTTAAGGTGTTTTTCCGCGGCACACCATACGCTTCTGAGTGGTTGTCGCGGAAACACGATTGTGTGCCACACAGTCCTGCCACAAGTTGAAACTCGCGGAAACACCGTTTCGTCTATTTTTTGGCGGTAATTCAAATGTTTGAAAAAGAGTAAAATCCAGAGAAAAGTCAGCAGATACAACTTCAGGCTTACGTCCGTAGCATATTCTGCAACAAGTGTCCCAAGTTTCATGTCTTTATCCTTTACAAAGTAGTTAATTTTCATTATTTTGCTGCTAAATTTGAATTTCGCACCAGAATTGAGCCACAAAATCGACAATCAAATCGGCAGTTTTTTGTCGAATTCGAGCAACAAAACAGCCACACAAATCTTGTTGGCCGCGGAAACGCATTTTCGGGCCGCACAAAAGACTGCGGAAACACTCTTTTCAAGCCACAACCGACCCGCAAACTGTTTGTGGGAGCACGGAAAAACTCCTATAAGCATAATAAGTGAAAGCTTATGTTTTTCTTTTCATTGTGAGTCCGTTCCAGTCTTTTTATGTGAAAAAAATCCAGCTACACTGTAAAAAAAAAACTTGTAGTATTTGCTACTCGGATTCATTTTGTCTCTACTGAGATAATCTGTCCTCTGATTCGGGTTAATCTTATCTCAGTAAATAGCCTACTGCAGTAAACTTCAATCCTTAGCTACTCGGAGAAACTTTTTACAGTGTAGTGAGACTTGAAACGCACTGTGTACCAGCAGGGACCCATAAATTTCCTTTACAGGGGGCTCGTCATTTCCTATGCTTCTATGTTGCTATGTTGTCCGATCCTTGCCTACTTTCCAAAAATCCCACTTGGGTCGAATCGGCATTCTTGTTTGCCTCATTGGACGTGCGCGCCAAAGAGACTCCTCCCTCAAGGCGCCAGCAGCCAATCCCAAATTTTCTCTGTCTGGCCTTGGACGTGATTGGACCGTGGGTATTTCTCGAACTATCTTCCGTTCGGTCAACATAGCATTAGAAATCTCTTATTGACAAGCCCCCTGAATGGCGAGAAATGTATGGGTCCCTGGTACCGGACAGTTTGCAACGAACAAACCAAGGAACAAGCTAGTTTATGGAACCACATTGGTTGGTTGTCGAGCAAATGTCTGGCTAGAATACCTCTTTAGCCGGAACTGCAAAATCATTGTCTTTTCATAAACTCGGTATTTCGTCTGGAATCCTTCCCAGTCGCCCTCTGTATCGTCATGAGCGTCGTGACCTCTCAGGCGTACGCGGATGAGACTGACCTCTCCGGTTTTAAAACCGTTCCAGATTTTACGCGTTTCGTCAATTTAAAGCCACTTTCACATTAACGTGTCGTTACGTTGCGATGTGTTGCGTATGCGTTTATCTTGAGTTGCGTAGCGTATCTGTCACACCTGCGCGAGAAGCTTTCATGCTGCATGCGTATTTACGTTTTCCTTTCTCGGTTTCTTCTGCTGAATTTTCGTTTCTTTCATCATTAGTAAGTGTGTTTCTTCATTTAGTAAGTTTTTCTCCAGTTTTTCTTCAAAAACTTCAATTTTTCACTGAAAAATCTGATGCGTACGCGTCGACGAAACGCAAGAATAGACATTGGTTCTATTGTCGCGTTGCGTTTTATCAGCGCAAGCGCGGCGCAGAGGTGTCTCAACGCGTCTCAATGTGAAAGCGGCTTAATCCATGCATGGAGTCTTGGAGAAACAGTCCATGAGTCGAAACGTGTTCAATGCCTTCCATTAACTGTTTAAAGTTCAACCGAAAAGGGCTAGGATAGGACAATCTAGTTACCCGTCACTTATTCACTTAAATTGGCTTGAAGACCCGATGAAAATGAGTTACTTCGTTGTTCCGCTATCCACGAATAACCGATTTTCAAATAGTGAAATTTCCGTGTGATTTGTGGTGCGTCTATGCGCTTGTATTTTTGTTGTATGCCTTACGAGAAAGATTTATAAAAAACAAAATTGTTCAGGCACTAAGCAATCGTCACCAATCTCACCACTACCCACTGAACAAGACCGAAGGTTCCGATGGGATCCCAAAACTTCGATATTTGATCCAGACAAGTAGGTTTTGTCTTCGTCAGATTCGGTCTTCGCCAGACTCCATGAACATTTATATACTCTTAAAATTAAAAAAAACAGATTAAGGCCAAACAGCTAATCATTAAGAAAACCAAGTTCTGATATGGATTCAGCTTGTGTGTTTACCCCTATAAGTCGATTGAAACGATCCTGGCTAACTTCTGCGAATTTTCCGGTTTCTGGCGGAATTCCAGAACTACTTGTCCAACGAAAAACTAAAGCTCAAAAACGAATTCAGCGTATCTAGTTACCCCTGTTTCCAATATCTAATCAACTTGAAATAAAAATTTAACGTATCACAAATTTTCCGGTTTCAACCGTATTCCTGACGAACTATATGTCAGGCAAAAAATTATTGTCATATACGGATTCAGCATCTCGTCTCACCCCTAAATTGGACATCTAATCAACTTCAAATAAAACTTTTACTTTTAACAAACTTTCCGGTTTTGGCCGGATTCCGGGCGAAGTACTTGTCCGGCAAGAAAATAGTTTTCATATTCGTGTTCAGCATGCCTTCTTACCCCTAAATCAAACATCTAATCAACTTCAAACAAAACTTTTACTTTTAACAAACTTTCCGGTTTTGGCCGGATTCCGGACGAATTACTTGTCCGGCGAGAAAATGGTTTTCATATTCGTGTTCAGCGTGTCTTCTTACCCCATAATCGACTATCACATTAGCTGTTTAAAAATATTTTACTTGCCCCTTAATTTGAACCCCCTCCCCCACCCCTAAATGTAGAGCTACAGGGCCCATCTACGAACTCGACCTTACTCTTGACCCAAAGAATGCTCACATCAAGTTTCATCAAAATATCTCATTCCCTTCGAGAGTTCTCCACTTACGTTTTGGGATCCCAAAAACCGCATATGTGTTCAGATTAGAATTTCCCGCGTCATAGTAGAATTTTCGCTGTGGGGACGGCCGGAGATATTCTGAGCCACATAACTAGAGCAGATAGTGGAATATCAAAAAATCCCTTTGTAGAATCCAAATAATTCAGTGTATCCAATTCAATGACACACAAATAAGTTGGCTTTTCAGTTAAACTTTAAAAACACTCCAGACTGTTTGGGACCCTTTTTGCACCACTTATCGATAATATTGACAGGTTAAATGACACGTCTTCGTGTTTATGATAGTAATTCATTTTACTTCTTTAGTGTTTCCATCCATTCTTGTTCCAGAGATTCTACACTTCACAAGTGCATCTTATCTCTTCCATTAGCATTACACTGAGTGTCATGCTTGCCACGTTTCTTCTCTTTTCGTGACGTATCGGGCTCCCGACCATTATTTCCGATAATCTTATAGGCCCTAAGACCGGATATGCAAATTTTGCCAAGATTGCCATCCAAGGCAACGGACATGGAAAGAGGCTAAAAACAGCCGAAGCCTTGTGTTATTTTCTGAAGCATAGCTAGGTTTTAAAATGGTCAACTATCTCAGAACATCTTAGCAGAAACACTATGTGGTGCGAGGTGTCTTTTTAAGGACCCGTCGTGCCTATTATTAAGCCCGGAGACCCAAATTTCATATGTTACATTCTAAGCCCGCTAAAGATGCGCGACCAGTCATTGACCTTGCCACGATTCACGATATTCCATGCGCATTATGATCCCGACGAGTGTTAGCGTATCAAGCTATTGATGCGTAAAACCGTTTATCTAAATTTTGCAGAGTTTTTTTTCTAGAAGTTAATGGGCTTTAGGTAAAGGCTTAAAACAGCCAAAGCCGTGAATAATTTGTTATACAGTATTCGAATAGTTTTAGATATTGGAACAGAAACAGTAAATAGTGCGAGATGCTTTAAGCACTCGAGCGAAAACCGCGTTCCCTTCTCGAATTTTGGTCGTTTCCTGTCCGATTGTGCGCTCGGTTGCCGAGTGGTGAACCCATCGGATATCATTTTCCGGAAAAATCCGACATTCAGTCGAACAACTAGAAGGAACATTAGTCCCCAGCTTATTTGGTCAGCCATCCTGAGATGTCCAATCAGTGTAGTTTCCGGATACCACACTGCAACCGGATTGCTGAGACGAGTCTTGTTGATTCCTAAAGTAATAAATGGAGAGCACTTCGGATTGTTCCCGGGAACCACCAGCGGGGTTCTGGAAATGGAGCAGGCCTCTGAGTGGACTTTTTGGTACAGGATAGCCACGATTTGAATGTGTGTTTTTGCTTCGCGTTCTCCTCTTGTTCGGGTGTTCGCAAACTGTAGATAATTTTGACAAATTTTGTTGTTTGTTGTTGTTTCCTCGCCGTTTAACGAACGGAAAACTGTGTAACCTACCGGTTTTTGGGATCCCAAAACGTTAGTGACGGATACCTATGACATCGCAAAAGTTGTCCGTCCGTCCGTCTGTGAGCACGATAACTCTCGAAGGGAATGAGATATTTTGATGAAACTTGGTGTGAGGATTCTTTGGGTCAAGAGTAAGGTCGAGTTCGTAGATGGGCTCTGTAGTCCTACATTTAGGGGTGGGGGAGGGGGTTTAAATTAAGGAACAAACAAAATATTTTAAAACAGCTAATGTGATAGTCGATTATGGGGTAAGAAGACATGCTGGACACGATGGTGAAAACCATTTTCTCGCCGGACAAGTAGTTCGTCCGGAATCCGGCCGAAACCGGAAAGTTTGTTAAAAGCAAAAGTTTTATTTGAAGTTGACTAGATGCTCGATTTAGGCGTAAGAAGACATGCTTAACACGATGGTGAAAACCATTTTCTCACCGGACAAGAAGTTCGCCCGGAATCCGGCTGAAACCGGAAAATGTGTTAAAAGCAAAAGTTTTATTTGAAGTTGCTCGATTTAGGAGTAAGAAGACATGCTGAACACGATGGTGAAAACCATTTTCTCGCCGAACAAGTAGTTCGCCCGGAATCCGGCCGAAACCGGAAAATTTGTTAAAAGTAAAATTTGTATTTGAAGTTGATTAGATGACAGATTTAAGGGTAAGAAGAGACGCTGAATCTGTATATGACAATCATTTTTTACCCCGACATATAGCTCGTCCGGAATCCGGTTGAAACCGGATTCTTTGTATAAGTAAAAGTTTTATTTGAAGTTGATTACATGTTCTTTATAGGAGATACGCTGAATTCGTTTCTGAACTATCATTTTTTGGCTGGACAAGTAGTTCGCTCGGAATTCGGCCGAAACCTTTAAATGTGGCAGAAGTAAAGCAGGAAGTTTCGATCAGTTTCGTCTATATAGGTATGGCTTATACAGGTACATCTGAACTTGATTTTCTCAGATGATTAGCATGGCGAAGACTGTACCTGGCGAAGACAAGACCTAGTTGTCTGGGTCAAATATTAAATTTTTGGGATCCCATCGAAACCTTTGGTCTTTTTTTTTTCGCTGTGTTGAGAATATGAAGTTATCGGAGCCACCGCTGGTGTACGATGGAATGAGTTTCAGTAGGGACGTTCTCTATCGCTAGTGGTGCTAGCGTCGCTGCTATTCGAGTGTGTACCATTTTTGGGATCCCAAAACGTTAGTGACGGATACCTATGACATCGCAAAAGTTGTCTGTCTGTCCGTCCGTCTGTCTGTGAGCACGATAACTCTCGAAGGGAATGAGATATTTTGATGAAACTTGGTCATTCTTTGGGTCAAGAGTAAGGTCGAGTTCGTAGATGGACCCTGTAGCCCTACATTTAGCGGTGGGGGAGGGGGTTCAAATTAAGGGACAAGCAAAATATTTTTAAACAGCTAATGTGATAGTCGATTATGGGGTAAGAAGACATGCTGAACACGAATATGAAAACCATTTTCGCGCCGGACAAGTACTTCGCCCGGAATCCGGCCGAAACCGGAAAGTTTGTTAAAAGTAAAAGTTTTATTTGAAGTTGATTAGATGTTTGATTTTGGGGTAAGAAACCATGCTGAACACGAATATGAAAACCACTTTCTCGCCGGACAATTAGTTCGCCCGGAATCCGGCCAAGACCGGAAAGTTTGTTAGAAGTTAAAGTTTTATCTGAAGTTGATAAGATGTTTGATGTAGAGGTAAGAAGGTATGCTGAACAAGAATACGAAAAACATTTTATCGCCGGACAAGTAGTTCGCCCGGAATCCTGCCAATTCACAGAAGTAAGCTAGGATCGTTTCGATCGGCTTATAGAGGTAAACGCACATGCTGAATCCATATCTGAGCTTGGATTTCTTGATGATTAGCTGTTTGACCTGGCGAAGACTGGATCTGGCGAAGACAAAACCTAATTGTCTGGATCAAATATTGAATTTTTGGGATCCCATCGGAACTTTTGGTCTTGTTACTGTTTGTAAGGGAATGGAGACGTAAAGACAGACGAGACGTTGTTTCCCACTGCAGTTGATCACGCAATCAGTAGAGACATGCTTCTTTTAACGTTAGGTGGCAAAATACAACTACCAGTCAGCCAAGGCACTGTGGCTAATTAAGGGTTCGTAAGAACAGAGTCTTTACTTTACATTAAAGTTTAACTGAAAAGGATTGAGATAGGACAATCTGGTTACCCTTCACTTGTTCACTTAAAGAGGCTTGAAGACCCGATGAAAACGCAATGCTTCTTTGCTCCGCTGGTCATGAATAATCAGTTTTTATATAGTGGAATTTCCCTGTAGGATTTGTGGTAACTATATGTGCTTGTAATTGGTTGTATGCTCGACGAAAACGATTTACGAAAAATAAGTGTTCACGCAGTGAACAACCTTCCGAAACGTGATCACTGGCCACTGAAAAGCCGCGTTTGTGTTGAAACTAAAATTTTCCGTGTCATAATAAAGTTTTGCGTTGTGGGGACTACCGTAGCTATTCTGGACGTCATATTTAGAGTAAAAAGAAAAGAAATGAAAAATGCCTTAACACAATCCAAATATGCAATGTATTCAGTTAAATAATACTATAATAAGTTGGCTTTTCAGTTAAACATTAAAGTTGTACCGTTGAAATGACGTTCAGAGAAGCATACCTCTACTCTGAAGTCAACCCTTCTGTGACAGCTGTTGCGTTTTCCTGCTAGAAAAAAGGTCCTATATATCCTAGCCCAGTAACAGCTTTTCCTTCTTGGGTTTCTTTCAGCGATTTTACGTTCAGTTTTTTTCAGTTCAGACTTATTCACTATAATACTAATATAAATGCATAACAATTGCAGCGTTGGTACGTCTGTCATAAACATGGTTGCCATTGACGGAATTTTGATGTTCATTGACGGAATTTGAGAATCCCAACCTGGCGGAACTGCAGAATGGAGAGAAAAGCGGTGAGCAAAGGGGTTAGAGACTTCGCAATAAACAACTGAAGGAAGTAAATGCTTGTGCAATTTTGTCACTGTTTGCGACACTTTGGTTGACAAAAAAGCCTGTAGCTAAGGTTTATATCCAGCGATATTTTCGGCCGTTCTTAGCTAGAGTCCTCTTCAGGCCTGTATTTCACCGGATAGTTTAAGAGCAAGAGCCCTGTGTCATGTTCAAGTGAGTGCCGAGTTAGAACAACTGTAACCGAACGTTAAATTATGTTCACAAAAAGAAACATAATACCAGTCATAGGGATATCTGAAGCTGCGAACTTGTTGATTGTGTTTCTTTTTTTGGATTTCAGTCATGAGTGCCGATCACCTTGGGCCCAATAAAACGCGACACATATAACCGTCGCTAACCTTTAATAACCATTAAAGGACACGTCATACTAATGATAGTATTACCTGTACTCCAGTAGTATTTCCATTCATTCTCGTTCCCGAAATGTTTAACTTCGTAAGTGTACCCTACCTCTGTCGCAATACACTGATTATCACGCTAACTACGTTTGCGAGCACGTTTGTTCTTTTTACGTCACGTATCCTGAGCCCGATCATTGTTTCCGGGGAGCTAATTCGTCCGGAGACCGGTTATGTAAATTTTGCCAAGATTGTCATCCGAGCGAGGGGTTGTCCGTTCCCGATTTTGATGTACAGCAGTTGCCCGGTACCGGCTGACACTAGCCGGCTAAAGATGAATTTCCTGATTTATGGCTGGCACCGCGGCCGGCACTACTGATTTCGGCCGGTGCCGGGTCAGATCCAGGAAAGGGTGCACTGCCCGAGAGTGGGCAACCCCTTGCATCCCAGGCAAGTGTCTAAAAACAGCCGAAGCCTTGTGCAGTTCTCTGTAAGCATGGCTTATGTGTAAAGTGGGTCAACTATTTCAGAACATCTGAGCAGAAACACTATGTAGTGCGCGTGGTCCTTAAAAGCCCCGCAAAAAAAACAAACAAGGACACTTTCCGAACCTCAACGTAGGCCCTAGACCTAGGCCGGCGTTGTCAGTTACCGTGCCCTCTGTTGTCAGACGGGTTAAGGGAGTTTACCAAACATTCGTTAATATTTCAGCCTGTTCGAAAATAGTGTTTTCGACTGCCGATGAAAAGCCGTGAACCATAGTTCTGGAGAAGAAAGTCAAAGCATTTCCCTCTCCTTTTCGCTTCATTTCTAGAATAGATTTTGATACATCCCGCCTTTAATCCTCCCACGCCCTCCCCCGTTCGGGAGGTCAGAGCCCCTCTCATTAATTTGTTTCTTGCAATGGCGCAACCGTCACTCGGAAATTTTGACATCCACATTATTGATCCTTGGTCCTTACTTTCCTCTTGAATTATTCCAATGGAGAACCCCTTTCTGCACCTACCGCAAGTCTTGTTCCCAAGGCACCCCGTGGGAGGCCCCCCACCCCCTCCTTGCCGCCGATTCCCGATTTTACGAAAGTTTCGTCCTGTCCTCTGCTCAAGAATATTCCACTTCTAATTTCGGACTAGCAACAAGACACCTCGAAGAATCGATATCGCGGACAAGTTCCGCAAAAAAAAATCCTTTCAGTCTCTCACTTCAGAACTGGAAATGTAACGACTTCTGAGCTCTGTATGCATGACCAGCAGTCAGGCGGGACGTATTATCGGGTCGGCCATAATTAGACGAGTTGTTTGAGGTATTACTTGAAAGCATTCTTTACAGGAGATCGTCTGCCCGCCCGTCACCCCACTCCTCCCACCGTCGAGTCTCCCGCTCCGCAGGCAAAATGGGAGACCAAACTTCCAATTTTCCCACCCTAGCATATCTTCGTAAGCGTATCGAAACAGTGAGCCGACGAGGTACCATTGCGAGATGAGCATTGTCAAATAGAATTATTATTCAAAAGTTGTGATTTCGCTCAGAGAAAAGTGAGTGATTGTTTGAATGAAATAAAACCATGTGTGATAGACAGTGAAGCTGATTGTGATTCTTTGAAGGAAACGGATTATAAAGAAAAGGTAATGACATTAATACATTTCTAGTAGGCTTGCCGATTTTTTTAAATTCTTTTGTCAGAATTTTACCGGGTGTTACGTACGAATATCTATCGTAGTTGTAGACATGGTACTATGACCCAAGTTACTACTTAAAGACCTCAGCAAATATTTGAACGTCCAATGTGTACCAAAAATCAGTTTGCTGAAATTCTTTATCGCGAGTATGCAGGCAGTGTGTCTAGGTTTAGCCTGGATCCTTGCATTCCTTTGGTACCGTCTGAACCTTTTTCTTATCTCGTTTGAGGAAGTGTGTCCATCGTCGATTTCTAAGCTTGTGTGCCAACTTCCGCTCGTACAGCACCTTATTTTAGCAACATCTGTGCGAGTCTTTGAGCGGGAAAATGTATGAAAAGCTCGCAAGATTATTTCCTGTCTGGGAAATTGTTTTTGTAGTTTTTGGTATTTTACGAACTTGCGTGTTGGTCTCCTTTGGGTTGTAGGGGTTCGTTACTCCCTGTTTAGGATGTCTGCTAACCTCTCGTTGAAGCACTTTACACCTCCGACAATAGATAGGCTACCGTAGATAAAAGTTAACTGCATCGAACACATCCGTGTGTTATGTGCCTACAGCAAACAGTATAAAACAACAGGTATAAAACTTTTGACTATCAACAGTCCGTGGTCTATGCTCCTTTGGTCTACAGCATAAAAGAAAAAGTACATAACTTTTCAGTACCGAAACTTCTTACAGAAAATTTGTTTGAAAGTTGGCTTAGGAACTTAAATTTAGGAGAGTTTCTAACCTTTAGACTTGGGCCTCTAGCATACAGAATTCACTTCGCGGTTATCCATCGTGGTAAAGGGACACAATAATGTAGGCCTACTCTAATACTAGGTCAGCAAGTATCTCCTTTTCGATTCTACGCCTATGCCTTCTGTTTTCTGATGGGTTACAAATAAAATTATTATTTACTATAAGCATACGTCCAACCGAGTCTTACACTACAATACTGCCTTCACGCTACAATGTTTGCCGTCTTTTTGCTTTTTTTTCCCAGTGAATCGCTACGCTTTCGAGGCCTTTCCTCTTTGTCCGTGTTTTATGAAATCATAAAAACAATCGGTTATCACCCTTCGTTAGTTTTTGGTTTTTATTGGATCCACAGGTTTCGTTTCAACCCTTTTAGGACATAAGAAATAATATTCTTAACTTTGTTTCGATTTTACATTGAAACAATTGTACTTCAACCTTCTTCGGCGTATTTTCTTTAGATATTTTGGATATTTTCACATTTGTAATTTTTCCATATCCCATTTCCTATTTGTTTTACTTCCAGGAGAAAAAAGCCTTGATAAATATTTTTCCAGCTATTTCGCTGTTTCGTATTCTTATACTCATATTCTTAATCTTATTTTTGATTTTGAGAAAATCGTGCAAAAATTGTACTGCAATATTCTTCAGTATAGTTTCTTTAGATGTCTTCACGTTGGTCATTTTTCCATATCTTATTTCCTATTCGTTTTACCTCCACGTGAAAAAAAATTGACGAATTGTCCAGCTTGTGCGCTGTTCATATTTGTTTTGCTCTTGTTTCATCTTGTTTTCGATTTTACGTTGAATCGTGAAAAAAATGTATTTCAACCCTCTTTAGCGTATTTTCTTTAGATGGTTTCACCTTTGTGATTTTTTCCATATCTCATTTCCTATTCATTTTACTTCCACGACAGAAAAAAAACTGGACAGAATTTTCCAGTTTTGCATTGTTTCATATTTTTATATATTTTTCAGATATATTTTGGATTTTACGTTGACTCGTGAAAAAATTGCACTTCCACATTCCTCTTCAGCATAGGTGATGTTCTGTAAATAGTATTTCAACATCTTATTTCCTATTCGTTGTACTTACACGAGAAAAAAACCTTGACAAAAATAAATGTATTTCTATGTAATAAATGTATGAAACAACGCTTATGCGTTGTTTCAGTTGTGTCATATTCTTACATCTCATTTTCAATTTTACGTTGACTCGTGGAAAACACTTCCACATTCTTTTTTAGCATAGATGATATTCTGTAAATATTATTAACCACATCGTTTGAATCGTAAAAAAATGTATTTCAACGTTCTTCAGCACATTTTCTTTAGATGCTTTCACTTTGTGATTTTTTCCATAACTTATTTCCTATTCGTTGTACTTCCACGCGAAAAAAAAACCTTGACAAATAATTTTTCCAGCTTATGCGCTGTTTCATTTTCCGCAACCCGTTTGGATGTATTGGCCGTGGTGCTTGCGTGTCATAGATGTGAAATTTGACCAAGACTTTGAGAGAACAAACCAGTGGGAGGGAAAAGGAGGCTGTCGCTCTACCGGCAGCTGCCTCTCCAATCGCTCAAATTGATGAAATAATACAATTCGGTTGGTTTCAGAAGGTGCTCTGCCTCCTCTTTTCTGCATGTAACCTTTGTGAGTCGCACGGATTATATTGAGCTTGGTGAACGATTTTACGTCGGCAGTATTTTTAAGTGGTAAGATATTTTTGAATTAGCGAAGTAGGTGTTAAACGAGTGAGGCTTATTGGAAAATTGTGTGTGAGTCAGAACAGTTTTGGTAATTAGTATCATCCGCAATTTAGTTTCCTGCATGTTCGATTTACGGTGACAATCCACCATACGGGTTAGAATAGTGTCTCTTGGTATGTGTATTATTGTTATTAGTTATTCCACAAAAGTAGTTAATAAATAATCGTGTCGGTCTCTAGCCTGTAGTCAGCCTGTAGTTCCTGTCTCTTGTGATGGTTTGAGTTACAGATGAATGCCCTAGGTTGCCTACAGGTCCTTGATTTTGAGTAGTCTAAATTTCATTCGTTTACTATAAAGCCATGCTGGTTTGTTTACACTGGCTTATCGCCAACTTTCTCAGTCTATTCTGTAGGTTTGCTAAAATCTCCCTGTTGTCAAGGGTTGGTTTTACGGATCTTGTCACAGAGTTAACAGCGAGTTGTGAAGTAGAGGGAGTTGTAACGTGCTAGTCGTACGTGCAAACGGTAGTGAGGCAAATGGAACCGATTTTTTTTCACCCGAAGTGAGACCATAAGTACCAACTTTCGGCCACAGTGGTATTGTAAGAAGGAAGTAGGCTCCTAACTAGGCTGTAACTAAGGGAATTCGGAACTTCGGAACTGGACAGGAAGCCTTTGGTTTAATAGCTAGACAAGTTATCGGTTTGGCAGTCTGTAGATAGGCTTGGCCTAAACTTGTTTCGATGTAAGCTCAGTCAATCAGGAGCATATAGTTTTTGAACTCCCATTGAATCTTGCCTTTTTAAAACACCAAAACAGCGGCCATAATTCATTCAAAAATTTCTTATTAACCTAAACCCAAGCTTTGTTAAAATGAAGAGGATTTACATTTAGTCATTTAGGAAAATGTTTTGTCACTGATTTACTTTCCCGTCTAAAGGCTTTTTTAATTTGTGTAGTAATCTGTGAACCAGAGATCTCGAGACAATAAACATAGGCTGATATCACATGTTCCTTTTTCTGGCTTAAGCCTGAAGAGGACCCTTGCCAAAAAGTGCCAAAATGTCGGTCGAATAAAATTCAGCTGACTTATCCGTTTAACGCTGTCGAATAAGATTTGCGGTCAACATTGGCTATTGTTTAGAATTTGTATTCTTAGCCTTTTTTTAAACGACGTCCCTAACTAGATGTTTTATATTTTAGGCAACTAACTGGTTTTTTATTGATTTTATTTCTATCCGCCAAAGTTGACCAGTATAGCCTACATTACAGAGATAAAAGCACAAGAATATGCAAACAATTACAACAATAGGTAGCCTACGCTTATTCATACATATCAACAACAATCCTCATAATAACACTATAATTCTAAATATTTCATAACGATGACAACTGATTTTATTCAATTTAGCGGCGCCAAATTATTACTCAAAGAAGCGAATCGGCTTTTAAGTTTATTTTATTTCTTGTTTATAACAGTTGTCAGATTTTTCATAATGTAATCAATAAACATTACTATATTGGATTCGTAACGTTAAACCGACAGAATAATTTTCCGAAAATGAAACAAAATCTACGATGTTCCGTCTACTTCTGTTATCAAAATAAAGAAAAAAAAGATTTGGTTTGTCTCATTCAATCAGGTATCCTTTTTCGTATTTCATGACCATGATCGTCGAGTTTTGAACAAAATGGCGGCGTAATAAACCACACACGAAAAATGCACACGGATGTGGATGTAAATTTATCGAGATCGCCAAAGGGCAGGACCCTTAAGGGTCATTATGGCTTGTATGGACTAGACGGGTATCAAGTATTTGTGTAAAATAATTTAGCTGAGATGAGAGGTGTTGCTTTTGGGTAGTGAGTGCGCGTCGGTCTGAATGTGATTAGGCCTAAACCTTCTCTTTGTCCGTGATAGCTAAAGGATCTGAAATGTCGGGGAAATTCATGTGGAGGATCTTGGAAGCATACCAGAAACGTGTTGTTTGAAAAAATAAAGCTAGCGTGAAAGAAAGACAAGCATTAGTTTCATTTTAATTGTATTTGCCATAATTTTTAATTGTGTTTTTTAAACTTCAGATGAATTCTTTTGAGGCCAAGCTAACAAAGCCGAGAACAAAGCTGACAAGTCGAGCCTGCGTAATTTTAAAGTTTGATTTTCGGTTTGATTAATCTTTCCCCCACGTCAGTTACATTTTCCACCTCGCTGTGATTCCTTCGTCACTAAAATTTTGTTTTTGTTTAAACCCCTTGAGAAACAATCCTGCTCGGCCTTACTTTAACAACATAAATTATATTTTTTTTTAAACGGTGTTCATGTGTATGAAAATACAAGAGGTTGTGACGTTTGTCTTGTAAAACTTTCAGCTAACATAGCTTATGTCCTCACCCATTTCTTTACATAGCCAACAAAAATTAGTATGATTATTAGTTTATTTCCCGCCTGCCCTTACTTTAAAAACATAAATTATTAAAGGCCAGTTGCTAATTGTCCAGATTTTGAACTGAAAAACTTTGAAGAGTTCCCTTGTTCCTTAGCTGCAAGAGCAATTCCCGTCTCTTAGCGTTCGATGTGGCGTCAAAAAGCGGGACAGGTCGAGAATAAAAATAGAAAAATTCCATTTTCCGCGAGACCGGGCGACCAAGGGACATGTCTCCTATTTGTTCAAAAGTCAGTTAGACTTGAGCCGTGGAGATGTTCTTGCGCGAATCGATCCAAACCGGGAGGGCCTTTTGCCGCGGAGAGAGATCCCATTTTAATTTGTTGATGTTTCCGTCCCCTCCCCCGGATTCGGAAGCCTTGTTTCCAGTTGATACGTACCTCTTTTGTCTAAATCTCCACACACGTAAAATCGATACCAGAGCCAAATGACTCGAAGACGATCGCACACCATCTTGTGTGAAACATTGGCGATGCCTCGTTGTTTGCAATCAGAGATGTCGACTGTCAATCTAGGACTAGTTATTTCTGAAGAGATTGTGATTATTCAGATTAGAGAAGTGGAGGCAATTGGATGACCTGCATGTTTCTTGATACTTTTCGGTGATAACAAAATGGACTTTCAGATATACTTTAAATACTACAATTTATTGATGTTATTTTGGAATACGGAATGAAATTGATGCCTATATCATCGCATCTCTGTCTGCCCGTCGGTTTGTGATCATTCTCCATGATGGATTGAGGTCAAGGCCGTATCCAGGGGGGGGGTTAGGGGGTTCGAACCCCCCCCGAAACCCAAAAAAGTGATAGTTTTATGCAGGTTTTAACCTCTGACCTATGTATTTTTTGTACTTTTTGGTCCGACCCGTGGACAACCCCCCCCCCCGAAATAAATTCCGCGAGCAAAACCCCCCCCGAAATAAATTCCTGGATACGGCCCTGATTGAGGTATTTTGATGAAAGTTCTTCGGGTCAATAGTGAGATCCAGTTCGTAAATTAACTTCTAACGTTAGGGGCAGAAAATAGGTTTCCAGCCTTTTCTGCAGAGCAGAAGGGCTTTGAGATTTGTGAGTTTCCCATTCAAGCTGATATGAAGTTCGATAAAAGGGTGAAAGAAAAATCCAAAGCTGCTTGGAATAGCCGCTGATCCTTTATTTAATTTGCTTCTTCGTATTTTTGACCAGTATACTTGTAAATTGGGATATCAAAATGATAAACAAAATATTTGACTACTTTTTCGGTGAGCACATTTATATTTTACATTCATAAAAGAAATGTATTCCAGAACTATTTATTTATTTGTTTGCAAACGAAGCAATAATATAAAAAAGCATGTAAAGAAAAGCACTGTAATCAAATATCCTGTTGGTAATCACAGTAAACCTTTCTGTTCGTGGTAATTGTATTTTAGGAGATGTACACCCTTATTTTGTCAATATTAAGCCTATCTGTCTACGTACATCAGTACTCTTTTTTTTTCATCACACTGCACCAGTCTGTCTTCACTTCACTTACAGCTTCACACACAAGCAAGCCGAATTTACGAGGGGGATCACCCATGCTCTTTCGAAGTTCTTTCTCTTCCTACTTTTACTGTTGTGTAGATCTGAAAAGAACAAGTTTCCGACTTTTCCGAGTTCGGCTGGAGCGACTCACTTCCTCTTACTCCCATATTGTTACTAGCTCTTCGGACATAATAGAACGCGCGGGAGCAATTTATAAAGCTAATGATCAAAAGCGCGGATAGGAAGGGCGCTCACGAGCAGCTGTTTCTTCTCACGCGTGTGGTTATCGCGTCACACATTTAACATTGTTTCTTGTTTGCAGGTTGTGTTGGGAGTCCCCCTCCTAGGGACACGTGAGGGAGTGACGTACCAAGATGGATTTTAGAAACGAATCGCCTGTTGTGGATTTGTCTGTGAAGTAAGTGTGGATTTTGGTTCGTATCGGGAATGTTTGTAAACTTTCCTGCGTCATTATTTTAGTTCCAATAGTAAAGTCCGAGGTAAAGTCGTGAAAGAGTGACGCTTAGTACCCCCCCCCCCCGAATAGCCGTGTTGGAGAAATTCAGTTGGAAAATACAAAGCACATTTTAAAACGCTCTAAAATCATCACCATCGTCATCTTCGGCTATCGAGGACGATATCGAAAAATGTATTCATGATTAGTGGACTACTTTCAACGATGCCGAATTAAAAAAAAAAAAAATGATACACGTTTCTAGTTCTATTGCACATTCTCTGTGCCTGGTTTTGAATGCCTTAATAGTTACATCATGCAAACTAGTATCTGACCAATCCACTTGCCGTAAATACGTATTGGGAGAAGAAGTTAAATTATTAGCCCCCCCCCCCCAGAAAATGTTTGTTTCGTCGGTTCTTGTGAGAAATGGGCGGTGTTTTTACCCCGATCAGTCCACTACCTGTACTGTCAAGAACCCCACTTTGTGATATCCTTTAGAGCAGTACGGTATTTTACGGTTGTTTGTCTTTAACAGTGAAGTTAACCCAGGGTACCCTGAACCCTTTTTTTACTGCGTTAAAACGGATACGTCAGCTTAACTTTCTTTGAGTGATTTCGGCCCTTCCTCGCAATGGTCCTCTTCATGCTCAAGTCAGAAAAACCAACTTGTTCTCAAGTTCTTTGTAATCTTACGAAGAGGAGAGTCATGTTAGACCTGACAGTCCTCACGTTGAGGTTCACCCCTCTGATTGACATACCAAGTCAAATGCGCAGTCGCTATGGTGTGTACAGTGAAGGCTGCTACGAACTTCAAAATTTTGATAGTAGAAAGGGGGGAGTGATTATACAAGCATTCATTAATACATTAATAATTGTAGGCTATTACAAATAATAATTGTAAATATTTTGTGCTTTTCCTTTAAAAGAGTTGCGAACTACTACCCAAGCTAAAATTATTATTTTGTTCCGAGGTTTGTTCAGTCATGGTATTGTTTCTTGAGTGTTCCTTTAATTCGCTTACGGCCTACGTTGGCCTCAGTAGGAGCTAAAAAGATGCATCGACCGGGAATCGAACCCGGGCCGCCCGCGTGGCAGGCGAGCATTCTACCACTGAACCATCGATGCTTGTAATGCGGCCTCGAATGCGGAAGCGCCGGTGTGAGTACATAAGAAATCCGACCGGTTACGACTTCTTGCCACAAAAATTGTCCTAAAATGCTTCTTTTTGTCAGAAAGGCAAACGCCGACTTTTGCCGAGACTTCCGTTTTCTGTCGCCTTTTTCCAAAATAGTAACTGACGAGGGGCTGCCCACTCTCGCTTTTAGTGCGCAACAAGTGCCGCGGTGCCCGGCCCGTGCCGGCAGGGGCTGACACGAGCCGGCACCGGTTGCTATATGTGTTAGAACATTGAAATAAGCATGCTTAGAAGCATTTGAAAGATAAATCGCCTAATTTATGGCCGGCATCGGTGCCGGTACCAGTGATTTTGGTCGGTTCCCGCCGGTGCCGGGAAAAAGGTGTACAGCAGGCAGAGGCGTCACTACTGGGTGGGGGGACGCCCCCCCCAATGTTGTCGGCCAGTCGGTAAAAAAGAGCCGAGTCGGCACGAAGCGCCGCGATTTTTAGTAAAAATAGTCGATTTTTTCCTTAGAAATAGTCGTTTTTTCTTAAAAACAATCGATTTTTCTTAAAAACAGTCTTGTTTTCCTAAAAATAATCATTTTTTCTTAAAATCTGCCGATTTTTCGTCAACACAGTCGTTTTTTCTCAATAATAGTCGTTTTTATCCGCAAAAACAGTCGATAAAAATGACCAGCCAGTCGGTAAATATCTCGGTAAATATCTTGTCCCCCCCCAAAACATTTTGGCTAGTAACGCCTCTGACAGCAGATGCCGGGGAGTGGGTAACCCCTCGATAGCTGGTAGCTAACTTGGTAGCTGACCAAGGTATGCTCTCCTTTTGGCCAGTGGCGCCATTTCAGTAAACCTTGGGGGGGGGGGCAAAGATGGGTTAAGGGGTACATTTTCAGTAGTTTTCAAAGGATGGGGTTTTGGGGTAAATTTTTTAAGTTTTTTAATATACCTTGAAGCAAAGTCATTGCTTTGCATTTTGGCGTTTAAAAAAAGGAATAAGTGGCCTAAAAATATCACCAAGAAGGAAGGTTCATAATTTAAGAGGGGTCATGTCTCCTTCCCAAATGGCGCCCCTGCTTTTGGCTATTGCCTCACCAATCTTACCATTTTACTCCATAATCCATTTACGATCGATTTGAATGGAAGTGCTTAGGATCAACAGAACTGTCCCAGTCGTACACAAATCATCAATTTTTTGGCGTCGTGCTCTAGCGTATGGTCATGGTGCTTATACGTTGGGGCACCATGCCCTGCAGCAAGGGCATGGTACCCCCTTACAAATCTTTTTGAAAAGCAAATTTCCATTCCATATTCCCAATTCAACAGATTTTTATGAGGGTACCGTGCCCCTGCTGCTGGACATGGTGCCCCGAAGTATGACCACCTGTGCTGACAGACAGGGGCATGCCCTGACGACGGAGGACCATGCCCCAAATTTGAGGATTTGAATAGCCTATAACCGAACTGTCATGTATTCCTAAGATGGTCAATTCGAAGTCCTTACTTCCTTAGTAAAATCGGCGTCTCACACAAACTTAAAATGTTAAAAAAGGCTAAAGGCATTGATTTTCGTTTCCATTGATTTCGTTTTCAGATGAAATTGTAAAAGGATGCATCGACCGGGAATCGAACCCGGGCCGCCCGCGTGGCAGGCGAGCATTCTACCACTGAACCATCGATGCTTGTATGAAAGAAGCCTTGAGGCACGATTTGCGGGAAATCCCCACTCGAAAAATTTCATTTTCCATTTGAATGTATTTAATTTGTCTTTCATTTATTCTAGGAAAAATCACTCAGCGAGCCCACTGGCTGGCCAAAACTCCCTACCGGGTCGAATCCCTCACCCGGGCATACCCATGCAGTTACCCTTCGAACATCCCCAGGATCTAAGCGCCAAGGGTGTACCTTACTTTATGCAACCCTTTGACCCTCTAAGGTTTGCAAACTTTAACCTCTATCCGAATGTTCCGGGTTTGAACTTGTCTAAGACAGAGAAACACCATGAAACAAATGGCGAGCGTAACTCGCAGAGGGCGGAAAAGAAATCTCGGACACCGGAAAAGCATCCACCTCTGATTGAAACTCCGGAAAAGAATCCGGCGATAGATCCAGATTCGCCGGAAAGGCGACGGTCTTTACGACCGCGGGCTGAAGTGAAGTACAATGTTAGCCCGATCCCATTGTTGCCAGAAGAAGTTTTTATGTTGAATGGCGGATATACGAATGGAGTTGCATCGGATAGTGATGATGATGAAAGCAAGCCCCTCCCACCGTTACCTTTACCGAAGGTAAGCATTTACATATTTATTTACTGGTTGAACCATTTTTTTATGTCGTTATAATCGAGGCTGTGGCGAGGGCTGTGGTTACTGACTAGATTTTGTGTGTGTGTAATTAATTTTGTGTGATTTGTAATCTAATTAATTAATCCAAAGTTTGGAAATCCTTTTGTTAATTATCATCAACGCTCAATATTCATGTCATGACATTTTTGCGTTATCTTAAACAAGACGTAAAACGACTCGTAGAGAAATTTGAGGTTAAATTAAAGAACTGTAACAGAAGTTTGACAACATTTGTCATAAGTTTAACCACGTATGAGTAGCGACTCGAAGGAAGTGAATGTGTATGTGTAAGAAAAATTTTGCTGGTGTCACGATTTTTTAAGGTGAAACATCGTATTTGAGGACGTATTGTTCAGGAAGATTTTCTTCCTCCATGGAATAAAATAGCCTATTGGCGTGTTTCTATTCTTTTGGAAGTTACTTGCATGTAGGCAGTCATATGGTTTATAAATATTCCTTCAGCCCAAGGACACTATATACGCTAAACGGATATGTCAGCTGAATTTATTTGAGCGATATTTCGGCTCTTCTTGGCAAGGTTCCTCTTCAGGCTCAAAGCTCGAAGTGAAAGTGTGATAAAATACAAGAATTAAAAAAAAAACTTTTAAATTATTTAAACTTAAAAACAAAATATTTTATCACAATTTCACCTTTCTAGCGTTGAGCCTGAAAAGGAATATTGCCAAGAAAGGCCGGCATATCGCTCACATAATTCAGCTGACATACCCGGTTAGCTAAATGTTCCTTCAGCCCAAGCTGACTGCGAATCATATTTGACAGTGCAATACAGATACGTCAGCTGAATTTATTTGAGCGATATTTGGGCTCTTCTGGGCAAGGTTTCTCTTCAGGAATATTTAAGGTTCCTCTTCAGGCTCAAAGCTCGAAAGGTGAACCTGTGATAAAATAAATGAGTTATTAAAAACTTTTAAATTATTTAACCTTAAAAAAAATATTTGTCACAATTTCACCTTTCTAGCGTTGAGCCTGAAAAGGACTATTGCCAAGAAAGGCCGAAATATTTCTCAAATAATTCAGCTGACGAACCAGGTTAGCTAAATGTTCCTTCAGGCGAAGCTGACTGCGAATCGTATTTGACAGTGCAATACGGATACGTCAGCTGAATTTATTTGAGCGATATTTCGGCTCTTGGCAAGGTTCCTCTTCAGGCTCAAAGCTCGAAAAGTGAAAGTGTGATAAAATACAAGAATTAAAAAAAAACTTCTAAATTATTTAAACTTAAAAACAAAATATTTTATCACAATTTCACCTTTCTAGCGTTGTGCCTGAAAAGGAATATTGCCAAGAAAGGCCGGCATATCGCTCACATAATTCAGCTGACATACCCGGTTAGCTAAATGTTCCTTCAGCCCAAGCTGACTGCGAATCATATTTGACAGTGCAATACAGATACGTCAGCTGAATTTATTTGAGCGATATTTCGGC
The DNA here is from genome assembly GCA_023053555.1 of Branchinecta lindahli. Taxonomy (NCBI): domain Eukaryota; kingdom Metazoa; phylum Arthropoda; class Branchiopoda; order Anostraca; family Branchinectidae; genus Branchinecta; species Branchinecta lindahli. The sequence goes on along the minus strand of JAKZAO010000009.1, from coordinate 30,429,208 downwards.
TCTTCTGGGCAAGGTTCCTCTTCAGGCTCAAAGCTCGAAAGGTGAAATTGTGGTAAAATACATGAATTAAAAAAAAAACTTTAAAATTATATAACTTAAAAACAATATTTTATCACAATTTCACCTTTCTAGCTTTGAGCCTGAAGAGGACTATTGCCAAGAAAGGCCGAAATATCGCTCACATAATTCAGCGACATACCCGGTTAACTAAATATTCCTTCAGCCCAAGCTGACTGCGAATCACATTTGACAGTGCAATACGGATACGTCAGCTGGTTTTATTAGACCTATATTTAAGCCCTTCTAGGCAAGGGTCCTCTTCAGGCTCAAGCCGCTCGGCTAACGCCGTCAACTAACTATACGTCAAAAGGTTTTTAATTAAACTGATTTTTCAGTTAATGACCAAAAGCAACACATTCCGTTTTCCGTCGAAACCGGATACCCAACCGCAAAATTTGTCCGTTCGAGTGAAACAGAGTAAAGAGCACTTTCTTGGTTCACTAATTTTTACTGTGATGATGATGATGAATATTCCTTCAGCCCAAGCTGACTGCGACAGTGCAATACAGATACGTCAGCTAAATTCGCCTGAAGAGAACCCTTGCCAAGAAGGGCCGAAATATAGCTCGAATAAAATTTAGCTGACGTATCCGTTTTGCACTGTCAAAGATGATGATGAAATTTTATTGACTCACTCTGGATAAGAAAAGATGAATAGCGCACTAATGACACTAATAATAATAATAATTTATTTCTTACCCACTTACAAAGGGAAAAAGTGGAGTACAAGGAGAAAAAACAAAGAACTACAAATAACACAAAATACAAGAAAAAGAAATAACAATTTAGCAAAAGAGGCGGATAGTTAGGACCAAGACGGATTGGCGCTTCATCAGTTAATTTTGAACTTAGTTTTTCCACTGAGAGAACAATATCCGTTGCCTGATATTGACTAATTAACCTTCGGTTCCGAAATGATCGTGGTAAATAAAGTAAGAACTTACAATACCGATAGTAATCCGTCTTGACCCTCTTTACGTCACCTTTATTCAGAAGCATATAAAACCCAGCACAAAATAACACAGAATGGTCGCAGAAACTCGAGTACAGCTTTGTAAGTGCTTGTCGCCGGAAATGTCCACGATTTCCAACAATTTTAGAATACCCCAGTTTAAGCTTAATCTGAATATCCCGAATTGTCTGAAAACGAAAAGAACTTAGAGAATTGCAAACAGAAATCCCAAGCCATCGAAAAGAAGTGACTTGTGGTACAGAAAAAGAAATGCAATCCAAAGGATGAGACGAACTGACCCCATTAAATATAAGAAATTCACATTTATCTACGTTTAGCAATAATCCAATTCTTGCAAATGCAGCGGCGACGGAGCGGACAGAACGCGCTAAACCAGCCTCAGTTCGGCTAATAAGAAGCAAATCGTCAGCATAAGCTAAGTATGATACGTCTGTGAATCCTGTAAAACAAGAACTACGTATACCAGACAAAACATTTTCAATAGAAGCATTAAAGATATGAGGGGAGAGAACTCCCCCCTGTCTAACTCCACACTTAACTGGTATGTGTCCGAAAAAATCACCACTTCCTGACTTTAATCTTAAATAAGAATTTGAATACCAAAACTTCAGAACCAGAATCACAGACGCATTCACACCAAGTTGACTAAGAGCATACCAAGCTTGAGCATGGCAAACACTATCGAATGCTTTAGATATATCAAGGGTGCAAAAATGAAGACTATAACTATTCCGAGTGGCTTCCTTAATAAGCTGAGCTAAAACACGATGAGCATGTTGACAGCTCAGACCTGACCTGAAACCGAACTGGTTAGCCTCATAATTAACAAATTCATCGATATGTGGAAGTAGAACGAACTCAAACACTCAGCTTTCGCCAACGCAGTAAATGCACAGAATAAAAACAAACAAACAAAACACAGAAAAAGGGATTAATTGGGTCTAAAAAATCTTCTTTTTTGATTAAACGATAATGATAACGATAAAACTAAGACACATTCACCCAATGTTGATAACTAGGAAGACGAATAGTTAATCGAGTGAATCAAGTAAAATAACAATAAGATAATAGTAACGATTTCTTTAGAAAACTGGACAAGGCGAGTGGACACGAGGGTTGCCCATTCTCGATTTTAGTGTACAGCAAGTGCCCGGTGCCCGGTCTGTGCCATCACCGGGTGACACCAGCCGGCATCGGTTGCCACGTCTTAAAACGTCAAGATAAGCTTTTTTAGAATCGTTTAAAAGATGAATCGCTTAACCTGTAGCCGGCACCGGTGCCGCCGCATACGATTTCGGTCGGTGCCGGGAAAGGGTGTACAGCTGGTGCCGAGGAGTGGGTAACCCCTTGAGCGAACACCAGTACACATTTTTTTTAAGTAGTACGATTTATGCCTGAATCGTGGCGATTTCGACCGGATGTTTATAAATTAATTCGGCGCAACTCTTTTGTGTCCTACCCAAAATGGCGGCTGTCATAAAGGTCCGTCAAGATGCCTTCTTTTGATGTTAAGGCAGTTGAGCTTGTATCGTTCTGAACAACAATCGGACACGCCGCGACTAGTTTCTGAGGGGCTACTAGTTCCTTGGAACCTAGGTGGGTACGACTGTACCTCCTCTATGGGTACCGACTGGACACACCTTGGTACCTGGTTACTTACTGTACACGCATTTGGGGAGTGAGCAACCCCTTGCTTTTCACCTTTCCCGTGTGACATGACACAGTGGCATTTTTTTTCTTTTTCGGGTCAGTTTTGGGTCCTTCGATTTTTTGCGCATTCGCCGGCTGTGCAATCGTCAGTGAAAAGGCCCCCATCAATTTCTTTTACAATAAGCTTATCTCTTTTTCTCTTACAGAAGTGCTCGATGTTCTTTGACTTGTCACTATTTTTTTTTTAAACTTAAGAATTTTAACCATTTTTGATGATTTAGAAATTTTTGACCCTGAAATTTCAGACCCCCGAATCTGATTTTGCCCGACTTTGAAATTGACCAGCTTCTTAAAATGTACGTCCGAGTTTCTCTCCTTACGACTTTCTTGTACGTTCTCCCATATGGTGTACTGATCACTAGAAGAGTTTGATCTCTTCCCTTTTTCACTTCATTAGGCGCCAGAGGCGTTGTCTAAGAGGGGTTGATAACTCGAAATAATTCCTGTTGCCGCCTTGTGCTCTGATCATGAATTGCTTGATTATGCAGAACAAATTTCACTTTGCGCCGCTGCATGTCTGAATTTTTTACGACTTTTCTCAAGCCGTCGATTCAGTTGAAGGAGTGTGTCCCGCTGCGAATTGGTTGGTTTGGCAAAACGGTGCAAGCTTATGTTTTTTTTTTCGTCTGCTACTGCTCTCCAGTGAGAGGTACATATAATAAATACGAAAATGTCAGGATATTCTGCATTGCGCAAAACAATAACAGTAGCATAAGGTTGTTTCCTTAATACGCTGATAGTATATTTTAGCATGTTGTCCATATTCTTCTACACTAAAACAAAATTAGGTCCTCGCCACACTGTCTGAAAAACAACACGCACGGGTACGCAGGTTGTACGACGAGTGTCGGTAATATTTGTTTTATGACTCTTTCGAGTGCCACGTTTCGCAATGTAACATTTGAAAGGGATAACATAAATTTGCTCCGCACCCGTCATAACATCTGGCACAATAATGCGCATCCATGTGTTGGATGCTATGAAATTTCGAACAGTGCAATACCTATCCCTTGGCCGTGTAAAAAGCAGCAACAGAATGGCTTTTTCTGGTCCCAATTCTTGCAGGGAAAACAGTTTAAGTTCAGTTCAGTTCGAATATACCGAATATTTGTTTAGTCGTTAATATATAATATCTTGTCTTTGATACGCCAATACACATGTAGCCTATATACAGCTTAACAGTCAACGTTTCTGAATTAATTTCTAAACAAAACCAATCATCAAATTTGTTCAACAAAGGGAGGTAACCTCAGGTAGGCTACTATTACAATTCAAAAATTTGCTGATCTAGCAAATTACAATATAAAAATTAAAAAATTTACAAAAAAACAACAAACTGAGGTTGCCGGTTAGAGTTGGTATATGGAACTCATATAATATATGCCATTGCCAGTTGTTTACTGATGATTCATTGTGTGCTTTGCTGTTTAGAATCCGGGCATCGCGGACTCGGGGATCCAGAAAGGGGGGGCAGTTGGACTGTTAGTGTGGGGGGAGAAAACAGGCACTGACCAGGATCAGTTGTCCAGGAATTTTACCTCATTAGGCGGAGACATCGGTTCTCTCACGGAATAATCGGTTCCTTTTTTAGACGTTTTCGCTCAATCCATTCCATGACGACACATGTATTACATCGAGCTGTAAGTGAACAAGTACACCGTTATTCAGTGTTGGCAAAAAATGATAATTTATACATCGAAATCCAAGCGATAATTGTGCGAACGACAAACTTTCACTTTGCTTGTATGCTCATAAATCAACTTACCGTTAATTGCAAATAGAATTGACATGACTGACTCTGACACGAAAGGTGCGTACTAAGGTATGGAACCGAGAAAGTATGGAATGACCGTCAAACCGCGTGATTTTTTTTTTTCATGAGTCAAGCTATTGGTAAGCTTAGTTTGCCTTCCGTGATACTCCAATTGTGTCTCGTTTCTGGTGTTTGAGCTTTGTGCCTAAACATGTCTTGAAGCTGGCCGGATCCGGTCGGATTCGGGTTCGGTCCGTTCTGCCAGAAAGACTATGACCGGGAAGGACCAAGACCCCCTTCCCCTCACTGTCAGTAGCGCGACGAACTTCCCCAACCTCGGCAGGGGGCTGAACCTGTAAATTTGAAAATTATGATGTACAAAAAAGCATAGCTGGTACTTTGCTATTTGATTTCTTAGTCTGCTTGTCTATTTTCTAAGGTTAAAGTACGCTAAATAAATAAAATTAAAGTTTATTGTTTGCTAAATTACCCGAAACTCAACTGACTCCTGAACAAACTCCCTGACTCGGTTAACCTCCGAGCGGCCCTGGATCTTTATGTCCGGGCTTGGGCACTGAATGCCACTGAATAAAGTTATTCTATGAAATCCGTATCGAAACCTAGATCGTAATTTTATTCCATGTTCAGTTTCTACATCATACCAACCATGTGGCCCTGCTGTGGTCTATGGTCACGAACAGACAAGATGTCAATTCAGTTCGCTTTATTTTTTCCAAAAATTCGCCGTTAAGAAAAATAGCATCGGAGATGTCAGCATAGTCACAGAGATACACTAATGTGCGAGTACATACCGTAGCTTTTTTTGTTAATCTGCGTAATACTTTGTACGATTTAAATACAGTTTTAAATACAGAAAAACTTTCATCAAAAGTTTCATGTCGACAAACATCCCATTTTAAATAGCAACTAATTTTGCACAAGAAAGAAAATAAAAATGAAAGAAGACATCCTGTTCCGAAGAAGGGGGATGAAATATTTACAAAATAAAATTTAAAACTTATAGATGTGACACTACAATACTCATTATTCACTGATGATTATACGATAATGGAAGGAGTTTGAGATTCCTGGCCTCGCAGACGCAGAGCTACGGAATAGGGTGAAGGGTGGTGAGCAAAGCGGTTCGAGGCTCTGTAATTAAGAACCTGAAGGAAATGAATGTTTGTATGGTTGTGCTATGACACTTGAGTGGAAGTTTGCACATATAAAAAAATACAGAGTAGTTTTGGTTTCAAGTAAAAAAAAAACATTTTTGGCGGTCTTTAAGCGTTTCCTTTGAACTTAAATGCCTTATTCTTTCCGTCCTGATCCAGTCTTTAGACTTTACTTCATACAAGCCAAACCTCTGTCGTGGCTCATCGTCCAGTAGGCTACTCAGTAGTCACATCCCTTAAAGTAACACATTTCGAGCAGTACTGACAACACAAACAATGACAAAAATAAGTTCTTAGCTATGCTTTTGAAGGATTTTAGATTGTTACATACAGATTGAAAGAAGTTAAAAATTCGCTATGATTAACTGATGACAATTTGATGACTGAAACTCACAAAATGTGCAATTGCCAGTTATTCACTGATGATCTTATGTTTCATGCTTCGTGCTAGTTAAAATCTCCGCATCGCGGAGTAAGGCAAAACAGATTGAAAGGCGATCTGCAGTTGGCATTTAACAACCTCTCTTGATGGCAATAAGCCTAGGCTAAGGACTGTCGGGTCTACCCTAGCTCCCTTACTCTCATTAAAGGGACTATAAATTTTACCTCTGATTATTCTTATCGCTCTGGCTAGTGACAGAGGGTATCCAGGGGACTACGGCATTAAAGCTTTCTGATTTTGAATATACTGTGCTCCGCCACTGCTCTTATGGGCTCCCAAATGGGGATTCTTGCAGTAATGACAGTTAAATCACACAAAAACTGGTTTGTTTTTCGCTGTAAAAGTCCCTTGCATAAGTTTCGCCATCACATAAATACCTAACCTCCCTCCCTCCTCAAAACAAAGTAAATACAAGGCTTCACCAACTTTTCGTATCAAGATATTTTAACCCGTCAACTGTAATGGTCGACTTTAGTGCCAGTCCGGCACTACGAGTTGGATCAATAAAACTATCGATTTATATCTAAATAATTTTTTAACTTAAGCCTTTGTTGAAAAATGAAATACTTAGCCTATCCGAACCACAGTCCTCTCCGGAAGGGAATTCCACACATACTCCAACACTTTTCATGAAAATTTGCTGAAAAGATAGGTTAGAGAATAGAAATTGGAGAGTAGAGTTGGCTTAAACCGAACCGGCGTATTTTGGAACATTGTGGCTTCCACCGCAACAGGTAAACCCATCGAAAATTCCTTTGTCTGTGTCAGGAATTCCTGAAGTGAATTGCAAATTCTTTTGGCGTTAACAGCAACGTTTTTACCTCAATTTTTCTTCTGTGGCCTACTTTATTGGGATCCCAAAACGTTAGTGACGGATACCTATGACATCGCAAAAATGTCCGTCTGTCCGTCTGTCCGTCTGTCCGTCTGTCCGTCTGTCTGTAAGCACGATAACTCTCGAAGGGATTGAGATATTTTGATGAAACTTGGCGGGAGGATTGTTTGGGTCAAAGTACAGGTCAAGTTCGAAGATGGGCTCTGTAGCCCTATATTTGAGGGTGGGGGAGGGGTTTCTAATTAATAGGTAAAAAAAAAATATTTTTTTAAATCTATTGAGATAGTTGATTTAGGGGTAAGGAGACATGCTGAATCCGAATATGAAAGTTATTTTCTCACCGGACAAGTAGTTCACCCGGAATCCGGCGAAAACCGGACACAAAATTTGTGACCTCCGCTACCCCTTTTCTCAGTAAAGCTCTGCGCGGGATTTGTATAGCCTAGCTCTGCGCAGAGCTTACGTAAGAGAGAGAGAGCTAGTGGGATCAGGGTCGAAGGGGTTGGTATAATGGAAAAGAGTAGGTGGTTGCGGGCTATATAACAGTTGGAAAGTTTAGAGGGGTTGACAACTTCAGTAGTAGGGTACACACTGAAACCAAAAATAGGCCGATCTCAATTGTGAGACAAGTGGGGGACTTCTAATAGTCTCATGGTCTGATAATAGGCTGTTAGACCATAATCATCTTCGGCAGTGAGGGGTTAACAGTTTCGTCTACTTGGTGTACCGACAATTTGTTTTCTGTGCTTTATGTGGTACGAAGAATTTGGTACCACTTCTATCACGAGGACATGGAGTCGTAAGTAAGAATCGGTTGCTAGAATCTTTGGTGATGAGGGGTTGCCAACTTTTGCTAGTTGGTATACCTTTTATTTTTTGCCAGTGTACTTCATTGTAAGAACGATACTGGGCCATGTCTATCACGGGGAGATGGACTTGTAAGTAAGAATCGGTTGCTACACTGTTAAAAGTTTTACGACATTTCCCTAGAATACGTCGCTATCGCAACACTTCAAAGAAAATCTGTTGAAAATCTCGCTCTTTTCCGTAAATAGTGTCTGCATAGCGACATTTTTCTTGAAAGTGTTGTGATAGCGACATTTTCTAGGGAAATATCGTAAAGCTTTTAACGGTGTAGAAGGGCTTCGCGAGGGGCTTGAAACTTTAAACTTCGATCTGTTTCTAAATATTACAAGTAAAGATTATTGATCTATCAACATCATATAGTAGATTTTTGGGATCCCATCGATACCTTTGGTCTTGTTTGTTCTTGTTTCCCTGTTTCCACCAAGTACTTTCCGGGAAACAGGATCGATTCATTCGGCTCGGGAAAGAGGGGAAACCCCTTCATAGTTGAATGAGTCGGATGCCTTTCGAAATTAAAGCCTGTGAGCTTAGAGCATATTTATCCATGCGGGTAGGACTCAATAAAATGTTTTTGCCGCTTCGGTTATACTTACAAATCAAACACTTTAAAAAGCTCCCGTAGGATATTTGTGAGTTACAGTTTTTTTGAATATTTCCTCCTCTTCGGGTGGTTGTTGTAGAGGAGGTTTTTATGACATTTGCAGTCTTTGGCTCAAGTGCCATATACCGATCGCAGTTCTGTCTGTCCCACGAGGGCGAGTTAGGGTACTTTCAGATGTGCTAGGACGATGAAACTTGGCAGGCATACCAGTGACCCGACCAAACTGAACTTGAAAATAAACATTTTTCCCAATCCGATCATCGTGGGGGAAGTAGAGGAAAGGGGAATCCGGAATATTCAGTCATGAGTTACTTTGGAACGGGTGATCGGATTTCGGTGAAATTTAATAATTGAACAGAGGACATGTCTCTGATGTTGTTTTTCATGTTCGGACCGGATCCGACAACTGTTGGGGGGGGGGGGACCAGGAAATACGTGACCCGCTTAGACTGGAGAGATCGGGATGGAACTTTGTGGGTTGGGGGAGATGGGTTGGGGGAGGGGGAGATTCCATGATTACGAGTTGAGATACTTCCAGATGTGCTAGGACGATGAAACTTGGCTGGAACGTTAGAGATTCGACAAGATTGGCTTAGAAATTGTCATTTCCCAAATCTGACCATTCCTTAAAGTACTAATCTTAACCGCAAAAAAAAAAGAAGCAAAATATACATTTTCGTGATCCCCATGAGCCTTTGATCATTTAGCTTGCAAATGAATTTCAGACTCCCTTAACGTGCACGGATTAACCGCAAAGTGGAACAAATTATTTTGACCAAACGATACATTTCATGATCGCCAAGGGCCCATGATCATTTTGCTCTCAAGGGTTTTGCTTACAAGTGAATTTCTTAAAGTACACAAAATAGAATTGAAGAAAATATTCATTTTCATCATCCACATGAGTTCGTCATCATTTTTGCCTCAAGGGTTTTGCGTACAGATGAATTTCTAGCGCCCTTAAAGTGCGTATCATCACAGCCAAGTGCAGGAATAAAATACTTTTAGCAAACGATACATTCTCGTGATTTCGAAGCTCGTTTCGAAGGGCCCATGATCATTCTCGTTTCAAGGGCATTGCTTACAAATGATCACAATAAACCCATGAAACGGCAAATTCCTACTTTCATCCTCTGACCCACCCTTGTAAGTGCCATATGAGCTTCTAGCTCTTGTTTTTAACCTCTACTATAACTTCCATTTTTTTGTTTTGTTTTTTTCTGAGCGATTAATTTTAAATTCCATTGGCCAAACCAGGGTAGGCCTACTTATACTTTAAAACTTATTTTGAAATTCTATTGCGCTTCGTGTCTCGAGGAGCCCTTGCTCCATAGGGTTCCTTTCCTTCAGTGGCATATCACTCAAAATTTATACTTTTATCGTTCCCCTTCCCCCCTTAATATTCCCCTCTTCTACCATTTTATTTTTTAAATGTTTGTTAGTGTGATGCTGCAGATTAATAATCATACGCATTCAACTAGTTGTGTATGATCTTTGGGCTTTTAGGCTGGGGGAGGGGGGTACTGTTCGACCGTGACTTGAACCCACCCGCCCTGACCTTTTTTTGCTGAACGCTGAGTCATGGAGGCATGTACGCCTTTTTGCAGTTACTTATTTCCAGTTACCGGAACCGGACTTGCTAGCGATAAGGCTCTATGGCCTATTTTCGTCGTGGACAGCCGTGTTTGGAATGATAACTTAGTAACCAACACAAATTCCTCTGTGCAATTTGGAGCGTGCACAAAAATCCTGCTCATTGGCGTATTTAAAATTTCGGTGCGGGGACAACTCGAACTGGCGTCATATGTTGCCCAGGCAAGAAATCGGTCCGACTAGGCGCAAGGTTTTATTTTAAAGTTTAACCGAAAACGTCTGAGATGGGATAATCTGGTTACCCATCACTTATTCACTTAAAGAGGCTTGAAGACCCCATGAAAATGCGTTACATCGTTGCTACGATATTCACAAATAATCGATTTTCAAATAGTGGAATTTCCCTGTCGGATTTGTGGTAGGCTACCTGTATGCGCTTGTACCTGTGTTGTATGCTTGACGAAAACGGTTTGCGAAAAACAAGTGTTCACACAGTGAGCTGATCACTGGCCACTGAAAAGCCGCGTTTCGATTGAGATTCAAATTTTCCGCGTCATAGTGGAATTTTGCGGTGTGAGGACGGTCGTAGATATTCTAAACGTCATTCTAGAGCAAATAGGGAAATTTAAAAAAAATCCGTTTACGCAGTCCGAATAATGCAGTATATTCAGTTATATGATACAAAAATAAGTTGGCTTTTCAGTTAAACATTACACGTTTGTACAAACTTATCTTAAATCAAAATCATTGTAAAAGCTGGAGACACGAGGTAGGCTAACAAGAAAATCGCTAATTTCAGGTGGAAAGTAATGGTATTTTCGAAAAAGGTTTTTCTGATCCATTTCGTACGGAAAAGATCGTTTCTAGGAAGAGTTGTGCTTTAAAGGAACAGTAAACTTGAGTAGGCAACTTTCGGCCATGAAACCGGCCTGGGGGGCTTTGATAAATGTACAGGGACTTATTGTCGACAGGACCCCCCATCTTTGTTATCTCGAAACCCCTCCTTATTGTTCCCAGAGCTAGCTGGCAGGGCCTTGCCCCTTATGCACTGTAGTTACGCACTCATGCACTGTAAAAGCTCGCGATTATCTGTGTTATCATCATACAGGGTTGCCACTTTACTAAAATAAATTCACTGGGCAAAAGGAAAAAAGTAATACCAAACAAGAAAAGTACTCAGAACGTGTTGCTGGGTCATAGTCACCTTGGAAATAAAACCTGACAGCTACTTTTTTCTTAAAATCTGCTGCCAAAGTAAAAATAAAGTTCTATTGTGAGCACAATTGTACTACCGGTGGCAACCCTGTTGACATACATTGTGTTACTTTGTTTCAAAAGGCTGTTGAGGCAAAGATCGTGGGTTTGAGTCCTACTCTCGGCACACAAACCTTTTGCTTTTTTTTTTTTTTTTCTACTAACTCAAAAGTCGAACTCTCGGAAACTGCCCGGAAACTGCAATGGTCGTACCAAGAATTTTTCTAACTCTCAATATCGACTCAGGGTACATTCTTGATATGTCAGCTAGCTCCCTGAGCCAAGTTTGAGTCAAGTTTTCTGTTCCTTTAACAATTTTTTGTAATCTGATTCCTTTTCCTTTAGGAAATACCCCCCGAGGAGTTACGTCAGAAGACCAAGCTGATAAAAAAGCTTCAAGTTGAGCTCCGTCAGGAAGAGATGCTCCTTTATTTGCTCCAGGGTCTGAAGGCAAGTCAGTCCCTACCCCCTCCAACCCCCGAAGTGCCGAAAGAGCAGGCAACCCCTAAGGAACTTATAAAGGTAATTTTGCTTAGTGTTCACCCCCAAGCTCCATACCCAGACAACAAGTATCATATCATTCCAGTTTGTTTTAGAGGCGAAAAGCAAAACCGAGGCAGTCTAGAATTTAGAGAAGTTGTCAAATAATCAGTTAATCAAATTCAGTTCCAAATAGCTTAAAGCTAGAAGAGGTCCATAAAAAATATTTACGAAATACAGAAAAACGACAACAAATTATCAAATACACTTTACAAGATATGACCTGAATTAAATGTTGGAATGCAACTGTGTAAAAATTGGGTTGCGAATTGACAGGATAAGCTACGGCAAAAACTGATTGCCAGTGTTCTTCTCGGACCGACGCACGGGCGACTGGATGGGGGGGGGGGGGGAATAGACAGCTCATTTGGGGACAACACACTATCTTTGTTCCGGAATTTTTTGGAAGTTTTTTTTTGCGGTCAGCTAATTTAGGAACAAAGATATAAATTTAAATGCAGACATTCAGAACATTCGTAAATATGAACCTAGAACACATTGATATCTAAAAGCACAGATGATCCGTGCGCGCATTATTCAACGATGATTCATTATGCTATGCAAATGGAAGGAAAATAAAATACTCGCTTCACGAAACCGCATCCAGGTGGTTAGCAGAGGCGCGGCTTGCAGTAGCGAGCGACCTGAAGAAAGTGAAAGAATATGTCCGGGTGAGCTTTGTCTTGTCAGATCACTAATGCATATTCTGAACCTTACTAACCGAGCCCAAAATGAAAAAAAAAATCAGAAATAAATTAGCAGAGTTAAAATAATCCAGTGTATTCAAATCCAAGATGTAAAAATAAGCTGTCTTTTCAGTTAAACTTTAATCAAAGCAGCGTATTTCCAGGCCCTCTTTTGGAGCATGTTCCACCCTACTTACCATAGTTGTTTGTTACGCGTGACGTCACGGATTTTGGTTTCTTGGCGTCAGGGCTAAATATCGTGCCACGAGCAAATCGGGCCAATCACGTCACACAGATCGCAGTTACCACGCTTACTACGCTCCCGAGGGTGGTAAGCAAATAGTTACTATTAATTACTATTTCGAGACGGTTCGGTCGGTTAGCGTAGTAACTTTTCGCGAGGTTGGAACGAAAATAGTAACTAGTAGTTATTATTAGTTGCGTTTTTGCAGATACCATGGTATCTGATACCACGGTCTAAAGTCGTTTTTGCAGTTATCGTGGTATCTGGCCAGTCACCGTGGTCAAATACCACGGTCCGACCGTGGTTAACTGATCGTGGTATCTGGAAAAGTCATATCACTTTCATCATTTTTTGTCAAATTGGTGGGAAACAAGTTTGGCACTTAGTGATGTGACTGAATATCAGTTTTTCTTTTGGGATGACTTCGAAAAGTGCAATTTCGGCAATTTCGTTTTTGCAGAGCAACCGTATATCAGATACCACGGGGATCCAGTTACCGTGGTAACAGAATGTTCACCGTGGTCAGATCCACGGTCCGACCGTGGTAACCGTATATCAGATACCACGGTGATCCAGTTACCGTGGTAACATATACCATGGTATCTGCAAAAACGCAACTATTGTTAGAAGGGTAGAACACGCTCTGAGTGCCCAGAGGAAGCGAAAATTCGCTACTTGGCGCGGGAAAACTTTGACGGCGCGTTCCATAATTTCCGGCGGATTCCGGATTCCGGCGGTGGATTTGCATGCGCGACTAGGCGGTCTTTTGGCAGAATCCTCCAAGCGGGTTTAGCGCATATCCATCTTGTCAGCTAAAAAATCCACAATCATTTCAGACGATACCGCCTACCTACACGGCGGGCCACCCCCTCAACCTGCAGCTACCCCGCAGCCTACAACCCCACAACCCTTTCACAACCCACCTTTTCCAGGACTCCCCTTCACTATCATCTCACCCCTTCCCCCAGCTTGCGAATTTAGCTGCCGGAAAATCTTCCCGAATTGGTTCAGTTGACATCAGTCCGGTGCCACCGAAGGGGTCAAATTTCAGCGCCAAGTCTGGAACCCCGCTGCCGTCCCCTATGGCTACGTTCACCAGAGTCAGCAATGGATCTGGTACGCCCCCCGTTCGAACGTCGAGTGTGCCCTCACCACTAGCCGGCCTGGGGCTTAGTAGCGAATTGCCATTAGGACTCTCGATAACACCCAAAGGTAAGAAATTGTCAGAGCACACCTGGCACTACTTACTTTTTATGTTCCAATATTTCTTTGCCATCTTGATGGGGATGGTCTGGATCATTTTCTTTTCAGGTGCCAGGAGCTTTTGCATTTATGGGGTTAATTATTTTCTGGGAATGGTTGGCAGCTTCTTGGTATCTTACGATCTACGTCACCAAGAGTGATTGTTTCTTTTGGAAATTTTTTGCAAAAAGCACTCGAGTTGAGAAGTACTGTTTCTTATTTTGTCTTAGTTTGTTATGAATTGATTGTTTATCCTGTATATGGCCTTTTGGTTTTCCAATACAGATATATATATTATATATGGTCCTTGGATCCCCGATTCCTGGATCTCTGGATCTCCCGGATCAAAGGGTTCTTGGATCCCGGATCCTTGGTTCTTCCGCACTCGAGTTGAGAAGTACTGTTTCTTATTTTGTCTTAGTTTCTTATGAATTGATTGTTTATCCTGTATATGGCCTTTTGGTTTTCCAATACAGATATATATATATATATATGATGTATGGTCCTTGGATCCCCGATTCCTGGATCTCCCGGATCAAAGGGTTCTTGGACCCCGGATCCTTGGTTCTTCCGGATTAAGGGTCCTTGGATACCCGATCCTTGAATCTCCCGTATCAAAGGGTCCTTGGATCCCGGATCCCAGGGTTTTGAATCCCCAATCTTTAGATATCCCAGATCCTTGTGTGACCCGGGATCCATATATATGCATAATATGTATATATATATTCAAAATACTGTAAAACTAGACTCATCTTTTAACAAATTATCCACGCCAAGGCTGTTTTAAACTTTTTCCCAAGCCCATTGACTTCTAGCAAAAACTCGGCAAAATTCAGATAACCGGTTTTACGCATCAATAGCATGAAATGCGACACCCGTAGAGAGCATAATGCGCACGGAAAATAGTGAATCGTGGCAAGAGCAAAGATTAGTGAGGTATCGTTAGCGGGCTTATAATGTAAAATATGAAATTTGGGTCTCCGGGCTTGAGAATTAATTAATGCAATTACGGAAGTAGGTTCCATTGGCATAATAGGCACGACGGGTCCTTTAAAGGACACGCCAGCTATGATAATAATTCATTCCACTGCCGTAATATTTCAGTCCGTTCTCGTTCCCTAGATTCTGCATTGCATATTTATGGACATTCTATCTCCCCTTCTGATTTTTACGCTTACCGTGTTTGTTCTCTATTCGACTAGTGTAGCCTCGCGATAAGCGTATTTGCGATTCAACACGTAGCCTATCAGGCTCGCGATCATATTTTCCCAGAAGCTTACTGGTTAGAAGACCGGCTGTATAAATTTGGCCGCGTTGATCGTCCAAGTCAAGGGGCATGGAAAGGGGCTAAAATCCGCCGAAACCTTGTTTAGTTTGAAACCTTGTTTACCTTACCACAGTATAACTGATAACATAATAGAGTCGCGAAGATATACCCTGCATTTCCTTTACAATGTGTATTGTCTAATTTAAACGTTGAGAATTAGTTCTCGGACACAAAAAGAATACCTATTTGGATACGTTTTGATTGCATAAATTAGGATGCAAAATATATCGTGTTCTGAAGGACTTTGAAGCAACCTGATCGACGGCGATCTAATTAAGACCAACTCAAGGTGAAGCTTAAACGGTTTTTAAGCTCTTGTCAAATCATACGTTTAGCTGCAATTTTTCACAATTATTCGATATATGTAGCCAGTCGTGACATTAGTTCAACAGCCGATAGTAGTGGTAGGCTATGCATCTTTTTGGTGATGAGCGTCGGAGGGGGTTATTTCTCGGAGGAAGTGGAATGCGTAGAACACGAAAATACAAATGTCCGTCCCTGATAGTTCACAGTGAAATAGAACCCTTCGAATGGGTGTCAACAGCTACCGGTCGTGCTTAAAGCACAAAGGACATAGTATTGTATTCTTCTTTTACATTACCTTGCTTTAAAATTCATTAGAACCATTCAAAAACTCGTAAGATCTCAATGCCGCGCGGCTTTTAGTCGTATGGTAAATCGTCGCATCTGCACATCAAGCCAAAAATAGCAAAGCAATCTATACAAGCTGCCATCTATGTAAGTTCGGGGAGTTTCGGCGCTTCAGATAGGCCGCGTGACGTCAGCACAAACTTGTTCAATGAACAACATTTATACGCGATTTTCGAGTTATCGTTTATATATATTTATATATATATATATATATTGATTTTCGTCAGTTTTACAACAAATTACAAAGAAAAGAAAAACAAAATATCAGCACATCAACCTGGGGAGGGGAGGATCCACAATATAGTAGGGTACCCCACGACAGCCAAATTGGATAAGTACGGTTGGAAACGACTCCGAATATTCCGTAAACTCTTCGCCAAAGCTGGGGTTTCTGATTCTGATGATACAATTATTGTTATTATTATTGACCGCAAACATTAGCTTGCCAGATTTGTATTTATTTAACTTTTTAATAATCATCTAAGCTAAAGTTTTACCATTTGTTGGTTTATGCCTGATTATTGCCGTTCATCACGCAGAGATGAGATCAGAAGTTAATGAACATAAAAGAGAGGCTTTCACTTTTTAAATTGTGTTGAGGTGTTAGTTATTCTGCTAGTGTTATTTATTTATTATTTATTATTACGATTAGCTTGCCATATTTTATCATCTAGGCTGAACTTGACCCATTCTTGGGTTTTCAATCTTGTTTTGATGGCGAGTTTTACGCGTCAACTCGGGAGTAGCGTTTCCAATCCTCTCGGCAAGGAGATGAATATGGTGCCTTCAAACAAACGACATCTACTCGTGCTTCCTAAAAGAATTCTAGGATGGTTGTTTCCACGTTCCCTCTTGGTTCTAGGTTCTAGTAATCAGACGAACAGCTCGCGAAACGCTCGAGCAACGCCACCGGTGACACCTAGTGAGGACCGAATGAGCAAGTTTTCCATGCCCGGTATGAGCCTTGTGCCGCAAGGTCCGTCAAGTCGGAGCGAAGACCCACAGGCGATTGCACAACGGCAGGCGGCAGCTAAACTGGCGCTGAGAAAACAGTTAGAGAAGACGTTGCTTCAGGTATGTTGTCACCGTAACATATTCACAATAGTTCTGTTTTTGCTGATACCATAGTATCTGTTACTACGGTAACTGAATCTGCAATTAGTCGTGTTTGCAGTTACCGTGGTATCTGATATACGGTCCACTGCAAAAACGACTATTGCCGAAATTGCACTTTTTGAAATCATCCCAAAAGAAAAACTGATATCCAGTTACATCACTAAGTGCTAAACTTCTTTCTCACCAATTTAACAGAATTTGATCGAAGCGAGATGACTTTTCAGATACCACGATCAGTTACCACGGTCGGACCGTGGTATCTGAATATCAGATACCATGATAACTGCAAACCGCCTTTTGACCGTGGTATCAGATACCACGATAACTGCAAAAACGACTTTAGACCGTACATCAAAAAGCAACTTCTGAGTTTTACCTAGCACCCGGTCTCAGCCGGTTCCGAGAATTATTCTAACATCCGGTTCCTGGCGGATTTTGCTGGTCCTCGATAAGCCATAAGTTACATAAGGCGTAACGTAACCTTTAAAGTTGAATTCACGTAAAAAAAAATAATCAAAATCTTCTTTATGTCAAAACTCTTACATGGTCTACCCGATATTTTTTGTTAAAATAAAACAAACAGTCAAGAAATCAACTGCTGCTACTGACAGACAGGTCGGTCTCCTGGCAAATCAGAGCGGAAACTGGTCCACAGAATAATTTTTGGAATTGTCTGAGACCAGTCTGAGGTCTCTGTCTGAGATGCCAGTAAAACCCATTAGGAATGCGTCTTTACTTAGACTGTTGTAAGAATGGCTCACAGGCATATTCCCTTATTGCTCCAACCCGTTATTTTTCTAGAAAATCCGTACTTCTGACGATATTCTTCCTTCATCCGTTCAACTAGACCAGAAGAAGTGCGAATTCGCTCCTATACTCTTATTCTAATCCAAACACGGACATTAGCCTACCACCACACGGGAGATTTGACCAAGGCAAACAAGTTCAGCAGTAGGCGGAACCTCGCAGTCAGCTCGCAGATGAACTTTTTGCATTCAACTCAGACGGCCTCAGGGGACATAAACCGAGCGTTTTAAGAAAGGTGCCGACCGGTGGAACTTTGGAAATCGTGTTTCAGTTCAATCAGGGACCCATAAATTTCCTGTAATGCCTCACCATTCAGGGGGCCTGTCAATAAGAGATTTCTGATGCTATGTTGACCGACCGGAAGATAGTTCGAGAAATACTCACGGTCTAATCACGTCCAAGGCCAGATAGACAAAATTTGGGATTGGCTGCTGGCGCCTTGAGGGAGGAGTCTCTTTGGCGCGCACGTCCAATGAGGCAAACAAGAATGCCAATTCGACCCAGGTGGGATTTTTGGAAAGTAGGCAAGGGTCGGGCAACATAGCAACATAGAAGCATAGGAATGACGAGCCCCCTGTAAAGAAAATTTATGGGTCCCTGGTTCAATTCAATTCGCTTTATTTTTCCAAAAATTCTTCGTAAAGAAAAATAGCATCGGAAATGTCAATACAGATTACAGCGAGTACATAATGTTTTTTTTATTTCTCATAATATTTTGTACGATTTACATACAGCTTTGGTTTCATAAAAACTTAGTCGAAACAAATAATACTAACACATACACTATATACAATTCACTCGTGTTACAATGTCAATTGGGTTACCTAATGTACAATTTAGGCTCGCGAAAGACTTTAGACAGTGTTCCAACCGACCAGTCGGTGCTTTTGGCAAAGCACTTGACCAGCATTTTCGCATTTTCGTCTAACCTTCTTTCTTTCGTTTTAGATCCCTCCCCCCAAACCCCCTCCACCAGAGATGCACTTCATCCCCAATCCTAGCAACACGGAGTTCGTTTACCTGCTCGGTCTTGAAACAGTGGTTGATCACTTACTGCCCGGAAACAGAAAGCAGGACGCCCCTCCACCCCCAACTCCCTTCGTTTGCTCCCAGTGCAAGACGGATTTCTCCCCCGTTTGGAAGTGGGACAAAAAGTCGGCCGGTAAGTCTGTTCAGCAAGATTCGAGGGGTTGCCCACTCTCGATTTTAATGTACAGTAAGTGCCCGGTGCCAAGGTGCCTGGCCGGTGCCGGCACCTGCTGACCAAAGCCGGCACCGGTTGCCACATGTTAGAACATCAAAATAAGCATGTTTAGAAGCGTTTAAAAGATGGACAGGGTAAGGGTGCCAGACAGGGTGTACAGCAGGTGCCGGAGAGTGGGTAACCCCTCGCAATATTTCCATTGGCATTTCGCTTCGATCGTTTTTCTGTTGTTTCCCTCAGTCATGGATCCCCGCGCCCAGCAATCCTCTGCTGATTGCTCTGTCTGGCCCACAAATGAAGTAAAATAAAGTCAAAATGAAGCCACACACCGAAATTTCCTTGAATCTTTTGCTATTTTTTGTTCTGTTGCTTTGCAATCTCTAACGGCCAGTTACGGCGTCCCAAGTGTCGCAACAATTTTGCATTATTTTTATGCTGATATCAAATTCATAATTTAGTGTTTCGAATTGGCTGTTTTAGGAGTGCAAAAAAAACAGGGTGACATAAAATTTAGATGAAAGTGTTCAAAGAAGTTTATTTACCTGTACTGGACAGCAAATGTACACCAATCAAAATAGATAGAGATAAACCTCAAGGCCCTGTAACTCGAAAAAAAACTAGATTAGGCGGTAAACAGTTACATCCGCAAAAGAACAACTAATCTGATAGAATAATCAGATAGTCTTTGTATTTGACAAAGCAAAACGGATAAGTCAGCGACATTTTGTTGGTGCTATATTTCGAAGGATATGAGAATCTTCGGTTCTTTCCTTCTTTATTTCCGTAGTTTTCACACTTTTTAACAACGGCGCTTTTAGTTTTCAAATCTTTTGAGCCCAGCTGCCGCGTCGGAGAGCAGAAAGGCTGGATAGTGTCGACGAGCGCTAACAAGAAAATCGCTCAATTCACGTGAAAAGTAATGTTATTTTCGAAAAACTTTTTCCTGATCCATTTTATGGGGAAGGATTATTTCTAGTAAGAGTTGTGCTTTAAGGATTCACGATTCCTTTCTGTTTCAGCCGACAAGCCCTCTGTGATGTGTGACCAGTGCGTCACATCGAGTGTTAAGCGAGCACTAAGAGCGGAGCACACCGCTCGGCTCAAATCCGCTTTCATGCGTGCGTTGCAGCAAGAGCAAGAGCTGGAGCAACATTCCAGTCGATCGGAGCCTCCCACCACCCCTCCAGTCAAGGAGCCACCTCCGCCACCCTCCCCTCGTCCTAGTCCACTAGCGTCGCCGTCCCCAAGTGTTGCCGCTGTAAATAGAGAAAGGGAGAGAATGAGAGAGAGGGAGATGAGGGAAAAGGCGAAAGAAGAGAGACACAGAGAGAAAATGTAAGTACAGAAATAATAGCTCACTTTGATTGATAAGTTACTTGACTAGATCGAATTGAAGGCTAAATTCAAACCTGGGCTTTTGAATCCTAATCCAGTTTTCGGCTTCTGCTTCTTACAAACTAAATTTCTGGCTCACCATTTGAACGAAACAATATTTAAGGCACCAAACTGTTTCTATTCTGATCGTTAGCAACTCATTCCGAGCAAGACAGAAAATAAAAATGAAAGAAGACATTCAAAACATTCGCAAAGATTAGCCTAACTGTTTGCAAGCCCACACCTAAAACTCACAAATATGCCATTGCCGGTTGTTCACAAGTGATACACTATACTCATGTAAGGAATTTAGGATTTTCGGCGTCGCGAAATCGTGCGAAATTAGTGAGAGGCGGTGGTTTTAAAGTTGAAACAACAAATTTTGAGGCCGCGCTCCTTCGAAGTGCAGTGAAATCCTACACGGCTTCATAAACATACTTATCATCAAGCAGCGTTACTAAAAAGCGTTACTTCGAGAAAGGCTTTTAAGCCTTTCACTCTACCTTTAAAGTTTAACTGAAAAGCCAACTTATCTGTGTGTCATTTAGTTGAATCACTGAATTATTTGGATTCTGCAAAGGGATTTTTTTTGTTTTCCACTATCTGCTGTAGTTATGACGTTCAGAATATCTGCGGCCGTCACCACAGCGAACATTCTACTATGACGCGGGAAATTTTGATCTAAACACAAACAAGGCTTTTCAGTGGGCAGTGGCGATATTGGTGAAGGTTGCTTAGTGCCTGAACAAAAAAAAAGTCATAAATCTTTCTTGTAAGGCATACAACAAATTAGAGGTACCACAAATCACACGGAAATCCACTATTTGAAAATCGATTATTCCTGAATAGCGGAACAACCAAGTAACGCATTTTCAGCGGGTCTTCAAGCCAATTTAAGTAAATAAGTGATGGGTAACTAGATTGTCCTACCCCAGTCCTTTTCGGTTTAACTTTAATTGTATTTCCCTTTGGCAGAGAACGAGAGTCCCGTGATCGCAACCGTGCCATGATGGAAGCCAGCTCACATATGCTTAACCAGAACGACTTTAGTAAACTGATGGACCCGACCAAAATGTTCAACCATCAGGCGATGGCAGCCCTTCAAGCGGCTCAGCAGATGATACTCAGAGCAGGAATGGGCATGGGTAAGTGGTTAGAACAGAGATGGGCGAATCCGGTCATGAAAGGATTAGAATCCGAATCCGGATCCAGGGCTAGTTGTGAATCCGATTCCGTATCCACCATTTCGTGCTGAGGACAGTGGCGCCATTTGAGGGGGGCAGGGGGGGCCATGGCCCCCGTCTGAATTTTAAAGGGGCCCAAAATCCGAGGTTTATTTGTTTATATTCCTTGTTGTTTGACGTACTAACATAAATGCGTTTACCAAATCGTGAATTTCGACCTACAAGATACAATTTGTAATCTGATTTTGAACCAAAATCTTTGTATTTTAGCAGAAAACAGGCTGATTTTTTTTTAATTTTGCCTGCGGCGCACAGTTTCAATATAATATGGTGTCGAAGTCTCTGCATCTTAGCGATACACAGGTTGATTTTTTTTTTTAAATTGGTCCTTTCAAGGAAGGTTTCAACAATATAAGCGTTCGGAATCACATCTTTTTATACAAATTTATTTTATTCTGGATGACCACCGCTTGTTTTGTAAAGGGCTCCGTGGAATAACACAGACAGGGTCCGAAAAATCTTTCACTCTGTTTGAGAGTTACCGTGCAATGCGAGGTGCAATGGCCACAGGGGGAAGCCATTGCTTTCATTTAGGATAAAAAAAAATGCTCTAATCGTGAATGTTTGATGAAATTTTGCCTGCGGCGCCTTTGTTAGTCTTTTCTATACAGGCCTGGTCGAAGGAGCATGTCATTTGGGTGTGGTTTTGAAGCTGAAATTTTGTGTGCGAAGTGTTTTAAAGATGTTAACCCCATATCCAAATTCAAAAGATTTCATGAATCAAAGGTATATCTGGATAAAACTTCGAGAGCCTCAGCTCAGAGAGTTGAAAGGGGCTTATTTTGTTATAAGTGCAGGCCTTAAACTCTAGCTCATAGCATCCTTCAGTAACTTTATTTTTATTTTTGAAGGATATTTGAACAATGCGTGACTCTTGCATTTTGCTCCTTATGATATATTCGAAAACCACTTTGATTTTACTCCAAAAGAGCAAATAAATTTTATGTCTGATTACAAAAAAAAAAAATTGGGATAGGGGCCCAAAATGGATTTTTTGGCCCCCCTCTGAGGTTTTCTGAAATGGCGCCACTGGCTGAGGACTCGGTTCCGGAGTGGAAATTTCAGCGGATTCGTAAGATTGGGGGTTTCGAATCCGAGTCCGAATCCACCCTGAGAAGCAGAAGATTCGAATCCGGCCAAAAGGACGAATCATGGATTCGAATCCGAACCCGGATTCTCGTAGTTCTCGTAGTTCGTACCAATCATAGACAGGGGGACACAGGTATAAAATTCCCTAGCACCTAGCCGATTGGGTGTAGGTGGTTCGGTTCGGGATTTAAAGGAATAGAAAACACTCAAACTTGACTCGGGGAGCTAGCTGACATAGCAAGAATGTACCCTGAGTCGATATTGAGAGTAAGAAAAATTCTCGTTACGAACATTGCGGTTTCCGGGCAGTTTCGACTTTTGAGTTAGTAGAAAAAAAAGCAAAAGTTTTGTGTGCTGGGAGTAGGCATCGAACGCACGACCTCTTGACTACTATTCCGAAGTGTTAGTCAACACGGCCAAAGGCAAACTTTTCCAGTCCAAAGGTGCATGGTTACAGTGCATAAGGGGCAAGGGCCTGCCAGCTAGCTTTGGGAACACTAAGGAGGGGGTTCGAGATAACAAAGAAGGGGGTTCCTGCCGACAATAAGTCCCTGTATATTTATCTAAGCCCACAGGTCGTTTTGATGGCCGAAAGTTGCGTACTCAAGTTTTCTGTGACTTTAATTCGGGTGGGTTCCCTTCAGAGCGACGAAATCTTGTATTTTTTCCTTGGTAAATTGTGGACGGTTTGTCATTTTATTTCATTTTTGGGACGGGTAATATGATCATTCGAAAGCTCACCATCTAAAGAGAAAATAGCTAATAAAGAAACAATTATCGAGATGGTTTTAAGCCGATATTGACATTATAAGTCTTTTTTCGCGTGCAGTACAGTAGCCTATCCAACCTCGTTTTTATGCTTCCTCGATTTTTGCCGCGAAAGTCATGTGTCCAAAAATATTCAAATTCTGTGCCTTTTTCTCCATTTTGTAACTATTTTGAAATCCTGTTTTCTGGCTATTACTTTGCTAACTCTTCCGTTTTCGTCATTTATAGGTCAATTTATAGAAAAATAAGTAACTAGAAACACTTAAGTCGTAATTATTAATCCAATATGTAAACCATTCAACTAGCTTCAGTCTAGTATTTTTGTCATATTTGTTGGTTCCTTTCTAAGCCAGATGGATTATTCTGAAGGAAAGACTTCTCTGGAATTTTGAAATCTTGTCTGAGGTTGGATACCCCTCCTGTACAGAGACAAGCTCATTTTCTGTGAGTACTACCCCAGATTTAGGCATGGTTCAAGGGAATGCCTTGCAACTTATCGATCCGTAAATACCTGTTTGCAAGGACTAAATTATCTTTCCGTATAGACTACCCGAAAACGGTTAGGTTCTACAAAAAATTGCTTTATCTGATTGGTGAAAATAAATCAGTCAAAAAATTCAGGAGGATTTAACCCCGGAACTTGCTTGAATCATACATTTTATTATCTAGTAATTCTTGTCTTTTCCTCAGGTTCCCCTCAGCAAATGCAGGCCCAAGCTGCCGCCAACCCACTCCTCAACCCCTTCAACCCCCTTCTGTACCCCTATCAGCTCGCCCTGGCAGCCAGTGCGGCTCAGCAAGCCCAGGGGGGTAAGGGTAACCATTCAAACCACCAGAACCAACTACCCGCCATGAACCACGCGGCTTTAGCCGAACTGCAGAGACAGATTCTGATGGAAATGATACCCACCTCGATGGGGCATATGCCCGGGCCGAACCAACCCAGCACGTCAAGGCAGGGCAGTTCTAAGGACCGACAGAGGAAATGATGTGTAACATTCCCTAGGTGAATAAATTGAAGTGATTCGAAGTGTCAAATTGCTCAAAGTTGTGAAAGAGTGCGTAGCAATAATTGACTGTCCAATGCACAAATAGTTCAGCTGAAATGGACATACCGAGGATGGAAGTGACAATATGCTCGCTCTGAGAGTGATTGGTGTGTTCTGTGAAGCTAGGTGGCAAATGCATCGCACGGTATGTTCTTTTTGTGAACAATTCCAGAACGGATGGTGTCCTGTCAATAACGCGGAAGTCGCTTAGTCTTTCTTAGTAATGGAATTTTGCAGTTTAACTTGCGCGGTTTTAACCGACGCGTTTTTGCCTTGTCTCCGCATTTGTCTATCGCAGTGATGACCGTCGCGGTTCGGTTTTCGCAAGTGCATGAAAATGGTGAAGTCCAGTGTCAACAAACGTTCACATAAGCATACATCTACTGTACCTCAAGGGACTTGCAAAAGGTCCATTCCAATCAGTTCCAGCTCAAAGGTCAATCTGAACAAATGAAATCGGATTTAAGGTGAAATTCGGCTAGGAAGTTTTTTAGGCTCTCCGTTTTGCTGTAGAAGTCCGCATGGAGACTGCGGAACTCACGAGGTGTTGCCCACTCTCGGTTTTATTGTACAGCAAGTGCCCGGTGCCGGCACAAGTTGCCACATGTTGGAACATTAAAATCAGCACGTTTAGAAGCGTTTGAAAGATGAATTGCCTAAATTATGGCCGATTCCGGCAGGTGCCGGGTAGTTGGTAACCCCTCGGGAATTCAGCGCAATGCGACAGCCGTCCATCTAGCTAACTTCCTGTCTGTAATTTCGGGATTTCCCCCAAAATCATCTCTTGCGCTAGGGAAACTAGCTTCCTATAATGTTTCCGAAGTCTACATCACTTATATGCTCGGAAAATTGCCAGTGCAAACATCAGTACATACCGATACCTAGTATCACAAAATCTTTAAAGTACTTCGCATAGATGTGCCCTACGAGGAACAAATAATCTGACAGAACCTCCGTCTCCCTATCTCTGTAATATGATATGCGGAATTGCGGAGTCGAATATTTCCCCATACTTTGTCCGCTACGAACGAGCGGAGGTTAGTAGCTTCGCGCCACTCACGTTTCGTTACCTCTGCAAATAGCTAAATCGCTGTGAACCCGCCGAAGAGGGAAAAGTAGAAGTCAAAGCTGATTGGTTCTATGGACGCGCTCCAGAGCGGGTAAGCGCGCGGAGTACGCCTCCTGCACTATTTTGTCTGCGATAAGCAACGGAGAAGACGGAAGATGAGTAAACGGGTATCAACATCAGCTCAAAGCTAGAGTAGCCTATATACCTCTAGGTCTGCTCAGTTTTGTCGGGGTATCCATCGTCGCTACATGGAAGTAAAGAAAGAAGTTCTATCAGATTATTTGTTCTTGGCCCTACAGAACTATGTTTTTAAAGAATAGTATCCCTTTTTAAGGTTTGTTTCTGTATATGCACTGGGCTGATGGGGATGTCTCGATTGGGGGTCACTCAGAAAATCGGATTCAGTATCGAGGCGACACAGTTCCATGGTTATACATAAGCAGTATCAGGTGAACCAACAATGGTATTTCAGTCAAAGCTGACAACGCGCCCCTAAATCTTTCTCGAACAATGCAAATGTCGGTAGCGGGGAAATCATTGACAGGCAGACCTCTGCGAAGTAATTTGTTATTTCTAATAACGCCACTAAATTGAGACGGTATCGTTCGTATTTTTTTTTTTACGATGACAGAAATAACAGCAGCGACTTCTGATGGTGTAGCTCCTCCCACAGGGCGGGGCCAAAGACACTCCTCCTCAAGGCGGAGAATCATCTCCAGCAGCCAATCACGGGCGTCCTTGGACTATAACAAGCCCCAAACCTAGACCCTGGGTAACACTAGTGAAAGTTACGAAAATAGGCGTGCCAATTATTGAAAGATCAGTATTTCTTTCTCTTTAGTTCGAGACCGTATTTGATTGAAAGTAGCTGAAGCTCGGTTAGTGTAGCATGCTTTTAAATAGTGCATTTATTTGGTAAAAAAGAAAGATGTTTGGAAAACTTATTGCTTGAAGATCTCAGCTCTGAATGATATTTGGATTGAAATATGTGATTCTGTTTTTACTGAGTTGTTGTAAAGCGATATTACAAAATAGAAATCCCACTGAAGATAACGTTTGCCTTCTAAGTATACATTAGACCGGGGTATCTGCAAAAACACAACTAACGTCTTCTGCAAACCACAGGAAAAAACAAATGTTGTTCGCGGCACAACCAGTGTGTTTGCAGAAAAAAACGCCCTGGGACTTTGGACACAAGCCAAAACAAGCCCGGCTCAATATTAATATTTGTTGACCAAATAAAGCTGATTTCAGGAGAGTCATTCGGGGGGGGGGGTGGAGGCTCTTAAAGGACACATGAACAATGAAACCATACTTGAACACACCATGGAGAATGCATTTACAGACGTGGCCACTGAGAGCATTCTTCTCCTGAGCGTGACGTTTTCAAAATAGGGATGTTCGTTTCTGGAGGTTTGCACATGCAGACTCCAAGACAAAGAGCGCAATTCATTCAAATCTTGTAAAGCGCTGGCCGGATCGTATTGGAATTTCTTCTAGATATACGTTTGGGCTTAACTGCTTAAAAAATATTCCAGAAGATGGGTTGATTGGAGAAATCTGTTCGTTTCTAAAACTGTTCGGTACTGAAATAAGGACAGATGCAAATGGAGCAAAAATCATAGCTTGGAAACACTATTTCGTATTTGGACTGGGTTTTCTGCAGGCAATGTTAACGGAAGTCATACAGATAGGGATGATAATTGGTACTCTTCATTCAGGTGTCCTTTAAAGAAGAGTTAAAAAATTTCAAGTCTGTGTGAAAACCTGGGGTTAAGACTCAAAATAGATTTCAAAAGGCAAAATACAAAGCACTAACTTAACTGCTAAGATACCGCCAAAAGAAATATGATAGGTTTTTATAAGAAATAATAGGTTTGTAACAGTAAGATTCCCCCAGTTCCAAGAAAAAGCCCAAAATAAGCCATATTTAAAAACAATAAAACAAACCATGGTATCTGCAAAAACGCAACTAACATCTGCGGCCGTCCACACAGCGCAAGTTCTACTATGACGCGGAAAATTTGAATCTCAACACAAACGTGGATTTTTGGAGGGCAGTGGTGAGCTTGGTGAAGACTGCTTAGTGCCTGTACACACATTTCTCGTAAATCTTTTTCGTGAAGCATACAACACAGGTAGAAACTCATAGAGGTACCACAAATCCGACAGGGAAAGTCCACTATTCGAAAATCGATGATTCGTGAATGTAGAGCAACGAAGTAACTCATTTTCATCGGGTCCAAGCCTCTTTTAAAGGAACAGTAAACTTGACTAGGCAACTTTCGGCCATCAAACCGGCCTGGGGGGCTTAGAATAATGTACAGGGACTTATTGTCGACAGGACCCCCCATCTTTGTTATCTCGAAACCCCTCCTTATTGTTCCCAGAGCTAGCTGGCAGGGCCTTGCCCCTTATGCACTGTAGTTACGCACTCATGCACTGGAAGAGTTCGCGATTGTCTGTGTTATCAACATACAGGGTTGCCACTTTACTAAAATAAATTCACTATGCAAAAGGAAAAAAGTAATATCAAACAAGAAAAGTACTCAGAACGTGTTGCTGGGTCATAGTCACCTTGGAAATAAAACCTGACAACTACTTTTTTCTTAAAATCTGCTGCCAAAGTAAAAAGAAAGTTCTATAATTAGCACAATTGTACTACCGGTGGCAACCCTGTTGAAATACATTGTATTACTTTGTTTCAAAAGGCTATTAAGGCAAAGATCGTGGGTTCGAGTCCTACTCCGGGCACACAAACCTTTTGCTTTTTTTTTGTTTTTTGTTTACTAACTCAAAAGTCGAACTCAAGGACCCGGAAACTGCAATGGTCGTGACAAGAATTTTTCCAACTCTCAATATCGACTCAGGGTACATTCTTGATATGTCAGCTAGCTCCCTGAGCCAAGTTTGAGTCAAGTTTACTGTTCCTTTAAGTGAAGAACTGGGTAACTAGACTAACATATCTCAGCCCTTTTCGGTTAAACTTTAAGGGTTCTGATGACGAATGGAGGAGCCAGCTCCGTATTGTGGTAGTCACTACCAGTTTTGGGAGGCAAATAATAATAGTGTCGCCATTCTGACGGGAATTCCTTCTGAACAGATAGTTCTTGTCACTTGCGATCCTCCTATAGCGTTACTGACAAAAGGTGTATTCTCGCCGTTCCTCGAGGACTCCACTTGAGGAGTCCCCGCATTTTTGTTTGTCCCGGGGACTCACTCCCCGTACTTTCGCGAGTCCCCGCGGACGGGGAATGCTCCGATTATCATCACCATCATCAAAAAGGACTTTCAGATTCGGAGGGGAATCAATTTTGGCTGGTGTTGGTGCAATGTAAAACTGATTAAAAAGAATCAGAATAAACAAAGCCAAAAGTAAAGTGGGTTCAGGCTAATTTCGTCGATTGCATTTTTTTTTCGAACAAAATTCATTTTAGAAGCACTCCCCGTGTTGCCGTTGTTTTCCGTACGCGGAGTTCGCGTCGAGTGACTCCCTCTATTCTCGCCGTTCCCTTCGATTCCCCGAGGAGTCCGCGGGGAACGGCGAGAATGCGCCTAAAGTATAGCAGAGGGTATTCGCGAGATTTCGTAATCACTTCCCAGTGAGTGAAGCGCATCGCAAAAAATGTGGTAAAGCGATTCCTGGAATCACATTCCCGCGGGACTGACCGCAAAACCGCATGGAAATCTGAGATAGCGGGGAAACGTTGAGTTCCAAAGGCGTATTCGCGCCGTTCCCCGAGGACTCCACTTTAGGAGTCACCACGTTTGTGTTTGTCCCGGGGACTCACTCCCCGTACTTTCGCGAGTCCTCACGGACGGGTAATGCTCCGAATCATCATCAAGGACTATACCTTTCAGATTCGGAGGGGAATCAATTTTTGCTGGTGTTGGTGCAATGTAAAATTAATACAAAACAGTCGGGATAAACAAAACCAAAAAAAGGTGGATCCAGATAAGTTTCGTCAACTGCATATTTTTTTTTCAAACAAAATCCATTTTAGAAGCATTCCCTTGTTCTCGCTGTTTTCCATACGCGGAGTCCACGTGGAGTGTCTCCCTCTATTCTCGCCGTTCCTTTCGATTCCCCGATGAGTCCTCGGGTAACGGCGAGAATACGCCTCAAGACAAAAAATGCCTTATGGTTAATTGGACGTTTCTTTGATCCTCATTCAACAGCATTCAGCTTTTGGTGGAGCTTTCCACTTACTTTCTGGAATCACTTACCGGGAAAGCTTCGTTGGTTTCCAAAGCGTAAAAACCGGGTGGAAAGTTCGGCAACTTTCCGAAGAAGCGCGAAGAAACATTGGAAAGTAATCCCTAATACTCTTGATGACTAACTCTCCTTGACGATGCAAAATCGCCGGGTACCTAGCGGAAGAGCCGGAAGCGGCACCACAGCTGTGCCCAACGATCGCACGTCATTGGTTCACACAGGATTTGAGTCGTTAGTGAGACAATTTTTCGTTCTTCCTGAGGATCACTGGCGTGTTTTGGACTTAAGTCATATAGAGTATTTTTGCATTCCAGCTCGCGAAAATCCTCCTTTACAAAGCTTTAGAATTTAGAAGGCAGTCAGAAAAGATTTCTTTGCTGCCATCTATTAGCAAAAACAAACTAAATCTTGTTGTTCGCGGGTCAGACTTTACTAGATGCCGGAGATTTCAGCTTCTTTGGACAGTTAGTTCAGTTCACACAAAAATAAACTTGTAAATAAAATCTTTTCGTTCAGTTATTATATTTTTCTTTTATAAATAAGAAAATAAATAATAAAAACGATAAAGAGGTGCACAGTGTGCAGCGGAATTTAGGCATGTCCCTAGGCAAGCCATATTGGAGTGGTTCTAGACTCTAGTTCAAGATTTGTTCAGATTCGACCAAGTCAACCGCTCTCCGAGCCACTCTCAAGCTCATTGTGAGAAAGGGAAGAAGTCGTCCAGTGAACAAGAAATCTTTCCGAAAGTCTTATGTTAAAGTAGAAATGAAACCTTTTACCGTTCAATTATTTCCCTTCTCAATAGCCTAACAAACACCAGCCCCTCTATTTTCAATTTCTCTTTCACAGTTGTTTTCGTGCTTTTGTTCTGAAGACAAATCAGACCTACCCATGGATTATACTTTCACAAGTAAGCCCCGCCTCTCGCATCGTTTGTGATTAGTCCAGTCTGAGGTACGGATTGTACGAACCAGTCAGAGACAACATTTGTTGGCGATGTTAGTCAAGTAGTAGTCGGCAGTTTGCTTTATTCACAGTGGGTGGAGAGACATTGCAAGAGTTGATGAACAGGGTAGGAGCGGGTCTGTTTTTTCTTCCAAGGATTTGAACTGAAATGCCGCAAATGTATGCCCGTGGCGGGAAGATGGAGCATACTGTGGTGACTGACACCGCAATAGTTTGAAAAGAAAGCCTAGGCAATCAAATTTGCTTTCATCCCTCTCTCGGGTCCGTAAAGTTAGGCAATAAAAATTGTCTCTTCTACTGATATTACTAAAGGTTGAGATAATAAATATCGCGCTTGCTTTTGAGCTTGTGTTTGATTATCCACCTTTTCATATCATCATCATTTTAATCTCATTTTCATATTCATCATTCCAAATTCTTATGTTATTTAGTGATTTTTTCGTCTTTTCTGTTGTATTTGTGCTGAAACACAGGGGCGTTACTAGCAAAAAAAAATGTTTGGAAGTTAGAGCCAGGTTCTTAGTTATGTCTTTTAAGTTGGGGGGTAAGGTATTTACCGACTGGCTGGTAATTATTTGCCAACTGTTTGTGCAGAAAAACGACTGTTTTCAAGAAAAAACGACAGTTTAGAAAAAAATTGAAAGATTTTCAGAAAAACCGACTGTTTCATGAAAAGGTCAACTGTTTTCACGAAAAATCGCGGCTGTTCACGCCGACTCGGGTTATTTTTTACCGACTGGGCGACCATATTGGAGGGGGGGGTCCCCCCTTCCCCCCAGTCGTGATGCCCCTACTGAAACTTGAGTTTCGCAGTTGAGTTGCAGGTCCATTTCTTCCAGGCACAGCCTGAAGAGGACCCTTGCCAAGGAGGGCCGAAATATCGCTGACGAATATATTGACGCAAAGAATCCACACACCAAGTTTCATCAAAATATCTCATTCCCTTCCAGAGTTATCGTGCTCACAGACGGACGAACGGACGGAAGGACAGACGGACAATTTTTGCGATGTCATCGATATCCCTCCACTTACGTTTTGGGATCCCAAAAAGAAAACCTTTGGCTATGACAAACAAGAAGTATTTTCTTTTAGTTCAGTCATTTATGGTTTACTGTCTTCTGGAACTAATACTACGTCATTAACTTGAAAAGCATGTGTTAAACAGGGGCGGTTCAAAGGGGGGGGAGGGGGGGACTCACCCCCATCCTTCAGAGAATCGTACTCTCAGTCGTATGTTTCGAGCTTGTCTGTATGGCAGTCGTATGTTTGAGCATGCCAGAATGACATAAAGGCAGTTATCAAACGTGAACAAATTCACAGTTGCGTGTTCCGAGATTGATAGAACGATAGTCGTTTGTTTGAGCATGCCAGCGAATGACACCAATCGTTAATTCTGCCTACAAATAACCCGTTTCTTGTCGTATTTTCCGAAGAAATTTTCTAGTGGTATCTTAGAGGCAGTCGTAAGTTTTGAGCTCGTTAGAATGACTGTCGTAGGGTTCAAGCTTGTCAGAATGACATAAATGCAGTTACCGATTTGCCACGGCGCACAATTTGAACACAACTGGTTTTGTGCAAAACCTCTGCTTTAGCAGAAAATGTGCCGACTTTCGAAATTTCTGCTTGCGGCGCAAAGTTTCAACATAATAGCCTCTCTGATTTGTGCTAAAATCCTTATTTTGGCTTAAAACAGGGATGTCTTGCAGAGCCTGGTCTTAGCATGAACTACTTCGTATCTTTTTTATTCTGGGTGGCTATTACCTTTTTCGGAAGAGGCCGAGTGGAAGCATTGCCATGTACCAACTTCCGGCAAAATATCCCACGCCGTTTAGGAGTTATCAGGATCTACGGACAGATATGTGATATTATAGGCAGCCCTTACTTTCTCTTACCTAAAAATTTCCCCTGCGGCGTCTTTCAGTGTAGCCTATTCGCTATCTAGTAGAAGAGCGCGTTATTTAGATTAGGTAAAGGCCCAAGATCTCAGCCACGTTAAAAGTTAGCATTAGTACAGTACTGGAAGTAGTCAAACTTTGCCCGAAAAAAGGGGATTTAAAAAATTTCGCATGCGGCGCCTTTCGTAGTGGCCTATTTTCTGTTTAGCTAAAGCGTGCGTCATTTAGGTGGGGTTTTAAGCTTGAAATGTTGTAGTCAGGGCAACATTAAAAGCTAGAATTTGTATGGGAAGTAGTTGAACTTTGCCAGTAAAAAGTTGTTTTCAAAATATTTTTCGGCGGCGCTCAATTTAAGTTTATCTTCAGTAGTCTACATACGTTAGGAGCTGCTGCTTGGGATCTGAGCCACCTTATAAGCAGAGCTTGTATGGGAAGTAGTTGAGTTTTGCTAGAAAAAATGTGGATTAAACAAATTCGCCTGCGGCACCAATTCGTAGTACAGTACAGCCTACCCTATTCTCTATTTATTTGAAGGGTTCGACATTCATTTCTGTGTGGTTTTAAGCTTAAAATTTTGGATCAGAGCTACATTGAAAGCTAAATTTTTTATGAGAAGTAGGTCAGCTTTGCTCTGATTATAAAAAATTCGCCTGCGGCGCTTGGTTTACATTTCGCTTCAGCACAAGAGTCCGAAGCTGCCATGATAACGAGGCTTGGCTTTCTAAAGTGAACGTCGATATAAAGGACATGCTGGAATTCTTGTTATTTATTTATTTATGATTTTATTCCTGTCATGAACTTTGGCATAACCTTTTAAAAGTGTATGATAATATTTCTTTGCTGTGTTTTTGTCTATCGTTTTTAATCGGTACAAATTGCTGGTCAGTCGTATATTTTGACGTTGTCACCCCCCCATGCCCAAGTACATCGAACCGCCCCTTAAATACACAACATGGGTAAAGACAAAGACATCATCATCAATTTTTCTTGTACTTATTTTATATAGATACTAAGATCACAGATGAAGTAGAGATAACTGGGGACAATGAACCTGTCCATTTTTGTCAAGCCCCGTGAATGCCTTGAAACAACTTTTTGAAGGACGATCAATCAATGACCCCACAGAAGAAGAAGAAGCGTCACTGAAGGATCAAAATAATAAAAAAAAATCGCAAAATTAAAATTCACAAACTGAACTTTCTTCGTGCAACTTGATGCTTTAGAATTATTCCGTCTGATCTGTCGTGGTGTGCTGTATGCCAAAGTGACCAGGCCAAGGTAAGCTTGTCATCGGACAGTAGAGGCACTAAAATGCTCAAGCCAGGGCCAGCAGCAGCTTAAGCCTTAATAAATTTGCATAGATAGGTCTGTTGATTTGGACCCTATCAGCCAGTGGCAGTGAAATTAAGCACAGTTTTGTTTCAACTGATAACTTGGAATCACTCAGGAATCACTTGGATTCTTGACTTGGAATCCGCCTTTCTCATTATTGATGTGTCACCTTTTGACAATCAATTTATCAATAGCCTAGCTGGTGTTCAGTGTTCTTAACTTAATTTTGAACTGATAGGTTTCATGATATGTACAGGAGGGGTACCTGACCTTGTTTTTACGCACCTCGAATTTTGCCGCGAAAATGTTAAAATGAAAGTTCAGTGCTATCCTGACAGTCAAGAAGCAAAATCTGAATTTTTTTTCAACAGTTATCAGACAGTTATGTCCCAAAATATTACAATTATTTGTCTTTTCTTTGTTTTGAACCTGGTTTAAAAAGAGATTTTCTGGTTATTAGCCTTATTACATCTATCTTTTTCATCACTTTGCAAGCAATCTGACCTCATGTAAAAATGGGTGGAACTGTTTGAAAAGAAAATTATATTTAACTGGAAATATTGAAGTAAAATTTATATCCCCAACATGTAAACCATTCTATTAGCTTCACTCTAGTATTTTTGTCATGTTTTTTGGTTCCTTTTTAAGCCAGATATATCTCACTAAAAAACGATTTCTCTGGAAATCTGAAATCTTGTCTGAGGCTGGGTACCTCTCCTGTACCAGACATGTACAACAGGAGGCAGCAGGGAGGCAGACAGCAGATTTATTTTGCAATTACCATACCTTGATTTTAAAACAGTCAAATATAAAGGGAAAATAACACTCACTATCTGGTCAATATTAGTGAACAGCTAAGTCTATAGCCCCTTTTCACGCGTGGTGCTCAAACGTCTAGCACCATGCCTGGGTGCTAGACATTCAAGCACTGTACCTTGGATTTCATGTAGGGTGCATGGATTTCAGTAGGCTATACAGTGCATGCATGAAAAACACAGTTTCTGTCATCACAACTGAGAACCAGCTCGGACAGGGCTGAAATTACTACCATGAATTAGAGAAATCAAAGACAAACCTATCATTTTTTTCATAACCAAAACAAAATGACGCAACTGATGATGGAGATGAAAAACCTCATTTCATTTTCTACATAGTCAAGGGTTTTTCATGTAGAGTATCCTGTGCCTCAGCTTTTCCTACCTAGCAGCCAACCAGAATATTGGCTACTGGGGCCTGCCTGGAGCAGACTAGGGGTAAGTGGTATATGCAGGGACGGGGTATAAGGTGGGACATGGTACTTATCTGCCATCTAGCGTTCTTTAAAAAATCCAGAAAAGCCACCTACTATAGTTCATTCAATGGCGGACATGACAGTTCCATCATTTTGGTAAGTTGCTATTTTCGTTTTTGAGAAAATCGACTTCAAAGTTTCGGCTATACCCCAAAAAAAATATTTGGGCAATAGTTTTTTGTGCTTTATTTTGTAACGGTTTGCAGAAATTGTGTGTGTAAGATAGCAAACGAAAGCTAAAACATCAGGCCACGTCGTGTGGCCGTCTGGTGGAAAAATATGCAACAGTAAAAAAAATCGGACACAATTTGCAAGTAGAGGTCGCATGGTATATACTGGGACAAGGACAAGTGGTATGTAGTGGGACATGTATTTACATATATTTTCCTGGGTCTGTCCAAGAGAAAAACGAGAACAGTGTCAGAGTGAGTGTCATGTGCATGGCCGGTCTAAGGAAGTGGAAGTGGCCGGACCGAGAAGACTCAATATTTTATCCAAGGGAAGACATTTTGAAAAAGTTGTCGCCTCCTACCCCAGCACCCAGTACAGCTTCCAGAGCAGCGTCATACTTCGTGTTTGCTGACTGGTACTCTAGTCTTGTGCCTAAGATATTTTTACTTTTAAAGTCGAATTTTTAATGTAGTTTTTATACGATGAATAGTCGAAGTTTTCTACCAATACATGAATCTTTTTACTATGTCCCAGAGTATACCACCTCGTGTCCCAAGATATACCACCCCCGGTACTTAGTGGGACAAATGGTATAAGCAGGGACACCCCCCTTTTTTTCTTCTAGCTATACAAGAAAAATCTGGAAAAATCACAGTTTATGCAGCAGTTCCGGGGCTTTCATTTGAGCCATAAACCGTTTTTCTGCTCTAATGTTAACCATGCATTTTGGAGGTTTTCCAAAATCCGTCCCTGCATATACCACTCTCCCCTACATGGAAAATAGATAGGGTGCTGTCAGATTTTTCATCTCCATCATCAGTCGCGTCCTTTTGTTTTTGTTATGAAAAATATGATAGGATTGTCTTTGAATTCTCTAATTCAGGGTGGTAGTTTCAGCCCTGTCCGAGCTGGTGCACAATTGTAATGACAGAAACTGTGTTTTTCATGCATGTACTGTGCTGGCACTGTGTACTGAATTCCATGCACCATACATGAAATCCAAGGTACAGTGCTTGAACATCCAGCACCCAGGCATGGTGCTAGACGTTTGAGCAGCATGCCTGAAAAGGGGCTAGTGTACTAGACTGCTCTGAGCTAACTGTTTCAGCCATTTCAGAAATTCACCGAAAACAAAAGTAAATTGAGAGATTTGCTTCTTCTTCCAGCCATTGCGGAATTGATTCAAACGATTTGGCAGGAAGGGAAAGAAATTTGGTTAGATACGTCTGTTGGATTGAATGCTATCTGCAGTGCCGTCTTTACCCTTAGGCTGGTTAGGCTGGTGCTGGGAGGCCAGGGGAAACGGGAGGCCAAGCGGCCAGTGTGAATTGTTGAGAAATCAGGCCACACGGTTACCAGCCCTATTGCGTTGCTCATTACGATTCAAGTGCAACCAGCGATTTTGCATGTTCGTCATTTACGGTAGCGAAATTATGCTCGGACCAGGCTCGGACCATAGTGTAGTGTGGCTCGACCAAGAATCGTGTGTGCTAATGTGCCGGAGATTTTACATTTTGACTCACAAAAAGGGGCCAAAAACCCATTGATGGCCTAAGGTCTATCAAAAGTAAAAGACGGCACTGTCTATTTAGCCTACCAGTGAAAAAAAAATTCTGATAAAGTTTTTGCACTGGATTGTGGCTATACAGTGCACTGTTTGTTGTTAGAATAAACAAAGCTCAAGTCACATATAGCCAGTTTTTGTTTTGGTGGTTGGTTCAACAAAAGAATATTCGTTTGAGCCAGCAAAACTTATATAATATTAAACCCTGCAAACAAATTGTGGTTTAATTTTAATGGATTCTTTTGATCTTCTGTACAATTCTCAGAAGAGTCCTGTCTAGGTCAAAGGTCACATGGGTCCAGTGAACATCTCTTTGAGTTAAGCTGTGGGTTAGTGATTTCATAGGTCTTCCTGGATCTGGAATGTAGGAGCCTTTGGTGACAGATCAGCAGTTCTACTGACGTTGGTGGCACCAGGCTGTGAATTTTAACTGTAGTTTTAGGTAGGTACAAATTTGAAGTGAAAAGTTATTCATTTTGTGGTGCACTTCTCTTATCTTGCTGGAAATGGACTTTGAAAGCTAAACTAGTCAGTCAGAAACCGTTGATTTTTGGATATCCAATGCCAAACGCTGGTTATATCTAACGTTCGGCATAGCCTATGCCCAAGCCCAACGCTGGGTGCCCTATGCCCGACGCTGGATTGCTGTTGGTGCCCTAACCCTGCCCTACCCCACCCACAATAGATGAATTCTGATTAGTTGATTCCTGAACTTCCCTCAAATCATCAATGTTTTCTTGGGTTCAGGTATCCAGCATTTGGCGTAGTGTATCCAGCATTTGGCGTAGTGTATCCAGCATTAGGATCTAAGATATGGAGCCTGATGCGATGCTCCTACAGGTTGGCTCACTTTGTCATAGAATCTGTATTTGTAGGCTATCTGCACTGTGCCCAGACGTTTTAGCATTGCATGTCCAAGTCATACACAAACCCTCATTTTTTGGGCATGGTACCCCCAGGAAAATCTGTTGAATGCCCTTGCTGCAGGACATGGTGCCCCAACGTGTGAGCACCATGCCCAAATGTTGGGGCATGCCCAAATACTGGGTCATGCCCAGATGTTGGGACACTATGCCCAAAATTGAGGAATTGTGTATGACTGGCATGTCCCTAGCATCATTGACTGATATGACTGAGAGTGGTTGACTGAACTTCCACCAACTTTGCATTTTAGGTTATTCTGGCACTTCAGGCATGAGCAACTCGCAGCACCCTCAACAGTTCCCAAGTTCACTCAATACTTCAGTAAGGTGGAGTGCTTACAAGAGGCCTGATTCAGCAGTTAACCTGAACGCTGACGGGGGAAATGCCTGGGCCAATCGTAAGTTTCCAAAGTTCCTTTAACTAATTTATCGATCATCCCTGGGAGCAACAGAGAGTAATAACAGAATAAACATAGGGCTAGTGGGAATACCTGAAATGTGATGTGCTACCCATGTTGTCGACATGGCATTGTTACTTGGTCTTGTGCCCCGTTTCCTAGTTGGCCTATGTCTTTTGCCGATTTTTTAAATCAGCTGCATAAAATTGTCCTGTTGCAGCTGGCTTTAATTTTTTCATGTCACAAATAACTAAATGTACCCCAGAGACTTAAAGGACACGTCGTACTTATTACAGTTACTCATTCTACTTCTGTAGTCTTTCCAACCATTCTTGTTCCCATCGTTCTACACTTCACAAGTGCATTCTATCTCGTCTATTGGCATTACACCGAGTATGACGCTTGCCATGTTTTTCCCCTTTAGACTATGTGATGCATCAGACTCCCGACCGTTCTTTCCGGTAAACTTATTGGTCCGAAGAAGGGTTGTGTAAATTTTTCCAAGGTTATTATCTAAGGCAAGGGACATGGAAATAGGCTAAAAATAGCCTAAGCCGTATGTAATTTTCTGTAAGCATAGCTATTTTAAAGTGGTCAACGGTATTAGAACAAGTTAGCAGAAACACTATGTAGTGAGAGATGTCCTTTAAAGTGTGCCCCAGAGATTATTGAAGTCAATATCCAATCCTGGACTTTTTAATTCTAATCCAGTTTTCAGCTTTGTACCATTTGTACCCAAGGTATGACGTACTGGATCCTGCAAATGCATCATGTAGTTTTGGGTGTGAAATGATAACCTGCTTGAAGCTAGCCTCAACCAAGTGCATTGTGGAATATGAAACATAGATGCTTTGTTATTGCATAAACTCATTGTACAGCCGTAACTACTGGTTTTGAGAAATGTATTTAATCTGTTTCTGTTTCCAGGACCAAACAGCCCAGGGGTCTGCCAGTATAGCGAGAACGAAGATGATGACCTAGAAATCAATCAACCCCTTAGCACCCCCTCGTCCCCCGTCTCATCCACCAAGACGATAAATTTCAATGCTTCAAGGGCATCAACTTCCGACCCGAACTGGCAGGCTGCCAAGCCAAGTGTCAGAGAAAGAAATGCAGCAGTTTTTAACAATGAGTTGATGGCCGATGTCCACTTCCTCGTTGGGCAAGGAGGTAAGGCTGTCGCGACCTTCGGTATGTTCCAGCAGCCGACCCGAGCTGTGTTCCAACTTCCTACCTGAAGGCTGTCATCGTCTTTCCTATCTGTAGGAAATGACACACTATTGCTAGGAGGTGGAGCACATCCAACGAGTAACTACGACTTTAGGTGTATCC
Organism: Branchinecta lindahli; assembly: GCA_023053555.1. Lineage (NCBI taxonomy): Eukaryota > Metazoa > Arthropoda > Branchiopoda > Anostraca > Branchinectidae > Branchinecta > Branchinecta lindahli. The sequence continues at coordinate 30,389,447 of JAKZAO010000009.1, read as the reverse complement.
TCGCCGTTCCCCTGGGACTCCCGCAGCGGAGTCCCCGCGTTTTTGTTTGTCCCAGGGACTCGCATTCTCGCGAGTTCCCACAGACGAGGAACGCTTCTACTATCATCATCATCTTTAAAAGGGACTCCCTTTGAGACTCGGTGGGGAGTCCATTAGGGGAGTTTCTGGTGGCGTTGGGTTTTACACATGTTAGGGATAGTTAAAAGGAATTTCTGAGGTTAGTATTGAGTTTAGTTGTGGGATAAGACTGGTTTTGAGAAAATGGTGTCTAATTTACTGTGATTTTTCTGTAAATAAAGCAGTTTAAAAATCAAGAAAAAACTAAAGAAATTAAAGTAGAAATAAAGTGGGCCATAATCTTTACAGACTTAATCAATCACCTGAATAAGTTTGGCAAAGACGTATATCCACGAATTTTCGAACACAGTCCATACGGAGGCTTTCTCCGTGTTCTCGCTGTTCTCCGGCTGGGGAGTGCCCAGAAGTGGCTCCCTTTATTCTCGTGGAACGGCTTTAAGCGAATGCCATAAGAAAAAATTCGTCAGCAAAGCAAGAAAAAAAATCTTGGTTTAGCAACGACCCATAACATTTTGTTTAGAACAAGTTTTTTGTCCCACATTTCTAGTTTGCACCAGACGCCGGCCGAACTGGCCACCTAGGCAAACAAAACACCACATCCAGTTTAAGTAATTGGTTTACTAAAATATCTAACCCTTGATTAGCTCTGTATTTTTCCATTCTCCTGTTTCCACTTTTTACCGGATCCTGGCCAAATATGTACCTGAGGCGAAAAATAGCACTTATTGTGATTGGGCATCTTGTTTTGCATCTGCCCCCCGCATCGACGCCTTATAAGCTGGCTTAGGCAATTTCGTTTAATCAGAAATATCCGCTTTTCTCTGGATTTTGCATAAGTATCAATTGGGGGAAAAAACTAACAGCATTGCTTGTCCCTCCATTCTTTAGTTTTGGTGTACACTTTTGCCGGTTCGTGCTTAGCTGCGGCCAGTCCTGGCGTGGCTGCCAGGAGACCTCCGCCTTTTTGGGAGGTTCCTTGGGCGGAGCCGGCTCTGACGATTGGCGGACGGATTTTGGGGTTTCCCCCCATCCTGAGCTCCACCTATGAACTAGTTCGAGTCGTTCACCGAGAGAATCCCTCTGTAACGAACGGGAGAACCCCTATGTAACGGACCATGGAGCTTTGTAGGGGTCGAAACTTATTTTGTTCGTTTATTTTGAATTTAATAAAATTGAAATTGAATCTTCACACCAAGTCTCACCGAAATATCCAAATTACTTTGAGAATTACTCTGATCACTGGCGGACAAACGGTTGGGCGCCTTATGAAATCAACGGTGTCAAGTAACTGATGTTTGGGATCCCAGGAGCAGTGATTACTTTTTGAGAATTTTTTTTTAACCTTTTTTAGGCAATTCTCTCAAGATTCCTGCTCATAAGTTCGTCCTCGCCACTGGAAGTTCTGTATTCTACGCTATGTTTTACGGAGGACTTGCAGAGAGCGACGGGACAATTGAAGTTCCCGACGTCGAGCCCAATGCATTTCTTACACTCCTAAAGTAAGTCATCAGTTCGTTGCTCCATTTTTTTTTCTACCTTTGTTTGGACTTTCTGTTAAATATAAGGTTTGAAGCCAAGCTGACCATTCATTGCAAACAAAATGATGAAAACGAGATTTTCGGGGTTTCTTTTTGATCAGCTAAATTATCCCTCTAAGATGATGTGCGAGGGATAAATCAATTTCGGATATTTCGGCTGCACTTCCGGCAAACCGTCCTCAGCGAAAAAACAAACAAAAACTAAATAATAACATCCACAACAATAACAACAGGACAACGATGCGAAGCCAACAACAATAAAACGGCATGAAACTCAAAAACCAGAAAGAAACGATGCGGATTAAAACGACATGCAGATAAAATAAACGAAAGATAAAAGTGCGTGTTAAAATGTGTTTGTACAATTCTGAGATTATTTACAATTAGAGTTCTGTGCAAATGTTTATATGTACACAATCTGCCTGGGAAAGCGCAGAAGCTTTCTGTTACAAGCAAGGGACCATGATGGGGTGCTCGTGCTCATAGTTATTTGTAATTTTTGGGACATTGCCCCCCTCATAAGTTTTCTGTATGTCCGCTACAAGACGCGCAGATACCTGTTTTTGACAGATCAAGGTTGGTTTGGTCTTCCTGAACATGTAAACAAAGAAGAAACGAGTCTCGAAACGAGTGTGGTTTGCAGTCCTTGGATCACTAGTAATGGTAAACTGTAATAAAATAATTGAAACGATGAATCTGATAAAGTAATAACTAACTTCCAGTCACAGATGCCTGAGATGGTAACCTAACATCCGATACTTTTCATTAGTTCTCCTTTCTTTTGGAATATTACTCGAGGACGAAGCTTATAAGTGAATGGAATGGGAGTGGATGAAGAATGGATGTGTGGTGTAATGGGCAGTAACTGTTTTGGAAATATATAACAGCTGGTGAGGTTCCTGAGGGTAGCCCTAGCCCATAGAGATAGGTGCTTATATGAGTAAATATTTTGCGTGTGTGTTGATGGTTTTTTTTCTATATGTATTTGCCATGGCCGTTGGCTCTTAGCGCAAATAAAATCTTATCTTATCTTATTCTGCCTTAGAGGTATTTAGTTGACTGTTAACGCCAGGAGATGTCAGTGTAACACTTTCCACACATCCCATAGAATTGGTTCATTTTTTTGCAGGTATCTGTACTGCGACGAAATCCATTTGGAAGCTGACGGGGTTCTTGCAACCCTCTACGCCGCCAAAAAATACATGGTGCCCCATCTAGCGAGAGCTTGCGTTCAGTACCTAGAAACAAGCCTTAGTGCCCGGAATGCGTGCCTATTGCTAAGCCAGAGTAGGCTTTTTGAGGAACCAGACCTGGTGAGCCGGTGCTGGGAAGTCATAGACGCGCAGGTAATTGATTTCACTTTAATTACTGTTTAAAGGTTCACTGAAAGCAACCCTCTTTCTTAATGTACTGTCTCGTCGAACCCACCGCGTTTTCGGTTAGTCTGATATCTACCTTTTCGGATAAATATTCCTTCAGCCCAAGCTGACTTCCAATCATGTTTGACAGTGCAAAACGGATACGTCAGCTGACTTTTATTTGAGCTATATTTCGGCCCTTCTTGGCAAGGGTCCTCTTCAGGCTCAAGGCCGCTCAAGTTGGAAAATCGAACTTGTGGAGAAGTGAACTTTTCAAGTTCGTTTTCTAACCTGAGCGGCTTTGAGCCTGAAGAGGACCCTTGCCAAGAAGGGCCGAAGTATAGCTTAAATAAAATTCAACTGACGTATCCGTTTTGCACTGTCACTGTCAGCACTGTCACTGTCTTGTCGTACCCAATTGTCGAATACGCCTGTCCAGTGTGGGGCCCGCAAGCTCAAAGGACAGTCTATCTTAGCGAAGAGATGATTCAAAAAAGAGCCGTAAAGACAATCCTTGGGAAAAGTGATTCGACATGCGTTGAACAGCTGGAGAAGCTCAAACTAACAACCTTGCACGAAAGACGGCAAGAACTAATAATCAGCTTCGGGAAATTTGTCTTGTCGAGTCGACACCGATCAATCCTACCGCCCGAACCAATTGTAAAACGAACTACCCGTCAATCGAATAAGCTGCAACCGGTGAAGACCAGAACTAACCGATATGCAAATTCATTCGTGCCATATTTTACTAGTGCTTTTAACGATATGAAATGAATAATTGTGTATTTTTGTAATACCGACGTAATTTAGTGAGTTTTATTTTAAATCTTACTGCGAAGTCGTGTAATAAATATATCTATCTATCTATCTATACCGTAGGTTGAAGGTTTTTTTTATTAATAAACGATACCTCGCACTATTTACCGTTAATGTTCCAGTATTCTGGAATAGTTGAATATTTTCGAACCAGGTTCTGCTTTTAACAAATTAACCACGGCTTTGGCTGTTTCAAGCTTTTCTTCAGGCCCACTGACTTCTATAAAAAACACGGGAAATGTAGATAACCGGCGAGTCTGAAGCGTCAGCTTTTCTCAAACAATCGTTGGGTGGGAGCGTGATATGCATCGAAAATAGCGAAACAAGGAAAGTGTGAAAATCAGTGAGGTATCGTTAGAGGGGTTGTAATGTACCGTATGAAATTCGGGTCTCCGGGTTTCAAAGTAGATGGAGCGATAACGGACTTAGGCTGCATTGACATTATAGGTACGACGGGTCTACAACACAAGACTTAAAGCACAACTCTTACTAGAAATAATATTTTCCTTATGAAATGGATCAGAAAAACATTTTCGAAAATACTATTACTTTCCATCTGAAATTAGCGATTTTCCTGTTAGCGCCTGTCGACTATGTCCAGCCTTCCTGCTCTCCGACGCGGCGGCTGGGCGCAAAACATTTGAAAACTGATCGCGCCGTGGTTCAAAATTGTGAAAACTAAGCAAATAAAAGAAGGAGTAAACAAAAGCTTCTCAGATCCTTATGTGTGAAAGAGTTGTCAGCAGACGTTGATGATCCCGGCAAACGTTTCTTTTGTGACGGGCAAAACTCGGCAAGGCCAAAAAAGCGCTAAAATTTCGTAGGCACAAAACGAAACAATGGAGAAAGGTGGGGATTTTAGAAGCGTATAATTCTGTATGGGAGCTAGATATATCATAAAAAGCAGAATAAGCAAGAGGGGTCCTTTAACATTATCAGCTCAGTAATTTGCACACAAAATTATTTAAGTTTAACTGAAAAGCCAACTTATTTTTGTATCATTAAACTGAATACACTGCATCATTTGGACTGTATAAAGGGATTTTTCTATTTTTTCACCATTTGTTCTAGTATGACGTTCAGAATATGCAGTGCCGTGCTCACAACACAAAATTCTACTATGGCGCGGAAAATTTGAATCTCAACACAAACGCGGCTTTTCAGTGGCCAGTGGCCAGCTCGCGGAAGGTAGCTCACTGCCTGGACACTTAATTTTCGTAAAGAATATTTGTCACGCATACATCACAGGTATAAGCGCATAGAGGTACCACAAATCACATAGAAATTCCACTATATGAAAATCGTTATTCGTGAATAGTGGAGCAAGGAAGTAATGCATTTTAATCGGGTTTTCAAGCCTCTTTAAGTGAATAACTGATGAACTAGATTGCCCTATCTCAGCCTTTTTGGGTTAACCTTTAAGGGTTTGAACCGGAAAAAAACTGATTCGAATGGTTCAAACACTAAAAAAAAATTAGTAAAACAAAATCGACTCAACGCTGGAGTAGAACAGCCACCGCGCATAACCGCCAAAACGAAGAGAAACCAATCCGAGCACCCGCCCAGTAAACGTGGGAAGGATAACAGAAAGCCACAGCACTGTAGGAAAACAAATAAAATAAATATAATAAGAAATATGGAAATACATCCAATCTTAATAATTGCTTATTTATTTTGAACTTGTTTATGAGAATTTGGGAAAGCGTTTTTTTTTTGTAGTTTGAAGGAATTTTTTAGAATCTGTTTTAGAAATATAAGTTGCCATGAATTGGAAATAAAATAAGATGGGGAAAAACGATATCTCTTAAGTTAATCTTTGAATACGGATTTTCCATTTGTGACGGTTATCATAGTGATGCTTTAGTAGGCCAGCATAGGAAGAGTACAGCGACGTCTCAGGAAGTTTTGGCCGGCTTTTCATGACTTGACTTTTTGGGATCTCACAACGTAAGTGGAGGGATACCTATGACATCGCAAAAGTTGTCCGTCTGTCCGTCCGTCTGTTAGCACGATAACTCTAGAAGTGAATGATATATTTTGATGAAACTTGGTGTGAGGATTCTTTGGGTCAATGGAAAGGCCGAGTTCGTAGATGGGCCATGTAGCACTACATTTAGGGGTGGGGGTTGAAATTAAGGGGCAAACAAAATATTTTAAACAGCTAATGAGATAGTCGATTATGACGTAAGAAGGCATACTGAAAACGATTATGAAAACCATTTTCTCGCCGGACAAGTAGTTCGCCCGGAATTCGGTTTGTTAAAAGTAAATGTTTTATTTGAAGTTGATTACATGTTCGATTTGGGGGTAAGAAGACATGCTGAACACTTATGTCAAAATCATTTTCTTCCCGGACAAGTAGTTCGCCCGGAATCCGGCCAAAACCGGAAGATTTGTTGAATGCAAAAGTTTTATTTGTAGTTGGTTAGATGTCCGATTTAGGGGTAAGAAAAGATGCTGAATCTGTATATGACAATCATATTTTACCCGGACATATAGTTCGTCCGGAATCCGGCTGAAACCGGATAATTTGTTATAAGTTAAAGTTTTATTTGAAGTTGATTAGTTGTTAGATATAGGGGTAAAGAAATACACTGAATTCGCTTTTGAGCTTTTTTTTGCCGGACAAGAAGTTCTGGAATTCGGCCGAAAAAATTGGCAGAAGTACGGCAGGAAGTTCTGATCGATTTCGTCGAAATAGATATTACTTATAGGGGTAAACACACATGCTGAATCCATATCTGAACTTGGTTTTCCGAGATGATAAGCTATTTGGCCTTAATCTGTTTCCAAATTTTAGTTGTAAAAATGTTCAAGGAGTCTGGCGAAGATTGGATGTGGTGAAGACTAGACCCAATTGTCTGGATTAAATATTAAATTTTGAGATCCCGTCGAAACCTTTGGTCTTTTTACACAACGACTCGAGCTCTTAATTTACTTGCACAAGCATCAAGCATATCGGTTTCTACTAGGTGCATTATATTCGATTAGGCCAGGGTTATAGTTCCAACTGGTACCCGGCATTCGGTATAGGGTATCCCAAAATCAGGGATTTGTGATAGACTCATCCAGCCGATCCTGGGGAAATTTGGGGGAAGGGGGATCTTGTTTTTGTTTTGTCTTTTCTACGCCACTGTAAATTTGTGGTTTTGTGTGCCATGAACAAAATCATTTGTTTAGTTTAAATTTAACCTTTTTTTTTTTTAAATCATTTCAGGCCGAAATCTCCTTATCGTCAGAAGGACTGACCGAAGTCGATCTCCGGACCTTAGAACTCATCCTAAAGCGAGAAACACTCAACTGCAAGGAAATTGTAATCTTTGATGCCGTTCGTAAGTGGGCTGCCGCAGAGTGCCGCAGGTTGGAGGTGGAACCGACCAATGAGAATATTCGACAAGTTTTGGGTGACACGTTGTATCTAGTCAGAGTGCCGGCGATGGCGCTGGAGGATTTCGCTGATGGTGCGGCGCAATCTGGCATTTTGACGCTGCAGGTAAAGCACTGAACTATAAGATAAGATAGATATGATTTATTCCACTAAAAGCACAGAGGCCATGGGAAAAAAATGACACACAAAAAAACAAATCAAAATAAAGAACAAAAACCAAATAAGTGATAACTATTTTACATATTCCTTTACAGGAACCTTTCTCTGTGGTTCATCGATACCGAAAGGAATCTTCCCAACTTTTCAATATCACCAAATAATTTACTTCCCATTACTTTTACCAACCAATCCTCCCCCCAATAACTAACACCAAAAATTTCCCCACGAAGATCTGAAAGCTCAGGGCATACGCACATTAAGTGAAAAATATTTTCATCCAATTGCCCACACATTGGGCAGAAGTAAGGACCAGACTTTTACCTTACCCAAATATCTTCTACGCATTCCTAATGGTAGATAATGACCCCGTAAACTCATTAACAACCTCAAATGATCTGCTGGAATCCCCACCTTAAAATAAATTTCCTCCCCCCATGTCTCTTTGGCTCTCGCGTACAACCACAATGAACCAGAAGCAGCCACCGCACACTGCCACAATAGTATTTCCTGGTCGTGTAACCTAACCTCCACCTCCTTAGCAATACTCACTGAGCGGAGCTAGAAAAACTGAGCGGAGCTAGAGGTGCATGCTGTGAGGTTGACCTCCGATGGCGCTAGCCGTTAGCGCGTCGGGCTCTTGACCGGAAGGTTGAGGGTTCGAGTCCCCATGGGGACTAGGGACGTTTGTCCTGAAAACATCGGCAGAGCCTTGGGCAAGCTCTGGATACAAACCAAATCTATGGCTGCGGGGCACGGCACAATTTAGCGTAAACTATGATGTCCGTAGCGTATATACCTATCAAAAAAAAAAAAAACCTTTGAGTTGATACCCGTCTACTTTCCTCTACGCCATTGCTCATACGAGGTGAATATTCCTTCAACCCAAGCTGACTGCGAATCATATTTGACAGTGCAAAAACGGATACGTCAGCTAAATTTTATTCGAGCTACATTTCGGCCCTTCTTGGCAAGGGTCCTCTTCAGGCTCAAAACCGCTCAAGTTGGAAAAACGAAACTTGTGATAACCTTAAGGTTATCACAGGTTTCGTTTTTTGAGCCTGAAGAGGACCCTTGCCAAGAAGGGCCGAAATATAGCTCGAATAAAATTTAGCTGACGTATCCGTTTTTGAACTGTCAAATACGAGGTGAAAAACCGTAGGATTCCTTGCAGGCCTGGAGAGCTAGCTCCACAGCGCGTCACACGTGACGTCAGTACGGCAGACAACCAATCAGGTGTAAAGGACGATCCAGACGGCGTTCGAACTCTTCTGCTTAGTTGTACCGCGATACAGCTGTTTTTAGAGATAACAATTATGATGTTCTACGTAGCTCCTCCTCCGCTTGTTTGCATCGGGTAGGGTATCAGAATAGATTCGACTCTGCATGGTCGTATCACAGAGATAGGGAGACAGAGGTTCTATCAGATTCTTTGTTCTTGGTATTACTGACATTGCTGCTTTCCGTTGGCCTTTCGCTTTTGTCGGCCTCGGCATTTATAGCTAGAGTTGGGTGGTGTTATTCATGGGCCAATATCTTTTTTAGGAAGTAAATGATCTGTTTCTGTACTACACCGCAAAAACTAAACCAGAACTCCACTTCTGTACAAAACCAAGAGCTGGCTTGAAGACCCAGGTACGTTAAATATGGTATTATTGTGACATTGTGTAACTTATATATGAGAGAACTGTCCGTTTTTTTTTTCAGTTCAGTAAAGAATGTATGATAAAGAAAAAAAAATTAAATACCAGAATGCATTCCCAGTTTCGGACTTTAGGTACATCTAGTAGTTATTGATGTAATGTAGTTGGGGTCTGGTCTTGTTAGTCGGTGGCTTTGATGCCTAAAAGTATCTTTTCAGACAAATTAAACACATCGATCAGTCGTTGTTTTCACTATTGTTTGTTTTGAGATATTCCATGCAAATTGGGAGATCCAGTGGGCCCCTTTGCGTTGGGGGAGGGGGTATGAAAGGCGTTAGCTATTCTTGTAATGCTGAAATTCATCAGATTATGAGCTTAGAGCTGAATTTCGTGGTTCTAGGCTACTATATTTTTGGTCATGATGAGAGTCACAGAAAAATGTGCGTGCTAGATCAGTTTGTTATGTCATATCATGCCAAGCATCGCGTATGCCCGGCGTTTGGCACAGTTTTCGCAAAACGCTGGGTACGAGTATGCAGACCATTGGCACACCACCATTCATTTTGGAATCCAGTCCAGTTGTAATCGCTCCACGAAATTACAGGGACAATTATTTCCCAATTTTGTTTGCATACTGTACGTAACTTCCCCATTTAGGTAGTTTTCGGGGGAAATTGCTCATTTACTTATTTGTTTAATTTGAATGAAATTCCATAGTTAGTCTACATATCATGAATGCTAGTTGCTACACATACCATAGAGAAACATAAAGTTTGTCATATTCTTTTTTTTTGTGAACGGGAGGGATCTTGGGATAAAGACAGGATATAGTGGACTTCAGCTAGTGTTTGATGGTACATGCTAAGTGTGGTCAAAGGTGTTCCCGGGCAATTGAAGTTAAAATTACCAAACGTTTTTTTGAAAGTCGTAGATTTGTATTCATTTAATGACTTCTTTTCGGTGTTCGCTCTCTGCAATCGGTGGTATCTTAAGAATTCTGTGTCAGTATTAAGAAAACTTGTGTGGGTTTTGAAAACATAATAGTAATCACAGTTTTGACTACTAATTTAAGTATTGTTTCAGGTCTGCAATCGTTTCCAAGCCGCTGCGTATCGAAGTAATCAGTGGAGATATCGAGGGCGGCGAGATAGTATCCAGTTCTGTGTAGACAAGCGTATCTTCCTAGTAGGCTATGGCCTATACGGATCCTCGAATGGTGCTGCAGCATATACAGCGAGGATAGAGTTGATGCGGCTGGGAAGAACTTTAGCTGAGAACTTCGTTAAATTCTACACGGACGGATCTAGTAACACCTTTCACGTTTTCTTCAAATATCCTGTCCAGGTTTGTAGATTTCTGAATTAGGGGATCATAGTGGGAGGGGATTACCCAAGCAGTCCTAGAGCACGAAATGTTGCTAAAGTTACATCCGAGGGGCTACCCACTCCCCGGCACCTGCTGTACACCCTTTCCCGGCACCGGCCGAAATAGGCGGTGCTGGCACCGGTACCGACAATAAATTAGGCGATTCATCTTTCAAACGCTTCTAAAAATGCTTATTTTGATGTTTTAACACGTGACAACTGGTGCTGGCTTGTTTCAGCCAGTGGCGGCACCGACCGGGCGTCGCTGCACCGGGCACTTGCTGTACACTAAAATTGAGAGTGGACAACCCCTCGGTTACATCTTAAACCTTAGTAGGCAGTAGTAATAATAATAAGAAATTTATTTGTAACCCACTGTACAGATTTAAAGGAACAGAAAACTTGACTCAAACTTGACTCGGGGAGCTAGCTAACATATCAAGAATGTACCTGATTCGATATTGAGAGTAAGAAAAATTCTCGTTACGGCCATCGCAGTTTCCGAGAATTCGACTTTTGAGTTAGTAGAAAAAAAAAGCAAAAGGTTTGTGTGCCGCGACTAGGAATCGAACCCAGGCCGTCTTGTCGGGGAGGTCGTTTGTCTGTAGTATACACGTAAAAAGGCGAACTTTTACAGTACATAAGTAAAAAGGCGAACTTTTAAAGTACCACTGTGTCACCGAGACCGTGAAAAATGAATCTGATACAATTTCGCGTTAGATTTTGAACCTTAGATTTTTGTAACACCTTAGATTTAAAAATCTGGTGCAAAATTATCTAGGAATGCAGAACTTATTCTCCTGGGTCGAGATTTGAAACCCGCGACTTTCGGCATTAATTACCAACGCTGTAACCTCTGGGTCGCCGAGACCGTGACGAATAAACCTGAAATAATTTTAATAATAAATGTTTTCATATTTATCTCTTACAGGTGGAACCCGACACTTTCTACACAGCTTCTGTGATCTTAGATGGCGGTGAACTCAGTTACTTTGGACAGGAAGGAGTATCGGAAATGCCAGTAGGTGTAGTGACGTTCCAGTTTCAGTGTTCTTCAGAAAGTACCAACGGAACAGGGGTACAAGGGGGGCAGATCCCGGAACTGATATTCTACGGCCCCAACCCCCCAGCTGAAATGGATACTTTGTGATTGAAAAGGCTCTGCACGTGCGGGGTATCACTGGAGGTATAGGCTATGACCTGCACGAATGAGTAATTTTAGTCAAGTTAAGACGCGGGACCATGGACGAGATTGTGTTTTCTTCAGATTAAATCAGAGAAGTTTTTGCACCGGAGAGGGGGGGGGGGGTATTATTTTTTGTATTATCGTTGAGGATGGTTTTGGATTTGAAGCGAACGTCTTTCTTCTGTGCTATTTTTTGTCTATTTTGTTTCTTCGTAACCGTGAATTTTTTTTCAGCTCTACGTTTATGCATCTGTGCTTCCTTCGTAGTTTTTTTATACTGAGTTTAATTCGAACTGGAGCTCAAGTAGACCTAGGGCACATGACCGTTGTACCATCCAAGTTTCTTCCCAATCCCTCCTTTCGTTTTGTCACTACATGTACCACAATCTTAAAGTTTAACCGAAAAGGACTGGGATAGGACAATCTAGTTACCCATCACTTATTCACTTAAATTTGCTTGAAGCCCCGCTGAAAATGCGTTACTTAGTTGTTCCGCTAATCAGGAATAATCGATTTTCAAACAGTGGAATTTCCGTGTAATCTGCGGTACCTCTAATTTGTTATATGCCTTACAAGAAAGATTTATGACTTTTTTTGTTCACTGAAAAGCCCACTGAAAAGCCTTGTTTGTGTTTAGATTAAAAATTTCCCGCGTCATAGTAGAATTTTCGCTGTGGGGACGGCCGCAGATATTCTGAACGTCATAACTAGAGCAGATAGTGGAAAACAAAAAAATCCCTTTGCAGAATCCAAATAATTCAGTGTATTCAACTAAATGACACAAAAATAAGTTGGCTTTTCAGTTAAACTTTAACAGGATGCCATAGGTGCACCCAGAGGCGTTACTTGCCAAAATGTTTTTTTTTTTGGGGGGGGGGGGGGTGGCAAGGTATTTACCGACTGGCTGATAATTTTTACCAACTGTTTTTGCAGAAAAAACGACTGTTTTCAAGAAAAAAACGACAGTTTTGAAAAAAAAATGACTGATTTTCAGAAAAACCGACCGTTTTGATGAAAAATCGACTTATTTTCAGAAAAAACGATTGTTTTGATGAAAAAAATCAACTGTTTTGACGAAAAATCGCGGCGCTTCGCGTCGACTGGGTTATTTTTTTTTTACCGACTGGCCGACAGCATTGGGGGTGGGGCCCTCCCCCCCCCAGTCGTGACGCCCCTGGGTACACCAGATTCCTATCCGATTCACCTTCTTCTGTCTAACGTCCTTTGTTTTCACGGACTGATAAACGACTGTGTACTTTTGCTACAAACCCCCCGACTGAAAGTAGCGGATACCCTATCTTTGCCCAGTTGTGGAAGTTACCTAGCAAATTCGTGAAAATAAACATCGTGAAAAAAAAAACTGAGAGTAGTGCCCGGTCAGGCCTTTTCCTTACTTTCTTTTTGCACAAGTGGTGGTTTTGACGAGCTGTAGTCTTTAAGGCTTGGATACACCAGAGAGTGATAAACCTTAGTGGTTTCTAAAGTTATGTGCTTCTTTACCCCTCCTCCCCTATCCCCCCCCCCCGATATGAACCAGGATCCTTAAATAGAAAACAATTGATGAGCCAATCCCTTTCATGGTTCTAAGTGTAAAAGTCTTTATCTTTGTACGTGGATTAGCCGGGGGGGGGGGGGGCTGCTACTGACGGCACTCTAGTGGGAGGATCTCCGTTATTTGGACGAGTGTCTAGTATTGAGTTAAGGTGCAAGTAGATGCAGTATGATCTGAACCGATGTTATGTGATGGCCATATGAAATTTTTATCTTTTTGTGTATCCTTGATTTATTGACGACTATGCGTGAGACAGTGCATTTTTTTTATAAGCAAAGCGAAGTATAATAAAATTGGTAAGATTTTATCGTATGTTCTTGGTTCGAGAAGTAACTTAGCCTAACGGTGGCTAGATGGTATGTGTTGGAACTGTTGGGAGATGAGAAGTTTGTACCACATAAGTTGTGTTTTTGCTGATACCATGGTATCTGCTATAACGGTAACTGGATCTGCAATTAGTCGTTTTTGCAGTTACCGTCGTATCTGATATACGGTCCACTGCAAAAACGACTATTGCCGAAATTGCAGTTTTTGAAGTCATCCCAAAAGAACAAGACCAAAGGTTTCGATGGGATCCCAAAAATTTAATATTTGACCCAGACAACTATAGGTCTTGTCTTCGCCACATTCAGTCTTCGCCAGGCTAATCATCTGAGAAAATCCAGTTCAGATATACCTGTATAAGCCATATCTATTTTGACGATACTGATCGAAACTTCCTGCTTTACTTCTGCCAAATTTCCGGTTTCGGCCGAATTCTGAGCGAACTACTTGTCCAGCCAAAAAAAGATAGTTCAGAAACGAATTCAGCGTATCTCTTATCCCTATAAAGAACATCTAATCAACTTCAAATACAAATTTAACTTTTAACAAATTTTCCGGTTTCGGCCGGATTCCGGGCGAATTACTTGTCTAGCGAGAAAATCGTTTTCACCACCGTGTTCAGCATGTCTTCTTACCCCTGAATCGAACATCTAATCAACTTCAAATAAAAGTTTTACTGTTAACAAACTTTCCGGTTTTGGCCAGATTCTGGGCTAACTACTTGTCCGGCGAGAAAATAGTTTTCACCATCGTGTCAGCATGTCTTCTTACCCCTAAATCGAACATATAATCAACTTCGAATAAATCTTTTACTTTTAACAAATTTTCCGGTTTTGGCCGGATTCCGGGCTAACTACTTGTCCGGCGAGAAAATGGTTTTCACCATCGTGTTCAGCATGTCTTCTTACCCCTAAATCGAACGTCTAATCAACTTCAAATAAAACTTTTACTTTTCACGAACTTTCCGGTTTTGGCTGGATTCCGGGCGAACTACTTGTCCGGCGAGAAAATGGTTTTCACCATCGTGTTCAGCATGTCTTCTTACCCCATAATCGACTATCACATTAGCTGTTTCAAAATATTTTGCTTGCCCCTTAATTTCAACCCCCTCCCCCACCCCTAAATGTAGGGCTACAAGGCCCATCTACGAACTCGACCTTACTCTTGACCCAAAGAATCCTCACACCAAGTTTCATTAAAATATCTCATTGCTTTCGAGAGTTATCGTGCTCACAGACAGACGGACGGACGGACGGACAGACAGACATTTTTTGCGATGTCATAGGTATCCGTCACTAACGTTTTGGGATCCCAAAAACTGAATATCTAGTTGCGTCACTAAGTGCTAAAACTTCTTTCTCACCAATTTGACAAAATTTGATCGAAGTGAGATGACTTTTCAGATACCACGATTTGTTACCACGGCCGGACCGTGGTATCTGAATATCAGATACCACGGTAACTGGCCAGATACCATGATAACTGCAAAAACGCCTTTTGACTGTGGTATCAGATACCACGACAACTTCAAAAAAGACTTTAGACCGGATGTCAGATACCATGGTATCTGCAGAAACGCAACTATAGTTTATCACGTAGGATCGAAGGACCATAATAGCTTGTTAAATAAGAAAAATTACGCAAAACGGATAAGTCCGCTTAGGTTTTTTTTTCAGCGATATTTACAGCCTGACGAGGACCCTTGCCAAGAAGGGCCGTAACATCGTTGAATAAAATCTTAGCCGACTTATCCGTTTTGTGTAATTTTTCATCCACGTTACAGAAAAATGTCTTGTGGTGGACTAACCATTTAGGGAACATATTGGTGAGTTCTCCTTTTGCCATTCTAAAGGCGTTTTCACGGAAACGGAAGTGTTTGCCACCACATACTCGACCCAGGGGCGCCACTAGAGGGGGGGAGGGGGGGGGACTCCCCCCCCAAAGGTCTTGAGAAAGTACTTTCGTCGGGCGAAGCCCGGCGAAAGTTCACTTGTTTGTCGGCGCGGAGCGCCGGCAAACCCAGGAGAAATAAAATATTGCATGCTTTTGTCGGGCGTCGGTCGACTCGTCGGCACATCGGGTTCATTTCATACCCAAGAAGTCAAATTCTGCACACATTCGTCGTGCACAACACAGAAGAAGTCGAATTCTGTATCCTTTTGTCGGGCCTCGATATTCTCGTCGGCACATCGGGTTCTTTTTAAACATAAAAAATACAGAAGAAATTCAATTTTATATGCTTTCCTCGGACGTCGGTAGACTCGTCGGCATATTGGGTTCTTTTTATACGCAAGAAATGGAATTCGGCAAATATCTGTCGGGCAAAACACAGAAGAAATTGACTTCTGAATGCTTTTGTCGGGCGTCGGTCGACTCGTCAGTTCTGTTTATTTGTGATAAATCAGTTTCAGCAAACATTTGTGGGGCGCACCCGGGAAGTTGAAGTATCGTCGGCACATCGGGTTCTTTCTATATATGTAAGAAATCAAATTCTGTAAACGTTTATCAGGCGCATCCCGAAAGTTTAAGTTTTATTATTGTCGGCTCATCGGCTTTTATTTACATGTAAGAAGTAAAGTCCTTTACAGTCTTGTCGAGCAAAACAAAGAAGAAGTCGAATTCTAATGCTTTAGTCGGGCGTCGGTATTCTTGTCGGCACATCGGGATATTTTTATTCGCAAGAAATCAAATTCTTCAAACATTTGTCGGGCGTGGAAAGTTTAATCGGGATAGCAATCTCATTACACGTAAGAAATCAAAGCCGTAAACTTTTGTCCAATCCCCAAAGTTTATGTCTCGTCTGCAAATCGAGATTTTCTACACACAAGAATCAAATTTGTGCCTACTTTCTTCTGGATGGCCATACTATTTTGGCGGAAAGATCTGTGAGTTCACAGGTAACCTTACTTTTATTTGAGATCGCTCATAAGCGTTTCCACAAAAGTTCAATTCAATTCAATTCAGTTTATTTTCAAAAATTCCTTCACGGACAAAGCCGAACACTGAATTTTTTCGTCGTATACAGTATCATCACAACAGCCACATTACAAATAATCTTCATTTGGTCAAATTACATGTGTCGCACAGTAAAACTCGCAATAAACCTTACATCATAAATAACATCTACCAAGCAAACATCTTTTTTCTTATTTGGTCAAAAATAACCCCAAACAAACACTAAATATTATCTACAATTATAATATTTACAATTCAATAACAATAAACACACAGGAATACGGTAAAATTAAGGAGGTGTTCCGGAATGCCCGTTAAAAAGATCCGTGAATGACGGGACGGAACAAAACTTTTTCTATATCGGTCGTGGGAACAGGATACTGGCTGCAACTTAGGAACAGGCTGGGCAGCAGCTCGTCTCGGCCTAATAGGTTGATATTCAGGGGGAAGAATTTCTCGTAGACCAGGGCTCTCCAACGTTTTTAGACCGAAACTGAAACATAACTTTTTTCGGCGTTGTGCTAACAACTCTAGATTAAATTTTTTCAACAATTCGAGATAAGGGACTTTGGGGGATTTCGAGGCCACAAGGAGGGCTCTATACTGCACCTGTTCAAGTAGATCCCACTGGTCATTGGTCAACCCGAAATGCCAAACCTGGCAACAGTATTCAAGGGTTGGACGAACAAAAGTCAAAAAAATTACCAACAGATGGTCAGTGGGTACTCCATAACGGGCCAGGAGTTTAAGTGACCGGATTGCCATATTACCTTTTTTGAGCATGCTATCTACTTGCTTATTCCATTTTAGATCGTGAGTGATATGTATTCCAAGCAGCTTGATATCATCAACCTGCTGGGGCTTGGGAAGGGATGGGAAAAACTGTGGTTCGGTTTTTAAAAAATGTATGGTTAGGACGACAGATTTGTCCATGTTGACAACCATGTCATCCACAACAGCCTCCTCACAGTTCGCCTGCGGCGCATTTCGTAGTACTCTCTATTTGGAAGAATGGTGTTTCCTTTAGTTGGCGTTTTAGGACTGAAATGCTTGGGGGTTGGAAAGACATTAAAAGCTAGAACTTGTAAAGTATAGGTATAGAATAGCCTAAAATTTTCCAGAAAAAAGAAAGATTAAAAAAAAAAATCGCCTGCGGCGCTTGATTTAACTTGTTCTGGGTTCGGTCTTTTTAGCGAAAGGTGAAAAGTAAAGCCGAATATGTGAATTTAAACATACAAATTTACATTAAAAAATAATCTCAGCTAATGCATTACAGTTAGTTTTACAAAAAATTTCGCGTGCGGCGCATTTCGTAGTATTCTTTATTCGGAAGAACGGTGTTTCATTTAGTTGGCATTTTAGGATTGAAATTCTTGGGGTTTGAAACACCTTAAAAGCTAGAACTTGTAAGCTAAATTTTTCCAGAAAAAAGGCAGATTTAAAATACTTCGCCTGCGGCGATTAATTTATCTTGTTCTGGGTACAGTCGTTGGAAGCTTCAGTTTTTTTTTAGCAAAGCTGCAATGAAATCCCGAATATGAGAATTCAAATTTAAGAATTTACATTCAAGGACTAATCTCAGCTGATGCATCACAGTTAATTTTACACCGGTTCAATTTTGTGCTGGCGGGAAATGTACGCCGTTGCCGCTTCGCGGCAACGGCGTTTTTTGTCGGCACAAACTGGACGTCCCCCCCCCAAAGGTAAAAGGCAGTGGCGCCCCTGTATCGACCCACAAGTTGACACTCCTCGGAAACGATGCGTTGTCTGTTTCTTGGCGGTCATTTCAGATGCCTGTAAATCCAGATAATATCAATAAGTAAAACATTAGGTTGACTCCCTTCCAATGCTTGAGATGAAGGAGTAAGTCTTCTTCCCCTTATAGGGTCCTTTTTGTCCGCTACAAATTCGGTACAAATTTTGCTAGACAAGTTCGCTAAAAAAATTATTAAAACATTTCTTGTTTTGTCAGTTACTTCGGGGTCATAAGCTGTGGGGTCAACCGAATAAGCAACCCAAGGTGAACCCTGCGCCGATCAGTGAGGTGGGAAAACAAACTTGAATCTCAACCGGCGGCACCATCTCCCTGCTTTCATACCCCGGTATCATCCAGAAACCCTCCATCCAGCTTTTCCCTTCGGGTATGGGTAGTCGGTAGCTCAGGTATGTCGTTGTTGCGTCCATGGCGTTCGCCCACCAACCAATCGGTACGTAATTTAGAAAACGGCAACGTAACGTAACAATAACGTTGTACGCGTCAACGGATTCTGCATCGTACCACGTTCGCTTCTCCTCCTTTATTTCAAAGCTCCAGCGTCGCCACGAAGAAAAGAAGTTCTCGTCAACTCGGTACCGTTGGAGGGTGTAGTTCTGAGCTGGGTTTGGGTAGTATAGAAGAGCGAGGTAATTGCTGCTGTCAGGCAATGCAACGCGTAGCCGACGTTCGAAGGTGTTATTGTCCCGTGGGACTACGAAGTCGACGTAGAAGGGCGTCTCCAAGCTCAAGTTGGGGTTGGGCCCTACGAGAATCTCAGCGTACCTCCCTGGACGCTCTGAATCTGTAAAGTGCTGAAGGCGAGCGCCAGAGGTCCCGACAAGGTCTGGTCCTAGTATTGGTTCCAGGTCGGTGCAGTTGTCGCCTACGGAGTAGATGAACTTGTCCGTAGGGAATTTGTGCCGGATCAGTTCGTCCAGTTCCAGGTCATATGTTGATTTCGCAAGGAGCTGCGCCGTTACGCCAATGGCTTCGAGCCACTCGGCAACAGTCTCGCCGGCGAAGGACTTGAGAAGACGGATCTGCTCGGAAATACCGACCGGATTTGATGAAACAGTGGTGGTTTGTAGTTGAACAACGTCCTCTACTTCGTCTGCGAAGGACGTGGCAAGCAGGAGCAAACTCAAAATCATTGTTGGGAATGATTGAGTGATAACCAGATAGCGCTTTGGCGGGTGAATCTCAAACAGGTTGGAGTTTTGGAGCTTGCCTTGTCAATTGACGACCTCGCAATGACCTTTTCTATCATTTGCGGTCAAAGCAACAAATTGAAAGAATCGTTTCTAGTAGGCAGCGGATAAACATGATCTCCCCGTCTCTACTCTATTAGAGGAATCGTGACTGTTGAATACTTTTGAGTATGTCGAGTAACCAGCGAAAGTAAGTTCACCGTTCCGAATCCGTTTACGATAATTGTTTACGCGTTTTACCTGGCTCGAAAGCGTGTTGTCAGGAAGATTTGCTAGCCTGAATTATTTTGCATTTCACTGCGCGGACGGAAATAAATAAGTTTAGTTCGAAAATAAAATGTGGCCAAAAACAAGTCTATCAGATTAATTGTTCTGACTCACGTAACAGTGCCTAATTCTACCATAGGTGGTCCCAAGCCCAGTTGTGAAAGGAAGAGGGTAGGGTTGCTACTTTTTTCATTAAAAAAAAGTCAGCGCTCCAAGCAGACTGGTCTCTGTTTGTCCCTGTTTCACTTCATTATCAGCATCTGTTACAAGAGAAATATGTTGTTTCTGATTGAAACCATGTCTACCACTCTCTAAGCAAGGCGTTAAAGGACACCTGAACAATGAAACCATACTTGAACACACCATGGAGAATGCATTTACAGACATGGCCACGGAGAGCATTCTTCTCCTGAGCGTGACGTTTTCAAAATAGAGATGTTCGATTCTGGAGGTTTGCACATGCAGACTCCAAGACAAAAAGCGCAATTCATTCAAATCTTGTACAGCGCTGACCGGATCGTATTGGAATTTCTTCTAGATATACGTTTGGGCTTAACTGGTTAAAAAATATTCCAGAAGAACGGTTGATTGGAGACACTAATTGTTCATTTCTAAAATTGTTCGGTACTGAAATAAGGACAGATGCAAAATGGAGCAAAAATTATAGCTTGGAAACACTATTTCGTATTTCGATTGGGTTTTCTGCAGGCAATGTTAACGGAAGTCATACAGATAGGGATGATACTTGGTACTCTTCATTCAGGTGTCCTTTAACAAAACAACGCCAGAGACGTCACTAGCCGAGATGTTTGTGGAGGGCAAGGTATTTACCGCCTGGCCGGTCATTTTTACTGACTGTTTTGGCGAAAAATCGACTGACTTGAAGAAAAAGTTACTTTTTTGACTAAAAATCGGTAGATTTTGAGGAAAACCGACTGTTTTACAAAAAATCGCGGTGCTTCCGGCAACAGTGGGGGGGGGGGGGGGGTCAATATTCAATAGAGTATTGACGGGGATAATATAAGGTTTAAAGCCAAGCTGACCAGTTATAATACAAAAACAAAAACGAGATTTTCGACAAAATCCCCGAAAATCTTGTTTTTATGGCACTTACTTTCCCTTCGGCCAAGTGCCATAAACCGATCGCAATTCCGTCGGTCTGTCGGTCGGTCGGGTCCCACGACTGCGAGTTAGGTACTGTCCTAGGATAATGAAACTTGGCAAGCATATCAGAGATCCGACCAGATTAACATGGAAACAGTCATTTGCCCGATCCGACCATCGTGGGGGGAGATTCAGAATTTGATGGCATGTATAACTTTCGAACGGGTGATCGGATCTAAACGAACCTTGATATCTGGAAAGACCTCATGTCTTAGATGTCCTATTTCAAGGTGGAGGGGGGGGAGTAGGAGGGGGAACGGGAAATCTTGTATCACGCTTCGATCGGGATGACACCGTGGGAAGTTGCGGAAAACTAGTGGGAAGAACAAGCACAAGCCCTAGGTGCATCATTGACTAAACAAGACCGGATTCGCGCACTGTGAGGGAGTCGGAGGGGGTTCCGGAATTCCGGTGATTCGGAGTTGAGTTACTTTCAGGTGAAGGACAATGAAACTTGGCAAGTATATCAGTGACCCGACCAGATTAGCCTGGAAAATTTTCCGATCAGACCATCATGGGGGGAGTGCATGTAGGGGGAATCTTGAATCTTGAGGTATGTGTGTAACTTTCGAACGGGTGATCGGATCTTAGATGTCCCAGTTCAAGTTCGGACCGGATCCGATGAATGGGAGGTTGGTCGAAAGGGAGATGGTCCGACCATCGTGGGTGAAGTAGAGGGATGGGGAATCCAGAATCTTGAAAATTTGAATCTCAACACAAACGCGGCTTGTCAGTGGCCAGTGGCTTGTCGGTGAGCACTGGCCACTGTGTGAATGCTTATTTTCGTAAACCAGTTTCGTCAAGCATACAACACAGGTGCAAGCGCATAGAGTTACCACAAATCTGACAGGGAAACATCTTGATCAGGTTTATTGGAGTGTAAGACGACATGGTGATCTCGTACATTTTCTCCGTTTTCTCGTAGGAGTAATTGTATGTGGTTAGAACTTGACGCTAGTCGATGAATTTTTAGACTAACAGAATTATTTGGCTATTTTATCACCAGAACGAACGGCAATCCCAGTCCCGCGGGTCGATTTCAATTCAACCTGACTTCAAACCAGGGTTGCCACTTTACTACAATAAATGCACTGGCCAAAAAGAAGAAAGTACTACCAAAGAAGAAAAGTACTCAATCGTGATGCTGGGCCATAGTCACCTTGGAAATAAAGGGTGCAACTACCTGACAACTACTTTTTTTTCTTAAAATCTGCTGCAAAAGTAAAAAGAAAGTCCTATAATGAGCACAATTGTACTACCGGTGGCGACCCTGCTTCAAACCAAGGTAATCAAGGACAAAAAGGAATAATCTTTTATTTTCTTGAGACAGCCGATTTTGACTTGTTCCAGTTTGGAATCCGATCGAAACCTTCGTTTTTTTATGTTCTGGAGATTTGCGTTCTCTGTGATAAATCTTGTGGTTTTCTAGATCCGGTTTCTCAAATGTAATTGGATTTTAGTTGGAAGTTTGCAAAAGCAAGTGCAGATAGCAAATTGAAGAATATATGAACGATATTAATTGTTCATAGGTATGTGTAGTACGGTGTAGCAGATTTCGTGAGGACCTCACCAAAGCAAAATAACGCTAAGGAGTAGCGCCAAGACCTATGCTTTCCATGCATTGGAAACGGGCCTCACTCGTAGCGCCGCCCACTACGGGACATTCAAAGCGAGACAAACTTGCGGGTTTAGAAGATTCTAGTGCAGATAAGGTGCTGTCTGCACACATCATGGGAACAGGGGAGGTTTTGTCTTTTTTTGCTGTGTTCGGAATATTGAGTTATCGGAGCCAGCGCTGGTGCACGGCTGATTGAGTTTCAGTAGGGACATTATCTACCGCTAGTGGTGCTACTGTGTGTCACTTTTTTCAAGTCTTGGCGCTACTCCCTAGTGTTATTTTGCTCTGGACGTCACCAGGGGATGGTTTGGTATGAACCGTGGGCGGGGTTATATCGTGAACCACACTAATCGTCTTAAAGCTTAACCGAATAGGGCTGAGAAATGACAGTCTGGTTACCCATCATATTTTTATCTAAATAGGCTAGAAAATCCGACAAAAGCGCTTTACTCTGGCGTTACTTCGTTGATTTGTTATCCACGAATATTGAATATTAGCTGACCTGTTTATTCTTCCGCAATTGTTGTACCTCTATACGGACGTACCTCTATGTTTGAAATGCTTAGCAACTACAGCGGCAAACAATTGCCGAAAATAACCAGCACTGGCGGATTTTCATTATTCAAGCCAGGAATATGAAAGTGACTTGAATATGAAAAGTGACCAGGAAGAACTTGGCATTCGCCCATACAAGCTGATTCTGCAGTCTGGAATAGAACATTTCAGAATCTTCACTTTGTTGGCCATTGAGACGCACGCTTTTGCAGATATTCAAATTCTCCGCCACTTAACGAATTTTTATTTGTCGTGCAAGCAGCGGAGATTCCCAACGTCAAATTTTTTTACGTGATGAAACAAAAAAAAAATCCCTCAGAGGAGTCAAAATAATTCAGTGTATTCAAATCAAAGGTATACAAATAAGTTGGCTTTTCAGTTAAACTTTAAGAAGTCATCGATCTTGAAGACTCTGATCTTCTAAGAGGAGGTAGCGAGTGGAAAGAAGTTGTCCGGCGCGGTTTAGAGTAACACATTTAGACTGTAGACTGTTCAAGTCATCTCGTGAAGTCTCTATGGTCGAACTAATAAGTCTAGGATATATTGTCGGGGTTTTGGGACCCCTTTCTGTCGTGGAAGGAGCAAAAACTGGGATAAAGAACGGCAAAATGGGGCTTAAAAATCCTTTTCGTTTGACTTTTAAGGGATTCCAATCAAGATAAAACGGTACTCACATATGTACATAAGAACAAGTGTAATCACACTATCAGCTCCAGTTGGTTCAATCCGAGGAATTACACAGATTAATATCGCCTTTTTTATTTTTTCTTCAAGATCTTGAATAGGATTATGCTTAGCTTTAGAATTAAACGGATTAAGATTTACTCCTGTTTTGGTAAAAACGGATGAAAAAGTAAGATACCTGACCGGCCAAAATTTATGTTTTACCTTTAAAAAAAACAAAAACAATCCGTAAGTCTTGTGTCTTCAAACAGACATATTCAGCGGGATTCAGTTTGGGTAGCAGCTGTTGCAGCGAAACGATGTAGAACAGAATCAAAAACAACAATGGGATTTACGAGATCTGAGTTTCTTGGTTGAAAGCCCAGAAGGGTTGAAAGTTGAAGCCCAAGCACTTCAAACCGCCCGTGCGTCACGGGGCCCCGAAGGGCGGCAGCTGGGGCAGCTGCCCCAGGTTTCAGCGAAATGATGCCTCTGTCTGTTTATTCACGGCTCTTAGGTCATTGTTATGAGTCTTATTTAAAGCTCCTTAGAGTGGGCTGGCCTGTAATTGTTCAATTTATCGTCATATTAAAGTTGTCGTCAACCCCTTTCTTTTATCCTTTCTTTTCAGGTAACCCGCAGTAATGATTCTTCCATGGCTAATGGTCCTGTTGTCAATTGTTTGGACCATACCCGCATCGAAGACAACTTACAGCGACGGCTCGGATGCCAGCGTCATCTTCATCGACTATGAAGAAGAAAAGAAATCCAATCCAGATATGCAGTGCCTTTCCTCTGGGCCACGCCAGTCCAAGATGCTCTGCACTAAAGGATTTCCAGAGATTCTGTCCAGAACAGTGACAGATTTCGACATCAGCGGTGTCGACCTGCCAGTCCTTGGTGTAGCACCCCACCCGGGGGAACCTGAGTTCGTCCTCTCCAATACCCTCCGAAAGCTGACCATCAACAACTGCAGCATCGCCACGATTCGTAGTCATATCTTTAGGAACGTGCCAAGTCTGAGGATACTTGACCTCAGTTGGAACAGGATAGTCACTCTGACCAAGCTCAGCGTGCGACATCTTAATGCGATTGAAGAGATCAACTTCAGTCATAACCTGATCGTTTATATTGAAAAGACGGCCTTTAAGCAGATGCTACAACTGAAACGACTGGACTTGTCTTACAATCGTATTGCAGAGCTCGACGTGGCTTTACCACAGTTTTTGATAAGTCTTAACTTGTTCCATAACGAGCTGCGGGAGATTAGCTCATCCCTGGAGCTTCCCGAGTTGGTTTCCTTAGATTTCTGCAAAAATCCTGTGAAGACCATCCACCCTTCTTTGCAACTGCCAAATTTGAAGGAGATCTGCATCAGCGCCTGTAACACGGACGTCGTGGAATCCACACTGAATAACACATGCTTGCACCAGGTTGAGGACTTCGAACTGAATGGCATAGTATCAACCAGTCCTCCCCTATCTAGGTCGGCTGGCGATGTTCTTAAGACATTTGCTTTTTTGAAGCGTCTATCCGTTGTTGATTATTCACTAACTAGCCTCGCATTCCTGCCTATGTTGTTAGGCTGTAAGGAGGTCGAACTTGGACGCGTCGTGGTAAAAGAGCCGATTCCGCACGACTGCTTCAAGAATGTCGTCATCCTTGACCTCAGTGGAAGTCCGCAATTAGTTCGGGATATTATCACACGGACAGATGTCTTGACTCAGATGACATCCATTGAGCGACTGACTTTGCAAAATTGCGACTTGCTGACCCTGAACTGGTTCGTTCAGCTTGCACAGATACCCTCGTTGCAAAGTTGTAACGTCGGTCGCAATGTTATCGACTGCAGTTCGTTTCCGTCAGCTGTATGCCAAGAAGAAGCGAAGGGCCCCAGATCTAGACTCAATGGGCTGGAAACCTGCAAATGCTCACCAGTCGTTCCTTCGTGGTCGGTCGGTTCCCAGGAGTATTATCATCAGCACTTTTTGTCTAAGTTGAAGCCGGCTCCTTTAGTTCTGGCCAAGCTCTGTCAGCCGTTGTTAAGCATGCCAGTCATTGTCAAAACCTGGACGACATCAAGCCCTTTTTTGAATGCGGTACACAATTCGTCGTCAGACACACACGGGACTAGCCACCCAAGGCCGTGGTCGGCTGAGGGTGTCTTACCCCATCGTCGTCACGGATTTTCCGTTCATGATAGCTGGAGAAAACAGAAAGAAATGTCTCATCCGGTTAGTTTACCAAAGTCTGTCCCAATTAATTTGTCCACGCAGAACAGTTTATTATCTTCTTCAACAAGTGTTTTCAGGCATAACATTCCTCAGCACCCTGGAGTGAAATCGAACATGGGGGGCAACAGGAAAAGCTTTTCTAACCATTACAACTTGTCCAAAACTGACCTAGAAGATAAACTACGCCACAGCCACTTCCCGACCCCCCAAAGTTTGTCTACTCATTTCCCCACGTCTGAAATAGGCAGATTATCTGAATATGTTCATTGGCATTCGAAAGCCCAGCCTGTTCCCAGCACCAAGAACAAATAATCTACAAGAACTTCCGTGTCCCTGTCTCTGTAATACGACCATGCGGAGTCGAATATATTATGATGTCCTACCCGATTCAAAGGAGTGGAGGAGCTACGCAGAATTTCGTAATTTTTTACCTCTACAAACAGCTATTTCGCAGTAGAATTCCGCAGAAGAGTACGAACGCCGTCTGAGTAGTCCTTTACAGCTGACTGGTTGTCTACCACTGTGACGTCACGTCTAACTCGCTGCAGACCCGGTTATCCACCCCTGTATGCACGGCGGCGAAGAGAGAAGAAGACGGGTATCAACTCGAAGCTCACAGCAAGTACCTCTAGCTCCGCTCAGTTTTATCGCGGTATCCATATTTGCTGCATGGGACCAAAGACGGAGGTTCTGTTAGATTATTTGTTCTTACCAGCACGTCAATTGGCCGCCAATGGCGACAATGGCGTGTATAATTATGAACTATACAGTTCGACTTACGCAGAGACGGATAGAGCTGCAGCAAACGCCGGTGGCCCAGTCCAAAACAACGAGACAGGGATCAACAAGAATATTGACTACCACGCCTTCCCAACCTCACAAAATAAGACCAATGTACCTGGACCAGAAGCAATTTCATTTCTAAAGAGCTTACATGCGACCATGGGATGCAACGAAAGACCACTGGATGCTTCCACGGAAATTTGAGCGGCATTTCTGAAGGGACCAAACGTGCATAAATTCTTCGGCGGAAGCTGAGAACATTCGGAGCTTCCAGAGGAGTCGTCAAGTGAACCACCAAGTCATCCTGGTCTACTGTGAAATAGTCTGAAGGAACTTCTCTGACTACAGACACGTCAGGTATATAGCCTACTACAGAGGAGGTTGTCTTCGCGAGCAATCCTCAGTTCTGACATGAGGCTCAGATGGTCTCACGGGAAGAAGTGTGAGAGAACAAGAACCGAAGATCTTGACTACAGCTTTCTCCGTTTCTGATTTCGACGTTTTGTTTTATATTTTTAGCTTTATGTCTATATGTAATGAACTTTACGTCTATTGACAATACGTATCATTAGTCGTGCAATAAATCGGCAAAACAAGACGTGCCGTACAAGACATACCACTTAAGTATTTTGGTATCCATCTTAAGGTCGATTGGAGTGAAGGGGTAAGAATACATGCTGAATCCATATATGCTTGTATACGTGGACCGTTTAGCTCTTACGCTCACCAACCGCCATCCATCCAGCACTGACGCACACACGAATTTCTTGCCCCCCCCCCCGTAACTATCGCCAGAGCAGTCGGATAAGGGTCGGATTGACAAATGGGAATTTTGTGGCTTACGACATCTCTGCCTAGAAACTGGACTTATTCCCCGTTCTGTACTCTAACTTCATCCATATTCATGCTAACCTCCTGACCCTCAAAGCTCAGATCTGTAAATTTCACATCTATAGGAAAGAAATGTGCTCTTGCAGAACGGATAAGCTTTTTCGCATTTATCGGGAGTCGGGGAGCGGACGTCCCCACGTAGGGTTGACGACTTCCAAGTGAATGTATCAAGTCCCCAATATTCGTGACAAGCTTCATCGTCCTAGCCCACCTAGTAGTCCTCAGCTCGTGATCAGCGTTACTACGAAAGCTCGAACGGCCAACTAGATGTCGCGTGATGTTATGTATTCCTGGAGAACTCCCATAGTCGATCGCCTATAAAGTTCAGCGTGTCCATAGCTATTTCCGGAGTCTGATTACGGTTTGTGAACTTTTAAACCAAGTCGATCGTATCAGTCATTACAGAAAGGTTTCGGAAACCAGTGAAGCAGTTACTGTGAGTTTCATTTCGACTTCTTTGCGCATGTAACTATAGGCCTGTACTTTAGCGTAGATTCGCGGACTTGCTTCTTTCTCGTTACAACCACAATTTTGACCGTTGGCCACGGTTACGATCTTTCGAGAAAATATGATTTATGAGAAACAACACAATTACTAGTCCGACTTGATGACGTTGGCTAACTGCATGTTTTGATCGTCATTACTGTAGCCCAAGATGATAAAACAAGAAATTTTCGTAGCAAAGTCCAAAGAATCCAGTGTATTCTAAGCTGGTGAAAATGAAAGAAAAGACAATCGCCACATTTACTTCGTTCCCCTCCCCCAGTACTCTGGTTTGCGTTGGGTCGTCCTGCGATAGGACAGACAAGAACCTTTTTTAGAGTTCAGATGTTTTCGATGGTCTTATCTTTTACCAACAGCTTGCGGCAATCAGCGTGTGATCTTGGCGGTGGGTTTCAGGTGCAAAAAAAGCAAAGTGCGCTAACAGCTCATAAGAAGTCATGTATATCTTTGTTTAGTCCATGAGGATCTTCACAGAAATCTTCTTTTCTCTTTTTTTACGTTCACATTTATCTGACTGAAGGGCAAAATTGCTCGTCAGATAGAATTAAGTGCTTCGTCCATTGAAATCAACTTCTTTTTGATGTGATCCAATCATTTTCTATTTGTATTACTTTCAGGTCCATAAGATGTCTGTCAACCTGTTTGCCGCGATCGTGGTTCTTCTCTCTCGCTCTGCATCTACGACTAACAGTACAGGTTCTCTCTCAAATGTGGCCTGTCGCACGAATAGCCGTTTCAGTCAGATGAACTGCACTGGTGGATTTCCTGATTTCCTTCCGGATTACGTCACGTATTTAACAGTTGGGAACGTGCGCATACCTTCTCTGGGTTCTTCTCATCATCATTTCTCTCCGGTTTTCGTCTCTTCCAGGAAGCTTGAGTTTTTCGTCGTCCGAAATTGTCAGGTAGCTTCAATCCAACCAGCGATCTTCAAGAATGTTCCCAATTTGAGAGTACTGGATTTAAGTCTCAACTCGCTGACTTCACTACCCGATTATAGCTTCGAACCTCTTTCCTTGTTACGGAATCTGAACCTTAGTAACAATCAAATTAAGTTTATATCGAGAGGAACATTCAATAACCTACGACACCTGGAGAAGCTCGACTTATCAGGAAACAACCTTACTGAGTTCTCAACTATCCTGCCACGTTCGCTTACTCATCTCCTCCTAACGAACAATAAGCTCCACACAATCGGAACTCCTCTCAGCTTACCACGGCTTGAAACATTGGAACTTTGCCAGAATTTGCTACGATCTGTTGAAGCATTTGTGGTCCTTGAGAAACTGAAGAGCCTCTGCGTTGGAGACTTGAATCTCAGTATTGAAGACAACGTAACTCGGGTAATTTCCTGGCCGTCTTTAGAGCGACTCACACTTCGGGGATATAGTATTTCAGCACCGCCACTTCCAAGCGAGTTCAGCTTGATGCTTGGCTCACTCGTTCACTTGAAGGAATTGGCTATTAGCGATTATGCACTGACTCGCCTAGACTTCCTCCCCTTACTAAGGAACTGCACAAGCATCCAATTGCAACGCGTCGTTGTCTCCGAACCCCTTCCGCACGACTGCTTTCTCAGTGCTGTCGACTTGGATCTGAGTGGCAGCCAGCAGCTCGTAAGGGAAGTCACAAACTGCTTAGCAACGCTTGCGTCAATGAAGAACGTTCAGAAGCTGACGGTGAGAAATAGCGACCTGATGACACTGGACTGGGTGCCGAAATTATCCCGATTTTCCAAGCTGAAGGTCCTCGATATTACCGGTAACTTCATAGACTGCAATGACACATTCACCAAGAATTTGATTTGTGACGAAGCTGACAAACCCAGTACGATTTTTGTAGGACTTTGGGACCTGAAGTGTTCTCCTTCGATTAGTGCAATGTCAGCACTAGAGCACATGTGCCCCCAAGACATGACGTTCTAAACATTATCTTATATAACCTAGTTCGTATTAAAAAGCTATCTGCAAGTTTTCAGGGTCAAAATACCATAGATGCCACTCTACTAATTATGGCGAAACTACCTCACTGTTTTGCATTATTATCTGTATCCGTTGCTTATACACTTACAATGATAGACCATCACCACGACCGTTCTAGCCCATCATGAAATGATGCTCTAGCAGCCGATTCTTACTTACAAGTCCCTCTCCCCGTGATAGACATGGAACCAAATTGTTCTTTATCATCAAAAACATCGGAAACAAAATAGGTGCAAAATTTACAAGCCCCTCATCGCTGAAGATGATTATGTTCTAACAGCCCATTGTCGTTCCCCTGCGTGTGTCACAGCTGGGATCGGCCTATTTGTATATTATTCCGTCAAGATCAATTCCCCATTCGGTACTCATTTGTGACACACTCCAACTACGTTCATCCCCATTCCAACCCCTATAGCCGTGAGGGGTATACCCCTCACGGCTCAGATCTGTAAATTTTACATCTAGGAAAGAAATGTGCTCTTGGCAACTATGCCAGATCCGATCAGGTTTTGGGGAGTCATGTGTCCGGATTAAGGATAAATGAATCCGGATGAAGGTCCGGATATCAGAAAGTCCCCACTGAAGCCCAAATTTAGATTTCCAAGGGAACTTATCAAGTCCCTAGCATTCGTGACAGGATTCATCGTGCTGGCTCATCTCGAAGTACCTTAGCCGCGCAAGATGTCGCACGATGTCATATCCAGGAGAACTCCCATTTTCGATCGCCTATAAAGTTCAGAGTGTCCATAGCCACTTCCGGAGTCTGATTACGGTTTTTGAACTTTAAAACCAAGTCGACCGTATCAGTCATCACAGAAAGGTTTCGGAAACCACTGAGGCATACACTGTGAGTTTCTTTTCGATTTTTTTACGTACATAACTAGGCCTGTACTTCAGCATAGATCCGCAGACTTGCTTCAGTCTCGTCAAAGCCACTATTTCTACGGTTGGCAACGGGTACGGTCTTTGAGAAAATATGATTTATGGAAAATAGCACAATTATTAGTGCTTGAACTCCCGCTGTATGAGACTTGACGACGCTGACTATATCGTTTATGTCTGCGCCATCACGCACCATTACTGCGCCATCTGCGGCATGTTAAAGGTCTCCGTAAAAGTTTACAATTTAGTCTAGTTACGACAGTCTAATTGCTCACTTAAATAGGCTTGACCGATGAACACACGTCACTTCGTTGCTCCGCTATTCATATAGTCGATTTTCATCGCATGAACGTTTTCTTTCGGATATGTGATACTTCTGTGTGCTTGTACCTCAATGCTTGAAAAATCTACTACAACGGTAAACCATTGCCGAAAAATATACCTTTTTTGGGTCACACACAATTCTTCAGAAGTGAACTTACAATCTGGAACTGAGCTTCGCTTTCCTAGCCATTAGTGGCGTTTTTGATCGCCGATGAAATTTCCCCGGTAGACAAAGGAAGTTTGCCAATTCGTGCTTATTTACTAGTGGCGTTTTTGATCGCCGATGAAATTTCCCCGGTAGACAAAGGAAGTTTGCCGATTCGTGCTTATTTACTTGTTTTCGATAGCCGATAGCCGTTGGAGTTGGAGGCAACGTCCATCGCCTATCGGCGAGTCCTAGGCCAATAGGCGATGGACAGGAATTTAGGCGATAGACGTTAGCCGTTGAGCACAAAAACAGGAATTAGAAGAAACAGCTACGGCTATCGGCAAACGTCAAAAACGCCAAAAGCTCAAACGGCTACGCTATCGCCGAACTAATCGGTGATCAAAAACGCCACTATTGAAATTCACGTTTTTGTTGAAATTCAAAGTCTCCGTGCTGGTGGGGGGAGGAGTAGTAGCCGGATTCGTTGACTGAAATTTTTCGAAGTCCGAAGTCGGGGTCGGAGCCTGGTTCGTTGGTGAAAACTTGGGTAAGTCCAGAGTAGGAGTCGGTTTCGTTCACTGTAATTTTTATAAGTCCAAAGTCGGAGGCGGAGCCAGCTTCGTTGATTAACATCTCCAAGGGGATCCCTCAACGAACCCGGCTCCGTCTTCGGACTAAACAGACAGAGACAGACCTGGCTCTGTCTTGTTTGACCATCGGTGCATATTAAATAATAATAATAATTATGTTGAACCCACGAATCGTACAAGACGAAAACAGTGGAGTACAAAAGAAGCAAGACCAAAGGTTCCGATGGGATCCCAAAAATCTTCGCCAGGCCAAACAGCTAATCATTAAGAAATCCAAGCTCAGATATGGATTCAGCATGTGCGTTTACCTCTATAAGCCGATCGAAATGATCCTGGCTTACTTCTGTGAATTTTGCGGTTTTGGTGAACTTCAAGAACTACTTGTCCGGCGAAAAACTAAAGCTCAAAAACGGATTCAGCGTATCTCCTTACCCCTATATCCAACATCTAATCAACTTCAAATAAAAATTTAACTTCTAACAAATTTTCCGGTTTCAGCCGGATTCCGGACGAACGTGTCACAGCGGTCACACGTGTCACAGCGGTCACACCGTATTGTCTTGCACGACTAAACTGTCGGCAAGAACTTACGCGGGGGGCCTGATCGCCAAAGAAACTCCTCAGGTGAGCGAGTTTAGTCTATTTCTTTTATATATTTCTGATTTTGAGGTGATTTATTCGTGAAAAATTGAGTTTTCATTTTCAAAGTTACTAGTGACATCTGTATTGGATTTTTCCTCTGTGACCAGAGGTTTTCTTATGGAAAATTAAGACGAGAGATAGCGCTCGGAATCATTTGATCGGTCGATAAGATTTGTTGTTTTGAATAGCTTGAACTTTTTCCTGCCGTGCCTTACCTTTTCTAGGTTGGTACGGTGGACGTTAACGAACGGAAGCGGCCCCCCCTCCGTCTCGAGCACTGACGCCGTACATAGCCAAATCCCTCCTGTAGCCACCTCTCGAGCCATCTAAGATGACGAGCAAGCCCCCTTCGACATGCGCAGTTTGCAACAAAAGGGTTGCTTCTAACTCTATCTCATGTACCAAGTGCAAAAAGTACGTTCATGCTAAGTCAGCCAAACATTCGTGTGCAGACTACACAGTGAAGCAAAGACTAGAGGAAATAGCAAGTGGCGTGACCGAGTGGCACTGCAATGCTTGTAAACTACGATCAAGGAGAAGCCACAAAACAACCCCAAGAACACCACAGATGCCGGATAATGAGTTCTCAATGGACAGTGCTATACAGAACAGTAAGCTAGTGCAATCAGCTTCATGTATGCAAAGTGTTCCGATTGCGCGGTTGACTTACGTCACTCCCTCTACCACGCAGACTGGTCCTAGAACTGTTCGCTTCAAGAGTAAAGAACTATTTTCCTCCACACCGGCTGCACCTGTCAAAACTAGAAACGAGGAATTGCTGTCGGATGAAAATTCCATCCAGGTATCGTCATATCCATTCATAACTTTAACAGGAAAAGAGGAAAATGTAGTAGAAGACGAGGGACTGTGTTGTGCTACACTGTCTTTAGTAAGGCCATCTACCGGAATTACTGGAACTACAAGCAAACCCGACAGATGGCGGACATTTGCTGAACAAGAAACAAGAAACAAGAAAGTAGAAGACGACGGACTGTGTTGTGCTACACTGTCTTTAGTAAGTCCATCTACCGGAACTACTGGAACTACAAGCAAACCCGACAGATGGCGGACATGTGCTGAACAAGAAACTGCTAATCTTGTCGACAGTAAATCAAAATGTTCGAGCCTTCCAAACCTACCTGGCTTAACAGCCGGACTGGAACCAAACTACGAAGGTGAATCCATGGAGTGGGATGCCGTTGGTACCACCCCGTTCTCCAGGCATGGTGAAAACCGGAGGAGCACTAACTGCGACTCAGCCGATAATTTAACACCGTATAGAACAAATCCCAACACTCATCAATCCGGTCCAGAACGCGAAATAATTGAGGCCCAGCGGATCATGATTCAAAATTACAGTGCTTTACTAGCGGAGTCGCAACAGCTCCTACGGGATTCCGTCTTAGCCGGAGATGGTCCCCCGCCTGATAACACCATGGATGAAGATGGAGGAAAAGGCGAAACGACCTTTTTTGGATGTCTCTCAGAGCTGCTAGAATCGAGAGATGAAACCATAGCTCAGCTCAAACATGAAAACGAGGTACTTTCAAACAGAGTTCGAGAACTCCAGGATCAAGCTAAGTGTGCCAAGGATCAGTATTTAATCAGAAAGGTAGCTCGTATCTGCCCTAACTGCGAAACTGTTGGTTCAAAGGATCCCGATAACGCTATGATACCTTCCTCAGAAGTCTCTGATCCAGCACAAAAAGGTGCTAAAACAGGAAATACATACAGGGAAAAATGCATTTATTTTTTAAAAGGCTACTGCAAAAAAGGAAGTAAATGCACGTTCGTCCACCCACCCGATATTCCCGAAGTCTGTGCTGACCATCTCCAAGCCGAAGGCTGTTCCGCGGTGTCCATATGCCCTCAGCTCCATCCGGAAAAATGCCGGAAATATGAATTAGGCCAATGTAGACGGGGGAAGACCTGCAAATACTTTCATAGCAATCGTCTCGCACAACAGCCACCACCGACCGATAACCGACAAGATAACAGAGCAGTACCAAATATACTCCGACCCACAACAACGATATGGCGCCCATGGCAGACAACTGAATCCTTGGAACCCAACCCTTCTAAGCAGCAGCGCCAATGTAAATTTTTCATGACAGAGAAGGGTTGCCGGCATGGAGATGCCTGCAAATACAATCATGTCTATATTTCTGATAGAATAGCAGCCCCTGCAGTAGTCACTGACAATTTTTCCGCTCCAAAAAACGAGCAACGTTGGAGCAAAACACGCTGGCGTACAACCCGTACCTATATAAACTCCAAGTTCCACATGTTCAAAGCATAGCACTTCACCATTGGTGCGAACTACACAAGATCTACCAGCCCCCACGACAGAACCTCCCATCTAAAACGGACTCAAGAAAACTCGAAAACCCCGATCAAGTACTACCAACACCAATCTCTACTCAAACCACTGAACTTTTACTTCCCTCAAAGGACATCTTATACCTTGAGCCGGGGTTGTACTCTTACAACGAAGAAAATCAATACAAGTCAACTACAACAAGACATGCAACAAGAAATGGTTCTTACCCGAAGTTTCTGCTGTCGAATGTCAGATCTCTGTCAAATAAACAAGAGGAACTAAATGAAATGCTCATAAACCATAGAGTGGATATTGCATGCATTTCAGAAACGTGGCTGGCAGATCCTTCTATAATATCTCTAGATAACCACGATTTCTTCCTACAACCCCGAATAGACGCCGAAGGGAAACCCGTAGCGCACGGTGGGGGTGTTGCTATAATCTGCAATAAAACATTTCCAAAACGAATACTTAGCCCTCCTATTACTAAGGACCCTTCTTTGGAGGTACTGTGGCTCTGGACCAGAAACAGGGATCTGCCTAAACGGAATGGTTCCCTCATCATAGGAGCTGTTTATTTTCCTCCACGAGCCCACTACCGGAAGGCTCTTGTCAGTTATCTTGAGAATTGTCTGGACTTCTTTCGGTCTAAATATCCCACTGCTGGTCTTATCATTGCTGGGGACTTCAACGACATTAAGCCCGATTGGATTGAAAAATCCTTGTCATTATCTCAAGTTGTTCAAGTACCAACTCGTGAAAAAAAGACACTTGATCTGATCTTCACGTCTTTGAAGAACGAGTATAAAGACCCCCAAACAATCTCAGCAGTGGGACTAAGCGACCATTTGACGGTGATATGGGAACCCCTTAGCATGCCCCTGCAGATCCAGCAAAGAACTATAACGATCAGACCACACAAGGAGGAATCTATCCTTGTTTTTAAGAACGACCTTGGACTGGTCAACTGGAGAAATTACTACAACATGACGGACTCTGACGAAATGGCTGAATTTCTATGTTCGACTATCAATAAGCTATATGACAAGAATTTCCCCGTCAAGGAGATTGTAGCCAAGAGCGACTCGAAGCCATGGGTCTCAAATGCAGTTAAACAGATGATTAAGCAGAGGGATAAGTTACATAGATTACGGGACACCGAGAACGTTAAAAAGCTCCGGAAAAAGATAAACCGGGAAATCAAGCGTTCCAGGAAAGTGTTCGGGAGAAATTCAGTAGAAAAACTACTCTGCAGTAACCCACGAAAATTCTTCGCCCAGGTAAACAAGTTGATGGGTAGATCTAATAAAACTACGGAACTCCTTGACGAGGAGGGAGTACCCATTGACGCTAAAAGCGTAAACATACACTTCGCTAAAATTTGCAGTAAGCACCCAGGACTACAGGATTTTCCAAAGGTTGAAGCCCTAAGCGAAATCCCCGTTATTCAACCCTACGAAGTTTTTGAAGTATTTGAGAAGTTGGATGACAACAAGGCCACTTTCCCTGGTGAACCGCCAATCAGCTTGATCAAGCGATGTGCTGCTGTGCTTGCAGAGCCACTGGCAGCTCTATTCAACGAATCCCTCATCTCCGGTACTTATCCCAAACGGTTCAAGAGGGCGGTAATTACACCCATCCCGAAAAGTGCGAACCCCAAATCCATAGAGGATTTACGCCCTATCTCCAAAACCTCAATTTTTTCGAAGATCTTTGAGGGTTTCATTTTTCGGTGGCTCTTCGGAGACATCGAAAAAAATCTTGACCCTGAACAGTATGGATTTCGCCCAGGTTTCAGCACAACTCACTACCTTGTCAAATTCCTGGATGAAATTTTTAGACACCTTGAAGTACCGGAAGCTTTTATAGACTGCATCATAAGTGACTTTGTAAAAGCATTCGACTCCCTGGACCACACTGAGGTCATCGAACACGGCCGATCTATGGGAGCTAGAGAATTTCTTTTAAGAATTCTCGCTAGCTTCCTCTCAGAGCGAACGCAATCGGTGCAACTGTCACCCGGCTCTGGGGTATCGGACCCTGTACAAATTACTTCTGGTGCACCCCAAGGGACCCGTCTTGGGCCTCTTTGCTTCCTGATTGTTTGCAATCAACTCATGCAAAAATGGCGATACCGGAAGAAATTCGCCGATGACATGTCATTGTCCATTTTTCGCCGATTGCATGTCCATGACCCAGCTTCAACAGTCTCCTCGGTCTTGCAGGACCTTGTTAGTGAGACGACCAGCCTAAAACTTGAACTAAACCTGAAAAAGTGTGCAGTTTTTCGAGTCAACTTTCTCCGTCGTGATGTACCACCAATCGACTGTCCGGATGTACAATCTGCAACGAAAGTCAAAATCCTGGGGGTTACTATTGATTCAGATTTAAAGTGGAACACCCATGTGTCCACAATGATCAATAAGGCAACGGCTGCCCTTAAAAGCTTTGCAAACCTTAAGAGGTTCGGACTGAGCGCGAAGGTTATGAGTCAGTGCTTTATGATGTATATACGGCCGCTGCTTGAATACTGCAGCCCCGTATGGCATCCAGGCCTTAACCAGGAGCAAACTGAAAGACTGGAAACCATCCAAAAAAGGGCGCTCAAAATCATTCTGGCTGACAAATATAAATCGTACCAAAAAGCACTGGACGAATTGGGAATCACAACTCTTGCGGCACGTCGACACGACCTCACTATGAAATTTGGACTGAAATGCCTGGCCTCTGAATTGCATCGTAACATCCTGCCACCCGAAGAAGAAAAAAAGATGGACACTCGTCCGACAAGAAGTGTCTCTCGGACAGCCAACAAACCTCAGCTAGTGAATCCACCTGCGCATAGCAGTGAACGTTATTTAAATTCATTCGTGCCTTATTTTATCCGTAGTTTTAATGTGACTTAAGAGAATTTTAACCATGTTTGACAAATCCCGTGCATTTTGTTCGATCAGAATTTTGGGAATAAATGATATTGATTGATTGATATGTCCGGCTAAAGAGTGATTGTCATATACGGATTCTGCATCTCTTCTTACCCCCAAATCTATCATCTAATCAACTTAAAATAAAACTTTTACTTTTAACAAATTTCCGGTTTTGGCCGGATTCCGGGCGAACTACTTGTCCGGCGATAAAATGGTTTTCGTATTCTTGTTCAGCATGTCTTCTTACCCCTACTTCAAACGTCTAATCAACTTCAGATAAAACTTTAACTTCTAACAAGCTTTCCGGTTTTGGCCGGATTCCGGGCGAACTACTTGTCCGGCGAGAAAATGGTTTTCATATTCGTGTTCAGCGTGGCTTCTTACCCCTAAATCAAACATCTAGTCAACTTCAAATAAAACTTTTACTTTTAACAAACTTTCCGGTTTCGGCCGGATTCTGGGCGAACTACTTGTCCGGCGCGAAAATGGTTTTCATATTCTTGTTCAGCATGTCTTCTTACCCCATAATCGACTATCACATTAGCTGTTTCAAAATATTTTGCTTGTCCCTTAATTTGAACCCCCTCCCCCACCCCTAAATGTAGGGGTACAGGGCCCATCTACGAACTCGACCTTACTCTTGACCCAAAGAATGCTCACACCAAGTTTCATCAAAATATCTCATTCCCTTCGAGAGTTATCGTGCTCACAGACGGACGGACGGACGGACGGACGGACGGACAGACAGACAACTTTTGCGATGTCATAGGTATCCGTCACTAACGTTTTGGGATCCCAAAAAAGGAAGACATAATTAGGAAAACACAACACATAAAAACAAAGTCTACTCAAGAGTCAAACAGACGAATCAGCCCATGAGAGGGCGACAGACGCGCGTACGCCGTTTCAGACAGTTGTTTTGGTATGATCATGAGCGTCATTACCACACTGTCAGAAGTTTCATAACAGATCGTGCATAACACTTTCAAGAATAACACCTTATCACTTATGACCAATTAAGTTTACACTATTTCGTGCCTAGATCTCCAACAACACCTTCAATTGGTAAAAAATACTACACTGTCAGAAGTTACATAACGACAACAAAAGGATGCCCGGTTTCAACAGATAACACTTTGGGATGTTATCTGTTATGTTTCTTTCGTTCCCGTTAGTACTTTTACCAATTGAAGGTGTTGTTGGAGATCTAGGCACGAAATAGTGTAAACTTAATTGGTCATAACACTTTATTTCTAAGTGAAAAGGTGTTATTCTTGAAAGTGTTATGCGCTATCTGTTATGAAACTTCTGACAGTGCATAGCCCAAGATGAAAAAAAGGAATTCCCTTTAGCAGACTCAAAAGAATCCAGCGTATTGAAATCCAAGATGGAAAGATAAGCGCTTCCAGTTCAACTTTAACCTCCTACATGGTCCTTTGTTTTCTCCCGCAGCCGGAAAGGGTTGATGCTGGGAAATTTGATAGTTGATTTGATCGGCAATGAAAGCAATGACATCGCCACATATGCATCGTCTCCTCCCCCCCCCCCCAGTACTCTGATTTGTGGTGAGATCTCCTGCGATGGGACAGGCAAGAATAATTTTTTAGTTCAGAGACATTCTGTGGTCTTATCTTTTCCCAACAGCTTTCGGCAATCCGCCTGGGATTTTCGCGGTGGGTTTCTGATGCAAAAAAGCAAAGTGCCCCAAGATAATATATCATTCAGATCTTAGTTTAGTCCATGAGGATCTTTACTGGGATCTTCTATCTCTTCTTTCATGTTTATATCTATCTGCCTGAAGGGCGAAATTGCTTGTCAAATGAGAATTAAGTGCTTCGTTCATTCAAGTCAACTTCTTTTTAACGAGATCCGGTCATTTTCTATTTGTATTACTTTCAGGTCTATCAGATGTCTGTGAACTTGTATGCTGCGATCTTGGTTCTTCTCTCTGGCTCTGCATCTGCAACCAACAGAACAGGTTCTCTCTCAAATGTGGCCTGTCGCACGAATAGCCGTTTAAATCATATGAACTGCACTGGTGGATTTCCTGATTTCCTTCCGGATTACGTGACGTATTTAGGAGTTGGTGACGTGCGCATACCTTCTCTGGGTTATTCCCATCACCACTTCTCTCCGCTTTTCGTCTCTTCCAGGAAGCTTGAGTTTTTGGTCATCAGAAACTGCCAGGTAGCTTCAATCCAGCCAGCGATCTTCGAGAATGTTCCCAATTTGAGAGTACTCGATTTAAGTCTCAACTCGCTGACTTCACTACCCGATTATAGCTTCGAACCTCTTCCCTTGTTACGGAATCTGAACCTTAGGAACAATCAAATTAAGTTTTTATCGGTAGGGACATTCAGTCACCTACGATACCTGGAGAAGCTCGACCTATCAGGAAACAACCTTACTGAGTTCCAAGCTCTCTTGCCCCCTGCACTGACTCATCTCCGGCTGACGAATAATAAGCTCCACACAATCGTAACTCCTCTCAGATTACCACGGCTTGAAACATTGGAACTTTGCCAGAACTTGCTACGATCTGCTGAACCATTTAAGGTCCTTGAAAAACTGAAGAGCCTCTGCGTTGGAGACTTGAATCTCAGCATTGAAGACAAAGTAACTCAGGTAATTTCTTGGCCGTCTTTAGAGCGACTCACACTTCGGGGATACAGTATTTCCGCACCGCCACTTCCAAGCGACTTCAGCTTGATGCTTGGCTCACTCGTTCACTTGAAGGAATTGGCTATTAGCGATTATGCACTGACTCGCCTAGACTTTCTCCCCTTACTAAGGAACTGCACAACCATCCAACTGCACCGCGTTGTTGTCTCCGAACCCCTTCCTCACGACTGCTTTCTCAGTGCTGTCGACCTGGATCTGAGTGGCAGCCAGCAGCTTGT
Organism: Branchinecta lindahli; assembly: GCA_023053555.1. NCBI lineage: Eukaryota > Metazoa > Arthropoda > Branchiopoda > Anostraca > Branchinectidae > Branchinecta > Branchinecta lindahli. The sequence continues at coordinate 30,348,731 of JAKZAO010000009.1, read as the reverse complement.
GAGGGAAGTCACCAACCACTTAGCAACGCTTGCGTCAATGAAAAACGTTCAGAAGCTGACGATGAAGACCAGCGATCTGATGACACTGGACTGGGTGCCGAGATTATCCCGATTTTCCAAGCTAAAAGTCCTCGATATTACCGGGAACATCATAGACTGCAATGACACATTCACCAAGAATTTGATCTGTGACGAAGTTGGCAAACCCAGTACGATTTTCGTCGGACTCCGTGACCTGAAGTGTTCATCCTCGACCAGCGCAAAGTCAGCCCTAGAGCACATGTGCCACCTAAACATGACGTACGGCGGCAATTTCAACACACCAGCCACATTGATGCCAGCAATGAGAACAACAGCGGGCGTGTCTACTTTCGTGGTGGCACCAAAGGCGAATGTTGTATACTGGGTTGTCGTTGGGACCCTGGGGGGACTGGTGCTTATATTACTGGTTGTTCTCATTGTAAAATGTTGGAAAGAAAGGCGTATAGAAGTCCGTGAGAGGCTACTACCTTAAAACAGCGTACTTCCAAGACAGTTGAACTGAACGAGCCCGATTATATTTTTGTATGTGCTGAATTTATCAAACCCTTAAATTCGGAGATGAGCCTTAATCCCAACCTAGATTATTCCTGGACTCATGGGTTCGGGAAGATATTAAATGCCTCCTTTTCCAACACCTAGAACCCTCCCCTTAAGTCTTATTCATGTTCTCCGACATTTTCTCTGCTAGCGTTAGTTGTGCTAGGTGGATGGTAAAACTTAGCTAAAAGCTGAACTGAATTATTACGATGCCCTTGAGAACCACAGCCGAAAACTGAAAACGTGATTGCTCGCTTACTTCGGCATTTTCCTGCCAGTGTTGGCAGGACATAAAATTTGAACTGAATGATTTTGAATTAGGAATTTTACTCAGACCTCGGAACCTGATCAGCAAAGGTTAGAGGCCATTTTTATAAAGAAATATTATATGTCTGATTCCAAATATAAGACGAGTGTACCGATTTCCTACCCCTATTAGGGACCAAGGTCCAGTTTTCGAGAGAACACAACGTGTTCCTCGAATACTACTTTTCGCTTTTCATGGATAAAAACACAATTTTGATAAATGCCACTTTACTTGTATTTTACTTTTTCTGCAAAATTTTCTTCTTTAAAATCCGAAACGGTCTCCATAGATACTGATTATGACTTACATTTAAATCCATCTTTAGTTGGACTTTGGGGTAAACTGACGAAAGTCGTGAGGCAAAAAGCCAAAAGGCGAGCACAACTTGGTCAGCTACCAAGTTTCCCTTTTTGCAAAAAGGCAAGAAAAAAGATTAAAGGAACAGAAAACTTGACTCAAACTTGACTCGGGGAGCTAGCTAACATATCAAGAATGTACCCTGAGTCGATATTGAGAGTAAGAAAAATTCTCGTTATGACCATTGCAGTTTCCGGGCAGTTTCCGAGAATTCGACTTTTGAGCAAAAGGTTTGCAAAAGCAAAAGGTTTGTGTGCCGCGACTAGGAATCGAACCCCGGCCGTCTAGTCGGGGGAGGTCGTTACTCTGTAGTCTACATGTAAAAAGTCGAACTTTTACAGTACATGAGTGCATAATTACAGTGCATAAGGGGCAAGGGCCTGCCAGATAGCTTTGGGAACACTAAGGAGGGGGTTCGAGACAGTTCGAGATGACAAAGAAGCCCCCCTTCTTTGTCATCTCGAACTGCCTGCCGACAATAAGACCCTGTATATTTATCCAAGCCCGCCGGGCGATTCGATGGCCGAAAGTTGCGTAGTCAAGTTTACTATTCCCTTAAGTCGGCATTTGCCTTTTTGACAAAAACGGCAAATTGTCAAACAGTGCGTAGGACCATTTTACGAAAAAGCAAAACAAATAAAAAGCCATCGAAACGGCGAGCGGAAAGGCGAACAAAAAACGCACTAACATGTTCATTATTCAGAGATGATGATTGGGACCTCATGTTCATGGTAGGAATTTATGAATCCCGGTATTGCCAAACCACAACCAGTAAAAGCACGTGAAAAAAACTCTGCGAGGTTCTGCCTGAAAGAAACAAGGATCGAGAATGCGAAATAACCGATGACGTTGCGTACGCGGCTACTACTGCGTATTTAACGCGGAACTTAGCGCGTTTACCGTTTCTTGACATGATTTATGACGTGTGCAGACGCTCAACTCAGTATTAACCATATCCGAATCTCGATTGTATGTGACGTCGCCAGAGAAGTAAAATCCGAAGAAAGAAATGATAATTTATTTCAGTGTTTAAAGTCCATATGCAAACCTGAACTTCTCGATACAAATCGAATCTTCACCAGATTAAGCTTAATGCAAACCACCACTCAAGTATTAAATTTATCCTGGATAGCAACTGCTTTCGAGCAAGATAAATGATAAAGTAAAATAGAGGACGAAGTACTGACAAGTTGACATCTCAAACCCATCAGTAATTTGTCATTATTATTAATTCGCTGATGATTCATAATGCTCGTGGACAGAATTTATGAATCCCACCGTCGCGGAACTTCGGAATGCAGAGGCGCGCGGTAATCAAAGGGGTTAGATGCCGTATAATTAGCAAACTGAAGTACCGTAAGTCAATGTTTTCTTACGCCGTTTTTCACTGTCTTCAAGGCCGAACATACAAAACAATATTTGTGTTTTTGCAGATACCATGGTATCTGATACCACGGTCTGAAGTCGTTTTTGCAGTTACCGTGGTGTCTGGTATCTGATCAAAAGGCATTTTTGGAGTTTCGATTAGATTATTTTATTGCTAAATTACATAATAACCCATCATGATAGGTAACCGCCCATGAGAAGACATAAATGCACTGGCAATGAGCAGTTACCACAAACTACTTCAACTTAACTTCAACAATAACTTAATTTCATTTCAACACTAATTAACCAAAAAACTATTGTGGTGTCTGAAAAAGTCATCTCAGTTTCAGCATCACCAACAATAGAGCCTAGGTTTGCCTTCGGCTTTTTGGGATCCCAAAACGTTAGTGACGGATACCTATGACATCGCAAAAGTTGTCCGTCCGTCCGTCCGTCCGTCCGTCCGTCCGTCCGTCCGTCCGTCTGTCCGTCTGTACGCACGATAACTCTCGAAGGGATTGAGATATTTTGATGAAACTTGGTGGGAGGATCCTTTGGGTCAAAGTACAAGTCAAGTTCAAAGATGGGCTCTGTAGCTCTATATTTAAGGGTGGGGGAGGGGTTTCAAATTAAGGGGCAAACAAAATATTTTGAAACAGCTAATGTGATAGTCGATTATGGGGTAAGAAGACATGCTGAACACGATGGTGAAAACCATTTTCTCGCCGGACCAATAGTTCGCCCGGAATCCGGCCAAAACCGGAAAGTTCGTGAAAAGTAGAAGTTTTATTTGAAGTTGATTAGATGTTCGATTTAGGGGTAAGAAGACATGCTGAACACGATGGTGAAAACCATTTTTTGACCGGACAAGTAGTTAGCCCGGAATCCGGCCCAAACCGGAAAATTTGTTCAAAGCAAAAGTTTTATTTGAAGTTGATTAGATGTTCGATTTAGGGGTAAGAAGACATGCTGAACACGATGGTGAAAACCATTTTTCGCCGGACAAGTAGTTAGCCCGGAATCCGGCCAAAACCGGAAAGTTTGTTAAAAGTAAAACTTTTATTTGAAGTTGATTAGATGTTCGATTTAGGGGTAAGAAGACATGCTGAACGCGATGGTGAAAACCATTTTCTCGCCGGACAAGTAGTTCGCCCGGAATCCGTCCGAAACCGGAAAATTTGTTAAAAGTAAAATTTGTATTTGAAGTTGATTAGATGATAGATTTAAGGGTAAGAAGATACGCTGAATCTGTATATGACAATCATTTTTTACCCGGACATATAGTTCGTCCGGAATCCGGTTGAAACCGGATTTTTTTTATAAGTTAAAGTTTTATTTGAAGTTGATTAGACGTTCTTTATAGGGATAAGGAGATGCGCTGAATTCGTTTCTGAACTGTATTTTTTTGGCTGGACAAGTAGTTCGCTCGGAATTCGGCCGAAAACGGAAATTCGGCAGAAGTAGTTTCGATCAGTATCGTCAAAATAAATATGGCTTATACAGGTATATCTGAACTTAATTTTCTCAGATGATTAGCCTGGCGAAGACTGGATCTGGCGTAGAGAAGACGTAGTTGTCTGGGTCAAATATTAGATTTTTGGGATCCCATCGAAACCTTTGGTCTTGTTCCTAGGGTTGCCTTCGGGCGGGATCACTGTTCCTATGGCCGGCTTCTACCGGACTACTGTAGTGGTTTGCGAACTCTGTTCACAAGCCCCTCGGTAGCTCAAACGGTTAGAGCGCCTGCCCTGTAAGCAGAAGGTTCTGGGTTCAAATCCCGGCTGAGGACCATTTTTGTCTTTCAGTTCACTACTTGTAAAATGTTTCCACCTCAAGGGCGTCTTCCCCATTAAAATTATATATTTGGTTTTGTTTGGTTTTCACCATGAGACCCCGCCTCATGGGTCCTGATTTGTCTACGTGGCTCCGACAATGGAGTTCTAGACTTCTAAATTAATTTCAAAAATTGTTTCTGGTTTATTGGTCACGGTACAAGTCCGTTGTGTAAAGTGCCATCTTTATAATTGCGATCTTTATATGGCACTTGACCGAAGGGCAAGTGCCATAAAAACGACAAAATGCAGATCCAGTTACCGTGGTATCAGATACCATTGTAGCCTATCTGCAAAAATGCAACTAATACTTTTACGGTATTTTTCACTGTTTGTGACACTTCGGTGGAAGAAAGAGCTTGTTTGTATGACGCATCAGAGTCTTGGGTTCTAGCAAAAACAGGATAATTTCAGGTCGTCTTCATGTCTGAAAACGCACAAAAGAAATAAAACAAAAAACTACAGAAATCGTGTGTGAGGTGTTTTGTCATTACTTTCAAATATCGTGACCTCATCTTGATTAGAAACGTGTATCTCTGGAAAGGAAACCACAAAGACTGGAAACCACGGAGTATTTCCGCGACATGACTTGGAGACTTCGGATTCAGAAGTTGGTTAGTAGTAAGAAAAATTTGACCTAGATGGATTTCTAAGACTGAGACAATGTAAGAATTATGTTATGATATGTAACAAGGTCGCTCCAGACCTACTCCCAGGGATACGAAAAACTGACAAGCTGCACCGTGCCTTTCGTCTGTTTCGTATCCTAGGAGAGGTCGGAAACTAACATTTTTAAGTTCACCATTCCTTTCCTCGATTTAGTATCATATGAGGGGTGAGCAATTGACATCCTCGAAGTGCGTATCTACCCGCACAGTAAAAACTTAATTCCTTCAGGGAAATGGCAACTAAAATTTAAAAGTTCAGCATTCCATTCCTTGGTTTGGTATCCTGTTTTTTCGTATCCTTGAGTTTTCCGTAGGCTTGGAGATCTGGTGCAACTTTTCTCGTTTTAGTATCCCGTTCCTAGTTTTAATATGCTTGCCTGCTTTTTAGTGTCCTTTCCTCGTGCAGCATGCCTTTCCTTACCTACTTTTGGTCGTTCCCGGATCTTTTTCCCCGCAAACTTTCATTTTTTATTTTCTCAAAAACCGAATATTCTTTTACAAGGACTTCTGAGTTGTAGATACATTTTCCAGACTGTTAGATTTGACTCCCCTTCCCCCCAAGTCTTTAGTTAAAGGCACTTACACACACAGTCAAGTTGCCACAGAGGTTTGCAGGTTGTCCCACAGTTTCCCATATAACAAGACCAAAGGTCTCGATGGGATCCCAAAAATCAATATTTGATCCAGACAATTAGGTTTTGTCTTTCCCAGATCCAGTCTCGGATCCAGTCTTCGCCAGACTCCTTGGACATTTTTACTCTTAAAATTTAGAAACAAATTAAGTCCAAACAGCTAATCATCTGAGAAAACCCAAGTTGTCTATTTTCAAGCAGACCAAAGGTGTTGATGGGATCCCAAAAATCTAATATATGATGTTGATAGATCAATACTTTATACTTGTAATATTTAGAAACAGATCAAAGTTTAAAGTTTCAAGCCCCTCACGAAGCCCTTCTAGCAACCGATTCTTACTTACAAGTCCATCTCCCCGTGATAGCCATGGTACCGTATCGTTCTTACCATGAAATACACTAGCAAAAAATAAAAGGTGTACCAAATAGCAAAAGTTGGCAACCCCTCATCACCAAAGATTCTAGCAACCGATGCTTACTTGCGAGTCCGTGTCCTCGTGATAGACCTGGTACCAAATTGTTTGTACCATATAAAGCACAGGAAACAAATTCTAGGTACACCAAGTAGACAAAACTGCTAGCCCCTCATTGCCGAAGACGATTATGGTCTAACAGCCTATTATTAGACCATGAGACCATTAGAAGTTATCTACTTGTCTCACAATTGCGATCGGCCTATTTTTGGCTTCAGTGTGTACCCTACTACTGAAGTTGTCAACCCCTTTAAACTTTCCACCTGTTATATAGCCCGCAACCACCTACTCTTTTCCCATTTACCAACCCCTTCGACCTTCGATTGGACTAGCTCTCTCGCCTACGCTCAATGATTAGGCGCTCTGCGCCGCTGCGCGCACAGCTATACTATATGAAGAAAAGGGGTAGCCGAAAATTGGTCGACAAATTTTGTGTCCGGTTTTTGCCGGATTCCGGGTGAATTACTAGTCCGGTGAGAAAATAACTTTCATATTCGGATTCAGCATGTCTCCTTACCCCTAAATCAACTATCTAAATAGATTTCAAAAAATATTTTTGTTTGCCTCTTAATTCGAAACCCCTACCCCACCCTCAAATATAGGGCTACAGAGCCCATCTTCGAAGTTGAGTTGTACTTTGACCCGAAGGATCCTCCCACCAAGTTTCATGAAAATATATCAATCCCTTCGAGAGTTAACGTGCTAACAGACGGACAACTTTTGCGATGTCATAGGTATCCCTCCACTTACGTTTTGGGATCCCAAAAAAACGATCGAAACGATCCTGCCTTACTTCTGCCAATTTTCCGGTTTCGGCGAAATTACGAAACTACTTGTCCGGGAAAAAATAAAGCTCAAAAACGAATTCAGCGTATCTCTTTACCCCTATATCCAACATCTAATCAACTTCAAATAAACATTTTACTTATAACAAATTTTCGGGTTTCAGCCGGATTCCGGATGAACTTTATGTCCGGCTAAAAAATGATTGTCATATACGGATTCACCATCTTTTTTTACCCCTAAATCGGACATCTAATCAACTACAAATACAACATTTGCTTTTAAGAAATTTTCCGGTTTGGGCCGGATTCCGGGCGAACCACTTGTCCGAATGGAAAATGATTTTCACATAAGTCTTCAACATGCCTTCTTACCCTTAAATCGAACATCTAATCAACTTCAAATAAAACTTTTACTTTTAACAAACTTTCCGGTTTTGGCCGGATTCCGGACGAACTACTTGTCCGGCGAAAAAAATGGTTTTCATATTCGTGTTCAGCATGTATCCTTACCCCTTAATCGACTATCTCATTAGCAGTGTAAAAATATTTAGTCTGTCCCTTAATATTAACCCCCTCCCCACCCCTAACTGTAGGACTACAGAGCCCATCTACGAACTCGAATTTTCCCTTGACCCGAAGGATCCTTGTTTCATCAAAGTGTCTCATTCCCTTCGAGAGTTATCGTGCTAACAGACGGAGACGGACAACTTTTGCGATGTCATAGGTATCCCTCCAGTTGCGTTTTGGGATCCCAACAACACTGTTCAGGTGATAAGGAGGCTCTCTCACCACAGAGGACCCAAAGCTTCAATCATCTTGTGCCGCTTTCAATGAACAGTTTGACTAAACCACCTTCGAATATCCGTCCGCTCGAATTTGTACCGGGAACTGAAGGCCGTTCTACAGAAAAGAATATGGCACTTCCAAGGCTGGGTCACAGGATGAAAGTAGGAATTCTTCAATTCGTGGGTTTTTTGTGATAATTTGTAATCAAAACTCAAGAAACAAAAGTGAGGATGACCTCATCGGGAGCACAAAAATGTATATTTTTTTTCAAAAGTATTGTTTTTACTTTAAGGAAATCGGTTGTAAGCAAAACGCTTGAGGCAAAAATGATCACGGGCTGATGGGATCACGAAAATGTATATTTTGCTTAAATGTATTTTTCGAACTTTGCGGTTAGGAGACTTTAAGAGATGGTCGAACCTGGGAACTGACAATTCCTAAACCAATCTTGTCAAGTGTCTAATTTCCAAGCCAAGTTTCATCGTCCCAGCCATCTGGAAGTACCTTGATTCGCGAAAACCGGAATTCCGGATCCCCCTCCAACTCCCCCCACAGTAGCAGGGGAACCCAGTCCGGTTATGTCACTGATGTATCTAGGGCTTGTGCTTGTTCTTCCAACCAAGTTTCATCCCAATCGCTCAACTCTAAGCGTGTCAAATTTCAGGTTCTCCCCTCCACCTCCCCCCCCCCCAATATTCATCGGATCCTGTCATTTGAGACGTGAGGTTTTTCCAAATATCAAGTTTCATTAAGATCCCCCGTACGGAAAATCTCCACGTCGAATGCCATTTTCCACCTCGAATCGAGGACGAAACGTAATTTTTGGTAGCGAAATGCGGGCGAAAGTATAGCGAGGACGAATATTGATGGCGAATTCTATTTCGACCCAAATTTCGCTGCGAATATGAAGGCGAAGGAGAGGGAGATCTCGCGTTCGCTATCGTGTTTAGCAAGGGCGAAGGCGGATTTCCCTTCGACCTTAGTTCTCGCTGCGAATATGAAGGCGAAGGAGAGGGAGATCTCGCGTTCGCTATCGTGTTTAGTAAGGGCGAAGGCGGATTTCCCTTCGACCTTAGTTTTCGCTGCGAATATGAAGGCGAAGGACAGGGCGATTCTATCCCCGCCTCATCTTTGGCGAAGGGCGAGGGTGTATTCAACTTCGGCTTTGTTCTCGCTGCGAAGATGGTAGCGAAAGATCATTGAGATTTCATCTCCGCCTCGTATTTGGTGAAGTGCGTGGGCACCTGATGGCAACTTCGCAGTGAATAGTTTCACTGCGAAGTTGCCATCAGGTGATGGCGAAAAACTTATCCTATAATACTTCGACTTTTGTTTCCGCTGTCAATGTAATTGACGAGATGCAGAGGCTTTTTTTTTTTTTTTTTTTATCTCGCCTATAGGCATTTGGTGAGCTATGAGAGCCATCCAGTTCGATTTGTATGTTCACCATATTAATCAAATCCAATGTACGCAGTAGTCTCTAATTGCTTGTTTCGAGTCTGGAAATAAAAGTGTTAATTGTAAGAGCCACGGAAATGCTTTAATTTAAGCCCTGCCGTCTATAGTTTTGAAAATATTGCTGTACTGTAAAGTTCAAAAAATTTCTGAAGCAGCTTGCGTGTTTAGACCTTGTTCGATGGTGCAAAAGCATCACCCAACAAATTTTGAGAGTTACTAGTCCTAAGTCGCTAATTTGGGGAAACATAGTTTTGTCATCTATATTAAGTCTAAATTTGGGTCTTTCGTTAATATACGAAGATGGGATAGGAGGAATAGGATAGGAAATAGGAATCGACCTTTGAGGAATGAGGATTCGGCACTACCTGGTCATGGTCAATCAATGGACACGAATTTTCGTTTCTACAAGGCCGATTATTACCAACAGTCTCGACCTCGAAAACAGGGTCGTTTATCTATCAAAATGTATGAGATGGATTCGCTACCAAATGAGGTTCATTTCATCCGCGGAGGCGAGTTCGCGCAGCGCTCTCGTTGTACAGACAGAGAAAACCGGGGTCCATCCGCGAAGTCGCGTTCGCTGTCCAGGGACAGCGAGAGAGAAAACGAGGTAGTTTGTGTTTCAAATGTACGAGGTCGTTTTGAGGTGAAAAACGAGAGCGAATAGGCAGCGAAAACGAGAGAGAAAACGGCCTAGTTTGTGTTTCAAATGTACGAGGCCGTTTTGACCTAGATTCGACGTGGAGATTTTCCGTACGGGCCGATCACCCGTTCAAAAATTATACATACCTCAAGATTTCCTCCCTCCACTCCCCCCACGATGGTGGGATCAGGGAACTGACTATTTCTAAGCCAATCATGTTAAATCTTAAATTTTCAAGCCAAGTTTCATCTTCCTATATAGCACGTCTGGAAGTACCTGAACTTGTAATCAGCGGAATTCTGGACCTCCCCTCTAACTCCCCCATAATGCCCGAATCCGGTCCGGTTCTGTCACTGATGTACATAGGGCTTGTGCTTGTTCTTCCCACCAAGTTTCATTCCGATCGCTCCACTCCAAGCGTGTCACAATGTTTTCGGTTCCGCCTTCCGACCCCTCCATCTTCATCGGATCCTGTCCGGACTTGAATTGGGATATCCGAAACATGTGGTCTTTCTATATATCAAGTTTCATTATGATTCGATCACCCGTTCCGAAGTTATACATACCTCAAGATTCTGGATTCCCCCTCCCTCCACTCCCCCCACGATGGTCGGATCGGGAAGTTGACTATTTCCAGGTTAATCTGGTCGGGCCCCTGATTTGCCTGCCAAGTTTCATTGTCCTAGCCCAACCTGAAAGTAACTTAACTCCGTTTCACCGGAATTCCGGAGCCCCCTCCAACTCCCCTCACAATGCACGAATCCGGTCCGGTTCTGTCAGTGATGTACCTAGGACTTGTGCTTGTTCCTCCCACCAAGTTTCATCCCGATCGCTCCTCTCTAGGCGTGTCAATTGATTTCCGCCCCCCCCCTCCGACTCCCCCAAATTCATCAGATTCGTTCCGGAATTCAAATGGGGTATCTGAGACATTACGTCTTTCCAAATATCAAGTTTCATTAAGATCCGATCACCCGCTCAAAAGTTATGAATACCACTAAATTCCGGATTCCGGCTCCCCTCTCTCCCCCATGATGGTCGGATCTGGCAAGTGACTATTTCCAAGTTAGTTTGGTTGGGTCTCTAATATGCGTGCCAAGTTCCATCGTCCTAGAACTTCTGGAAGTACCCGAACTCGAGAACAGTGGCCTGACAGACCGACCGACCGCAGAGCGACCGAAAAGTGATCGGTATATGGCACTTGGCTGGAAGGCAAGTGCCATAATAAGCCAGGAAGTTGGCAATTACACCTTACTATCAACTCAAATGGAACTATGAAAATTAGTTTTACAAATCTAAAAATAACGATGATCCTGATCCTAGCCTCTAGAACCTAGCAAAAATATATTTCCATGGTTCTAGGACCTAGCCAAATCATCGAGTATCTTATTTTCTAGGTTGCTATTTATTTTTGGAATCTTCCTCCTTCCCGAGGCTTTTGGTTTTGGTCAGCAGAAGACCACTGGTCAGGGGAAGAAGAACCCCTATCCACCACCACGGATTCAAAACGTTAGACCGGACGCCCAGTGTTCTGAAGTCATTACAACCGAAACCGCCTATGGCCAGGAAATTCAACAGTCGACAATAAACTGTCAAGACTTCCCTTCTGACCTGCAGCTGCAGTCGATCGAGAATCTCGCAGTCACCAACAAGACCATCGGCGAGCTTACAGTGCCCGTCTATGTTAGCAGTGGTACTCTCAAGAAGCTCAGTCTGTCTTACTGTGACATAACTGACGTTCAGGGGAATGTCTTCATAACCACGCCCAACCTCGATGTAGTCGACTTGAGCGGCAACAGGCTCACCGTTATTCGTACTGATACTTTCCAAGGGCTGGTCAATCTCATTTCGCTGGATCTCAAAAGAAATCAGATCAACGCTGTCGATACGGGAGCATTTCTCAGCTGTCCTTATCTCCAGCTCCTTGACTTATCATATAACAATCTCCACAAGATCCCAGAGTACCTGCCGCATTCTCTTCTGATCTTGTCCATGCGTGACAACGTCGTTGAGTACATCAACGCGGCAGTCTCCTTACCAAGTCTTGAAGAGCTTGACCTCTGCGCAAACAAAGTCGAGAGCGTGACTGCACCTTTAGAGATTCCCAATCTGAAGATCCTCTGTATTGGAGATGGACAGTTAAACCTGCCAAAGGAACTTCTGGAAAATTCCAACCTTGATGCTCTCAAGGAGGTTACTTTCATTGGTGGCGGCGAGCTTACAGTCTTTCCCACTGAGTTGTTCTCCTTCTTGCACGACAAGCTCCTTCACAAACTATCGATTAAAGATTACAGCCTTCAAGTTCTTGCCCCTCCATTGTCGCTGACCCACCTTGAGCTCATCAACGTCAAGGTTGACAAGAGTATAAATGTCAGTCCCATCATACCATGTGGACCCAAGCTGGTCTATTTGGACTTGACCGGTAGCCAAGTTCTTGCACAGCTCATTTTGACGAACTCGGACTTGCTGAAGGCACTGAATAGCCTGAAACAGCTTAAGCTTGGAGGATGTGGAATTACCAATTTAAAATGGATCGACGTCACCAGCCATCCCCGCGTCTTGCTACCTCAACTTGCAACATGTGACATCAGCGAAAGCACTATCGACTGCTCCGACCAGTACACCAACTTCGTTCTTTGTAACCCTCACCACAACACTCAAACCTCCACGATCTTCACAGGGCTCAGCACTGTCACTTGCAAAGGTACAAATCAAAAGTGGACCAAGACCATCTGCGCTTCGGTCACGTCAACCACGGCCGCTCCAAGGACAACGGAGCCCTATTTCCCTGATGATATCACTCCTGGTGTCCGTGTTGGCCTCTACTCTGGTGACCAAGAAGATTTGACTGATGAGGCGTGGCGAAAGTGGTATATCGTAATTGGGGTAGTTTGCGGATTGGTGGTCATAATATTGATTGTACTGATCATGTGGTGTTGTCTAAGAAGAAAGAAATCCGCTAATATTCGAGAAAAAGAATATTATGACAGAGCTGAAGCCGAAGAAATGTTGCCTAAAGGTCATAAATAAGCTTCCTCCTTCCATTTTGTCTGTCGCTATGTATCGTTTTGATTACATTTTGTTTTCGTTAAATAACCCTTGCGTTCAAGAGAGCCGAAATCTCGTGAGTGTCGTGGCTATTTCCTTGAACAGGCTAAGAATGTTCTTCTTCTTTAAGACAGTAAGAACAAGAACATATGATTTGATGTTTATTGCTTGGAAATGCGCAGGGCCATGTCGATAACAAAAATTAGAGCACCATACATTGGGAACAATTAAAATACGCCTAGGCGCCAAATGAATGGAACAATTGGGATGGAACTTGGAAGGTACACAGGCCATATACTCTAGATCATATACCCCAGATTTTGAGGCCAGATTTGGCCTCGGTGGGGGCCAAGAGAAACCGCAAGTTTCTCGGAAATGCTCAGATTTGATCGAAACTTGATGGTTGGTAAGAGAAGATGCCCTAGATGATACATTTATGTGGCCACTATAAGAAGTTAGAGGGGGGGGGTCCTGGAAATGTTCTAGCTCGCCCAGGGGTCAAACAAGTGGAGTGGCTGGAATGAAACTTGGAACGTAGAAACGTCAGTTGCCATAGATGATCCATTTTGGGATCTGGACCGGATCCGACCACGGTGGGGGTTGGGGGGTACCCGAATTTTCCGTAAAACGCTCAGATTTGAGTTAAACTTGATAGGTGGTAAAAAAAAGATGTCGTAAAGGATCCATTTATGTGGAGAGGGGGCCCCGGAAATTTGTTGGTACGTCTAGGGATCAAACGAGAGGAGCAATTGGGATGAACATTGGTAGGCACAAATTTCACATGTCCTGCATGACCCGTTTATGTTTAGGAACCGGATTCGGTCATTGTGGGGGGAGATGAAAAGGGGGCCCCCGAAATTTATGGGCAAGCCTAGTGGTCAAGCGAGTGGAGTGATCCGAGAAAATATCCTAGATGCTCCATTTATGTGTTCGAACTAAATTCGACCACGGAGGGCCAGAATTGGACGGGGGTCCCGGAAAATGTGTGGCAGGCCAGTAATTGAACGAATGGATCGGTTGGGCGGGAGGATTTGGCTTTGGCGAGAGGATTTGGCCTCGGCGGGGGGAGCTGGAGGGCTATCCTAGACGCCTTGTAGATCGCAACGGGACCCGGGTGACGCGTGTTTCCATGTCAGATCCGGATGACGCGTGTTTCCGCCGCTGAGTGTTTTTCAGTTGTTGTTTGCTTAGTATTTTCTAAATTTTTTCTTGCATTAATCCACTGTATTTAACTTGTACGGTGGGTCATAAATAAATGAATGTTATTCTCATTATGACCGTTGAATATCAATCAGGTTCGTGAACGGAATGTCAATCAGACCTCTCATTACATTTAATTAGATAACTCTCTCGACGCCATTTGACAACAGACCCGTAAAAGCTGAATCCTTGACTTCCTCGATTTGTCTTTGGTCTACTTGGTAATTTTTAAAAGAAAGTCATCTGACAATTGACATACACCTTCAGTATCTGACGTAGTTTAGGACATGCTTTCTGCGAGATACCTGAGGGTCCTGCATTGCTTGTTGGTGCATAACTTGGCCGGGTTGATTATTCAGCAAAGGGTTGGCTCAAGATCAAATCAGTGTTGCCAATGATCGCAGAACTCTATAGTTGTCACGACTTTCGACTTCCTCGACAAAGCGAGTCCGAATTCTGCGACCGGCAAAACCGTAAGAAGAGGAAAGAGTATGATCTTGAAGCTGAAATACGTGTCTCCTCAATTAATCGCTGGTAAAAACAGACCGAATTTCGTGGGCGCTAGAATGTTCCAGGATTTTGCGGCAAAATCTTACAGGTTCCGTCCGAGGATGTGGCAACGCTGGATCAATCGCTGCAAGATGAGAATACACAGAGTGAATCAATAATCAGCAGTCTAGGCAGCAGCGCTTGTGTAAACATGATTCTGATTATCGTATTTTTTGTTTTCATATTTTTCCTATTTAAATTTGCGCTGGGAACAAAAGGTGGAAAGACAGTGTCGGCCGGCAAAAAGGTTGTTGTCATCACCGGATGCGATTCTGGGGTCGGATTTGCAGCTGCCGAGCAAGCCTACAATGCCGGATTCGCTGTTGTTGCGGGTTGTTTGAACGACAACAGTGACGGTGCTAAGGCGCTGAAGGAAAAAGATCCCGAAAAAGTGTTTGTTGTTCGCTGTGACGTGACTAAAAAGGAAGATGTCGACGAGCTTTATCGTGTGACGATAATAATTTTGGAGAGAAACAAGTACGGTAAGGAGTACTTTTTATCAGCGTAGGTTTTCCGAAAAAAATATATCCGCTTCCATAACGGATGTTGTGGTTGCAAATCAAAGATAGCAAACGACGTTTATGTTGCTAGTCAATTATTACAGCCAACAAAAAGCTGGCAAGATTGGATAAAACCTAATTTTTAGTCTCATAGAGCCATGGCTTTTTTATGGCAAACAAAATCAATCCTACTACTACGTAGGCTACTGATAAAACCGGGGATAAAACCGTTTGCTTTCATGTTTCATTTTCAATGTTTGTGCTGTGTGGTCTTTCGGCTTAGCAAGCATTATGATTAGTATTATGCAGCACCTCCTTTAATTAGGAGACGAGGGAATCGAAAAAAAAATGGAAAACACATGTCTATGGTTAATGCAGTGACTATCTGGTGTTTTAGTTTCTTGTGTTTTCTTAATTCTAATCGAGGGGTTACTGTCGAGAAGTGGCAGACCCCTCTCCATTCAATCAGTGACGCGAAATTTGCCGGACCCATTTCAGTGCGGAATGGATTGGAAAATAGTTCAGTTGGTTGCGGGAGTTTAAACGAGTAAGATGTTGTAGCGTTTTACCAATAAAGAAGCCATTGTTTTGTTAAGTTTTGTTACAAGGAAGAGTTTAGAGAGAGATTCCTGACATAAGTGGTGTCGAAGTGGAAAGTAAAAGGTAATGAACTGCCGTTTTTTCCGATAAATTAAGTGAATAAAGAAATTTGATTTTTTGTATTCATTTGATGAATTAATTCTTTTGGATTAGTTTAGTAAGAGGTAGCGGCAGAAATCTAATCTTTTATTTATAAATTTGGGGAACCCAGCCACCAACTCGGCAGTGCTTCATAGCACATTTGGGTCGTGCTTTTTGTACAGCATATTTTGGTCGTGCTTTTTGTACAGCACATTTTGGTCGTGCTTCAAAGCACTTTTGGTCGTGCTTTACAGCACTTTTGGTCGTGCTTCACAGCACTTCAGGTCGTGCTTCACAGCACTTTTTGGTGTGCTTTACAGCACTTTTGGTCGTGCTTTACAGCACTTTTTGGTGTGCTTCACAGCACTTTTGGTCGTGCTTCACAGCACTTTTGGTCGTGCTTCACAGCACTTCAGGTCGTGCTTCACAGCACTTTTTGGTGTGCTTTACAGCACTTTTGAGCCTGCTTAACAGCAGTTTTGGTGTGCTTCAAAGCACTTTTGGTCGTGCTTTACAGCACTTCGGGTCGTGCTTCACAGCACTTTTTGGTGTGCTTTACAGCACTTTTTGGTGTGCTTTACAGCACTTTTGGTCGTGCTTAATAGCACTTTTGGTCGTGCTTTACAGCACTTCAGGTCGTGCTTCACAGCACTCCAGGTCGTGCTTAACAGCACTTTTGGGTCGTGCTTCACAGCACTTTTGATCGTGCTTTACAGCACTTTTTGTTTGTGCTTTACAGCACAATTTTGGGTCTCGCTTTACAGCACTGTAGACGTGTTTCAGAACGCACTACAAAAGCGACCCAAAAGAATTGCACGGAAGTTGCCAAAGTGAATGAGCAACAAGAAGCCATCGCAACCACGTGAAGAACCAACAGGTGTCGTCACAAGAGCTCGTGCAGCAAAAGAACGAAACGAAGCCGAGATGAATCAACAAGAGCTCATCGAGCTGCTGAAAAGCAGCATACAAATCAACCTGGCAGCGATGAAACAAGAAATGGCGGCTGAGAGGGAAGCAACTAGAGTGCAACTCGAGGTACTAACCTCGCAGATTACGCCACTGGTTCAGACGGTCCAAAACAACCAGGTTGCTATGCAAAATGTTCCGGCTACGGCTAATCCGACCATTCACATCCCAAAATACACAGAAGATGGGGATATCGATGCCTACCTGACAATGTTCGAGCGGGTAGCAACCCAGAACAACTGGACGCAAGCAGTGTTTCCACTAGCTCCTTTTTATAATCCGTTAAATGTCGGAAGTTTTCCGTAGAAAATCCGTAGATGGCGTTTAAGATTCAGTAGAATTTTCCGTAAGCCACTAATAGGTGCCACAAAAGTCTCATGGTCCAATTACATGACCGCAAAAACCCGGCAGCTTTTTCTGTCGTAATCATTCACAGGTACAAGATTGAAATTTCGCCCAGATTTGAAACTTTTATTCTCTTTTGCTGGCCAGTAAGGCTCTCCAAAATTTCCTTTTCTGTAAGGGTTTTCATCTTTACAAAATACTTTAGGAACGAACCTAACAGATTCAGTGATGATATGATGCAAATCTGGGCCGATTTTCGTCGAAATACGACATGGCCATTAAATACTAGTTTGAATTATTAAATACTAGTTGAAGTATCAGAAGAATTTGAAGTTCTACACGCATGGGAATCTGCAAGTTCAAAAAACCTTGACTTACAGACTGGGCAGACCCAAACATGTAAGATTTATGAACCGAGCCTTAAAAGGCAAGCAAAACAGTAATTGTCACAATTGTCAACAAGAGAAGATTAAAGAGAAGAGAGGTGAAAGTAGTCCTACCGGACTCGTATACCTCGGCTGATTTAAAGAAGAAGAAGATTGGGTAAATATTGTAAGGGAAGGGTGAATATTAGTAGAAAATAACATTTTCAATAGGATTCCGGTTTTTCCGTAGGTATTCCGTAGATTCCGTAACTGCGTTCTTTTGTCCGTAGACAGACATCAAATTCCGTAGATCTACGGACAAATCCGTAGAAGTGGAAACACTGGACGCAAGATTCATGGGGTTTGCGACTTCAGCCATTGCTGACGGGGAGGGCTTCAGAAGCGGCTTCACTTATGACGCCAACGAGCAGCGCCGACTACGCCCAGCTGAAAGAGGTCGTTTTGCGTAGATTCGAGATCACAGCGGAAACATACAGACAGCGTTTCCGAGCAGCTAAGAAAAATCATCAGCAGTCCTTCATCGACTTTGGAAATGGGTTGGAGATGATGCTAATGAAATGGCTGAGCTGCTGTGATTACAAGTCAATCACCAACGCCGACACCTTGAAGGGCTACATCGACGAGATCATTCGGAAACTGGTGGTAGAGCAGTTCGTAAATAGCGTCCAGAGCGAGCCGCTAAGGATACGGTTGAGAGAGCTGGAGGAGCCTTCGATTCGAGAAGTCACTACACTTGCCGAAAGCCATTCCTTAGCACGGAAGGACGAGAGGGAAGGCGTAAAACCCAGGCAGGTTGAGTCAAACAAACCCAGCAGCAGTCACTCAGGGCGAGAAGCTATCAAAAAGGAGAAGCTGGAATTACCTTCAACGTCATCCACAAGAAGGGCAGCGGCCGATTCCCAGAAAGGTAAAACTCCATTCGATTGCTACAGGTGTGGGAGGCCCGGTCATAGAGCTATGAACTGCCGAGTGCCAATGAAGCGAGAGGACACGCTGCTAGCTCATAGCCCTAGCCGCGAGATGGAGACTGAGCGCCAATTCAACTGTAAGGGTGACATTGAAGAAGTCCCGGCGAGAATCGTGGTAGACTCAGGGGCTACCTTGACGATTATCCACCGGAAATTTGTTCAGGACACAGAAGGAGAAGATTTCGGTCAGGCGGAAATTTGCTGTGTCCATGGGGACCAGAGGCGCTACCCTCTGAGGAAAGTAAGGGTCAAAGTGAGATCAGATGACATGATCTTCGATGAGGAAGTGGAGGCTGCTATCAGCGATGAATTACCTGTGGATGCTGTCATAGGACGGAATTTCCCGAAGTTTTTGGAACTTTGTCAGCCGCGCATCAAGGGCAAAGAACCCAAGGTCTCTATCCTCCTTTCAACAAGGTCGAAAAGCTATGATGAACCAGCTCAAAACCTTTGTAACGAAACAGGGGATCATAAGGAGACGCAGTCAGCGGCGAAGTACCCAGCCGAGACAGAGATGGGAGAAAATGACATTTTCCGCCTAGAACTCGAGACCCCAAGACTAAGAAGTCTCGTAGAGAAAAACGTTTCGAGAGAGACAACCGACGTACCGCGATGAAGAAAGATGAGGACCAAGAGCGTCATTTGAAGACGGTTTCGACCAACAATCTGGCAGAGCTCCAGAAGGGAGATCCCGGCCTAAAGAAGTGTTGGGATTTTGCGAAGCAACAGCGGGGCTTCACAGTCTCAAACGACCTCCTTTATCGAAAAGCTGTTTCGAGATTGGATGGGGAGGAGGAGTTGCAGCTAGTGCTACCACAAAAATGTCGGTCGAGCACGTTACACTTGGCCCATGACAACCCAATGAGTGGCCACATGGGGAGGAGACGAACGGCGGATCGTCTTCTGCAACGATTTTTCTGGCCCGGACTGAGAAGGGACGTAGCCCGTTACATACAGACATGCAATGAGTGCCAGTTAACTGCGAGGGCAAAACCGAAGGAGAGAGTGCCCATGGTGAAAACGCCAATCATCTCCGAGCCCTTTTGTAGGATCGCAATGGACATTGTTGGTCCATTGGCCCCGTCGAAGTCCGGCTACAAGTTTCTTCTTGTGATGTCAGACTATGGTACACGGTATGCAGAGGCATTCCCAATGAGGACCACGGGAGCACCAAAAATTGCGGAAGCACTGGAGCAGTGTTTCTGCCGTTTGGGAATACCCGACGAGATTCTCACAGACCAGGGCAGCAACTTTCTTAGCAAAGGATTGAAGAACCTTTATCAGATGCTCGGAATCAAAGCCATCAAAACCACTCCGTACCATCCACAAACTGACGGACTAGTCGAGAATCTGAATGGAACTCTCATCACGATGCTGAAGAAGTTCACCTTGGAAAACACGAAGGATTGGGACCGACTGTTGCCGTACGTCTTGTTCGCGTACCGGGAGACGCCCCAGGCATCTACTGGCTTCAGCCCTTTTGAGATGCTATACGGCCGAAGACCCCGTGGACCACTTGACCTTCTCAAGGAACAGTGGGAACGCAACCAAGACAAGAATGATCAGCAGACAACAACGCCGGTTCACCATTTTCTAAAAATCAGGGAACGCTTGAGCAGAAGAAGTACTACGACAAGAAAACGAAGCCTCGACATCTTGAACCGGGAGATGAGGTATTAGTACTTCTTCCGACAGGCCAGCACAAGCTAGAGACTCGCTGGAAGGGTCCCTTCAAGGTCCTGAGACGGATAAATGTCGTGGACTATGAGATAGAGATCCCGGACAGTCGTAAGCCAAAAAGGATCCTTCACATCAACCTGCTAAGAAAGTTCGAAAGGAGGGAGCCAGATTACGCTTTGTTTTCTCGCCAACCTGAGTTTCTTAATGCAGACGAAGAGGTCGATGCACATCAGTTGTTGGCAGAGTCTGTAGCTCATCTCTCAGCTGAGCAGAAAGGTCAACTGTGCAGTCTGATAGCGAAGTTCAAGGGTACGCTGTCATCGAAACCAGGTAGAACACAAGTAGTCGAACACGTAATCAACACGGGAAACTGTCGACCTGTTCATCAGAGACCCTACCGAATACCACAGGCACGGCAAGAAGCCATAGAGAAGGAGGTCAACGACATGTTGAAGATGGGAGTGATTAGACCTTCAAATAGCCCGTGGTCAAATCCAGTGGTCACAGTCCCGAAGCCAGATGGTTCTGTGCGCTTTTGCCTGGATCTACGGAAGTTGAACAGCGTGTCGGAATTCGATTCCTATCCGCTACCGAGAATAGATGAAATGGTTGAGACTGTGGGGAAAGCAAAATATATCACGATTTTGGACATGACGAAAGGCTACTGGCAAATTTCGTTGGCCCCGGAGAGCTGTCCCAAAACAGCCTTTCAGACTCAGTCGGGACTATATGAATTTGTGGTAATGCCTTTCGGCTTGCATGGGGCGCTGGCCACCTTTCAACGCCTAATGGACACCATCCTAAGGAAACATCGAAAGTATGCAAGAGCTTATCTGGACGATGTCGTCATTTTCAGCTGTGGCACGTTCGAGGAGCATCTACAACATCTTGAAGCCGTTCTAGGAGAGATTGGTAGAGCAGGATTGACGATCAATCCGAAGAAATGCAAGTTCGCCCAGCCAGAAGCAACGTATCTTGGTTTCCGAGTGGGTAGCGGGAAAATTTGCCCAGTGGATAGCAAAGTTCAAGGCATTGAAGGTTTTACAACCCCAAGAAGCAAGAACGAGGTACGAACGTTCTTAGGGATGGTCGGATACTATCAAAAATTTATCCGGGATTTTGCTACCGTTGAAGCGCCTCTTACAGATCTTCTGAAGAAAAAACAGTCAAGAGAATTTGAGTGGACTCCAGAGTGCAAATTGGCTTTTTCGGCGCTCAAAGAAGGTTTGAAAAGGACCCTATCCTACACAATCCGGATTTTCAAAGACCATTTGTACTCCAAACGGATGCTTCCAATGTGGGAGTAGGAGCAGTGCTAACACAGATATGGGAAGACGGTGAACATCCCGTAGCATACAAGAGCAGGAAGCTCAATCCTGCTGAAACTCGGTATTCCACAATCGAGAAGGAAGCCTTGGCCCTGAAGTGGGGAATAGAAGCATTTCACTATTACCTGGCCGGAAGAGAGTTCGTGGTACAGACTGATCACCACCCCCTACAGTGGCTCAATGTCTCAAGGATGACCAATGCCAGGCTGACGAGATGGACACTTTCCCTGCAAGAGTATCGTTTCACCATCAAACCGCGAGCGGGGAACAAGAATGGCAACGCGGACGCCCTTTCGCGCCTGTGTTAGCCTACTGTTGTGTATATAGTTGTACATAGTGACGAATAGACTGGTTACTTAATTAATTCTTCCCACAGATGTCGTTGAAGAATGTACCGGCCTGCATGAGAGGCATCTTGGAAAGTCGGGACCAGCGTGGGAAGCCGTCTTGGGAGCTCAAGGACAGCCAGAAAGGAGATTCTGAGCTTACGCCCCTCTTCAACCTCCAGGTCGTGGAGCAAGAAGACGCGAAAGGAGCGTCCTATGTCCTCCGGGACGGTGCACTATACCGCCGTGCCAAAAGGATCACCGGAGGCACCGTCCACTTTCAACTAGTCCTTCCTACAAATTTTAGAAAAAGGGTCATGGAGGCTGCCCATCGTATGCCAGACGAACATGGAAGGTCACCTCATCGAGGGAGAAATTTGACAAGCAAGTTGGTTCTTACCAATTTCTACTGGCCGGAGATCTACAATGACATAAAGCAGTTTCTGGACGAGTGTTCCTGCAGGCAGACGACAGCAGCATTTTCGGGGCACATTGTGGAAGTTAAACGGCCAGTGTTCCAAAGGCTTGGCCCGCCTAGACGCTAAGTGTTTGTAGACAATGATGATTTGGAAGATTGTCCTTTTTCTTTTCTTTTAAGGGGGGAGGGATGTCGAGAAGTGGCAGACCCCTCTCCATTCAATCAGTGACGCGAAATTTGCCGGACCCATTTCAGTGCGGAATGGATTGGAAAATAGTTCAGTTGGTTGCGGGAGTTTAAACGAGTAAGATGTTGTAGCGTTTTACCAATAAAGAAGCCATTGTTTTGTTAAGTTTTGTTACAAGGAAGAGTTTAGAGAGAGATTCCTGACAGTTACCCGCTCCCCGGCACCTGCTGTAGGCCTACACCCTTTCCCGGCACCGGCCGGCACCGACCGGAAACAGCGGTGCCGGCACCGGTGCCGTTGGTAAATTAAGTGATTCATCTTTCAAACACTTCTATGCATGCTATCAGGGACCCATAAATTTCCTGTAATGCCTCGCCATTCAGGGGACTTGTCAATAAGAGATTTCTGATGCGCTCTTGACCGACCGTCCGGTAGTTCGAGAAATACTCACGGGGATAGAATACGCGACTATCCAGATAGACAAAATTTGGGATTGGCTGCTGGCGCCTTGAGGGAGGAGTCTCTTTGGCGCTCACGTCCAATGAGGCAAACAAGAACGCCGATCCGACCCAAGCAGAATTTTCGGAAAGTAGGAGTTGGTCGGGCAACATAGCAACATAGAAGCATAGGAAATGACAAGCCCTCTGAATGACGGGGCATGACAGGAAATGTATGGGTCCCTGATGCTATTTGAATTTTTTAACACTTGGCAACTGGTGCCGGCACCGGCCGGGCAACGCGATACTGGGCACTTGCTATGCCCTAAAATCGAGAGTGGGCAACCCCTCGGTTTTAATATCCCCACCATGTTCAGGCGATTGTCAGCCTCATTCCCGATGTTGTTATTAAATTTAGGAATGTCATATATTATTTGATGGACTACAGAAGAACAAGACCAAAGGTTCCGATGGGATCCCAAAAATTGAATATTTGATCCAGTGTCCGTTAGACTTCTTGAAGATTTTTACTGTATTTTGTTTTACAGATTGGTATATTTCCGGTTAAAAAATGACTGTCATATATAGATTCAGCATTTTTTCTTACCCTTAAATCTATCATCCAATCTACTTCAAATACAAATTTTGCTTTTAACAAATTTTCCGGTTTTGGCCGGATTCCGGACGAACTCTTTGTCCGGCAAGAAAATGGTTTTCACCACCGTGTTCAGCACGTTTTCTTACCCCTGAATCGAACATCTAATCAACTTCAAATACAAATTTTGCTTTTATCAAATTTTCCGGTTTGCGCCGGATTCCGGGCGAACTACTTGTCAGGCAAGAAAATGGTATTCACCATCGTATTCAGCATGACTTCTTACCCCTAAATCAAACATCTAATCAACTTCAAATAAAACTTTTACGTTTAACAAACTTTCCGGTTTTGGCGGGATTCCGGGCGAACTACTTGTCCGGCGAGAAAATAACTTTCATATTCGGATACAGCGTGTCTCCTTACCCCTAAATCAACTATCTAAACAGCTTTAAAAAAATATTTTTTTTGCCCCTTAATTTGAAACCCCTCCCCCACCCTTAAATATAGGGCTACACACTGTCAGAAGTTTCATAACAGATCGCGCATAACACTTTCAAGAATAACACCTTTTCACTTGGAAATAAAGTGTTATGGCCAATTAAGTTTACACTATTTCGTGCCTGGATCTCCAACAACACCTTCAATTGGTAAAAATACTACACTGTTAGAAGTTACCTAACGAAAACAGAAGGATGCCCGGTTTCAACAGATAACACTTTGGGATGTTATCTGTTATGTTTATTTCGTTCCCGTTAGTATTTTTACCAATTGTTGGAGATCTAGGCACGAAATAGTGTAAACTTAAATGGTCATAACACTTTATTTATAAGTAAAAAGGTATTATTCTTGAAAGTGTTATGCGCTATCTGTTATGAAACTTCTGACAGTGCAGAGCCCATCTTCGAACTTGACTTGTACTTTGACCGAAATGATCCTCCCACCAAGTTTCATCAAAATATCTCAATGCCTTCGAGAGTTATCGTGCGCACAGACGGACAGACGGACGGACGGACAGACGGACAGACGGACGGACGG
Organism: Branchinecta lindahli; assembly: GCA_023053555.1. Taxonomy (NCBI): domain Eukaryota; kingdom Metazoa; phylum Arthropoda; class Branchiopoda; order Anostraca; family Branchinectidae; genus Branchinecta; species Branchinecta lindahli. Next base: position 30,324,197 of record JAKZAO010000009.1, on the reverse strand, counting down.
ACAGACGGACAACTTTTGCGATGTCATAGGTATCCCGCCACTTACGTTTTGGGATCCCAAAAACTAGACGTTTAGATTTCGCTCTACAGTTACTTTGACAGTTTGTGGTTGACTGTCTGATTTTTGGCAGACGGAATTTATTTTATCCTGTGTAAGCTCGTGTTTAGTTTACTTTGTGTTAGATGTTTCTCATATAGACTGTGTGGACAAACTGACTTTTTGATGACGACAAATTATTTACCTGTTCTAGTTTTATTAGGGCGTATCTGTAGTTACGAAATAACTCACAAAGTGTTTTAAGTTGAAGATGATCGTTAGCATAATGAAATCATATGTGCAACGAAAACTTTCAAAATTGCGATATTTGCTGTTCAAATGTAATATTTCATATTTTCTGTTTTTACCCTTGGGTTCCCGATTTCCTTTCGTAATTCGTAGTTAGTTTCCGACTTTAAAGTAAAAGATCAAAATTACCTATACCCATTATTTCACGAGCGAATACTGTAATACGTTAATAACTTCAATTTAGTTGTCGAAATCTTGTGTATTTTTTCGTTTATAGTATTTATGGTGTCATTGAATGGTTCAGTTGATTTAGGTATAGTTTTTTTTGTATATTATATCAAGAATAAATAAGGGGATTATGTTACGGCGCTCCTCAGTTTTGAGGGAAATCAATAAATAATTCTTATTTTTCTGACAGATTTGCATGCGGTACTGAGCAATGCCGGAGTTTTAGTTTTTGGCGAGTTTCTGTGGCAAACAGAAGATCAGCTTATCAGCCAGGTTCAAGTCAATACTATTGGTCATCTAAGGTTTCTCAAGAAGTTTCTTACCGACATCATAAAATACAAAGGTAAGAAAGAAAAGGGGTGTGATCACGAGCTAATTTTGTTCACACATCGCTCGCACTCATTATAATGATAATAAGATTATAACTGCAGCAAAAAGAATTTTGGATTCACACTAAATTTAACTTTATCTGTGACGTCTAAACCTACGTTAAAGTTTAACTGAAGAGTTTTACATCTAGCATTTGAATACATTGAACTATTTTGACTCATCTAATGCCCGGGCTCCACTATAGTCACACCTGGTAATAACGCCGGTAATAAGACCGTCTTACGGTCGAAATTGGGAAGAAAAGACGGTGAAAACTTAAAATAGACGAGGTGGAAGAATCCATATCCGCCATTTTGAAACTAAACGTCTTTGCACCAATCACAGACCACAGTCACTGACTTTAGCTGGTTTTGTTTAGCCTACATATGAGTGATGATGGTGGTAATATATCTTGAATTTCTTCGTTCCAGGTGTGACCAGGATGAAACGTAAGAGTGGGTAATAACCAAATTAACGAACCAAATTACGTACAGGTGTGACTGAGTGTGGCCCGGGCATAAGGGATCCAGGGCTCTAGTAATAACATTCAGAATGTGCGCTGCTTGCACGACAACACAAAAGTCACCCAGACGCGGAGAATTTGAACTTCAGCAATAGCCTGCATTTCCATGTGTTACGGACGCTAAGCTCGCAAATTGGAGAAGCAAGTCCTATTTGACAGTGCAAAACGGATGCGTCAGCTAAATTTTATTCGAGCTATATAAGTCTTCTGGAGGATACTTGACAGTGCAAAAACGGATAAGTCAGCTGAAATTTATTGGAGCTATATTAAATATAGCTATATTTAAATATAGCTCCAATAAATTTCAGCTGACTTATCCGTTTTTGCACTGTCAAATATGATTTGCAGTCAGCTTGGGCTGAAGGAATATTTATCTTCTGGAGGAAGTAGGAAAAGGATGATAAGCACAGAGGGACAAGCAAATAGAGGTACCACAAATCCGTAAGAATAAGTTCATTCGATGAAATCGATTATGTGTGAATATCGGACAAACTAAGTAACGCACTTTTGTCTGGTTTGAACTGTAACTAGACTCTCTAATCTTAGCCCTATTCGGTTAAACTTCAAACTGATTGGTGGTTTCTGCGTTCACAACACTTCCATGAAGATGATTCCAACATTCCATTATTTGGGTTTTGAAACTCTACTTTTCATTGTCTTTTGGAAATTTCTCACCACGCAACTTCGGTGGCTTTTAAATCCCTATCCTCTAGTACTCGATCTTGTTCAACCGAAATTGGTTTCTTTCGACCCAATCCGGTTTCTTCCACTCCAACCAGGTTTCAATTTTTCTCACTACTGTCGTATGGCGCTGGACGAGCGCGTTTTACTCGTAGACACGATGCTGTTGGCTCTACCAAGGAGTTGGTTACCGCCTATCCCTCAATACAAAAACCCTTCATCTACAAATTCAAATTTCAAATTCACTTTATTTTACCTTAATATCATTGTCGATGACAAAAATAGCAGCGGAAGTCAAAAACAATTTAAAACACTTATAAAATTACATTATTAACACAGAATTTATTCACAATTTTTCGTCCAGGTCATCATTATAATGTTTTACAAAGTATGGGCCAAATGACTTCAGGCACCGTTCAGATGAGTGGGTTGCTGGTTGTTCCAGCTTTGTTGCGTTTTTTCTTCTCTCTGTGAGTCTAGTGGAGTATTGGGTTCGGGGGGTCTCAAAACCCAGAAGAAGATCGCGGTGTGTTTCCGAGTCAAGGATTTTTCGACCGAAATCCACAACCAATTTGTGTCTTCTCTCTTTGAGGGACTCCAACTTTAAAACTTTGAGGCTCGTCTCATAATCAATGTAGTTACTTCCCAATATTATCTTGCAGGCCCTTTTCTGCAACCTTTCGATTTTGTCACTTTGATCAATGGTCAGTGAGCTGTGCCACACTGGGCAAGCATATTCTGTGAGTGGTCTAATGTAGCATTTGTAGCATATAACCATGATCTGAGTTTTCATGCCAAAGCGGCGAAGATAGGCGAAAGATGTTAAGAGGAAGGCGGTTTTTGAGACGATTGATGCTACGTGGGTATTCCATTTGAGGTCGGCGTCTAGGTGGACACCTAGAACCTTCACCGATCTTACGTGCTCCGGTCCATCGCACGGCGGATCTGGAACTTGCCGTTTAAGGAAATTAACCCTAAACAGGACAGTTTTTTCCTGGCTGAGTGTGAGCTTTACTTGGTTTGCTTCTTCTTCGATCTTTCGCATTACTGTTTGGACTGGATCTGACATGCTCACGGTTCTCTTCCCCCCCTCGGAATGACCGGGGCTGGGCTGGTAACTTTTCCTGATTTTTTCTTCGGAAGGATTCATCAAAATCCCAAATATTTTATCACTTTTTTAGTATTTTATCACTTTTTTTTTTCAGGAAGGATTATATCAGTGTCAAGCACATGTGGGTCCTGGGTTCTTCCAGGTCTGTCGCTTTACGCGGCTTCCAAATACGCTGCTGAGGCCATCTGTAGAGGGATTCGGATTGAGACGAACCGCTTTGGTGTCAAAGTCATCAACATCAATCCAGGTTAGCATGTTCTTCCGATATTTCGATCCTCTCGGGATTCACACATTTAATGACGATTCCTCCACTCATACGGAGAATCTTAAAAGACCCGTCGGAAATGCAACCAACTTCCGAGATCGAACCATCAATTCTTATACCCAGAGACGACAACTCACTCATGACAACGACAACTCACTTATTTTCAGACCTGCCTTGTTTCTGGCGATTGTTTACGAGAAGCTCCGTCGTCAGAAAAACGGTTCTGTAAATGTCCCCCTCAGAGCAAAATAACACTAAGGAGTAACGCCAAGACCTATGCTTTCTATGCTTCACAACCGGGCCATACTTGTAGCGTCGCCCACCACACTTGGGGCATTTAAAGCGAGGCAAACTTGCGGGCTTAGAAATTTCCAGTAAAGCTAAGATGCGGTCTGCACACATCGAAGAAACAGAGGAGGTTTTTTTTTTTTTTTGCTGTGTTCAGAATTTTAAGTTATTGAAGCCAGCACTGGTGCACGAATGATTGAGTTTTAGTAGGGACGTTCAGTCCCGCTAGCGGAGCTAGTATCGCTGCGATTGACTCTGTGTCACTTTTCCAAAGTTTGCGCGGTACTCTCTAGAGTTAGTTTGCTCTGGTCCCCCTGTTATTGCTGGAAGTCAACGAGACTGGCAGGTGCATCACCCATGACCAGAGCAAAATAACACTAGGGAGTAGCACCAAGACCTATGCTTTTCATGCTTTGCAAACGGGCCATACTCATAGCGCTGCCCACTACTCTTGCGACATTCAAAGCGAAACAAACTTGTGGGTTTAGAAATTTCTAGTAAAGTAAGGCTGTGGTCTGCACACACCAAGGAAACAATGGAGGTTGCATCGTTTTATTGCTGTGTTCAGGATATGAAGTATCGGAGCCAGCGCTGGTGAACGGCTGAATGAGTTTCAGTAGGGACGTTCTCTATCGCTGGTGGTGCTAGTATCGCTGCTATTAGAGCGTGTGTCAATGTTTGTAAAGTCTTGGCGCTACTCCCTAGTGTTCTTTTGCTCTGTTCGTGACTAAGCCGATTATGACCAAAGAAATAGCCAAAGCCGTGGGTAATTTATTAAAAGCAGAGGAATATTAAGAGTAAACAGTACGAGTGGTGCTTTGAATTATTAAGCTGTGCAAATGCCAAGTCAAGTCTTTGGACATGAGTACCTAATTATTTTGTTTATTTCTGTTAGTTTTGATTGATGTACCAGTCAATCAATCAATAATTTTATTAACCCATATAGGATTGGCACACAACGTGCCCATACGGAGTATATGAAAAACAACAAAGAAAAGAAAAAGAATCTGACTAAACTAAATTACTATACAAACGCACTATAATATGGATGGCTCCGATCCAGAGAGGAGTCAAAAGGCGTATTCTCGCCGTTCCCCGAGGACTCCACTTGAGGAGTCCCCGCGTTTTTGTTTGTCCCGGAGACTCACTCCCCGTATTCTCGCGAGTCCCCACGGACGTGGAATGCTCCGATTATCATCACCATCATCAAAAAGGACTCCCTTTCAGATTCGGAGGGGAATCAATTTTCGCTGGTGCTGGCCCAATGTCCAGGATAAACAGAACCAAAAATAAAGTGGATCCAGATAAATTTCGTCAACTGCATATTTGTTTTTCGAACAAAATCCATTTTAGAAGCATTCCCCGTGTTCTCGCTGTTTTCCGTACGCGGAGTCCGCGTGGAGTGACTCCCTCTATTCTCGCCGTTCCCTTCGATTCCCCGAGGAGTCCTCGGGGAATCGAGGAATCCTCGGGGAACGGCGAGAATACGCCTTTAGTATACTTGTAGAGCAACTTACGGATTGTCCTTAGATCAGTCATGCTAAATAACTTCCAAAAAGGAGATACCATGGCAGGAAACAAGTACTGACACCAAGGGAAACACTTCTTTCTTTCAGGAGAGCTTGCTGATCAGACGAACATTCTCGGCAATCAGAAACGTCACGCCGACGCGATGAAGTCCAATGTGCTCCCAGGTGACGAGGACTATTTTGAACACTTTCATCGCCATCTAACGTCAAACTTCGAAGAGCAACCGCACAACGCAGTGAAGCGAGAGGGAGTTCTTCAAATCATCCGCAGTTCACTTCTGGACGCGGAGCCGAGCAGTTACTACTCAGACGCGACTGTTGCATTTCGTTTATTTTTGACGATTTACAAAATCTTGCCCGGCAAAATTGCCGACAGTTTACTCAGACGGGTTATGAAGAAACAGATAGGATATGATCCGGATACGATGACAAAGCTTTAATTTTGTCTTGGTTCTTGTAATATATCTCATTATTGTTTTAAGCACGTCAGCTGATGCATTGTCCTCCTGTGCGTCGGCGTCGTTCAGTAAAAGCCAGGCTTCACCTTCCAGGATTGGGCGTATTGACGGGTGGGTGAATCGACGGGTGGGGGTAGTGACAGCGACCCCCAACAATACAGTTCTACTTCTTATGCCAGCCGCGCCGAAAAAGACAAAGTAAGGATCCCTGTTCTTTTGGTTTTCTTCTTCTTCTTCCTTAAGTCAGGATCCCTGTTTTGATTTGATGAGGACAACCTTTCTTTCTACCAAAAAGAAATGCGAGACCCTTAAAGTCTAACTGAAAAGGCAGCTTAGTCTTACATCTGATAGGTAGGTAGGTAGGTAGGTTTTGTTTCAAACCATAATGTATAGGCTACCTGAAATACAATTACAAGACTAATATATTATTGCAGCAAAAAGGAAGTCCTAAGGACTTGTGCTGAAATTTCCTACTACTACTTGTATCTAATAAATTACTACTTGTGTCTAATAAATTTGAACACATTGAATCGTTTTGATTCAGTCAAGGGATTTTGTATTTTTTCACCCGGAGCTTTAATAATAACGTTCAGGATGTGCGATACTTGCACGACAATCCAGAATTCATCCAGATGCGAAGAATTTGAAATTAGAAAAAAGCCTGAATTTCCAGGTGTTACGGACGCTAAGCTCGAAAAATTGGAGGAAGCGACTCTTCTGAAGAGAGTAGGAAAGTGATGATAAAACGTGTCTTTTTTGTTCAATGGCTTACCGTTGTAGTAGTACATAGGCCTACCACAAATCCGATCATCTGCGGATAGCGCCAGAGGCGTTACTAGCCAAAATTATTGGGGGGGGGGTCAAGGTAATTACCGACTGGCTATTTACCGACTGTTTTTGCAAAAAAAAAGAAAATTTTCGAGAAAAAACTGCTGTTTTAACGAAAAATCGACTGATTTTATGAAAAAATCTACTATTTTTTACAAAATCTGATTGTTATGAAGAAAAAAAACTACTGTTTTTACGAAAAATCGCAGCGCTTCGCGCCGAATTGGATATTTTTTTTTACCGATCGGCCGATAACATTGGAGGGGGGGCTTCCCCCCTCCCCCGTACGTGACGCCCCTGGATAGCGCACAAACGAAGTAACTCATTTTTATCGGGTTTTCAGGCCTTTTAAAGTAAATAAGTGAAGTGTAACCAGACTGTCGAATCTCAGCCCTCTTTGATTAAACTTTTTGTTAAAATTTAATAGACGTTTGATCAGGCGATCTTCAAAAGGGATCGCCGAAGGATCGGCGCTCGACTGCTGATCCTTTTAAAACCGCGGATCCACTCGGTAATAAAAAACACAGCAGAGAAAGACAAACCAATCAGCAGAACATAAAATGACACTTGCAAGTCGTTCAAACCCAGGCCGCCGTTGCCAATTTGAAAAAAATCTGGGCGCACTTTCGTCATACCTCCCGATTTTGCAATCATGATAGCTCTAGCAAGCCAACATTTATACAGTCCCGTCTGATACAACCGGATCGAAGTCGCGGTAAATGCGTCGGTGTAAATCGAGTTCTTCGGGGCCACGCTCACCAGCAAGAGAAGGCCAGCGCTTTCCTTGACAACACTCAGTGTCGGATTTTGAAACCTATCGCGGTACTGCAGCTCTATAAGTGCTTCCATTGCTGCAGCGTTGTTGACGCCGGCGATCGTCCCGGAATTTTCTTGGTCGTAATCCTCAACATTGTCGGGCTTGTTGATCCACCGCTTGAGGATTTCTTGAATGAACTTGTTTTCCGTGCTGCTGAAGGCCTTGTACCCACTAGACGTATCCCAGACAGGCATGCCCGACTCTACCAGATCTTTAAGGGTATCAATGTCTCGACCCGGGATAGGAAGGGTGAGATAGCTTAAGAGTCCAACTAGGTAATAATTCATCCAGAAGAAGTAGAACAGCCACAACGAAGCAAAGTAAAGCCGAGTTGGAGCTACACTAACATCATCATCTTCTGGGATTCTAATCAGAGCACTGAAGTTATTAAACGTGGCGTCAGATAAGCTTTCGAAGCCGTTTGCCGGTCTTCCAATAAGCTTTTTAAAGATTTTTGCCAAGATATAGGCAACAGAGCCACCCGACAATGCTAGAACTATCGTTGCTGACCAGACTTCTACTGAAAAGGGTATGATGGCTATGTGCCACTTCGGCGCTTCTTTTGCTCTTGCCACAACGAATCGCAAGGAATCGATTCTGTGGGGAAATATGAGATCGCGCAGCTTGGGGTTCTCAATATCGGTAGGCCAGCTGTCAATAGCTCCGATTTGGGCCTCGCCTCGAATGATCATTCCGTTCATCCCAGTATATGTCCCATTTTCAAAGGCTTCACCCCAATAGTCATCTTTCATCTCCAGGAGCTGAACAGTGGCGTTGACGGATTCGGCGAAGATCTTGACAACTTCAATTTCGGGTCCGGCGAATGAATCACCATCTTTCACTACTAGCGGAAACCACTCCCATACAGGAAAGATCAGCGGTATGCCATTCAAATCTATCCTGTTGTCATGACCTCTGTTGGTTAAAGCAGTCCCACTGACAAACAACTTAGCCTCGTCTATCTTTTCGAACTCCGGCTTTTTCACACGTAACTTCTTCTTTGTATAGTCCAGATACGTGATCTTCGAGAACTTCGTAAGGGTTTCGGGCAGTACCCCGCTGTCAGGTCCACTTAGCGTTGATAGAACGGTCATACGCGTCCGGGGCTTGAACAACTCGCTCTGTAGTCCTTCTTCTGTGATAGAATCAATCACCTCTTTGTCCTTGTTGATGAAAATTACATCTGAACAACTTTCCCTAGAATCTGTTGTTGACAGAAACAATCGTCTGGGGATGGTTAGTTTCGGTAGACGCGGCAAGAATACCGTGTTTTCTAGGTAGTAATCAACACATCTAACGTCAACCCTGGACACTACATGAGTCAAGATATCTGAAAGCTTATGCGGTAGTGTATGAACAATCGTGCAAGATAGCATAATTATTATCCAGGTGATTGTTAAGATTCGTCCCTGGCTATGCATGTCAGACCTTCCAACTTGATAAAGTAACTAAACGGCCTAAAACGGTCGCCGAGGGATTAAGCCATTTTCCGGCTAATATATATTGCAGAGAGGTGTCACTCATAGCCGGTAGTTTCTAGAACAGTTGCCACGAAGGTTATTAGAAGTGCACGAAGAGAAAACGCTTGAGTTCGAAACTTCTTGAAAATCAGTCTACTGCTGAAAGAAAAAAGATGGGCTCCTGCCAGGGATTCGTGTGATTTTATGTCTTATTTTAAACTAGCCCATTCTCAAATTTAAAATGTATCAGCAAGAAAACAAATAAATTGAAATTCCATCTCAGTACTGTAACATACATCATATACATGAGACCTTCGAAACTCAGCTGGATTTGTCAAAGTTTACAAACCCATCCTGGCTGTTGTCAGCATGGGTCGGCCCCTTTGGTTTTGATGAAAAACACGGAGAAACTTGCATAACCAGTATATCTGACCAACGAACCAGACAAACTGAAAATAAGATCTTGGAAATGAGAGTGGATGGAACGGTTGGAAGGGTGAAGCAGTAATAAAGGTAAGAAGGGTCCAGGGAAACTTGTCATTGACAAGCCGTGGCTTGCCAATGTTAGCTACTCTTCCTCTTGTGTTCGGTCTGGTCTGGTCGCTGGAGTCTCTAAGTCTGGGAAAATACTCCGATGGTGGTCAGAAGTTAAACAGAAGTTTCCCTGTCAGATTGGGCTCGAGGAGTATGTTTTCTTTGTTGTCTTAAAGCACCCTTCTTACCTTTATTACTGCTTCACCCTTCCAACCGTTCCATCCACTCGCATGGAGTTGACGATCCGCAGCTAGCAGTTGTAAATGCTGTTAAGGAAACAAGTGAGTTCTTATTATATTATTAAAACAATGCAAGCGGGTATAGTCAGCTACGATGCTTCGACAGCGATCTCAACACAAACGCAGCTTTTCAGTGGGCAGTGGTGAGACTGGTGAAGATTGATTAGTGCCTGAACCAAAAAAATCATAAATCTTTCTCGTAAAGCATACAACAAAAGTTCAGTACCATAAATCACAAGGAAATTCCACTATCTGAAAATCGATTACTGGTGAACAGCGGAACAACGAAGTAACGCATTTTCCGCGGGTCTTCAAGCCAATTTAAGTGATTAAGTGATGGATAACTAGATTGTCTTACCCCAGCCGTTCGGTTAAACTTCAAATATGCCTGAAAACACGAAAAAATGCGTTACTTCGTCTGTCCGTGTCCACTATCCTCACATAATCGATTTCATCGACTGAACTTATTCTTTCGAATTCGTGATACTTCACTGTCAGAAGTTTCATAACAGACAACAGATGGATGCGCGGTTCCAACAGACAGTGCGTAACAGACAACACTTGGGATGTTATATCTGTTGAGTTCGAAAACGTTATACATGACAATCAAAAACAGCCAAAAAAGTATCTTTTTGTTTGTCGTCATGATGTCGGAAAATTCAGCAGATTCTTTTTGGTGATTTTTTGGCTCTTCCTGATGACAACGTTTGTTATGCATGACATATTCAAACACAACAGACAACATCCGAAGTGTTGTCTGCTACGCATTGTCTGTTGAAATCGCGCATTCTTCTGAATTGTCTGTTACGAAACTTCTGAGAGTTTCTTAAGTCGATCGTATGCTTGAAATATTCAGCAGCTACAAAGGTAAGCCATTTCCGAAAAATAATCTTATCATCACTTTCCTACTCCCTCCAGGAAAGCTAGCGTCCGTAACACATGGAAATGCAGGCTTTTGTTGATATTCAAATTCTCCGCGTGTGCGGATGAATTTTGAGTTATCGTGAAAGCAGTGCACACTCTGAATGTTACTAGCCAAGGATGAAAATATACAAATCCCTCAGATGAGTCAAAATATTTCAGTATTCAAAAATCAATGTAAAAACAAGCTGCCTTTTCAGTTCAGCTTTAATATTGTTCTAAACCGAGTCTAAATTACATCTTTGGAAAGACGTGATTGGCTCGTTGCGTCTGCTGATGAAAACTAAAGATTTTAAGTTTTCATAAAGTAGGCTCGAGAGAAAAGAGAAGCACCATCATTCTAGCCTACTAGTTGGATAATATTGCATAATACACATGTAACGTGTTCGTGGAACGCGAACTGGCTGTTTTTCCTGGTCTTGACCTATTCCGAACCCACTGTTTCGATTAACAACGCCTAGTTGTTATCGCAATGCCCAGTTATCAATCACAAGCGTGATTGCCCTTCGTTTTGTCCGAAGGTATTCGATGAACTTAATGGTCTGCTTATGAATTTGACATGATACAATCACGCTACGACATGAAATAAGAATTATATCCCATGATGCAAATCACCCTCCTATTATTACGACGACTGTATTTGATTGTGCAGAGTGCTTTTTCAACCGGACTTTTTTGAACTAAGGACAACTAGGGTCACTCACAAACATAAAAAAAATAAAAAATAAATAAAAAAAATATCAGTAACAAAACAAAGGGTTTGCAGACCGAACCCAAACTAGGCTATCAACTATCCTTCAGACACTGCGCCCTACAGGCCAGCCAACTCTACAGGGAACTTTAGTTAAGACAAATCCTGATCCATTGAAATAATGACCTACAGTCCGGTCTGTCTACAGACAAAAGGTTTTGAATTCACTAAGGTACTTAGAAAAAGCAACATTTACATCAAAAGAGTTGTCACACAGTCAGGACCGGGAAAAGAAGTGATTCATCGACGGAAATTATTCTCCATATTCCAGTTCAGCGCTTCCAACCGGACTAGTTTCTGTTAATCCCCCTATGTCTTACCATCACCACTTGTCACAGACAGTACATGTACTCCAGGACCAGGAGATCCAGAGGTGGCAGGTGGAGAGGGTGGCGTCGGGTTCGCTGGGTCTGTACGCGGTGGTCAAGGAGAGTTGGGGGGAGGAAGTCTATTTTAAGGCAGGTCTAGAAAGGGAGGATTTAAAGGTGATATTTAGTTTTCGGGGAGATTGTTTAGCATTTGGAGAAAAAAGAAAATATAATGGTAAATTTCGCGATAAGAATGGTCCTTACTTCTGCCCGGTGTGTGGGTGTGTGGATGATAGTGCGAGCCATTTTATGTATGAGTGTAGGGAACTGAATGAGTTAAGAGCCAAAGTATTCGGACAAAGAATATCTGGGGAAGAGTGGGTGATAAGGCTGTTGAAAAGTAGGCATTTTGGAGATATACGGATGTTTGGGAAATTCCTCCGGATCGGTCTGCGTCACCGCGAACTGTTTTTTCTTGAATAAATTATTCCCATTTCGTTCTTGTTTTGGTTTTTCATGTTGATAATATGCCATGTTTTTTTCCGAATGTTTTGCCATGGCCTCCGGGCTTTTGTGTAAATATATTCTATTCTATTCATAGTAAAACAGATCCACAGGTTGATGTGTAGAAAATCTGCAATCTACTTCATGTAGGTTTTGCATACGTAATAGTAGGAAGTTACCCGCTACCTTATGGGCAGAGATGGGCGAATCCGATCATGAAATGATTCGAATCTGAATCCGAATCCAGGGATAGGTACGAAACCGATTTCAAATCCAAATCCACCATTTCGTGCTGAGGATTCGAATCCGGATCGAATCCGAATTCGAATCCGACCTTAACAAAAATCTAATCATATACATCGGTTACAGTTAAAAAGTCAGAGGTGACAAAAAGCACTGATACCTACGGTGGTCAGATAACTGACTGAGGATGCTTGGTGGTAGAGAAAACAAAACTGAATTGCCTAAGCACACTGTGCCAAAATTGAGAAACGGAAACAGGAACACTAGAAATTAGAGCGGATTCGTAAGATTGAGGGTTTGGAATCCGAGTCCGAATCCGCCATGATAAGCAAAAGATTCGAATCCGGATTCAAATTCGGCCAAAAGGACGAATCCTGGATTCGAATCCGAATTCGGACTCGGATTCGCCCATCTCTGCTTGTGGGTTCGACTTTTTACTATGCCCACACACGTGATGAATTTGATTTGATTTGATTTGATTTTATTTATTGCTAAATTACATAATAATCCATCATGATAGGTAACCGCCCACGAGAAGACATAAATGCACTGGCACTGGTCGGGGCGCGAGGCGCCGGGCGCCGAGGCGTCAACAGGGCATTAGCCCTATTTTTTTTAAAAGTCAGCCAGAACAAGGATCCTGCCATTCACGATCCCAGCAGACGTCGCACGACTCCTCTCTTGCCACACCAGGATCCCTGTTCTTGTCCCCTTTTCAACGTCCCACACAGATTCCTCCCTTGCTTTCACAAAGCATGACAGGATCCCTGTTCATGCCTACTCGAGCGCTCAAACTTTATGACCGATGTGGCTCCTCCTCCAAGGCGGGGCCACCTGTCACTTGTCAACACTGGACTCCTCCTAAAGGTGTCAAAACCCCTCCCTTGTCACCACTTGGCTCCTCCCCTAGGCGGAGCCAATTCAAACCCACCAGCCAATCACGGGGAACCCAATTCCTTTGGACTCTGTCGAATTTCACGGAAACTATTTGCTCCTTGAAGGTACCACAAAATGTACCACAAAATACTTCAACTTAACTACTTCAACTTAATTTTATTTCATTCAACACTAATTAATCAAAATAATTTTTTTTTAATAAGAAAAAAAATAAGAAAAAAAAAAAATAAAAAAAATAAATGTAATAAGAAAAATGAATAAATATTAACTTAGCCTGTCACTTCATCCTCTGAATCGTGGCTCCTCACCCCTCCAACAAAAATTTCTTTAGTCTTGTTTTAAACAATTGCAACACTATCTGGGAGTGAATTCCATACCACCTGGCCCAAATGTTTAATTAAAAAACCAGCTCGTCTACCACTCCTATACTCCGTCACCAGGTTAGTAGCATTCCTTGTAAAATAATCATGGAGATCATTATTTTGTCTATACAAATCTAAAAATACAGACGGACATACTTCATGCAAACACTGGTAAGTAAAAACCGCAGCCTGGTAATCACGAACTTGGCCCACATCCATCACCTTTAATTTCCTAAAACATGCTACTGTATTATTAGTATCTTTTACGTATCCACCAATCAAACGGACTGCCTTATTCTGTAAAATCTGTACACGCTTAAAATTACTAATAAAATTGCTAGCCCATAACACACAACCATAAGATATATAGGGGCTAATAATCGCATGATAAAGAAGTATGATAGGATGAATATAGGATGAATATGAGATAGTCGGGGACTAACAGAAACTAATCCACTTGGAGAGCTGAACTGGAATAAGGGTAATACACCCTTCATAAAGTTACTTCTAGAGTAGTTCTTTTTTTTGCCGTTCAATGCACTAGCATACAAAACAATGACACGTTTCATATTTGTGAGCGTTTATCCAGGTTTGTTTGGCTATTTTCAATTCCTTTAGTCCTAGCCATTTCTCAAGATGTTTAAAATGACTCTGCCTCTATTTGTGCTCTACCAAACTCTGTTCCGACTAACTTCACCAAGTTTGTCAATACTCTATAATAGTAATATTTGTATTAATAAAATCCCGAGGGCCAGATACAACTACAAACTGGGGCACACAGAGACGTAAACATCTATACAACTAATCTACGGAAGGCTTTCTGAATATTCGAGGTAGCGTTCCAGTGAAAGAGGAGGGGCGAGCGCCGTATTATCGTAGTCATCACTTTCTCTGGAAACGAGAATAATAACAATGCGAACATACGTCATCGCTCTTACGGGAGTTCCTGCAGAACCGATAGTTATTATCACTTATGATGCTCACGACCATCATAAGTAAATTGTAACGATCGTAACAGTCGTGGAACGAAAATAATAAGTGGGAGGAGCCAATTTACTTATTACGACGGGCTCTGGAACGGCAATAATAACAAGAATCGTAACGATCGTAACTGATATTACGTCGCTGGAACGCTACCCTAGTGCTCTATACACAAACCTACAAATCTTGCTTATCGACTGGGCTGCATTTCAGGATACCAGGAAGTAGCGGAATATCCCTACCGAAATCTCCCTACGGAGATCCGGAAGCTCTTGGCACCGACTTAAGAAAATAACGATGTCCTCCTCTTCACCACCACAACGAGAACACGCATATTCCCCTTCAGTTGTATCAAGTACCTCAAATAAATCGCGGGTAGATTAAGCTTAAAATAAAATTCTGGCTCATAAACTGTTTTCACCAATCACCATACTGTAATTTCTAAGGGTTCCTGATGTAGAAAATATTTCAAACCATTTCTATATTTCCTGGTCTTCAATAACTCTCAGTACTTCATGAATGAAAAGTCGAGATTGATCAGGAGGGCCGAAGCCAGCATTCCAAATATATGGAAAGTCCATCCTCATCAAGTATAGATTTAGCTGGGAATGGACATTGATTTTGTTGTACCAACATTGAACATTTCCAAACAAGCTGCCATCATCCATTGTTCCAAGAAGGATTTTTTTCTGAACTGATGACAAAATCTGCAATCATCTGTCAGTCCCTCAGCGTTGAAAAAAAACAAACAGAATATCTGAGGTAGGGACTAAATTGACTGTGCAGCCAGCTGAACTTTTTCCTTCATTCTAAGTTCCTACCCTCAGTTTTATAGAGGTCAAATAAAGTGTGCACTAATTTACACAAGTTTCTAGCGTTCTAGCGTTCTAGCGTTTCTAGCACAAGTTGAAGGCGTTCTAGCAACCGATTCTTAGTTGCAAGTGCATCTTCCCGTGATAGACATGGTACCAAATTGTTCTTACCATAAAATACACGTACCGGAAACAAACAATAGGATTAATAGGTATACCAATCAGCAAAAGTTGCAAACCCGTCATCTCCAAAAATGATTATGGTCTAACAGTCAATTGTTGTTTACAAATCCCGTACATGTCTCATAATTGGGACCGGCCTATATTTGGTTTCAGTGTGTACCTTACTACAGAAGTTTTCAACCCCTCAAAACGCTGTATCTCATGAAGGAATTTTGTAAAAAAACGGACGGCATACTCTTTGATCGGCTCATCAAGGGCTATCGATTGTCGCTGACAAACAAATTCTATCTGTATTAGTTCAAAAGTACAAGGTCCTTGCGCTACCTCACGGTGGCGGGAGTAAACAGTGCGGGTTGCAGATGGCTCCACCGCAACAATCACTTCTCCTAGCTTACCTCCAATCAGACACTCTATGCCAAACGTTGAATGCTGGACACCCTCACCCAATCGGCTAGGACTACTGAAGATCCGAGTTAACCTAAGAGATCGACCAACCAAATGTAAAGTTAAGTGGGTCAAGGACAAGATATCATATGATGATATGATCTTTATTTGCCTTAAAAGCCCAAGGACCATAACAAACAAACACAAATAAATACGGATAAATACAGAAACTGACACACTATAATTTTACACTAAACCCTGTGTAGACTGGCCACTCTGAGGAACCTCGCCAGGTTTCTTATACTAAGAAAAGCCCTACTCCGCATAATTTTCAACAACCGCGCTCCCTCCCGTGAATCCCCCCCTTTAAAATTTCCTTCCTCAAATCCTCTAAACCATCCCACACACAAAATGAATATCCCCCTCACCGCACATTGGACAAAAGTAAGGACCAGATTTCTCCCTAACACTACCCAAATACTTGCGTCTTTCACCAAGTGGCAGACTATCTGCCCTTAAATTTATAACTAATTTCATTTCCTCTTTATTTAAATCCGCTTTAAAATAAATTTCTTCTCCCCAAATTTCTTTAGCCTCTGCATACAAACTCAAGGATCCACTATATCTTATCCTCGCTGACCAAACCTGGATTTCTTGGTCAAATAACCTACTACTCACTTCTTTTGACACATTTCCTAGCTCTCTCCCCGGACTCTCCCCACTATTCCACATATACCCAAGCCCACAACTAGCTAATACTGAACGAATCTGGAAAGCCGAAGATTCATATGTTTCATCCATCAACGACTCCATGATACAAGAGACAAGATACATATAGTATTCAACGTTTGGCGCAGGGTATCTAAAAATCGCGTTTGGGTATCTAAAAAAACGTCATGTTCAAATTTACTCATTTGATATCTTTTTCTTTAAACAAACAACACCTGCAACTTTGATGATGATGATGGCAATCGGGGCATTCCTCGTCCGTGGTGACTCACGAGAACACGGGTGAGTGATTCGCTAGGACAAACGAAACACGGGGACTCCGCAACGGAGGTCCCCCAGGAACGGCGAGAACGCGCCTCTTGAGGCGGAAAGCAGCCCGCGTTCCGGCCTTCTTGAACCGTCGAAAACAAACCTCGCCAAGTAAACCTAAAGCAGCGAGAATGAACCCAACCACCAAGCCCCAAAACCCAAAATGAATATCATTCAAGGACAGAGACCCGTTGTGACTGTAGTCGAAAAAGTCTGACTGGGTTCTCCCGCGTCCCTTTATCTTCGCAACCAACAGCAGGCGGTTTTCCCAATACTGATACAACCCGCTACCCATGATTCTGATCGACAATTCGTCAAACCTCGGGGTGTAAACTGAGTGTTTGGGGCAAAAGGCCACGACTAGGATCAGGCCTGCACTTTCTTTCACAAGATGGAGGGTGGCCTGCCCAAAGCGGTCAAGGTACTGAAGTTGAACGAGAGAGGGCATTGTGTTGAGTTGATCAAGACCGATCATTTCTCCTTGTCTCTCGGTCTCGAAATCAACAACCTTATCCGGCTTCACCCTTGAACGTTTGAGCAACTTCTGCAGATACTTATTTTCCGTTGTCTTCAGAGCTTCAAGACTTGAAGAATGACTCCACATATCTGTGTCAAGCCGTGTTACCTCTAGCAAAGAATCCACGTCACGCCCTGGTATCGGTAAGGTGAGTAAACCGAGTAGGGCAGCAAGGTAGAAACTTGTCCAGAAGAAGTAGAATATCCACAAGGAAACATTGTAAAGGCGTGTGGACGTCTGGCTAAAGTCATTCTCTTGGGGTATCCGAATGAGTGCGTTGAAGTTGTGCAGCATCGCATCAGAGAGTCGTGACCAACCAGATGGCCTTCCAGTGAGCTTCCTAAATGCTACACCGAGTGCGTAGGTATGAACACCACCTAACAGGGCAAGGGCAATCGTCGAATACCACGTTTCCACCGACAAAGGAAGAAAGGCAGCTCGCCATTTGGGTGTTTCTTTAGCCTTGGCCGTTATAAAGACCAGCGAGGTCACTAAATGTGGGTAAACCATGTCCCGTAGCCGAGAGTCGCTGATATCAGTGTACCAGCTGTCGACGGCACCGATATCTGCAGTTCCGGAAACAATCATCCCGTTCATTCCGGTATAAGTGCCGTTATCTAGCAACCTACCCCAGTACTCGTCCTCCATTTCGTGAAATTTGACAGTCGCGTTCACAGATTTTGCGAAGGCGTTCACAAGTTCTACATCACCGCCTAAGAAAGTGTCACCATCTATTAGGACCATCGGTATCAACTCCCAAAGGGGAAATACTAAGGGGAAGCCATTCAAGTCTAACAGGGTTTCAAAATATTCGTTCGGGACAACGCTGCCAACATTGTTAAATTCCACCTTCTCCAGGGTTTCAAAGCTCGGTATATACACGGAAACTTTCTTATTGATCACACTGACGAAGATGCTTCTTGAAAACCGGGCCAAGATCCGAGCGGCCAAATCGTTAGCGCTTGGGCTACTTCCAAGGACACAAATCATTCGAGTATCGACCTTCAAATGACCTCTTTCAAAGCCATTCTCGGTGATTTTTTCCACCGACTCGATAGTTTTGCCAATAAAAAGGATAGTCGGACAGGATCTTGTCTCCATACGATCTGCGTCAATTATCCGTCGAGGAGGTCCTTTAAGATCCAGGTGTTGTAGCACAGATGCAGGATTTTCCGTGTAAAAGTCTACACACCCTTTTACTGTACGTGCTAGAATCCCGTCCAGTGTAATCTTTCTAGCTAATACACTCATTACTGTTTGTATCAAGAAGCACAGATTTAGCTGATGAGCACCCATTTCGACTGGAGTTACATCCCTTGCTCCATCATCGTTATATATAGTGCTGGGCGATATTCAATATCGAAACGATGTATCGATATATCGGACCAAGTATCGGTATCAAAACGTAAATATCAATATTGAAAACGATATTTATTCAGTTTCAATTATTGTAAATAATTCAACATAATTTACATTTATATATCCGAAACTGGAGCAATATGATCTTCGTAATCCAGTTTCTATTTATTCCAAGTTTTAGTTCAGGCAAGGTACTTTCTTACGACAATTTTGCTCTTAAATTTTGGCGAAACGAGACATGTACTATAGCAAACCATGGTACCGAAATATCGATATCAGTATTATAATCGATATATCGACAAATTCAAGTATCGCCCAACACTAGTTATATATTACTGCTCACGAATCTCACGATACAGCCGAGATTGGAAAAGGTTGACCCGCCCCCAGAGCAAATTAAGGTAGCGTTCCAGTGAAGCTATTACAAGTTACGATGATAAGAGGAGGGGCGAGCGCTGTATTGTGGTAGTTGTCGGGATCCCAAAACGTAAGTGGGGTTCCCATAAACCCCCACCTACGTTTGAGAGAGACGGACGGACTGTCCGTCCGTCTGTAAGCACGGTAACTCTCGAAGGGAATGAGATATTTTGATGAAACTTGGTGGGAGGATCGTTGGGTCAAGGGAAAGATCGAGTTCGTAGATGGGCTCTGTAGCCCTACATTTAGGGGTGGGGGAGGGGGTTCAAATTAAAGGACAAACAAAATATTTTTAAACAGCTAATGAGATAGTCGATTAAGGGGTAAGAAGACATGCTGAACACGAATATGAAAACCATTTTCTCGCCGGAGAAGTAGTTCGCCCAGAATTCCGGCCAAAACCGGGAAGTTTGTTAAAAGCAAAAGTTTTATTCGAAGTTGATTAGATGTTCGATTTACGGGTAAGAAGACATGCTGAACACTTATGTGAAAAGCATTTTCTACCCGGACCACTTGTTCGCCCGGAATCCGGCCAAAACCGGAAAAAATTGTTAAAAGCAAAAGTTTTATTTGAGGTTGATTAGATGACAGATTTAGGGGTAAGAAGAGACTGAATCTATATATGACAATCATTTTTTACCCGGACATATAGTTCGTCCGGAATTCGGTTGAAACCGGATTTTTTTTTTATAAGTTAAATGTTTTATTTGAAGTTGATTAGATGTTCTTTATTGGGATAAGGAGATACGCTGAATTCCTTTCTGAACTTCTTTTTTTTTTGCTGGACAAGTAGCTCGCTCGGACTTCGGCCGAATCCGGAAGTTCGGCGGAAGTAAAGCAGGAAGTTTCGATCAGTATCGTCAAAATAGATATGGCTTATAGAGGTATATCTGAACTTGGTTTTCTCAGATTATTAGCCTGGCGAAGACAAGACCCAATTGTCTGGATCAAATATTGAATTTTTGGGATCCCATCGAAACCTTTGGTCTTGTTAGGACTGTTGTCATAAAGATTTACTCAAAGAGAAAACGATCGAGTTCCAAAATTCTTGAAAATCAGACTAGCCTACTGCAGAAAAAAGAAGAGCTATTACCGGGGTTCATATGATTTATGTCTTAATACCACTACAACTGACGGATTTAATTGACTGATTCTACACAAGTCACATTAGATCATCTACCATCGCCATCATCAACGTAACTAGAACTACGCTGGGATATATATATTTAATTAAGTTTCTTCAGCAGAAAGAAGTGCGAAACCCTTGACAATGAGAGTTTGGATCTACCCTTCACTCAAAAACAAGATCAAAGGTTTCGATGGGATCCCAAAAAGATCCAGACAATTGGATCTAGTGGATCCGGTCTTGGCCAGACTCCTTAAGCATTTTACTATCTATTAGTAATCATCCTTTCGAAAATAAACAGAAATCATACCGGGCCAGAGTAGTGTTTTATTGACGAATTACGGCCAAACGGCTGATCATCTGAGAAAACCAAGTTCAGGCATGGATTCAGCAATTTAAATGTGCGTAAAGATAAACCAGCCGTAATTTGTTATGTTGACGATACGCATCCGGGACCTGTAAGTACTATCATGTAAATACATGAGCTATTCATTTATAATTTCAGAGATGGTAAATTTGACCTGGTAATTAATCATCCCCCCCCCCGCGCGAACCCAGTCCTCTTTGCAGCCCCACTCTCCAATCGAAAAGATCTGAAAAGTGATTTTGTTGCTCGCAAAAGAAGCTACTAAAGATTGCACAATATGACATTTACGAGGAAATGCCATTCGAAAAATCAGATAGCCATGTCAGAGAAACCAGGAAAAAACGAAAGCTACTATAAAATATATCCAGACAGAATAGCAAATCCTTGCGACTCATCTGTCAAACAGAATTTCTCATTCATCCTGCTAAACTTCCAAACCAGGAAGGAAACGAAGAGATCGACTAAAAAGAGGCAAGGCACGGCACGACTTTGTGTAGGAGGAACGAGTACTGAAAAGAGGCACAAAAACTAAAAGGACCCTTTCAGGGCTTTAGAGCGGGGGGCAGGACCATTGTTCTAACGCGCCTTCTTTTAGAATCTGGAGTTACGAACTCTCACTGACTTGTCTACTTCTACTATACTTGCTAATCTCTTTTTATTACTCGCGCCTCCGGCGTCATACCGTGCCTCTTTTTAGTGGATCCTGGAAAAGGGGAACGAAACAGTCAGGGCGTAGTCTTCAGTTTTCTGTTCAATGCAACAAACTTTTTATTGAAAGCGGAAATCGAATACAAAACATAAAGAGATCAGTGCATCGGACTTGTCAAAACCACAAATAAAATAGTCAAAACAAATATTAGCCTAAGTAAATCAACGAATATTTATACAGACACTGCTACATACAATTCCGGAATGCTATGTATACAAATATGCACATTTTACATTTAATTGAAGTCTTCTAAATTTCAACAACTATATGGCTAATTATTGCTGAGTGATGCCTTTGACACCCCTGGTGTTGTAGGCTGTAGCACCTAACATATTGCAATTGCACCATACTACAAGCACACATATATCCGACTTCGTAGAAAGCTCCTAGTACCTTCAAACCGAAAGCTGATGTCTCAGGTTACGGCGTGATGTAAAGCAAGGTATAATACTGAATTCAAACGATAATAATGAACGGAAATATGTGGATCACATATACTGATGAACATGTTACGAGACATCAACTTCCCGGTAAGCTACTGATGTTTTACCAGATGCAACTGATACAAATAACTCTCATGACACTGAATAGAAGTGTTGTAAGATATTTTAGGCTAATAATTCTATTCTATCGCATAACTTCCTACAAACCGATTTATAACAGAAACCTATCGCTTATCGTTTAGCTGAAATCCGGAATGAAAGGTTGCGAATCTGTTTAAACGAGACTTAGATAAGACATTGCTGCATCTTAGCAGGGACCCATAAATTTCCTTTACATGGGCTTGTCATTTCCTATGCTTCTATATTGTTATGTTGACCGGTCCGAATCTAGTTTCCAAAAATCCCACTTGGGTCGAATCTGCATTCTTGTTTGCCTCATTGGACGTGCGCGCCAAAGAGACTCCTCCCTCATGGCGCCAGCAGCCAATCCCAAATTTTGTCTATCTGGTCTTGAACGTGATTGGACCGTGGGTATTTCTCAAACTATCTTCCGTGCGGTCAACATAGCATCAGAAATATCTTATTGACAAGCCCCCTGTAAAGGAAATTTATGGGTCCCTGATCTTAGGTAGTCAAAGCAGCAGTCTGTGATAAAACAATTCAGACTTTTTTTATTAAGACAGATAACTTTGTGGTTTACCTAATAACCCTTAACTAGTAGTATAAGAAACCTTAACTAGTATAG
This sequence comes from Branchinecta lindahli, assembly GCA_023053555.1. Lineage (NCBI taxonomy): Eukaryota > Metazoa > Arthropoda > Branchiopoda > Anostraca > Branchinectidae > Branchinecta > Branchinecta lindahli. The sequence goes on along the minus strand of JAKZAO010000009.1, from coordinate 30,301,515 downwards.
CATACGCCTTACAAGATCGAATGGCTGGTAAAAGCATTTCAACTACATCGCAGAACTCTGGCATCCATCAATTCCCAGGCTTAAGGACAAGAGACATCAAACTCTAAGCCACCAAAGATATAAAGAGTAAGCCGCTCATCGAGAGACTAAAAGTCCCCGAAGCTCGAACAGCAAAGGTAGGCTTGCTTTATAGACACGCTATTCCTCTGATTGAGGTTATCACGAAAGAATCTTCTGATCGACTTAAAAAAAAGATTGTTCTTGCTTCACTCGATCCCTCCCACATAATTAATGGGGGGGGGGGGGTAAAAATAGTAATATGAATAGCATCTCATACTATTTTTATTTTCTCTTCTTTTGCTCTATACTCCATTTCAAGAGGATCTGCAGCCCAAACAGTAAATTTTTTTTTCAGAAAAGATGCTACTCGGGTTTAATAAAATAAAAATTAAACACAAAAAGGCAACGTCAATCAAGAAAACATAAATACTGATCTTGTTGCTTGTTTAAAGGAACAGGAAACTTGACTCAAACTTGACTCGGGGAGCTAGCTAACATATCAAGAATGTACCCTGAGTCGATATTGAGAGTAAGAAAAATTCTCGTTACGACCATTGCAGTTTCCGGGCAGTTTCCGAGAATTCGACTTTGGAGCAAAAGGTTTGCAAAAGCAAAAGGTTTGTGTGCCGCGACTAGGAATCGAACCCCGGCCGTCTAGTTGGGGAGGTCGTTACTCTGTAGTCTACATGTAAAAAGGCGAACTTTTACAGTACATGAGTGCATAATTACAGTGCATAAGGGGCAAGGGCCTGTCAGCTAGCTTTGGGAACACTAAGGAGGGGGTTCGAGACAGTTCGAGATGAAAAAGAAGGGGGGGGGGGCCTGTCGACAATAAGACCCTGTATATTTATCCAAGCCCCCCCCCCCCCCCGGGCGATTCGATGGCCGAAAGTTGCGTAGTCAAGTTTACTGTTCCTTTAACGACGAAATTTCGAAAAATTTTAGGGAACACCTTTCGATCAGATTGCGGCTATTACAAAAGCACGCATAAACGTTCCTACTGACTTATAGCTTCTGATTGTCTAAAGTTCAAACACAACCATATTCGTACCATATTGAATTTACATCCTGCCTTTCTGCCTCTGTTGGACCAGTGGCACCTTCCAGCGGATTGGTTGCCGAAGAGTCCAAGTTGAGACGCGGGGGGATTTGGGGAGGGGTAGGGGGCAGCGTCATGGACCATCGGGAAGAGTTCGTTCGGCTTGGCAATGGAGGAATTATCCTGAAAAAGCAGATACGATTACCGGGTGGAGAGAAAAACAAGTCGGAAGAGGAGAAGTACCACTTAAGAATAGGGAGAAGTAAGTTAGGAATTAGGACGTACCAATTAGGAATCGGAGACAAACTTTGTCTTTCGCTCCGAAACACGGGGATGAGATGACTCTCGATCTTTGGGGAGTCTCGCCCACCTTGTATTCGTATTCTTCTTCGTCGTCCTGCGACCTTTCGTCTTCGTCATCCTCCTTGTATTCGTCGTCGGAAGCCCTCCTAACCCACAACCTGTACCCATTCTTTAACAAATGAATAATGTAATACGTAAGTAATTGTAAGTTAGTTGTTGAAATGATGTGTATTTTTTATAGTATTTCACCGCAATATTGAAAGGATTATGGTTGATTGAGGAATGGGTTTGTTTTATAATTTATATGTTGTACTCCTCAGTTTTGAGGGAAATAAATAATTAAATATTGTAGACAGGTCGAAAATTAACTGAATCGAAAAACCCTGAACAAAACATCATAAAGAGTGATACCGGGAGAAAATTTAATTTTATTTCTGGGAGTGATGTTCTAATGTAACTGACTCCTAAAACTCTGCTTAAAAAAAGTTTACGCTACAAAATGCCTTACCGCATTTTATCCATACTCCGCACCCCTTGGCTTCGACCAGAACAATGAAAAATCTGCAGTCGCAGTCACGCGTTTACATTTGACTCGCGTGTCCAGGAAAAATTTTTGTGCTTGCAGCCAAAACTATAATTTTCATTAACTTTTTTTTATTTCCTACATATGCATTCGGGGGGGGGGGGGCGTCTACACCCATCACGAATACCTAAACATGGCAAACTGACAAAAGTATTAATTTATTTCCATCCCGTAAAATGAAAGAGTAATATTAAGAAGAGCGACAAAAACCATAAATCAGTAAAATAAAGAACAACAAACAAACTAGAACAAAACAATAAACTTAAGATTCTCGACTGAATATTCCTGAAAGAATAGGCTAGTTGTATGGGCTTCAGAGGCTTTTTGGTAAATCTCGTAAGATTACAACTATCGTATGCAGGAGATCAACACGGCTTTACTAAAGTAATCGTAAGGAGCTTTTTAATTAAACAAGCTCTTAAACAAATCAACTTAGACTCCTTATGACCGTGATGCCCTGGATTGCGTTACATAAAAACAGACGGGCTCAGTCTGTCGCCCAAATGAACAAAAGGAGCAGTACTTACACGTCGGACGGTAGAGTCCTAGTAGTTCCAGTATCCACGACGGTCCTTGGCAAGGGTCTAGGAGGCGGAGGGAGACGGAATGACCCCCTACGTTGAAACTCTCCCGGCCGCTCTTCAATGCTAACGTTGATTTGGGTAGTGCTGACTAGACTAGGTTGAGCCCTAGAGAAACCACAGGTTAGTCAGGGCCAAACCGTACCCTGACCAGGAGAATATATTATCCTAATAGTAGGGGAGGTCGGGGTTGAACCGTACGTTTTTCGTTTTCAGCTAATAATTCAATTTCTGTAAAATTTGAACAAAATTTGAATATTGGAAATGAAAGATAATGAGACCAGCTATGTTCTGTAATTTTTGGGGAATTTAATTTCAACTGGTTTTGGTGCTACGATTTTTTCTTTTTTTCAAAAAATCGTCCGGTTCAGCCCCACCGGTGGGGTTGGTTCGGACGGGTGGTGTTTTGAACCGGACATGTTAAGATGAGCTCTGAATATGACCGACTAAGTGGTGCAACTACGCGCTAATCAAGTTTGATTTATTGGAGAAGAGTTGGACTATCCAAACATGCCACTTAACCGAAAATTTTTGGAAATTCGAACTCAAAAGAAAGTGCTTGTTTAACTTGACTTTTTCCATCGGAAGCAATTAATTTAGAAAGCTTGGCTACAACAGCTCTATCCTGCTTTCAGAACTGCGGAAAACTGTAATTTTTTTTATCTGGATAGAGCGGGGTTGAACCGGACCTCTAGAATAACGTCCGGTTCAACCCCCCAGATCGTGTCCGGTTCAACCCCACAGAGACCATTTCTACAAGAAATTACACCAAGAAAAAAAGGAAAGTAGTAGGAATCCCGCAATAGTCTAGTTAGATGAAGAAATGAACCTACATTTGACTGAACTATCACCAAGTCGCAAAAAACAACGAACTTCTTCTCTAACCGGAAATGAAAATGAAATTGCAAGTCCGATTTGTTCGATGAAAAAAAACAAAGCCGCCTGGTTTGGAATCGGTTCGCAACTGAGAATTCAAATTTCGTCCCATGAGTCAGAACATTGTTGCCTACCTCAGTTAATTATTTCATGATTTTATAACTCTGGGTCTGCCCACAATTGGACCTGTCCGGTTCAACCCGCGTACGGCTCAACCCCGACCTCCCCTAATCAATTTCCGACCAACAATTCAAGATCACAATATAAGCAGAGTAAAAAAAAAAAAAAAAGATAACTAAAGCACTATGCATAAAATTTAAGCTTCTACTTTTCAAACTGACAGGAACAGCCTACTTCCGAGGCAAAAGTTGTCCGGCACGAAGCACCAATAATATATGTTGTGGTACAGAATGTTTCGCCTGCGGCGCCTTTCTTGGGTAATCTGTGTGAGGGCGCGTCTTAAGTTGGTTGACGTGTGGGGTTTTTGAGTTTGCGCTAGATACAAAAAGACTAAAATTTCTACGGGAAGTAGTTGAACTTTGGGCAAAAAAGACAAACTTACGAATCTATTTAAAACTGTGAAACGAAGAGCGCCAAGAAATAAGCTGGTCAAGGACCTTTCCGAAAACAGGAACAACTTCTTTGTGACACTGAGTGCTTTCTACTCAAGCCACAGGCGTCACCAGAAATTTTAGACGCTTTTAACTTTCAAGGGTAGAAAAGTTAGGTTTTGGCGTTTTATTAGGTTTATTTGATATTATTAAAAGCTTAAGTTAGAATGAAATTTCTTACACAGCATTTTTAAACCTAGTATTAGTGCAGATGGCATAAATTGTAAGGACAAACTATGATCGGTTAGGTTTTAATGTCATCGAGGTAGGATAAGACGTAGCATCAAGGTGGTGTCAAATCTGGTCTGAAAAGTTTACAAAATTGATAAGCGGGCATAGAATTTTTTTTTTTTTTTTTACCACTTTCGAAGTTCAAACAATTACGTAAACCAAGTCGTGTTCTATTTTAAAAAGATCCAAATTCAAAAAATACAATCAAATAAACTAGGCTAACCTGCTTTGAGGGGTACTCGTTGCGTTAGGTGTCACCGGAGCTGAAATATTCCGACTTGGGCTATTCCCCAAATCCGTCCTTATTAGAGGCGCCACCCTATTTGTAGGGGTAAGAATAGGGGCTGCCACTCCACTGGGTCGGGGAAGTGGTGCCACACCACTTCCGATCACTCTTTCTTCTGTTTTTTGGCTATCGTTAAGGGAACCGGGCTTGGGCGAAACACGAGCTATGGTTTCGTTTAGGGTATTCTCTGAACCTTCTTCTTCTTCAGGGTTTTCAGCACCGAGCACTAATGGACGTCGAGAGCCGGCGTTCATCCCGCCACGGCTTAACGTGCTTCGGTTTAAAAGGCGTCGGGCGGGGGTGCTGGAGTCAAGCGAGAATTTGGCTGAAAATATATTCTATAGTAGCTACGGTTCAGCTGAGTGTTTCTCAGGTGAGACTTAAGTCGTTACGACAAGCAGGGGTGTCACGACGGGGGGGGGGAAGCCCCCCAATGTTGTCGGCCAGTCAGTAAAAAATAACCCGAGTCGGCGCGAAGCGCTGCGGTTTTTCATCAAAACAGTTGATTTTTTTCATTAAAACAGTCGTTTTTCTGGAAATCAGTCGACTTTTCATCAAAACAGTCAGTTTTTCTGAAAATCAGTCAATTTTTTCAAAACTTTCGTTTTTTTCTTGAAAACAGTCTTTTTTCTGTAAAAACAGTCGGTAAAAATTACCAGGCAGTCGGCAAATACCTTGCCCCCCCCCCCGAACATTTTGGTTAGTAACGCCTCTGACGACAAGGGTTCGGTCCTTGAACACAGTACACAGTTCCTCTCAATGCACCTGAGGTAAATTAAGTCAAAGGGCAGCAAGAAGAGAAATAAAAATCGAAGGAGAGACTGAAAATATTCGTAATGACGAACATATTAAATGCTGGTATTCAGAAATCACAGATATAATTATCCACTGATAATTCATTATGGGTATGGAGGGAATTTACGAATCTTGACGTCGCCGAACTGCATCCAGGGAGTGACCAAAGGGATTGGCGACTTGCGAGTAGCAACTTAAAGACAGTTAATGCATATGCAATTTTATTCGGTGATAAGGTACTTTCATGAAAGGAGCAAGTTGCTCATTTCACAATATTGGCTACAGAGAAGAATTCGTTACACAGAAACAGCGTATTCATAGGCTAACAGCTAACTTGGGCTTGAAGCTAACAAGTAGATGGCTCAATACAAACGTAAAAATACTTACGCGTCCGATTTTTCATAGTTGCCGCCTCTTCGCCCAACTGGATTTCACTGGAATCGACCGACAAGATACTGTTCAATGCGTCGCTGGAATGGGAATTCCTGCAAAAATTGATATTATTTTCTATCCAAACCGTTTCAGATACCGAAAACACAAAAATAATAAAATAAATGTAGACGAAACTGCTACCTGATCCGCCATTGTTCAGTTCCCGGCCCATTATTTACAATGGAAACCTGCCCTCGAAATTGTCTCCTCCGATTGGCCGTCTATCTATTCCTCAACCCATTCTCATTTGTGACCAAACTTTATGGGAATTTCTGAAGTGTTTTATATTTTAACCTAAATAGGCCTGAAAACCCGGTAAAAATGCGTTACTTCGTTTGTCAGCTATCCAAAGATAGTCGATTTCATCGAATGAACTTGTTATTTGGATTTGTGGTACCTCTATGTGCTTGTCCCTCTATGCTTGAAATATTTACCAAATACAAAGGTAAGCCATTGACGAAAAATTGGCAGAAACCTTTCAAGACATATCTTAACATCAGCTTCACACTGTCTTCGGCCGTGACCGTCTCCGAGGAAATGCAGGCTTATATTGAAATTCAAATTCGCCGCGTCTGGATGAATTTTGGGTTGTCGTGCAAGCAGCGCACATTCTGAACATTCCCGGGTGGAAAAAATACAAAATCACTTAACTGAATCAAAATAATTCAGTGTAATCAAATATCAGATGTGACAATAAGCTGGCTTTTCAGTTGAACTTTAAACATATACAGAGTAAGATAGAGATACAGTAAGATACAGTAATGGTTTTGTTCCGGCTTTCGTTAAACTGTTTAACGCTTCACCCTCCATTCAAGAGCCCACATGATTTTATTGGTTTTTAAGTGCATATGTTTGATTTTTTAGGTTAGTTTGTATTTATATTGACGGTGGAATCAGTTAGTCGGCACACGCCGTGTGTAAGTTTCCTAATGAATAAACGATTTGAATTTTGAATTTGAATTTGAAAACATACCTGAAATTGCTGTCGACTGAGCCTAGCGACAGCACCGGCATAGACCGCCTAAACAGCGTTGCCGGTGGCGTTTTTCTATTCTCGTCGTCCAGCAGGGTGTGTGTATCCCCGTTCAGGAGCATGTCTGAAAAATATCGGAAATTTAAAACGCAACACGCTTATATGGGTTAAAAAAAAAAAAAAAATGTGAACTGCGCGGTATAACTGTGAATTTGGTCTTGTCGGGATGACGTCCATATTCTCAACTCACTACGAGAGCTTATTGTGCAAAAATAGAATCCAACAACACAGTCAAAATAATATAGTGGTTTCAAATATCAGATATAATAATAGGCAGACTTAACAGTTAAAACTGCAACATGGTATTTCTATAGTTGCGTTTTTGCAGATACCACGGTATCTGTTACCACGGTAACTGGATCTGCAATTAGTCGTTTTTGCAGTTACCGTGGTATCTGATATAGGGTTGCTCTGCAAAAACAACAATTGCCGAAATTGCGCTTTTCGAAGTAGAAGAAGTCACATCACTAAGTGCCAAACTTCTTTCCCACCAATTTGACAAAGTGAGATGACTTTTCAGATACCACGATCAGTTACCACGGTCGGCCCGTGATATCTGACTATCCGATACCACGATAACTGGCCAGATACCACGATAACTGCAAAAACGATACTAATAAATTATTATTAGTATCTGATACCACGATAACTGCAAAAAGACTTTAGACCGTGGTATCAGCTACCATGGTATCTGCAAAAACGCAACTTATGATGCCGTATTTTTTGTTTGCCTCTATCACTGGGGGTCGGACCAGACGTGAGACGGAATGGGTGTGGGGCCGGAAAGGGTGTGGGGCGGCCACTGCACACCGCTTTAATACCTTTGCCACGCACTTTAAACACGTATTCTCGCCGTTCCCCGAGGAATCCAGGGAATCAGCGAGAATAGAGGGACTCCGCGTACGGAAAACAACGAGAACACGGGGAATGCTTCAAAAATGGATTTCGTTCGAAACAAAAAATATATAGTTGACGAAAGTAGTCTGGATCCTCTTTATTTTTGGTTTTGCTTATTCTGATTGTTATTAAATTAATTTCACATTGCACCAACGCGAGCTAAGATTGATTCCGCTCCGAATCTGAAAGAGAGTCCTTTTTGATGATGGTAATGATAATCGGAGCCTTCCCCGTCCGTGGGGACTCGCGAGAATACGGGGAGTGAGTCCCTGGGACAAGCAAAAACGCGGGGACTCCTCGGCGAACGGCGAGAATACGCCTTAAGACGGTAAGGAAGGGGAGCTTACCCTGAGGCGAAGACCTTCTTTCCGAACCGCTGTCAGTAGCAGACCCAGAAGCAGAACCAGAACTCAAAGAGGAATTGTCGTTTACGTCAAGAGGTTCAGATCCGTCACGCCCTCTTGACCGAGACTAGAAAAGAAAGTTTAAAGACCACTGCACAGATTCTGTGCATTGACGGGTTACGTTTTCGGAATACTGTATGTTTTTCGTTGGAGAATCACAGCATCTTCGGCTGGTGTGGTATATGTCACCGCAAAGTTTGGTTTCTATACTCTTAATTCCATGTACCCCCCCCCCCCCCCGCGCCACCCGGTCTTTAAGGATCATATTTCTGTTCCCCGGTTCACATCCGAAGCAAAGCCTGTGAGCAAGTGTTCCTAGTGTAATAGAACCAGTAGCTGAAGTCATAGATAGACTAAACATCGATTGTTTTACCTTCACCACTGTAGATAAGTAATTTTGTCGTAATTTCTATGTTTGTCTGTTTTCCTCTTATTATCGTGTGTCCTTCTTCTTTTCTTCTTTTTTTCCTACTCTGTCTATGCTTTGTGCTTTTTGATGTGTGATAAACTGTTGTGCACACCAAGGAAGTTCCTTCCCAAGAGTGACGGACAGTGCAGTAGGGACGAAAACACGAGTCCCAAGTGATCTAGCTGGCCTCTCTGCTGGAAACCTTTTGTACAATTTCATCCTGTTTTTTTACGTTAAATTAACTGGAGAAAACATAATTAACTCCAGCAAAATTTTCAGGCACTCGAAAAACCCGCCTCTACACCAGCAGGACGCTACAGATATTTGACAACTTCTAACTTTACAACTTTTAAAGGTGTACTAAATTGTATCGGAATTAGTTACAGTCGTGACGTATGTAGTGACGTCTTGTAATTGAGGACCTAACATAGGATTTGATTGTCCCTAGGCCGTTTCATAAATGTAAACGCGACCGGCGCCTCGCTGGCCGCTCGGCTCTATACATATATATTAAAATATATATTCACCGATAGGACTAAACTGCAATTTTTCGTTTTCTGAGGTAAAATAGATCAAATGCTTGTGACGTCACGCTTGTAACGATTTCCGATACAACTTAGTTTAGACCCTTTTAAATGGTCGTAGGTGATTTAAAGGTTCACTGAAGAGCTTATTGTTCCATTTTCCGAACACGGGCGTATATTTGCTGCATTCCAGTTCAAAAGCCTCAAAAGAGCAAAACAGACACGCTCTCCTACGAATTAGCTGCGTTTTTGCAGATACTATAGTATATGTTACCACGGTAACTGGATCTGCAGTTTAACTTCTTTCCCACAAATTTGACAAAAATCGATGAAAGTGAGATGACTTTTTCAGATACCACGGTAGCTGGCCAGATACCCCGATAACTGCAAAAACGCCTTTTGACCGTGGTATCAGATACCATGGTATCTGCAAAAACGCAACTTTTATTTCTCACAGTGCCACAACCTTGACTAATAGTGCCACGTTAAACCTCCACAGTCCGTGCCCCCGAATTAACCAATCACAAACGACGCGAGAGGTGGGGTTTAACTTACAAGACTTCCCATGGGAAGGTTTGATTTGGAAAAAGAGCAAAAGCATGGAAATAACTAATAGGCAGATTAGTGACGGCACTTTTTGTTGAGACGGGATATAATGATAGAGCATAAGGTTTCAGTTTTGCCTTAATGAAGCGTGTGCAGTGCTCAATTAATTAGCCCTGGTCGAAAAGGCCAATTCGCTCAGATATTCGAGGGGAAAAAGTTTAGCAGGGAAAGCCGAAGAGGGTATTGTATCACTTACCCTAGGAACCCGACTGATCAAGTCTGTGCTGGCTTTCCTCATTTTTCTGACCAAGCTGGATCCAAATCCTTTCCTGAAAATGAGTCATCAGATAAGAAAACAGACCGGCTCCTACGCGTTACCTCTCGCAATTTCTCTCCATTATGGAACCACAGCATTTATTATCTTTTATTTCAACCCTAATAGCACTAGGCTAACATGGCCACATTAAGGCCAATTTAAGCGCTACCATGCAGACTACCTCCAAAGGCCTTAAACATGATAATCTACACGGCATAACACACTCGGCAAAGGAAACTGAATGAAAGGGAAAAACTTTAATCTTTAAACTTTAACTTTTTTAATTGTTAACACCAGGAGGGGACTGGTATGAAATCTGATGACACCTAGCCTAAAATCTGGACTTTTTCGAAAAAAAGACCCACCCACCCCCGTCTGGCTGGTATGAAATCTGTAACTGCTGAGAGGTACCCCAATAATCCTTAAAAAATCTGCATAAAAAGAAAAAAGTTACTCACCCCACCCCCCCAAAAGGGGTGAGGAGTAAGGATAGAAGCTTTCTCTACTTGATCTGTCTTTTAGAACGAATGTTATCCCAGTAATCACATATTTTGAGCAAACTTTACTGAATTGCTTAAGGATTTTCGCGATTTCTAGTATCAATCCACCATAGCGGCCCTACTAGCCGGTTTTCCGTTTTCACAGTTTAGTGCGTGGAGTTAATAATTCATGAACAATTGCAGGTTTCAAGTTGAAACTTGGTATGCTTGTTGGCATTGGGGTCCAGATCTGTCTGTTAGGAGTCCGGTTCCCACACCCGCCCGGTTCAGGGATAAATGCGGCCCAATGAGTTAAGTCAACGGTCCGGAGTGGGTCGGTGATATTCTAGAAGTGACTTTTCATGTTCCACCTTCCCCACCCTTCTTGTTCATGGGCAACTTGACCCTGTTATGTCCAGTTACATAGCAAAGTGAAAACCAGGTAGGCTGTCAAGTTCTAATTTCCGGAATCCATATCCCATGTTAAGTTACGTTTGCAGCAGATGTGTTCTGCAGCAGCACAGATGTTTTCTACATAAAATATCGATACCCATGTAACAACCACCTGTAGGAACCAATAATCTTGCCTGTACTAGTTTCTAGTGGCCTATATCATATCCAAGGCGGACGGTCAGTTTTTATGGCACTTGCCCTTCGAACAAGTGTCATATAGCCATCGCAATTTCTAGCGATCGCAATTTCTAGCGATCGCAATTTCATATAGCGATCGCAATTTCTTTCCGTTCGTCGGTTTGTCGGTCGGTCCGGGTTTTGCTAGTTCGGGCACTTCCACATAAGGTAGGACGATGAAACTTGGCAGGCGTAGGCTATCAGGGACCCAAAAAGATTGACTTGGAAATATTCACTTCCCCGATCCGAACATCCGAGGGGAGTGGATGGAGGGGGATTCCGGAGAATTGAGATATGTATAACTTTCGAACGGGTTGTCGGATCTTAATGAAACTCGATATTTGAAAGACATCACGTCTCAGACCACCCACTTCAAATCTTTACCGGATCCGGTGACTTTGGGGGAGTTGGAGGGGGGAACCGGAAAGTGGAGGGATCGGGATGAAACTTGGTGGGAAGAACACGCACAAGTCCTAGATACATCGATGACATAACCGGCCCGGATCCGGGCACTGTGGGGGAGTTCGCGGGGGGGGGGGGGGACCGGATTTCTAGTGATCCTGCGAGCTCGGTACTTCTTGATGTACTAGAATTGACAGGCATATCCGGTACCCAAAAAGACTAACCTAACAATAGTCGTTTGCCCGATCCGACAATCGTGTGGGGAGTGGAGGAATGGGGAATCCAGAATCTAGTAGCATGCATAACGTTTGAACGGGTGATCGGATTTGAATGAAACTTAGCAAGTGAAAAGAGCTATCGCCTCAGGTGTTCCGTGCCAGGTTTAGAAAGGATACGAGACTTGTGGAGGGGGGCACCAGAAATTTCGTGAAACGCTTAGAGTCGAGGGAACATGACGTTGTTTGGCGGGAAGAACAAGCATAAGCCCTAGATACTTTCTTGGCAGAACCAGATCGTATCGGGGCTCTTTGGGGGAGTTGGAGGGGGTTTCCCGGAATTCCGGCGATCGCGAGTTAGGATGCTTCCTGATGTGCTATGGACGACGTAACTGGCAGGCGTATTAGTGACCCGACCAAAAAGAGTTACGGACCTGTCGCGATGCCCCAGGAAAACTTCCATTCCTAGATCCGACTATTTCCAGGGGAGTTAAGGGAAGGGAAATCCGGAAATTGCTGACTTCCGTAGGTTGCGAACGGGTGGTCCGATTCGAGTAAAATTTTATGGGTGATAAGAGCTGAGGGCCTAGATACGCAAGCAATGTGTCCATGCCAAATGCGGCCATGGTTGGAAGAGTTTGGGGGGGGGGCCGGAAATTTTGGAATACGCACAAAAAACAAACAAATGGGCCGAATGCGATGCTAGTTGGAGAGTTTATGCGGCCTAGGTTTGTTATTTGATGTCCGACCGGATCCGACCCCGATAGGAGGAGGATGAAGCGGGACCCGGAAATTTGCAGAAATGCCCGATTCGAGTCAGAACTGATAGGCGGGAAGAGGGGATGCCAGAGATGCGTAGCCTTTTCGGACACATTGGGGGAGTTGAAGGGGGAGTCCTCGCTTATTTGGCAATCAAGTGAAGCAATTTGAATGAAATTTGGAAAGTATAGATATCATATGCCCTAAATGACATATTTTAGGGTCCGGACTGGATCCAAGCATGGTGGGGGGGGGGGGGGTACCGGAATTGCCCGAATTTTTCGTACTTTAGATCATCAAGTTATATGTCCAAACAAGGTTCGGCCGCGGTAGAGGGATTCGCAGGGGAGGTACGGGAAATAGTGTGGCACGTCTAGTGATTAAAAGAGTTGAGCTAAAATTCAAAGGGAGAAAAAGTCATTTGCCCTCGATGATCCGAGGCGATGCCGGAAATGCTCAGTCTCAAGTGAAACTAGAAATCATATTTCTAGGTCCGATCCTAGGGATCCTAGGGGGGTTGAAGGGTGTAATTTGTGACGTCCTCATATACTTTCTTGCACCACCCAATCGTACCAAGCGCCATATGAGCTTGTAGCTCTTGTCTGTAAAACTTAATGCAAGATGGCATACGACAACTACAGTTCAAACACTTCAAACCCCGGATTCAGCGCCATGGTTTCTTTCGTTTGGGGCTTTAATAGCTTTTGAGGCAAAAAATACTGTTACAAAAATCAGGGGCACCGCCAGATATGCTTTGGGTGAGGTTGCCTATGGAGTAGCTGAGGATTTAGAAGTCTTTACTGTGAAATGAATGGCAGGCTTATGTTCATGGAAATCAATTGTAACAGCTGTTTCCCGTGTGATTTCCTCTTGAATGATACGTCTTCGGATCCATGTACAAAAAATATGCCAAGGGGACCCACCAAAAAAAAAATCTGCGACTCCTTGGGAAAAAGACCCACACCCACCCGGCTAGGGTCCTCAGATTTCATACCAGTCCCCTCCTGGTTAACACCATTAATTTTAATTGAATGACCATGGCTTGTTAGCTTCCTCGAAAAGTTGAATACGGCCACATAAAACTAAAGCGTTATGCTGGTTTATTTATTGAAGGTTGATGATCAAAAGGGTAAAAGATTCGAGGGCAAAAAATACACGTTGAAGATTTGGTAACATTGCATAGCCACGAACCGTTACTCTGACACAGGCTAGTCATTCTTCTGAATTATCTATTCTTAATTAAAGTGCTAAACGGATAAGTCAGCTGAATTTTACTTTCGGCCCTTCTTGGCAAGGGTCGTCTTCAGGCTCAAGCTGGAAAATGAACTTGTGGAAAAACAACTAAATATTCTAGCTTAAAAGACCCCTCTTGCTTATTCTGCTTTTTACAAAATATATAGCTCCCATATAGAATTATAAGCTTCTAAAATCCCCACCTTTCTCCATTGTTTCGTTTTGTGCCTACGAAATTTTAGCGCTTTTTTGGCCTTGCCGAGTTTTGCCCGTCACACAACGAAATGTTTGCCGGGATCATCAACGTCTGCTGACAACTCTTTCACACACAAGGATCTGAGAAGCTTTTGTTTATTACTTCTTTTATCTGCTTAATTTTCACACTTTTTAACCATGGCGCGATCAGTTTTCAAATGTTTTGCGCCCAGCCGCCGCGTCGGAGAGCAGGAAGGCTGGACATAGTCGACAGGCGCTAACAAGAAAATCGCTAATTTCAGATGGAAAGTAATAGTATTTTCGAATTTTTTTTTCTGATCCATTTCATAGGGAAAAAAATATTTCTAGTAAGAGTTGAGATTCTCATTCAGCTTGGGCTGAAGCAATCTTCTATTCTTGCTGTTATGAAGCTAATCAAAACGAAATGAATAAAAGGAAAACAACACAGAAATTCGAAAATAAAACGAAAATAAAAGTAAAGCGTATTTGTCTGGACGAAATCCAAAAAGGCATAAACTGCAAAGACGCCCTAGACAGACAAAGGAACATAGAAAGCGAAAACCTGGGCGGGGGAAAGGGTCTATAAACCCAGCTTCAGTTACACTGACTGGAGCAGGCAAGCGGACGCGGGGACTTCAGGACGGCATTTCAACTTAAGAAAAATAACCATGCGGGCATTATACTACAAAGGACCAACAATGAGTTTTATAAAAGAGACAGATGAAAGCTTACTCTGCAACAAGGGTTCCCCCAACGGAAGGGCTGAAATAGTGAGGTAGTAAGAATACGAAACACTACTGCTTTAGCCTAAATATAATACAAAAGCTTGATCGTTTGCATCCTTTTCAGGCAAACTACTTAATCGACATTTCACATTACGGAAATTGAGGCATGGACCTTGGGGGGAGGGTCGGGCTTGGTGTTCAACCGAGTCTCTATCTTTTTCTTCAACCAGTCGCTTCCAAGCTACTGGCAATACACGCAACTGTGGTAGAACAACTACAAGGCCCCTTGTACTCATTCTGCTTTCTATTTAATCTCTAGCTCCCTTGCAGAATCATAAACTTCAGGAAATCTCGCCCTTCATCACTGTTTCGTTTTGCACCTACGAATTTTTAGCGCTTTTTTGGCCGAGCCGAGTTTGCCAGTCAGGCAGGGCAAACTTTCGCCGAAGCTGCATGGTCCGCCTGCAACTATTTCAAAAATTAGGGTATGAGATGCTTCAAAATTTTCTAGTTCGAACTAGCGTCTTGAAGGTGGGGAATCCAGAAACTGCAAACGCAAAATAATTCCGAGCTAACTCCTTTAACTAGAGATTGGTGAGCCAGTCAGAAGGCCCCGTTACGCGTTCTCTTCGACTCGAAGCCGCCGGAATGGACACATCAAATGAGCGCAAAAAAACTGACAAGAGAAAAGCCGAAGCCAAGAGATACAGTTGTGTGTGTTAGTTCTAGGCGTCACATGGGGCAACTCTGTACTCAAGCACTGAGGATGTGCCTGCTATGTCATTCAGTTAACTTGTTACACGGCCCTCAGAAAACAATGCGAAGGTTCTTCACAACCAGTATCACAGGGGCAATTCAACAAGGGGGTTCCGGGGCAATTGGCTTCCACCAGCTCAACGCAGGACGAGTTCCTGTTTGTCCCGCATTACTTTATTACAAGCATCCATCGAACAGAGATACTCTGTAAAAAGTTTCTCCGAGTAAGGATTAAAGTTAGCTTACTGGTATTAATCTTATCTCTACCGAGATTCGTATTAACCGAGATAAGGTTAATACGAATTAGAGATCAGATTATGTCAGTAGAGACAAGATTAATTCCAGTAGCAAATACTGCAAGATTTTTTTTTTACAGTGCAGTACAACAGATTCATTTTAATTAACAGAAAAAAGAAGCTTTCACTTTTTAAACTGAATGGGTATAATAGTCACAGAGGTTCGAAACTGCTGAATGAATACAATTAAACACATATCCTAGCAGAGTTTTAGCTAAAAATGATGATGGTGATGATCATTCGGAGAACAATAGGAACTAAAACGCATAGTGGCCGTGTTCACCTTTAGCCTGGATTGATGGCTACTGTGTGATGGCGGAAAGTCGACAATTTGAATGAAGTCGAAAAGCCGAAAGTTTTAGTTATCAAATTATCCCACGTTGACGCAAAGCGTGAGAGATCCCTTTCAAATGAACTGGAATACGGGAGGATTAACTAAAATAGACTGTTGCAGCTTACTTTTTTGCTGACGAGTTGTCCATCCGTTTGTATTGATCCATAATCTTCTCCTCCAGCTTTTCCTTCTGCCGCATGAGGTGGTTCAACTTGTCCCTGAAAAAACGACTTAACTTACTTTCTAGAACTTAAACTTTAACTCAAGAAAAAGTTAAAAGCAGAACTTCAGCACCGAATCGTTTTCCTCGTTGTGTCTTGTACATAGGTGATCAGAGCAAAGTAACACTAAGGAGTAGCAACAAGACCTATGCTTTCCATGCATCGGAAACGGGCCTTAATCGTAGCGCCGCCCACTAAGCTTGTGACATCCCAAACGAAACAAACTTGAGGGATTAGAAAATTCTAGTACAGCTAAGATGCGGTCTGCAGACACCGAGGAAACAGGGGAGGTTGCGTCTCTTTTTGCTATTCGGGATATGGAGTTACCGGAGCCAGCGCTGGTGCACCGGGTGCACGACTGATTGCGTTTCTGTAGGGTCATTATCTATCGCTAGAGGTGCTAATGTCGCTGCTATTCAAGTCTTGGCGCTGCTCCCTAGTGTTGTCTTGCTCTGATAAGTGATGCTTCGCGCTGTTCCACACCAAACACAAAATATGGTATGAACAGTCAGAACTAGAACAATTACGAAGTAAGAAGTTTATAATCTTCTCAGGACTCCTAACCCATAGGTTATCTTAAGATCCAGAATATTTTTGCACTAGTTATTGTTTTTTCTGCAAATTCTTTTACGTTTCTCATCTCTCTAATCGCTATCTACCATTTAAATTAGACAAATTTCTTTCCTGATATTTCCGGTCTCCGTGTTACCTTCCCTATAAGGCAAGAAGCCAGGCAAATTACGTACCCGGCTTTTCTGTCCAATCGCAATACCGCTTAGATATGACGTAATAGATCGTTCTAGCATAACGTTTATTGGCCATCAGATCGTGGAAATGATTTATTGATACTGTGTGTTACTGCTGTCATGATTAATTGTTACTGTTGTTTGACGAGTACCCCCTATTTGGCGTATGCACGATTCGAGTGTTAATAAAAGATATCTTTCTTCCAAGTAAACAGTCAACTGAAGGGGGGGGGGGTAAACATATTGTACGACAGATATTCCTTCAGCCCAAGCTGACTGCGAATCATATTTGACAAAGCAAAACGGATAAGTCAGCTACATTTTATTGGAGCTATATTTCGGCCCTTCTTGGCAAGGGCCCTCTTCAGGCTCAAGCTGGAAAATGAACTTGTAGAAAAACAGCTTGAGCCTGAAGAGGACCCTTGCCAAGAGGGGCCGAAATAGAGCTCCAATGAAATGAAGCTGACTTATCCGTTTTGCTTCGTCAAATATAATATTGTACGAAGTTCGAGAGAATAATAATAAGTACTGCAACTTCTTCAAAATAGCCGCATGACGAAACTGTGATACTTCCGAGTTTGTTCTCCCTCTGTTTGTAACCTCCCAGAATTTTTGGTATTCTGACACTAAAAGATTTAAAACGTATCAAGAATTTCTATTTCATATATTGTAAATTTATTTTATACCTTCTTCGTCGCTACAGAAATTCACGCGTATAACTGCGAACTTTTTACCATCTGATCTTTGTGCAAAGCTATCCTCCATCGCTCAGGACCTCAACATTTCTGCCCTTGATCATTTTTCCACTCCCAAACTGGGAAGAAGATTTTTTAGACCTGATTAGCCCCTTTTTTGTGTTTTGCTTGTTTATTTGTGTATTTACTACATTATCAAAAGCTCAGTGTAATTTTTCTTTTTTTTTTACT
Source organism: Branchinecta lindahli (assembly GCA_023053555.1). Classification (NCBI taxonomy): domain Eukaryota; kingdom Metazoa; phylum Arthropoda; class Branchiopoda; order Anostraca; family Branchinectidae; genus Branchinecta; species Branchinecta lindahli. Next base: position 30,283,651 of record JAKZAO010000009.1, on the reverse strand, counting down.
GCGCTATTTCCCTTCTCTTGTTAAGAAAATTCTGCGTTAATAAAATTTAATCATAATACACTGTAAAAAGTTTCTCCGAATATGGATGCAGTATTTGCTACTAGGATTAATCTTATCTCTATTGGGATAAGATTAATCCGATCAATTAGGGATAATCTTATCTCAATAAAGGTAAGTTTAATCCTAGTAGCAAATACTGCAAGATTTTTTTTACAGTGTACTCTGTAGAAGTAAGCAACATACGTGAAAGTTTTCTCCTCTGTATGGTAGTGGTCTCTATCCTCCAAGGTTGTTGTCAGGAGGTCGTGGTACTGGGACAGGAGGAGAGACACCTGGGACATCAGGGACCGACGGTCTTCTTCCAAGGCGGCGTTCAACTGGGCCAAAACCTGCAAAAAAATAGAACATGAGAAAATTAAATTTTTCTTTGTTAATGCACAAGTCACAGATTCAAATAAGAATATTTTTTGTATTATTTAAATAAATCAACCTAATTTGGAACTCTGCTGCGTGTCAAAAAAAATTACAGACCCATCGCGAGTTTTAGCCGCGCGACGTCCCTTTTTAGCTTTGACGGCAAACACGAAGAAACTGTCGCCAGATGAAAATTCTTTTACTGTGTAGTAGTATGGTAGTTGTACGAAAAAGTTGCATGGAATGGTATGTAGTAGTATGGAGTAGTTAGATTAGTGATATGTAGTAGTATGGAATACTTTGATAAACATGCCTCCGACTGGGTTAATCTTATATAGTAGTATCCGATAGCATCCAGTTTGCTAGTAGCAGCATGTAGTAGCAACAGTTACTACTGCATGCTACTTTTTCGTACTACACCATACTACTAATTCTCCATACTACTAATCATCTGCCCCCTTCGGGCGCTGTGACCAATTAAGGACCTCCTGAGAAGCAGTAAGCCTGCAATAAACAGCCACAACAGATCTAAAAATCGATGAAGTGCCGTGATACATACAATATTGGAAATTTAGGGCAAGGTGCCTTATATCCTCATCCTCAAGGAATCCCGCCTCCAGCCGCCCGTCGTTGGTACCAAGTTCGGGAATAATTTGCGTTCTCAACCACGTTTTCAGCACTTATTTCCAGCCCCACATTGCCCACCAAACCTCGATTACCTCGAGCTAAACCACACAAAGTTCCGGTTCTTACCCCATCAATCCAAGATCCGAACATTCTAGAAAGAGCTTTGTACCAGTGTTCATTGAAATCTTCAATCAATCAATCCGTTTACTGCGCTGTAATATTATAGAAACAGCACTGGCATGTCAACATCAAATTAAGGCACTACATAAATGACGGGTCATTTCCTGAACATTTCCTCATTATGTTATTTACAAAGTACCTGACAAAAATGACAAAGTTCGGCAGTATAATGTTGTGGAGGTTCGTTTAGTAATTAAGTATCTATCTCTCTATCAAAACAGTCAATTTTGTAAGGCCTGTCTTTTTATGGGTTTTGCGAGGCGTAGCCGCTACCAATGTCAGGGTCTATACAAAACAGGGGCCATAAAATTCCTTCTCTAACTGCACGGTGGATACTCCGGGCTTGGGCTTGTTGTAAGCTCCGTGAAAAAAGCTCAATATTCTTTTAAATATTCTTTAAAATCAATAGTTGCGTTTTTGATCTGAATTCTCGATTCTCGTACAAAATTACCGTTTTTGCTCCTCTGGCTTCTCCATTCTCGCTTTTGACAAAAACACTAATTTGACAGCTCGTCTGCTACCCGGTATACCTGTTTCTGCATATTAAACACCGCACCCTGTTGACCAATCAGGGAGGAGAACGGGGAGAGGAGAATCGAGAATTCACTAGCGGAGCAACTTCTCGATTCTGCAGAATTCGGAGGCTTTCCCCGTTCTCGATTCTGACAAAAACGCAAAAAAAGGAGAATTCGCTTCATCTGAATAGTCCAAAAACGAGAAATAGGAGAACTCGGAGGAGAATCGCGAGGAGAATTCGGATCAAAAACGCAACTAATGTATTACAGCCCCACTAAAAACCATGTTTTCCCACAAGTATACTAATTTTTTTCGATCCGGTCGGTTTCAACGCAGATACCGCCCTTCTAGAAACCCTTCTAGAATCTTTAGAAGAGTTTCGTTTTCATTTTAAGTTTTATTTTAAAAGAATAATCATTGTTTATCAATTACTTCGACTTTCCCGAGTGGGGAAACAAGCTCGACTACTGGGCAATACAAGAAACAATAATACTCCTCGTGATGGCAAACAAAACACAAAAATATGAATCTATATTGCAACAATAAAAGAAAAAAAAGCAATCTTCAGTGGGTGGCATAAGCAGAGATGGGCGAATCCGAATCCGGATTCGAATCCAGGATTCGTCCTTTTGGACGGATTCGAATCTTCTGCTTGTCAGGCTGGACTCGGATTCCAAACCCCCAATCTTACGAATCCGCTCAAATTCCTAGTCTACACCCTTCCAGTTCCCGTTTCCCAATTTTTACAGTGGGCAATCCAACTTTTTGATCTCCACCACCAACCATCTTCAGTAGACTATCACGTTATCCGATTACCTTAGATATCAGTGCTTTTTGTCACCTCTGATTTTTAAACTGTAACCTACGTATATGATGTGACTCTGTTAAGGTCGGATTCGTACCTAGCCCTGATTCGGATTCGATTCTTTTCATGGTCGGATTCGCCCATCTCTGGGCATAAGTGGAGTGAGGCCAGAAAAAAAAAAAATAAATAAAAATGTTATATATAAACGGGATCTTTCATTTTTTCACAAGAGGCAGTTTGTACGGGTTAACACATCTAGTTCTTAGTGAGTGACCATCAAGACCGCCTTTCCGCGCCAAGGACAAACCGGATTTACTGGCGCTACTTACATCGCATTTTCCCGACAGCTTCGACATCTCAACACCAAGCGACGCAATCTGATCCCGACAATCATTCAGGTCTCCTTGCATTTCCGTCTGTCTTAATTTGAGCGTATTATTCTCCGCCTTAAGACCCTTATATTCCCCTTGGAGGTTCTTATATTCATTCTTCATCCTCTCGTTCGCGAGAAACAAAGTCCGGAAATCGTCTTTGAGGCGCGAATGTTCGGCGCGCAAGTTCGAAAGGGAGCGCGCATCGGTCTGAAGGCGCTCTTTTTCGGTGTCCAGCGACGCGCGTATGCGAGTGAGCTCCTCTTGGCCGGTGGTCAGCTCGGTGATACGGTCCTGAAATGAAGAATGTATAAGGTTAATAAATAAAGCGAAGGGCCTCGGATTATTCCAGCCATAACTCCCTAATTTCGCCCGATGTGTGGTACTGAAGGGGAAAACACGGTAAGTTTGATTTGCTATGTGCGGAGTTGAAAGATTAGAGAAAGGAAGTGTTTGGTCGTGAGGTTTGGAGGAAAGAGATTTGCATCAGAAGACTTTTGGCACTAGGCTATCTATTTCCTGAATTATTCGTTCTTCATCATTTTGCCTCAGAAAAAGCGAAATTTGAAGAAGGGAAGGTATGTCTGCTAAACTAGCGTAGGCTACGCTGACTTGCCTATTGAATAATTCATCAGGGGGTGAAATTGTTAGATTCGATGTCAAAATGGATTGATTCGATTTCCTCTTTGTTGTGAATAATTTTGGCTGATGGGCATCACTTATTCACTTCGAGACGAATTGTCTCCGGAGAATCCTCAACATAACTTGGCAGCAGCGAGTATCAAACCAGGAGGTACGCCGTCTTACTGGTCAGCCGCTGATAACAGACGTTATCCGAAAAAGAAGATGGCGATACTTGGGCCACGTCCTTCGCATGGACGAATCCAGGTTGCCAAACAACATCTTGCATTGGCAACCAAAAGGAAGACGTCGAAGGGGACGACCGAGAAAAACGATCCGTCGCACCTACCAGAGGGACCTTGCAAACGTCCACGCAAGTCTGCAACCTGAGTGGGAAGATGTCCTGGCGGCAGCCCACCAGAGGGAAGACTGGCGCCTATTCGTGGATGCCCTGGATGCCTCTGGTGGCACAGGAGGATCTAAGGTAAGGTAAGGGTGATGGGCTATTACGACTGTGCAGACAGGAAAAGTACAGTAATCTTCAGTTGCTCCTGCCGCCTGGTACTGGTTTCAATAAACTCCTTTAAAGTTTAACCGAAAAGGACTGGGATAGGTCAATCTAGTTACCCATCACTTATTCACTTAAATTGGCTTGAAGACCCGCTGAAAATGCGTTACTGTTCCGATATTCAGGAATAATCGATTTTCAAATAGCGGAATTTCCGTGTGATTTGTGGTACCTCTAATTTGTTGTATGCCTTACAGGAAAGATTTATGACTTTTTTTTGTTCAGGCACTAAGCAATCTTCACCAATATCGCCACTGCCCACTGAAAAGCCTTGTTTGTGTTTAGATAAAGATTTCCCGCGTCATAGTAGAATTTTCGCTGTGGGACAGCCGCAGATATTCTTAACGTCATAACTAGAGCAGATAGTGGAAAACAAAAAAATCCCTTTGCAGAATCCAAATAATTCAGTGTATTCAACTAAATGACACAAAAATAAGTTGGCTTTTCAGTTAAGCTTTAAGGTTTAACCGAAAACGGTGTTGAGATTGTGTTGAGATTCAATTTTCCGCGTCATAGTAAAATTTGCGTTGTGGAGACGGCCGTAGATATACTGAATGTCATGATAGAGCATATTCTGTGAAGAAAAAAAAAATCCCTTAACACAATCCAAATAATTCAGCGGATCGAGTTAAATGATATAAAAATAAGTTGGCTTTTCAGTTAAACTTTACGATATAAGTTTTCGAAGAAAAGTCAACAAAAACATAACGTCTGAACGTGTTTCATAGCGATAACAACCTTGGTTTAGAAATGACACAATCTGGGATAGAAGACAACAAACTCGGGAAAAAACATGCTAGGAAGGAAAGTTGTTTTCGAACGTGATCACTTAATTTCTACACAAAAACGTTAAAACTAACAGAACTAAAAGTAAACAACCTTGCGAGACTTCCAAGCTACCAATCTACATCATCTCATGAACTCTACGTGACCTTCATGGGGACAGTTATTCGAATTTCCTGTTGATTTGACAGATTAATTGAAAATTTGTATTCCTGTTACATCGTGTTAAGTGTCATGTAAACGTGTCAAAAAACGACTTACCAACGCTACATAAATATTAATAGGCCTACGTTCAAAAACAAAAGATAGATAAATAAACACAAACAAATGTTATCATATGACAGTTTAAAAAAACACACACGAAAAGTGTGTAATGTTTATTAGGTTTTTTGAAGAAGTGTGTAATGTTTATCAGAGGTTTTTTGAAAAATGGCGGAAATTATTTTATTTTAAAACTCGGAGACAGAAAAGAGTTACTAGTAGATATGAGAAAACAAAGAATACATGTGTAGCCTAATATGTGATTTTCAAGGAGAAAGTTCGGACAAAAGCAGAAAATAAAACAGACAAAAGAATGTGAGATGTACAAAAACCGTACAAATCCAACTTAAAATAACTATACGATATATTCCCTGTTGTCGAATAATAGCATCGACAACTTCTTATCTTTTTTTTTACGTCTTCATCATGCTCCACTCTTTTGGTGGGTAATAAACCAATAAATAAATACAATTTTTACACGAAGACCAAAGCGCCGAATTTCTCGCAAAAAAACAAAATGCTTTACCTGCAAAACCTTGCATTCGGCCTTGGCTTCTTTTTGACTAGACTTGAGGGATTCCCTTTCCGAGGCAAGCTGCTCATACTCAGCTGCCAGCTGCTCGTGCAGCTTCTGCAGTTGCTCCTGATCATGAACCATCTGCTCTAAGCGGGTCTGCAGCTCCTCTTGTTGCCTTGCGAGCTGCGAGAGAAAAGCTGCATTAGTAGGAATGAGAGCGTTGTCGTGTGTGTGTGTGGGGGGGGGGGGTGCAAGCCGCTGCGGATGAGAGGGTTGACGTGTGTATGCGGGTGAGCAAGACAAGAACAGAGGCATATGGAAAGAAGGGCAAAAACGATATGACAGGTTTCGAAGGATGAAGTTGTAGCCGCATACCATCAACACCTGCCTTACAAAAACGGCCCATGATTTCTCTTCTTCGCTCACAAATCCAAGGACTTATCTATTCTCTATTGTAGCTTTCTCATTCAGAAATACGACTAGATCTTCTTTCGTGATTAGAAATTTTGCCCCCTCTGTATGGGATTTAATTCCAGTTGAAATCAGAAATTCGAGTCATCTGGCATCTTTCAAGGCTACAGCGAAGAGATTTTCCTCGCAAAAGAATAGTACTGATGCGTGAGTTTTTTTTTGTAAGTATAATGTTTGTTTTATATGTATGAACCGTGTATGAATGGCATGTAGAATAATGTAAAAATAGTGTTACCAGAATACATAGAATAGAGAAGACTGCCACCTGCGGCCAACAAGCCCTTTGGGGCTCTCTTAGCAGGTGCTGCAAAATGTTTTGTATATTTGTGTAAAATAAAATGTAATCTAATCTAAATCTCGGGCCAAATTCGTACTGCACTGAGCAATGAGTTTTATATTTTTAGTTAATACGTACTGCAGATACTCATAGGCCAATAGTTTATAAAATCAGCCGAGCAAAGCGAGCCCTGTCATGGTTCTTAACATATTTGACTGCGCTAAACGGGTACATCAGCTAAGAGTAGCCTATCCGTTTAGCACAGTTAAATATGATTCGCAGTGAGCATTGGCTAGAGGCTTATTTAAAGCGGAACGTTACGCTTTTACTTTATCGCAGGACGCTGACATTTTGCTTCCTGGACAAAATATTTTTTGTTTACTCTTACACCCTCAACCACTACCAGAAATATAAGAAGGGAGTAAAATACAATGTCAGAAGAAAGTTAATGAATATTCTAATAGGCATAGGTCTAAAAGGTCTGCAAAGCCAGGGAAGAGGGTCTACTACAGACGCAAGTACTTCTCTTCCCACCTAAGAATTGATTACGAGCCCCGAAATCAACGAGAACACCACATTTTTACCAACTGATCAGAAACTATCGAATCTACTCCAAATTTTACACCGGAAGGTGCGCAGTTTTTGGGATCCCAAAACGTAAGTGGCGGGTTACCTATGACATCGCAAAAGTTGTCCGTCTGTCCGTCCGTCTGTGCGCACGATAACTCTAGAAGGGATTGAGATATTTTGATGAAAATTGGTGGGAGAATCCTTTGGGTCAAAGTACAAGTCAAATTCGAAGATGGGCTCTGTAGCGCTATATTTCAGGGTGGGGGAGGGGTTTCAAATTAAGAGGCAAACAAATATTTTTTGAAAGCTATTTAGATAGTTGATTTAGGGGTAAGGAGACACACTGAATCCGAATATGAAAGTTATTTTCTCGCCGGACAAGTAGTTCGCCCGGGATCCGGCCAAAACCGGAAAGTTTGTTAAAAGTAAAAGTTTTACTTGAAGTTGATTAGATGTTTCATTTAGGGGTAAGAAGGCATGCTGAACACGATGGTGAAAACCATTTTCTTTCCGGACATGTAGTTCGCCCGGAATCCGGCGAAAGCCGGAAAATTTGATAAAAGCTAAATTTTTATTTGAAGTTGATTAGATGATAGATTTAAGGGTAAGAAAAGACGCTGAATCTGTATATGACAATAATTTTTTACCTGGACATTAGTTCGTCCGGAATCCGGTTGAAACCGGATTTTTTTTTTTAGAAGTTAAAGTTTTATTTGAAGTTGATTAGATGTTCTTTATAGGGATAAGGAGATACGCTGAATTCGTTTCTGAACTATCTTTTTTTTTTTGCTATGGGCAAGTAGTTCGTTCGGAATTCGACCGAAACAGGAAATTTGGCAAAAGTAAACCAGGAAGTTTCGATCAGTATCGTCAAAATAGATATGACTTATACAGGTATATCTGAACTTGGTTTTCTCAGATGATTAGCCTGGCGAAGACTGGATAAGGCGAAGACAAGACCTAGTTGTCTGGATCAGATATTACGTTTTTGGGATCCCATCGAAAACTTTGGTCTTGTTAGACAAGATGAATCATAATTTTCTACCTTCCTTCTTGAGACAATGGCTAAGCAAATGATTACTAAAAAAAAGTTGTTTCCCTTGTTCTATGACGCAGTACCCCTGAACTATAATCTATGAACGGCTTTGGTTTAAAAGTAAACGGACTGACAAAACGAAAGGATCTAATGCACGTGTTACATTTTGGATTTTCTTCTGGTTTATTTTGTTCGTCTGGCTATGATCCCGATGAAAAAATTTCGAGTATTAGTCGTCTGGAGTTGTAAGAAAAAGTAGCATGCAGTAGTAACTGTTGTCACTGCATGCTACTACTAAAGATTAACCCAGTCGGAGGCATGTTAAATCAAAGTATTCCATACTACTACATATCAATACATGCAACTTTTTCGTACAACTACCATACAACTACACAGTCAAAGAATTTTTCATCGGGATGTTTGTTTTTGTGTTGTTGCTATTTCCAGTTGGACTTTTAAAATAAATAGTCATATCACTCGGATGCCGATTTGGGAGTGTAACCTGGGGCAGATTGTTCGCTGCACTGTCGGAAGTTTGACAACAGATAACACCTGTTTGCGCATCCTTGTACTAACCGTTATGAGAATATAGCTGTTATGGCCCTTTCAATGTTGTTTTGTCTTACACTTAAAAGGGTCATCACGGATATATCCTCTTTATATTTAACACACGGACTGGCAAACAAGGGTATTGTTGCAAACATGTATGTTGTCGAACTTCCGAGAGTGTAACGAGCATAGCGTTACCAGTCCCAGCTGGCAATCAAAATACCATGCAAAAAGAGACTACACCAAAACCAAATTAGGTAACGACTTTTCCTGTAGTTCCTCCGTCTCTCACCAGGTGCTCCCTGGGCATGCGTTCGTGTTAGTGTATGCGTAAAATACCATAAGAAACCGTGGAATCAGGCTCACTTGTAGCTTTTCCCGCTCATACTGTGCCGAGAGTGACTGAAGCTGACCATTCTGTGCTAGTAGACTGTCTGCTTTCGACACAAGCGTGGTGTTCTCAACCTGAAGCTGTGCATTCATGGACTGAAGATCCGACTTTTGCGACTTGGATTCTTCTAGGTAGGATTGGAGACTACTGAGTTGTGACTGCAAGCTGTTGATTTGATTCTGAAGCATTCGGCTGCCATCCTTGTTGGTTGAGATGACAGATTTCAGACTGTTGTTCTCAGTTTCCAACACGGCGTTCTGCAAGAATAGTCATACTTTAGGTCGATATTAAGGGACTTGGAAGGAATGTTTTAAGGTTCCCAAATAGGGCTGTCATCCAAAATCGTATTTGGCGTATTTGGACTGCTACTTGTTAAGTTGTTAGGGTCTCAAAATCGGGTGAAACGAAACGACGCGCATAGGATGACAGGCATTTGCTCCCAAATGCTATTAGTGGCGTTTTTGATCGCCGATGAAATTTCCCCGGTAGACGAAGGAAGTTTGCCGATTCGTGCTTATTTACTGTTTTCGATAGCCGATGGAGGCAACGTCCATTGCCTATCGGCGAGTCCTAGGCCGATAGGCGGTGGACAGGAATTTAGGCGATAGACGTTAGCCGTTGAGCACAAAAACAAAAATTAGAAGAAACAGCTACGGCTATCGGCTTCCGGCGAACGTCAAAAACGCCAAAAAGTCAAACTGTTACGCTATCGCCGAACTAATCGGCGTTCAAAAACGCACTATTGTCAGTTGATGCCGTCTTTCAGCAAGGGTTGGCAGGTCAAGCTTGACCAGGCTTTCCTCGTATACATAGCATGGGCAGAGTATAATCTTTACTGCCCTTCTCTGGATTCTCGGGTTGATCAGTCTGTTGATTTTTCAGTCTGTTTTATGTCTGACGTTACAACCTGCAATTCGGCTAGTCCGTAATTGGTGATGAATTAAACTGAATTGAATTGTCCATTTGTGAGTCCTGTGTGCCAAGCCGGACAGTGCTAGGATACCAAGGACCTACACAACTGGCAGGAAAACACCGCTCCGGTCGCTTAATAATAATAATAGCTTTATTTCAGCCAGATGCCATGTGCACACAACAACAAAAACACAACAAAAGTTCACAGGCACTAAGACGCACTAAGGGCACACGTCCCTGAGGAGCGCCCTCCTTACAGGAAGGCAGCTGAAAAGGGGATCAGCGGCATTCCTGACAAGAAAATTCTCAGACCAGAAAATTCTCTGATGGAGGGACGCTTTAGACCGCCTCACTATCTCATTCAGTGTACAGCACCTTCGGGAAACAAGTTCATGGCTCACGCTACAAATCTTCGGAAGCTTGTAAAGGCGGCGAGCAACTCGATTGTAACCAGTTTTAAGAAGTCTGGCCGATTTGAGTGAAATATTGGCCACTAAGGAAATACCAAAAAGCTGATAGCAATAACACTAGAACAAGCGAGTTTTCACAGCATCAGAACAATGCCCAAATTTGAGGGTGATCATGTTACCTCGCTTAAACAACCCTCGCAGAAGCGCGGTAACATGATCGTCATCTCGGCAATCATCCCGGAGGGTGAACCCCAGATATGTATTAAGATATATTAACCTTTAAAGCTTAACTGAAAAGGGATGAGATAGGATAATCTAGTTACCAATCACTTATTCACTTTAAGAAGCTTCAAGACCCGATGAAAATGCATTACTTCGTTTCTCCGCTATTTATGAATAACCAATTTTCAAATAGTGGAATTTCCCTGTCGGATTTGTGGTACCTACGGGCTAGCACCTGTGTTATATGCTTGACTGTAATGATTTAAAAAAATTAGTGATCACACAGTGAGCTACCTTTCGCAAGCTGATCATTGCGGCCAATAAAACCCGCCTTTGTGGTGGGATTCAAATTTTCCGCGTCATAGTAGAATTTTGCGCTGTGAGGACAGCCGTAGATATCCTGAACGTCATACTGGAGCAAATGGTGAAAAATAAAAAAAATCCTTAACACAATCTAAATAATGCAGTGTATTCAGTTAAATGATCCAAAAATAAGTTTGCCTTTCAGTTAAACTTTAATGCTTGGGGGTGGAAGGGGGCTGCGGCAACAACTGAGGTTACTCACCTGTCTTTCAAGGTCGATGAGATGGTCCTTGAGGTCTAGTACTTCCTTGACGGCAGATGGCAGACTCGACGGTCCGTTTGTTATGGCACTTTCGTTTTCGGCTTCTTTCTGAAAATATAATATTTGCCTTTATCTACTTGTTAAAGCATCCGCGACACTAATAATATAGTTTGCCTTAATATGCTTTCAGAATCTAAACTCGACAAGTTATTAACAAGCTCGAAATGTTTTCAATCGGGTTCAGTTGTCGGCTAGCGTATCGCAGCGAGCAAGTTCTGCCTACCGTGCTAAGAAAAACAGTAGTTGCGTTTTTGCGGATACCATGGTATCTGTTACCACGGTAACTGGATCTGCAATTAGTCGTTTTTGCAGTTACCGTGGTTTGTGATATACGGTCCACTGCAAAAACGACTATTGCAGAAATTGCACCTTTTGAAGTCATCCCAAAATAAAAAGTGATATCCAGTTACATCACTAAGTGCTGAACTTCTTTTTCACCAATTTGACAAAATTTGATGAAAGTGAGATGCATTTTCCAGATACCACGACCAGATATCACGGTCGGACCGTGATATCTGAATATCTGTTACCACGGTAACTGGCCAGTTACCACGACAACCGCAAAAACGCCTTTTGACCGTGGTATCAGATACTACGATAACTGCAAAAACGACTTTAGACCGTATATCAGATACCATGGTAAGAGCGAAAACGCAACTAGTATCTGGAGCCGCACACCACAACTGGTCCATTCTCCTTGGCTGTAGAGCAGAGCAAAATAACACTAGGGAGTAGCGCCAAGGCTGGAAACAAGTGACACACTCGAATAGCAGCGACACTAGCACTAATAGCGACAGAGAACGTCCCTACTGAAACTCGATCAGTCTAGCGCCAGCGCTGGCTCCAATAACTTCGTATTCTGAACACAGCAGTATAACCACCCCTGTTTCCACGATGTGTGCAGTAGGCATCTTAGGTTTACCAGAAATTTCTAAACCGCAAGTTTGTCGCACTTTAAATGCCGCAAGCGTTATGGGCGGCGCTACGAGTATGACTCGTTTGCGACGCATGGCATAGGTCTTGGCACTACTCCCTAGTGTTATTTTGCTCTGCTGCAGAGAAACGGGAATGGTCTTAATGGTACAAACGATTGCCGTGCATAGACTGGAGGTGCCGATCCCCTGATACTATAGCTTTGTCTAACGCCGGTGAACTATAGACCTAGAGAGAAAAGAATCGACAGGAAGGTCTGCCCTTTCTTCCCTCCCAAAATGATTAAAATGTGCAGCCTAACCGAATTCCTAGTTGTCGCTTCCGACCGAATCATTTACCACAAAATAGCCACAAAAACCTTGAACAAGAGCTGTAAGCTCATATGGCACTTGCATGGGTTGAGATGTATTATTTGATTAAAAGTAATTTTCGACTGCGGGGTTCAGATGCGCACTTTAAGGAAGCTAGAGAAAAAGTATTTTGTCGTAGAACTTGGCTGTAATGATGCGCACTTTAAAGGCACTAGAAATTCATCTGTAAGGAAGACCCTTGAGGCAAAAACGATATCAGGCTCTTAGGGATCATTGATATATACGTATGATCAAAAGTATTTTTTTCCGCTAATGCGGGTAAAATGCGCACTTTAAGGGTGCTAGAAAATTTTTTTTTTTTTGCAAAACCCTTGTGGCACAAATGATCATAGGTTGAGATGTATCGTTTGATAAAAAGTACTTTTCGACCTTGCGGTTAAGATGCACACTTTAAGGGAGCTAGAACTTCATTTGTAAGCAAAACCCTTGAGGCAAAAATGATCATGGACTCATGCGGATCATGGAAATGCATATTTTGCTTAAAAGCATTTTTCTTAATTTGCGGTCATGATTGGTACTTTAGGGAATGGTCGGATTTGAAAAGTGGCGATTTCTAAGCCAATCTTGTCGAATTTCTAATATTCCAGCCAAATTTCATCGTCCTAGCAAATCTGGAAGTACCTTAACTCGCGATCACCGGAATTCCGGACCCGCCCCTCAAACTCCCCCCACAGTCGCCGGAGCCAATCCGGTTCGGTTTTGGACTTGTTTGTTATTCCCACAAAGTTCCATCCCGATCTCTCCAGTCCAATCCGGTTACGTATTCCCCCCCCCCCCCAATTGTTGTCGGATCCGGTCCGGACATGAAAAAGATCACCACAGGCGGTGGTGTTCAATTCAGTTATTAAATTTCACTCGAATCCGATCACCCGCTCCAAAGTTACGCATGGCTAAATATTCCGGATTCCCCCTCCCTCCGATCCCCCCACGACTATCGGATCGAGTGAATTTTTATTTACAAGTTAGTTTGATCGGGTCCCTGATACCTGATACGCCTCCCAAGTTTCGTCGTGAAAATCCCAAAAACTGTCATCACCAGAATTCCGGGAAACTCCCCTCCACCTCCCCCCCAAGTGTCCGGGTCCAGTCCAAACGTGTAAACGATTTATATGGAGCAGATTCTTGTTCTTCCCAGCAAGTTTTACTCCAATCCCTCCACTATAACCGTCTCTCGAGATTTCCGGTCTTCCCCCCCCCCCCCCCCAACTCCCCATAGCTGTCGAATCCGGTTCGGACTTCAAATGGAAGATCAGAGATATGTCATTCATTCAGGTATTAAGTTTCGTCCCAATCCGATCACCCGTTCGAAAGTTACACAACACTCAATTTTCCATATTCCCCCGCACTGAATCACATATACAAACCCCTTTGACCCTCGAATGCACTAGCTCTTTCGGATGTTAACAGAGTGATCCGATGCAAAGAGTGACGTCACGCCGTGCGCAGACCTACTAGTGAGAAGAAAGGGGTAGGGGTTTTACAAAAACTACTAAATTCTCAGGATTCCAAGGCCCACCACTCCCCCCCAGATGGTCGGATCGTGAAACTGATTATTTCCAGATTAGTTATATCGGGTCCCTGATATGCCTGCCAAGTTTCATCGTCCTAGGACATCTGGAAGTACCCTAACTCGAAAACAGTGGACCGCCCGACCGACCGACCGACCGACCGACCGACCGACCGACCGACCGACAGACCGACCGACCGAAAAGCGATCGGTATATGGCACTTGAGCGGAGCTGCAAGTGCCATAAAAATAAGGCTGGATGCTTGCAACTCTTGCGGCGGGTCGATAAGGGTCTTGCATAAAACGGACGCCGAGAAACCGCTCCAGTTGCGATTTCTCGAGCTCGGAAATAATTTCAAATTTATACTACAATCCGTTCATCGTGCTGTCGGTTGGGGATTATCATAACGGAGGAAAAAGTAAGGCCCAAATTTACCAGGGTTCACACAGAATCGACTGAGGGCTAACTGAGAAATGCGGAATTGCGATTTTTCGTGTTCGGGCATGGTTGATCCATGATCCAACTACCTCATGCTCCTGTCTCTGGACTGAAGACGTATCAGACTCTTCATTCCTTGCACTCACCTGGAATTCCGTTAGCCTTTGTTTCAAAGCTTCGTACTCCTTCCTCAGTACTTTAATTTCAGTTCGGAGCTCTGAGTTGCGACTGGATGACTCTTCTAATCGAGCCTCAAGGACGACGATCCGCTGCTCTTTTGCTTCCAGGCTTCCTTTAAGAACTCCTTCAAGCATCGACTCGAGGGCCTTGTAACGCCTAAATTAGAACATAAGATTTAGTAAATGAACGGAAGTTCCGCAATTGCACTTAACAGGATGTGTTATGATTAAAGTTTAAGTCCAAGTGCCCACAGAACGCGAATTCGCGTTCGCCTGGGCGAATTTGACGTCGCGAGCGGAAAAAATTCGCGCCCCGCCGTTTCAACTCCAAGTCGAATTTGTTTCGCGCCGCGTGGCGGAAAAGATTCGCGTTCGGTGGGCACCTAGCTTAACCGAAAAGGACTGGGATAGGACAATCTAGTTACCCATCACTTATTCACTTAAATTGGCTTGAAGACCCGCTGAAAATGCGTTACTTGGTTGTTCCGCTATTCGGGAATAATCGATTTTCAAATAGTGGAATTTCCGTGTGATTTGTGGTACCTCTAATTTGTTGTATGCCTTACAAGAAAGATTTATGACTTTTTTTTGTTCAGGCACTAAGCAATCTTCACCAATATCGCCACTGCCCACTGAAAAGCCTTGTTTGTGTTTAGATAAAAATTTCCCGCGTCATAGTAGAATTTTCGCTGTGGGGACGGCCGCAGATATTCTGAACGCCATAACCAGAGCAGATAGTGGAAAACAAAAAAATCCCTTTGCAGAATCCAAATAATTCAGTGTATTCAACTAAATGACACAAAAATAAGTTGGCTTTTCAGTTAAACTTTAACGGAATTTTGCAAACATAACTGTTTGTCCCTGGAACAGCTTCACCGAAGATGCGGATAATGCTGAATCGGCTAATAGTTTAAAGTGTACTACAGACCAAATTTTTAACTCTGCTCCATCGATCATTCCCAATTTCTTCGATATATGTAGAGGCGAAGGCCTTTTTTAATGCAAGATAATATCAAACCCAAGACATCAAAAACATATCTGGCGAACAGCTCTAACGAAACCGAAGACGGCCAAAAACTCTGTTATGAATATGTTTATATATTGCTTTGCTATTTGATGTTTCGACGTTCGACGTTCTAAAACTGGAATACTTTTTTCCCTTTTTTTCCATTAAAATTGGTATTTTTTTCAATTTCACTTTATTCTAAAAACATGCGACGGACAGAGCCGATTATTAGTTTTTGTTGTCATAAAATAAACATGTAGAGTCAAAATTAAAATACAAAAAACTGAATCTGTCCGGTCCGGGCCCATGATTTCCATTTTGAGTTTCGTCGGAGAGACCTCCTCCCCAACTAACAAAAACGGGAAAAAACAATAGTAATATAAGACTAGTGGTAGAAAGAATAGCATGTAAATATAGTGTAGAAGAAAGTTAAAAACAGAATATTAAAATCAAATGAAAATAAAACCGAACACGAAACCAGTGTCACTGAATGGACCTTTTGATTTAGGCATAGTTTTGTTTCATATATTAAAATTATAGTAATTAATTGTTGCCCACTTCTAACAAAAAAAGAGAAAGCGGAGTATATGACAAAAAGCCAAAAAAAAACTAGATAACAAAAAAACGCACAACTTAATATACTTTTACATTTTGTACTCCTCAATTTTGAGGGAAATGAATAAATAAATAAGACTTGTTCCCGAGTTCCTAAACTAAAACCGGTTATCCCTTGGCTTTCGTTGAACATTTCTCTTTCTTAAAGGACACAAGTAATGAATTCGTCGACGGAACCGACAAATCCAGTTGCACACATCAGCAATACTCGAAAGCCGTTTCCACACACACCATGAAAACAAAACTGCAAGATGCCGGAAAACATTCAGAAACACTCGAGGGGCTGCTCACCGACAGTTCTGGCGTGCATTAGGACGCAGATGCACGGACACTCTACACACCCCACACAAGTGAGCAGAGCAGCCGATCGGAAACACTGTAATGAAACTCCAAAACCGTATTGCAACAACTCAGTGTTGCCAATTTTCTCCAAGGGCACCTGTGGCACTCTGGCGCCTATAAAACTGGGTCTTTTTTGTCCCTTTTTTTTTAACCAACTATCACTGAGAAATCCCGCTTTATCAGCATCCTGATTATATGCCTCAGCTTTGTATCGTTCAATTGTTGATTTACTGGTAAGTAACCGGTCAAAGATTTCTGGCTCGTTTTGTCGAAGAATTAAAAAAATTCCGTGGCAAATCGCAAAACTCAGCGACCAGTGGCAACACTGCAACAACCTTTAGACATAAAAACTCTGCAAGATAGGAGTTTCCCCCTCGACACTCAAAATTCCAAGTCGGAAGATGCAACACTTTGCTAAGTGGACATTTCATTCCGGAAAACAAAAATCTTCTGACAAATAAGAAAGCGCCTATGCGAGACTGCGGATAAAATGCAGATGTCTCTACGAAGGTCCCAATATTCCAACCAGTAGCGGTCAAACACAACCGTTACCAAAATAGTTTTATACCAGAGATTGTTAAAATTTTAAATACAAATTAAATACAAATTTGTGCGTGACAGTACTCATCAATTTTGGTATTCTTGCCGTGAAAGTGTGAGCGAATAAATTACTATTCTTCTTTCTCCCCCTCCAAGTCAGCTTGGGCTCAAGGAGTATTTACCTTAGTTGCGTTTTTGCGGATACCATGGTAGCCTATCTGTTACCACGGTAACTGAATCTGCAATTACTCGTTTTTGCAGTTACCGTGGTATCTGATACACGGTCCACTGCTAAAACGAATATTGCCGAAATTGCACTTTTCGAACTCATCCCAAAATAAAAACTGATATCCAGTTACATCACTAAGTGCTGAACTTCTTTCTCACCAATTTGATGCGTTTCCCAGATACCACGACCAGATACCACGGTCTGACCGTGATATCTGAATATCTGTTACCACGGTAACTAGCCAGATACCACGACAACTGCAAAAACGCCTTTTGACCGTGGTATCAGATACCACGATAACTGCAAAAACGACCTTAGACCGTATATCAGATACCATGGTATCAGCAAAAATGCAACTTATGTGGCCGGGTTATCAGTGCCGGATTAAAACCAGTGGAGGCCCTTAGTCCCCCCTCTAAACACCCTCAAAAATTACTCGCCACTATCTAAGGACGACCAAGGTAAGGACGACTGCCATATTTGACTGCACTAAACGGGTAAGTCAGCTGAGACATCTTCTAACGATATTCGGCTCTTCTTGGCAAGGGTCCTCTTCAGGCTCAAGCTAGAAGACTGAACCTGCGATTAATGATCATTATCGTTTAGGTCGTAGCAAGAAAAAATAATCCGAAAGAACTTCTGTCTTTAGTCGCATGCAGCGGCTATGAAAAACCCGACAAATCTGAGCGGACCCTAGAGGTATTTACTCTAGCTTTGAGCTGATGCTGATACCCGTTTACTTCTCTTCCGGCTTCACCGTTGCTTACTGCACAAGAAATATACAAAGAGGCTAGCAGGAGGCGTACTCCGCGCGCTGACCCGCTCTGGAGCGCGTCCATAGAACCAATCGGCGTTGACTTCTAGATTTCCTCTTTAGCGACTTAACAGCGATTTAGCTATTTGTAGAGGTAACGAAACGTGATGTGGCGCGAAGCTAGTAACCTCCGCTCGTTTGCGTCGGGAGTCGGCCGTATTTTACTCGACTCAGCATGTTTGTATGACAGAGATAGGGAGACAGCAGCTCTGACTGTTGTTTGTTCTTGGTCGTAGTTCATTTTCAAATAACGCCCAAAGAGACATATTTTACTACCATCCCTCTGTCCAAGCCACCGATGCTGATTTTTTAATTAATTTATTCGAATCCGATAACTATTTATTTGGAAAGGAATTGGTCTATAGTCTTCCAGTTCCGATCTACGCACATCATCGGCCGAAGAGGAACCCAGCATGGAAATTTCTCGCCTGAAATCGACCCAGACAGAATGAAACAGATTCCGACTCGATTTCAGGTTGGTTTCTTCCTCGGATCGACCGCAATTTCAAGTTTTTTTCTCGGATCGACCGGAATTTCGAGTTCCTTCCTCGGATCAACCGGAATTTCGAGAAACTAACCTAAAGCGGTCGAAATCTGTTTCATTTTGTGTGGGTCGATTACAGGCGGGAAATTTCCGTGCGGGACGAAAGAGGAACCCATTTATTTCAGGCTAAAGTAGTGGAAGGCCAAGAAAGGACGAAAAATTGCTGAGATAGATCTCTCAGCTGAAATCCCTTTCAGCGACATCTAACATGATTAGCAGTCAGCTTGGGCTGAAGGAATACTTACTATGAAAGTCTAAGTGGATTAAGGGAATATCTAAACTTTCTTCTGGTGCAGGAAGGGCTCACAATGGATCACCTTCTGGGCTTCTGCTTTTCCTTATATGAAAATCTAGAGAAAAGTCAACAGACTTTCTAATTCTCTGAGTGATATTTTCTGAAACCGTGCTAGACGATGAACAAAGGAAGAAGATGGATGGGCTGAAAATTCTGGGAAATACGATTAAAGGACCCCTCTTGCTTATTCTGCTTTTTATAATATATCTAGCTCCCATGCAGAATTATCAGCTTCTAAAATACCCACCTTTCTCCATTGTTTCGTTTTGTGCCTGCGAAATTTTAGCGCTTTTTTGGCCTTGCCGAGTTTTGCCCGTCACACAACGAAACGTTTTCCAGGATCATCAACGTCTCCTGACAACTCTTTCACACTTAAGGATCTGAGAAGTTTTTGATTATTACTTCTTTATTTTTACTTCTTTGTTTTCACACTTTTAACCACGGCGCGATCAGTTTTCAAATGTTTTGCGCCCAGCCGCCGCGTCGGAGAGCAGGAAGGCTGGGCATAGTCGACAGGCGCTAACAAGAAAATCGCTAATTTCCGATGGAAAGTAATGGTATTTTTGAAAATGTTTTTTTCTGATCCATTTCATAGGGAAAAGGTTATTTCTAGTAAGAGTTGTGCCTTAAAGAAACTAGACTGAAAAAGATTTCCTCTCAACGTCCAAACAGTCGACAGGAAAACACTTGCCCCCACTCCCGACCTTCGACACGAATGTTGGTGCCTCTGAAAAATATGGCGGATTATTCAAAATGTATGGTCTAGGAAAATATCCTTAACTCTATTTAGGTTGCGCGACAAGCAACTGACCGAAACACGGCCAGTTCTGTTTTCCTAGCTAAACAAATTGTTCGAGAAATCAGTGATCGTCGTTCCAAAAGTGGCGGTTTAACGGTCAGAACTATTTTGAACTTATTTCCTTTTTCTATTTAATGTCTGACCGTGTTTAGCTTAGATTTGTAAATAAAACTTAATTCAATTCCATTTCCGGCTTCTCACCCGGAAAACGAATCCAGACGGACCTAAAAGATCAGCACAGGATGGAGGGGGGGGGCCGACTTTGTCAGGTACGACCCCTTACAACACTTAAGCCCTGCAAATGGTGTACTATAGTACAATATTCGAAACTCCTTTTCGTGCAATGATGGAACTGTTAACGGTTGTCACAGATCTGGAACTAACATTTCATCAAGCACTTAGAGAGTAGTGCCAAGACCTATGCTTTCATTGCTTTGGAAATGGGCCATACTCGTAGCGCCTCCACTACGCTTGCGGCATTTAAAGGGAGACAAACTTGTGGGTTTAGAAATTTCTAGCAAAGCTAAGATGCGGCCTGAACACACCAAGGAAACGGGGATGTTTTATCTATATTTTGCTGTGTTCATAAGTTATTGGAACCAGCGCTGATGCAGGACCGATTGAGTTTCAATAGGGACGTTCATTATCGCTGTATAGTGGTGCTAGTGTCGCTGTTAATCGAGTGCGTGTCACTTTTTTTAGGTCTTGGTGCTACTCTCTAATGTTATTTTACTCTGCTTCGGCTGACGTTTGAACCAGTGACTGACAACGGAAAAAGTAGGCTTTACGTACTTGGGACACCAGAGAGGCAAACTAAGGTGTCTCAACCATGTTTTCGGACTCCAAGATGTGAAATCCAAGACGAGAAAAAGACAAAAAAAATACTTACTCGTTTTCAGCGTTAGGCGAGTCTCCACCCTCCCACATTTGCGTCACACTGTTCAACTTGTCTTTTTGTAGACCGATCCTCCCAAGATTCGCATTCAGCGTGTCCAGCTCACTACTCAAATGTTGGCACTTCACTTTTTCTTGTACTAAATCCTCCCGCAAGGTGGATAGCGTTCTTCGCTCGACGGCTTGTGATTGCATGGACTCGCGATGTTCTCGCTCAAGCTCAACCAATCGCAGGACTTGAGTCTGGTGGAGCTCGTGGTCTTTCTGAAGACGCTTGTTCTCTCGTTCGAGGGTGGACACGCGGACGGTGAACTCATCGATGCTGTTCTCTTTGATCTGGAAGGAATGAAGAGTTAGGAAAACCAAACCAACCAAACCATTCCCCCTTAAAAACGTACGAAAGAGCCTTCATATGTAGTGAACTGAAAGACAAAAACGATCCTCAGCCGGGATTTGAACCCAGGACCTTCTGATTTCCCAAAAGCAAAAAAAGCAAACTTTCGCATGCAAATGGTTAAGGTTCGCGTAGCGCAGGTGCCGATCTCCTGATACTAGGCCCACGGCCGGAAGTGCGATAAGTGATGGGGGCAAACCATCCGACTCTTCGCGTGCTTTTCCCTACATTTGAAGCTGGGTGGATCTTTAGTTTGTCTTACGGGGAAACGCCACTAACCCTTGCCCTAAACCATACGGTCGGCACCACCGAGACTCGAACCAGCGACCCTTCGCTTAGGAGTTGCTCTCCCCATCAAAGAAAATATAGGTTTTCACCATGAGGCCCAGCCATGTGGGTCCTGGTTTGTCTACGAGGCTTCGACACCTGAGTCCCAGACTTCCAAATTCAATTTAAAAATTTTCTCCTAGTTTATTCTTCACGGTACAAGTCTCCTGTATAACGTTCCATCTACGTAATTATCTATAAGAGTATGTCCTGTCAAAATCCAGGGGCGTCATTCGCGGAAACCTATCGGGCAGCAGCGTTATTCCGGGTCATTAGCTCGGCTTAAAAAGGTCATAGCCTGCCATGATTTTGTCAAATCACTTTGTTTCTAGCAGATTTTATGATTTTTTTTCATGGGTAGCTGCTACCCCTGGGTAGTGCATATGACGCCTCTGTCAAAATCAGTAAAAAAAAAAAAAAAAAGAGGAGAAAAAACAATAATCACTCGCCAAATTCAACTACTTAAACACTACAAGTTCGCCACATTTGTTTGTTGTTGTTTCAAGTATTTTGGTGGAGCTTCCAGAATGTGTACTCTTTGCCCACATTCATACTAATATGCATTTCTTCTTATTTTTACAAAACACAAAATCTTGTTTTTTCAGTTCAATCCTGAGCATTCCTTCCCCCAACTTCAACTCGACAAATCTCCCTCAGTATTCAGTTTCACTGTTCACAAACATTCAAAAAGTGCTCTGAAGTTTATAGTTCTTTTTGAACATTGACCATTTCCGATTGTTTCCTAGACCTTGCATTTCCGTCACGGAACTGTTGCTTAATCTTACCTCCAGAGACTGCTTCAACCTCGTGACCTCTTTCACCAAACTCTTATTCTCCCTATCAAGACGATGATTTTCTGCTTCCAGGTCGGTAGTCTCTTTCTCAAGGTCATTAAGTCTTCTCGTCGACGACTTCAAAGTCTCGACAGTTTTATGAAGTTTCTGGTTCTCTAATTCCGTTTCCTTGGATTCACGATCTAAGTCATCCAGTTTTCTGTGGAGACTGTCAATGGTCCGCTGAAGCTTCTGAGTTTCCGAAACAAGAGAGGAATTGGTAGTCTCAAGTTCGTCCAGTTTTGCGCGATCGAGCTGCGGAAATAAACGGATGAGACGTGGATAAACAGATAGATATTTTTTATTGATACAACTCACGGCGTCAGATTAGCGCTAAATACGTCGATCACTAAAGCTAACGGATTCTCTGGCTATCACGCGCATTCTCGCTCTGTCGCCTTTTTGGATAGTTTTTACACTGAAGGAAAAGAAAGCAATAAGAGTTATTTATTTCAAGTTTGCGAAGTTTTTGCTTCAAGTACCTCTTTGGACGAGAAATACTTCACTAAGTGTTAAATACAGTGTTCTTGATCCCATGGATGTCATCAACATCCGTAGGGAAAAGTATCTGCAGTCGCTGGATTCCCAGAACAGCCTGTACCAGGCATTTCTGATGTAGGCTAGTTCTTCTAGTTCTCTGTTTGTTTGTTAGTTTAGCGTGATTCTTTTTTTCTTCTTCTTTTTTTTTCCCTTGTTATACTCCATTTGTCACACCTTGTGTTTAAAATGGGTTAATAAAATCATTCATTCATTAAATAAACTGAATATATACGATTATGCGAAAAACTTGTCACTGAAAATCCATCAGATTTTGCGCAGTTAAGTTGAGAAAGCAAATGGATGAGATGCGGATAGATATACTGACATTTTTACTGATAATTACAACTAAACATGCCGATTATACAGCTAACGTACTAAATACACTGAATACATAAAATTATGCGAACAACTTATCATTTGAAGTCCATCATATTTTTTTTTTAACTGTGTCTGTAAAATATGGTACAAAATACCGGTTACTACGACCCTTCACTAGCACCAAAAGGTTCTGGTGCTAGGTTAGGTTTATGTTGGTTCACCGGTGCTTGTTCGGGTAATATCGATGGTGTTTTCCAAAAGGTTACAAGCGACATTTTTCAATTTTACAGGAACAGCAAAAAACATTTTACTTTAGGCCAGAAAGGGCCTAAAAGTCCCAGAAAGAAAACTCTATTACCACGGTCAAAAGGCGTTTTTGCAGTTATCTGGCCAGTTATCGTGGTATCTGATATTCAGATACCACGTTCCGACCGTGGTAACTGATCGTGGTATCTGAAAGGTCATCTCACTTTCATCCAATTTTGAAAAATGGGTGGGAAAGAAGTTTGGCACTTCGTGATGTGACTGGATATCAGTTTTTCTTTTGGGATGACTTCGAAAAGCGCAATTTCGGCAACTGTCTTTTTTTGCAAAGCAACCGTATATCGCTACCACGGTAGCTGCAAAAAACCACTGACTGCAGATCCAGTTACCGTGGTAACAGACACCATGGTATATCTGCAAAAACGCAACTAATATTTGACCGTGCAAAACAGATACGTCAGAAACGCATACGCCCTTCTTTGCAAAGATCCTCTTCAGGCTCAATTCGGGAAAAAATGTTGCGCAAGTTCATTTGCCAGCCTGAGCAGCTGGACAAAAATTGGACCGAAATATAGCTCTGACAAAATTCAGCTGACGTATCCGTTTTGCGCTGTCAAATATGATTCGCAGTCAGTTTGGGCTGAAGTACTATTTAACTGACTGATTGACTGATACTTTATTGTAAAACGAAACTTTCACAGCATTGGATTGCCGAACTTGTCGTTTTCGTCAGGTACATCATAATTACAAAACATTTAATAAGGCGGTTGTACATAATTTAACTCCGTCGTGTATCCGTTTCACCTGGGACCCATAAATTTCCATTACAGGGGGCTTGTCATTTCCTATGCTTCTATGTTGCTATGTTGTCCGATCCTTGCCTACTTTCCAAAAATCACACTTGGGTCGAATCGGCATTTATGTTTGCCTCATTGGACGTGCGCGCCAAACTCCCTCAAGGCGCCAGCAGCCAATCCCAAATTTTGTCTATCTGGCCTTGGACGTGATTGGACCGTGGGTATTTCTCGAACTATCTTCCGTTCGGTCAACATAGCATCAGAAATCTCTTATTGACAAGCCCCCTGAATGGCGAGGCATTACAGGAAATGTATGCGTCCCTGGTTTCACTGACAAGGGTCGACTGGCCAAACCGTAAACTAAGATATTCCCGGCGGACTTGGATTTTTTTTTTTTTAGATTATGTTTAATACAAAACAAACGCACACCATTTGTCTGCATCACCTGCAGGGAAAGTCCCGGGGGACTTGTTAAATAACAGGCGAAAAACAAGATTCACATCTATTTACTAATGAAGAATAAATCCTAGCCTACTACCAATGAAAAATAAATACTACTACTAACATTTCTAATTACTAAAACAATTGCTGAACAAAAGAAGAAAAAAGAAAACGACTGACTCTTGCTTACTCTGCTTACTGCGAATCCAAGTGGTCCTTATACTTTTGTCCGATGTGCGGTAAAATGAACGACTGTATTTTCCATTTAATGGGTGAATGTCAGGAATTAAAAGACCCGAGGAAGGAAATATTTCGGGAAATGGTGTGGGGGAGAAAAGGTTTAAGCAAATTTTGAAAAGTAGAAGTTTAGCGATGTTAGAAATTTGGAAGATTGCTTAAAGTGGCCATGATTCACAGGGATTTTTTTTGTAAATAGTTGTTGAGGTTACGGATTCGTTTTGGTTTTGTTTCCGTGGCCCTTTGTGCTTTTACGAAAATAAATCTTATCTTATCTAACTGTATCCAGCCTTGCCGATAACAACAGGGACGACAATTGGGGGGAGGGGGAGAGGACTCAAATGCGGCCTCGTGGCAGCATGAGCTTTGTTGTCTGAACTGTCTAAAAGTTCTGAACCTTCTGAAAGGAAAGTTAGTCCAGTAAATTACGTCAATTACAAAGAGACTGCAGATACAAATCTATGCTCAGTCGAGCTATGAAAAAGAAATGGAAGGCAAGCGGGTTGACAGGGACAATAACTGGGAGGGGAGGGGACTTAAAAATTACAGTCGCACACGCACAGCCACACTCGCTACGTGAACAGCTTTGTGCCTAGTTTCGTAAAATTGTATAATAACAAGAATGAATTGTAAATGACTATTTATTCTATATTTATAATATTGTTAACCATATAACTATCGTAAGTGAACATATTTACTGACCGAGCTGTTGTCAGCTGAATTTTCACATCAGTTATGTATGTTATATCGGTTTTATATCTATATGTGACACGAAACCTACTATAGTCGGCTTGTCCGTGTTATCAGGAATAAATAACGAGACAGAATTACTGTCTCCCTATCTCGGTCATACAAACATGCTGAGTCGAGTAAAATACGACCGACTCCCAATACAGACGAGCGGCTTCGCGCCACATCACGTTTCGTTACCTCTACAACTAGCTAGATTGCCGGTAAGTTGCTAAAGAGGAAATCTAGAAGTCAATTTAATTTAATGATATTTGGAAATAATTGTAAATATGTTAATATAATTTTAATAAGAAAAAAAATTGGTTTAAATTTAGTTTTGTTTGATTTTTGTTTTGTTTTTTTAGGAAAAGCATTCAAATTTGTTTTTTGTGGGTTTTTAGAAAAAGAGAAATGGTTTTTTAATTTTTTTTGTGAGTGTGGGATGATTTCAAGGTGTTCTATTACCGATGTTTGTTTTTTGTATTAATAGAGCACATTGAAATCATTTTGTTTGTTTATGGGGAAATTTAAAAAGATTTTTTGATTTAGTGTTAAGTTTTAAGTTTGGGAGGTTGGTGTGTTGGTTTTTTTATTGTAAAAGAATTCGAGTCTTGTTTTTGTTTTTGAGGTAGTAGTTTTTTGCCACCACAGTAGATGTGCCCTATGGCAGAAGGGCACCTCTCGGCGTGGGTTGTGCTGTTTTTTTGTTTTTTTTTGGTTTTTTGTGTTTGACTCGTTTTCATGTTACAATAATTTTTTTGAATGCTTTTCATTGTTTTTGATTAGGTGATATAAATAGAATAGTAAAGATAGAGTTTTAAAAAAAAGGGAAGAAAGAAAATTTTGATGTTTTAAGGATGTGATGAAAATGGTAAAATGAGAGATAATCGTAAAAGAGGAAATGAGAAAGAATATAAAAAAAATAAAATTGAATGTAGGGATAGAGGAAAGTGTAGGTGACGCTAAATATATAGGTCGGTCATTGAAAAATAATTTAAAATATTAGATGTTAGGACCGTTGGCGTCACCGAGGGAAAGTGGAAGCGTAGTCACCTGGCCAAATCATTTTGGACAGGAAGAACTGAAAAGATACTACGCGGCAATTTAAAAATTAAAAAAAAATTAAAAAAAAAAAAAAAAAAAAAAAAAAAAAGAAGTCAACGCTGATTGGTTCTGTGGAGACGCTCCAGAGAGGATCAGCGCGCGGAGTACGCCTCCTGCACGCCTCTTTCGATATTTCTTGTGCGATAGGCAACGGTGAAGACGGAAGAGAAGTAAACGGGTACCAACATCAGCTCAAAGCTACAGTAAATACTTCTAGCTCCGCTCAGATTGGTCGGGGCTTTCATAGTCGCTGCATGGACTAAAGACAGAAGAAGTTCTTACTGATTATTTGTTCTTGCATCTTGGTGTTATGGTTTTCTAGAATACAACTGAATTGAAACTGAAAGCAGTCTCGTAGCATGAAAAAGTATGAGCTGTGCTGGTTCAACTGTATGGGCTGGTTCCAATGTGGGTTAACAGGGAAGATAACTGAGAGGGGAGAGGAATCGAAAGCAGCCTTTTAACATGAAAAAGTATGAGCTGTGCTGGTTCAACTGTCTTTAATTAATCCAGTAGGGTTAAATCAAGTTCACACCAAGTACAGTTAATCCAGTAGGGTTAAATCAAGTTCACACCAAGTACAGTTACGGAAAACCCGGATCAGTGTGGGTTGGAGGAATAGTCATGATGATACTGGTACAAAAGACTAAGATTACAAAACAAGCTAACTCTAAGCTGTACAAGATGGTTGAGAGGCCAGCATTTCCTTTTATTCTGGCACAATAAATACGACTGATTATCAAAAATGACTTGAGCTTTTGTCCGTTTCAATTTTCCAAAGCTTCCTGGCACGTTGCAGATTGTTGTAAGATATTATGACCCCCTTATCAATTGCCGGCTCTTTGCCGGCTCTACATTTGAGTTTTTTGCCTTTTCATTAAAATTGTACCATACCTTACCTTGCTAGACTGGTTTGGCATAGTTACTCGCCCAACAAGGAGTATCGAACCCGCCCGCTCATAGCAGTGAACGCTATTTGAACTCATTTGTGCCTTATTTTATCCGCAATTTTAATGTGAATTAATCAAATTGTCATTTGACAATCCCGTGCATTTTGTATTATCAGAATATTGGGAATAAATGAACTGAACTGAATTAAAGAGATAACGGGAAGGCAGCCTCACCTTTGCTGCTTCAAGCTGTGATTTCATCATCTGACAATTCCTCCTTAAATCTTCTTTCTCATTCTCTACCTCGCCGAGACGACTAGAGCTCGCCTTTAGACTTTCAAGCGATCGAGCCAATCGCTGATTTTCACTGGCAATTCGTATACTCTCCTGCTGTACGGACTCCATCTGAAATAAAACGAACCAAATGCATTTTTGTTAACGCACGGCGATGATAAACTGAGTAGTGCAACGAGAAAAGTTTGCTGTTTGGATTGCAAATTTTTAACTACAAAATAGAGAAATAACACTCACGCAAGGCGCACGTTTCCTGAAATCAACGAGCCTCAATCTTATCGAGGAAGTTTGCATATTTATACCTAAAGCAATCAAACGGTCATCATGTTGTATGGCCTTCTGGCTTAATGAACATTATTAGATTTGTTACTATTATTACATTCATCTATCCGATATTTTTTTATGAAGTGTCGTGTATGTCATGAAAATGTGTTAATGCTTCTAAATCCAAGCGTACGATTTAAATTTAAGTGGATTTACCCGTTTCATGTGTCCAAAGACTCTTTCTAGTTAAAAAAAAGAACACAAAATGAGCAAAAATTTAAACAAGCTCGATTTCACCAAAGCACAAACTCACCATATGTCCTTTTTTTAACCCTCTGACGGAATATCGTTCGCTTGTGATTTTTTTTCATGTTCGTTTTTGTTTTTGGTTTCTCTACTTCTCGATTTTTCAATTTCCTTTTCTTTTTCTACTTCGTTTCCTTGAACTCTCATTAAGAACGAAAGTTAAGCCCACCTATTTTCAGGCGGTAGACTTATGGTGAGGTTAGAGGAGAGAATTTGTTTGTTACGAAATTAAACTAAAAAGACGCCACTTATACGAAAAAGCATCATTCTGTCAAGAGACGATCCTGGTTTATAAACGTGAGCCGAAAGACGACTTCCAGTCTGGCGAAGACGGCTTTGATCGCTACCCTACTACCCGGCTAGAAATATCAACTGCCCCACTACCTGGTTAGAAATATCGCTACCCCACTACACTGTAAAAAGTTTCTCCGAATAAGGATGCAGTATTTGCTACTGGGATTAACCTTATCTCTACTGGGATTAGATTAATCCGAATTAGGGAGACTCTTATCTCAATAAAGACAAGATTAATCCCAGTAGCAAATACTGCAAGATTTTCTTTTACAGTGTACCCAGCTAGAGCAGCGTAAAACGTGTCTGGGCCAACGTGTCTGGGGGGTGTCTGGGCGTGACGAATATCGTCAGGCGTGGCGAAATTCGCTCTGTGTGAATTGGGCTTGACACGAGTAAATTGACACCACTCACCTTACTACAGTTACTCTTCAGGTTGTCCACGATCTTCGTCAGTCTTTTATACTCTGCCAGGAGCTCGTTGTGCTCAATTTCCAGCTTGTGATGTTTTTGCTGTAACTCGCCATAGCTTTCCAGAATTCTTCGTAGCTCTTTGTTTTCGTCCTCCAGCTTCTGCTTCTGGTGATCAACATCTGACAAGTTCTCGTTGGCCACTCTGATTTTTTCGAACTGCTTCGTCAGCTGCTGTTTCTCGAACTCGAGCCGAGAGATCTGGAAAATGGATAGTGCTACAACGCAAAACACAGTAGGCTACGTGACAGTGTTCGCTGATAACTAAAGGCTGATCCCCGTCCAAAAAAAAATGGCAAGATATCACTATTCAGCAAAAAACAACGAGAAAACCAAGAACGTGATTTTCCGTTCTGTGCTCCCCTTCTTCTACAGAAGAGAAAATTAATTCCGATGAACAATCTGGCTAGAGGGTAAAAGTACTGGTGTAAATATCATGAAAGACCTCTCAAAATTTCTGAAAAAAAACGTGGCAACATGTCTGAAAAAAATCTGCGCAGTGACACTTCTTTATACGAGTACTTCTTTTACCGTATTTTTTTTTACTGATATCCGCATCTGAAGTAATGGTGCCCCAACGAACCCCACCACTGTGTCCCAGGGACAGACAGCAAGTTGACGACTGGGACAAAATAGAGGACTTTACTATTTCTCTTTTTGCTCTGGAACCGACGGCAATAAAAAGTTAGCTCACAACTTTTGGAGTTACAGTAAGTCAAACATTTGTTGTCACAATCATGGCTGGTCTCCCCTGCGAGAAAGCTGATGAAAACTTCTGATGAAAACCTCGGAATTTCTTTAAAAAAAAACCGCCCAAACGTCTGAAAAAATCTGGGCACTACTTTTTTTTACCGTACAGAAACGACACGACAATCAGCCACTGCGGCGAGTTCCTTCTTCGGCCAATCTTCCTACTTCCACTACTTCCATGCATCTCAAGAATCGACTGAACCTCGCCCGGGTTGCTCCCAGGTCAGAATAGTAATATATTCCGACCCGAGACCAACTCGGCCGAGGTGATTTAGTATATGGGGAGAAGGAAGCCCGTGAGAACCCCTTCCTTCCACTCTCTCCCACCATTCATCACCGTCCTTCCGGCATCCAAATCCTTCCTACCTTACCTTATCGCCATACCCATACCCAAAATGACTTTAGTCCACGACATAAAAACAAATACTGTTTTGGGGCGCAGCACGATTTTTATACATTCCAGTAGTTTTCAGAAGAGTTGTTAATCCATTTCAAAACTAACTTCTGTGACCTTAGACTCGATGAAACCCACCTGGCCATCCAGCCTGCTCTCTGCCATGAAATTGCGTGAAATTATTTGTTTTCATTATTTGAAAATAAAATGAACCTGAACCTAAAATGAACCTGAACAAAAGGAACAATCAGGCAAAATACGAGAAAAGTGTCTCCAAGCCCAAGGCGGCTTCTGATTGAAAATCTATGCCCATGGCTCTGGAAACTCTGGGAGGTCATTCTGAAAGTTTTGGAGTGAGTTTCACAAAAACCACAGATTCTCAGAAGAAAAGCCTACGGAAATTGTCAGATGGAAATGCTGCAAATAAGGGAAGGAGACGAGCCGCATGGGGTGGGGGGTAATCGAGATACTTAGTGTAACGATCGCAAGTTAGTTACAAAACTTGGTTGAGCGCGGACATACACGTGATAAACAAAAAACATGAAACTTCTAACTCTTCGAGATTATGTTTTTGTTGATCGATCAAACAACTTTATTTACCAAATAGCTTAAATCTAGAAGAGGTCTATTTCGGTCCTTCTTGGCGAGGGTCCTCTTCAGGCTCACGCCGCTCAAGCTGGAAAATGAACTTCACAAGTTCACTTTCCGGCTTTAGCCTGAAGAGGACCAGGACCCTTGCCAGGAAGAACCGAAATATGGTTCTAATAGAAATGTATGCTGACGTATGTGTTTTGCACTGTCAACTATGATTCACAGTCAGCCTATTTCTTCAGTCAATAAATTTATTAACGCCCAGCATAATAGTTTGTTCTCCAAAAACGATTCTAGCTACACTCTTTTGGACATTTTCTAGTCGATCAGAGAGCTCTGCAGAAAGATAAGGGGCCATTTCATGACCTATCTAAGCCTGTGCTTGTAATGTGTATGGTTCTCTTACTCAAAATGTTAGGTAGATGACGAGTGTTTGATTTTGTATTAAACATGTTTCAGGTACTGCACTAAACTGTAAAAAGTTTCTCCGAATAAGGATGCAGTATTTGCTACTGTGATTAATCTTATATCTATTGGGATAAGATTAGTCCGAATTAGGGATAATCTTATCTCAATAAAGATAAGATTAATCCGAGTAGCAAATACTGCAAGATTTTTTTTTTACAGTGTATACGCGCACCTAATCCCTAAGGTTAAATTTGTTTTGGGGATTGCCAACGAAAGTGAGAGATATTTATGACATTGTAAATTCGTCCATCCGTGCGTCTGTCCTGAATCACGCTCAGTCCAGATTACGTAGCCTATCCCAATCCCAGCCGTTTGCGGAAACATTTGACAAATACATGTACCCAGCTAAAAATATTTTTCCCAGCTAAAAGTATTTTTGGTTGATAATTTTAATGGTTAAGTCACTTGGGAATAAATAATGTGTTTCGAATCCGGCCATTTCTATCGCCTTTTCCGTCGACTGTGCTTTTGCCCCGAGCCACCGAATGGTTGATATGATTGTATATATTTAGTTTAGAATAGTCCTGTTTTAGTGTAATATGTCATGTGTAATATCACGAAATAAATAAATTGATTGATTGATTGATTGATTAATCTAAGTTTTATTTGTAAAGGTAAGATCAATGATGAGGGTAGGGCGACATCCCTGGTTGCTAGACCTGATTAATTTTTATTTATTTATTTTTATTTATCGACATTTCGTGATTGTGGGAGATCGGTATGGACTTGGGAAACTGAATTCTGAGGATGAAGCTGTAAGTAAAAATAAAACAAAATTCTTCAGTTGGTCTTTCTTGTTTTGTTTTGGTACTGAAGAGACTCGTTTATTTTTTGATTATTTTGGTATTCACCCTAGTGTAAGGGTCGACATTTGTTTTGTTCTTTAATAATAATGATAATAATAATATATTGCAGAAAGACAATAAGGCCACACAGCTTCTACAAAGTTCTCTTGAAACATTTAAAGCGCAAAAATTCATTAACCAAATGTATGACCAAACATTTGGTTTATGAATATTTCGTCAATTTATTTCTTGAATCGGCTCAGAGTTTGTTGTTTCTTCGGGCAGTTGATTCCAGTAATGCGGGACTCGGTGAGCTTGAGGCTATGGACACGCAAGTTGTTGAGACTGAAGTTGAGGATATCGTCAGCTTCGACGTTTTCATACATACCGTGGAGTAGCTCGTACGTCTCAAAGAGGTCTTCCCCCCCCCCCCCCTGTGGAATCTAATAAAACTTCGTATTTAATAAAACTGAACTGAACTGATTGGTCATTCGAAAACAGAGCGGCCGTCAAGTAGAACTTCCTACCAGCAAAATTGTACCTTACCTTACCTTACCAGACGATGTATCGGTGCGGAGACGGTCAACGAGTTCAAAACAACGTTAGATATCATTCAACTGGACGGTATGTTTTCGGTCTCAAATTTCCGTGAAACTTTGGTTTAATTAGATTTCTGGTTTTTGAATTTGCCTTTTTTTGCTGTGAAGTAAGAGCCGTAACCGCCCCGTTTAAGCACTTTATTAATTAGACTGGAGTGAGAAGAAGGGCTTTCAAAATTAAAGAAAACACACAAATAACTCGCACAAATATTTGAGTTCGTCGAGTAAATTACTAAAGACTAAACATGGCAGAAGGGGGTTGGGGGTCTGCACAGAAAGTAAGCATGGCTATGGTAAACCTTACCTGGCTCTGAAGTTGGTGTGTGTTGGCTGACAGGGTCTTGTTCTCAACTTCAACTTCTCTAAGACGATCGCTGTTGGTTTTCTGCTGTCGTTCGCGAAGCGTTTCCACTGTCTCCTCCAGCTGCACTTTTTCGGCCTGTTGAAAACGCGCACAGTTATTTAATAACAAATTTAAATAAAAAATAAAGGAGGATTAAGCAAAAGACCCTGGGTTATCAATCAACAAAGTCGAGCTCTTATCCAAAATACAAACGAAAATAATATAAATGCGGCATTTATATAGCTTTCCCGGACTGACTCGACTTGATCTGAATCTGGGAATTTGAAAGAAATTCCTGGGAATTTTACATTTTTGCTTCAAACAATAATAGATATTGACGCCCTCTAGGACGAAATAAATCGGTCCAATGTCACCTATCTCATACAGAGGCGTTACTAGCCAAATGGTATTTACGGACTAGCTGGTCATTTTTACCGACTGTTTCTGCAGAAAAATACAATTGTTTTTAAGAAAAAACCGACTGTTTTCAAGAAAAAATCGACTACTTTTACGAACAAGAGCTGGAAGCTCATATGGCACTTGCAAGGCTGGGTCAGAGGATGAAAGTAGGAATTCGTCAATTTGTGGGTTTGTTGTGATCATTTGTAATCAAAACTCTTGAAGTAAAAAACATGACGAACTCATCGGGAGCACGAAAATGTATATTTTGCTCAAAAGTATTGTTTGTACTTTAAGGAAATCACTTGTGAGGGATCATAGGGATCACGAAAATGTGTATTTTGCTAAAAAGTATTTTTTGTACGTTGTGGTTGCGATTAGTACTTTATAAGGAATTATTAAGGAATTCAGTTGTAAGCAAAACCCTTGAGGCAAAAATGATCATGGGCTCATAGGGATCACGAAAATGTATATTTTGCTTTAAAATATTTTTTTGTACTTTGCGGTTAGCATTAGTACTTTAAGGGATGGTCGGATCAGGGAACTGACTATTTCTAAGCCAATCATGCCAAGTCTCTAATTTTCAAGCCAAGTTTTATCGTCATAGCACGTCTGGAAGTACCTTAACTTGCGATCATCGGAATTCCAGACCCCCTCCCTCTAACTCCCCCACAGTGCCCGAATCTTGTCCGGTTTTGTCACTTACGTACATAGGGCTTGCGCTTGTTCTTTCCACCAAGTTTTATTCCGATCGCTTCACTCCAAGCGTGTCACAAGTTTTCCGGTTCCCCCCTCCGACCCCCCCCCCACCTTCATCGGATCTGGTCCGGACTTGAAACTGGGCATCCGAGACATGTGATCTTTCTACGTATCAAGTTTCATTATGATCCGATCACCCGTTCGGAAGTTATACATACCTCAAGATTCCGGATTCCCCCTCCCGTCACTCCCCCCACGATGGTCGGATCGGGAAGTTGACTATTTCCAGGTTAATCTGGTCGAGTCCCTGATTTGCCTGCCAAATTTCATTGTCCTAGCACACCTGGAAGTAACTTAACTCCGTATCACCGGAATTCCGGAACCCCCCTCCAACTCCCCCCAAAGTGCACGAATCCGGTCCGGGTCTGTCAATGACGTACCTAGGGTATGTGCTTGTTCCTCCCACCAAGTTTCATCCCGATCGCTCCAGTCTAAGCGTGTCACATGATTTCCGGTTCCCCCCTCCGACTCCCCCCCCCCCACATTAATCGGATTCGATCCGGACCTGAATTGGGACATCTGAGAAATGACATCTTTCCAAATATCAAGTTTCATTAAGATCCGATCACCCGTTTGAAAGTTATGCATGCCCCTAAATTCCGGATTCCGGCTCCCCTCCCTCCCCCCATGATGGTCGGATCGGGGAAGTGACTATTTCTAAATTAGTTTGGTCGGGTCCCTGATATGCCTGCCAAGTTTCATCGTCCTAGCACATCTGGAAGTACCCTAACTCGCGATCACCGGACTGACCGACCGACAGACCGACCGACAGACCGACCGACCGACCGACGGAAAAGTGATCGGTATATGGCACTTGGCCGGAAGGCAAGTGCCATAAAAACCGACTGTTTAAAAAAAAAATCGACCGTTTCCAAAAACAAAATCGATTGTTTTTATGAAAAATCGCGGCGCTTCGCGCCGACTCGGCTATTTTTACCGACTGGCCGACAACATTCGGGGGGGGGCGTCCCCCCTCACCCTCCCTCTCATGCTAACTTTCTTTCCTCAACGTTTGGCACTATAGTCAAGTATCTAGGTGGAACTAAACATTTTCTATTTTAATATGCAGAATTTTATTAACGTCCTCGATTGATCGTGCAAATGCTTCCTGGTATTTCCACATTATTCCGAGCTTGTTCTCTCGTTTTTGCATGCATGCTAAAGAAAAATAAAATAAAACGCAAACACAATCCTATGCGGCAGCTAAGTTGTTTCCAAGATGTCGGAAAACGAGTTTTATTTGCGTTATAAAGGACAATTTTCGGAGTTGAAATTCAGGCTGGATGACAAGCTACGATATGCCAACAGCTCAAACTATATGAATGGCAAAAAGATACGCGAAAGAGGTCTTTGTAAACAAGAGTGGTCTTCGTGATACTTAAATGTGTCGGTGAAGAATCTGAATTGGTGCAAACAGATGATGTCCAGCACCAGACAGGGTGGGACGACATTAGTTGGGAGTAGTCGTCGGAGATGAGTATATCTGTTTCCCGACATCCAAAGTTGGGCATCTTGTTGATGCGGATAATTCAATGGAACAGCAGGGTTTGAGATCATTTTCCTAACTAGTACAGGATTTCAAGTGTTTTAACTTCTCACTGTCTGGCCTGCATTTCAAAATCAAGCTTATTTAAAGTTTAACTGAAAAGCCAACTTATTTTTGTGTCATTTAGTTGAATACAATGAATTATTTGGATTCTGCAAAAGGATTTTTTTGTTTTCCACTATCTGCTCTAGTTATGACGTTCAGAATATCTGCGGCTGTCCCCACAGCGAAAATTCTACTATGACGCGGGAAATTTTAATCTAAACACGAACAAGGCTTTCAGTGGGAAGTGGCGATATTGGTGAAGATTGCTTAGTGCCTGAGCAAAAAAAAAAGTCATAAATCTTTCTTGTAAGGCATACAACAAATTAGAGGTACCACAAATCACACGGAAATTCCACTATTTGAAAATCGATTATTCCTGAATAGCGGAACAACCAAGTAACGCATTTTCAGCGGGTCTTCGAGCCAATTTAAGTGAATAAGTGATGGGTAACTAGATTGTCCTATCCCAGTCCTTTTCGGTTAAACTTTAAGTATCTTACTCTTTTCAATGCTGCTTTTGTATATGGCTGGATAAAATCAAAAGAAGAAAAAACTGCAAAGGCTTTCCACAAATTCTGGTGTTTAGTACCAAGTACTGTGAGGTATGCAGTTGACTTTTTTTTGTTGGAGTTTTTTTTTGATTTCAGTGTAAATAAACTGAGTTGTTATGTAGCAGCCCCAGTGGCTATATTCTGAAATAAATAATAGGTTCAGGTTCAGGTTCAGGTTTATATTTTCAGTCTAGTCTATCCGAAAGGGACCCGGGAAGATTAAACTGCCCCCCCCCCCCGGTTTTCATGGAACGACGCCCCTGTTTTTGCTGGGGCACTCTAAAACAGCAAAGGACAATAATTACATTACAAGCTAGGGATGATAATCTACCAAATGACTAGAGACAAACAATGAGTGAATTCTTAGCGACATACTTCATATTCCTGGACGATCCTTTCTTTCGAGGCGTTGAGCGTCTCAATGACGGACTCAAGCTTGGCGATTTCCGACTTGGAGTTTTCCAGATCATGCTCGAACTCGGCAACCTTCTGTTTCTCTTTCTGGGAGAACTCCAGGTACTGGTTCACCTAAAAAAAAAGAAATCGAACCTTTCAATATTCTGAGGAAATAGTGTCAGTTTTTCAAAAATGACGTTCAGTCAATAGATAAGATAAGATTTAATTGCACAAAAAAGCCATAAGGCCATGGCAACAAAATAAACAAAACAAAAATACAACGATCTAAACAGTAACCTACTCTAAGCACAATTTTCGGTGTTGAAAAGCGACCCTGAGGAATCTTGCCAGCATCCTCACATCATCAAACTGACGGCTACCAATCATACTACACATCCATTTCTCATCAAACACCCTCACGCATTCTCCAAACACTTCATTTCTCAGCTCTCTTAATTCTTCACATTCACACATGACATGCAGCACACTTTCATTCTCATCTCCACACATTGGAAACACGACGGAACACGGAAACCTTGAACACTAGACAGATACCTCCTTACCTCAGACCTTACCATTTTTATTGATCGCTTTTGAGGTTTAACAATATCACTTAAAAGCACTTCCAATAGTTTTGGTTTTCACTCACTAGTGTCTGGTGTTTCCTGTATAACAAGTTTTACGGTCTCGCCATCTCCCGGTGACATCCACGCTGAGGAATGGGACTGGACCGTATAAAAAATCGCCATGCAGCGAAACAAAAAAAAAAGGCTGCGCATGTTATTTCTGTGCACCATTTCATAATTTTCGCCTATTTTCTTTATATTTCTTCATCCTCGTTTTCTCAGGAAATTAGTTGGATGTTAGAAAGTTTGGTTTGTATGTGAACGTTCACATACATGCAACATGGTGACGATAACACTCAACAAATAACGCTCAAAACTGTGTAAAATTTTAATTTGGCTTTAATTAAAATATAGCTTATATTATAGAAGATAATTAAAAGAATATCAATGATTTTGACATTTCAAATTTAAAATATTACAGTTACGTGTCCAGTAAGATTTCGCACACAAAATACGCACACAAAATTCGCGTCACTATTGGGAAACCAGCAAACGATACGTCCAAGTCCAAATATAAGAGTGAAGGAAGAAGTTAGCATCCGACTGCAAAAATCGGACTGTATGTGGACTTACCTAAAGTTACAATGCGGGTAAGGCTTTTAAGACAGCGTCCTTTTAAGGACAACTGAACTTTTGCAAGCGATTCATTTTTCGGATCTTAAGGAACTGCTCTTTTCAAGTTTTGTACTTGCTTCATTTGGGGGACTGGAACTCGCTTCAGTACACAAACAAAGGCTAAACATAAATTTTCGCTAAGCTCGCTAGAATCCTGAAAGCAGACAAAGGATACTTTCCTCTTAAGTCTGCACTTGGAAGTTTAGCTTACTTCTTGTTCCCGTCATTTTGTGGGGAGGGGGGAGGGAGCCCGCTTCACGACAAAAAAAGGGATCTCATTAGAACCCTGAAATCAGACTTGAAAACAAAGAATATTTGTTCTCAAGTCTGCACTTGGAGTTTTGCTTACTTTTTATAGTTCAAAACAGTTTTCTTAGAAACATCAAGTGTTTCTAGACTCAGAAGGGTCTCGTGCATCCAATTAAGCTTCTTAAGTTGTTTACAGAAAAAATCTCTCTAAAATGCGCTCGTAAAGAAACATGAGTGAGAAGCCCGGGAGTCATTGTGCTTTATATCATTCCAAGTTGACATGTTTACAGCCGTTTTACTCCC
Organism: Branchinecta lindahli; assembly: GCA_023053555.1. NCBI lineage: Eukaryota > Metazoa > Arthropoda > Branchiopoda > Anostraca > Branchinectidae > Branchinecta > Branchinecta lindahli. The sequence continues at coordinate 30,245,099 of JAKZAO010000009.1, read as the reverse complement.
GAGACCGACTTGGGCAACGAAGGCCGAGGTGAAGCTTTCCGAGGGATTGCGTACTTGCGTCTCTGGTGTATCTGTGCAAAGGATTAAAAGTAGTAGTAAAGAAATGGTGAAGTTCATCAGGGCGGACACATGAAGTTTCATGCCGCTCACCAAAATAATTCAGTTAGTTGATAGAATTTTCATTTATTTTATCAGAGGTTCGTTTTACTAGCTTGATCTTGAAGAGGACCCTAGCTAAGAAGGGCCGAAATATTGCTAGAATAAAAACTTGCCAACTTGCCCGTTTAGAACCATGAAACTTGATTCGCAGTCATGCTTTACTTATACTTTTATACTTTATTGTAAAACGAAACTTTCACAGCATTGGATTGCCGAACTTGTCGTTTTCGTCAGGTACATCATAATTACAAAACATTTAATAAATCGGTTGTGATTTATTAGTCAGTCTATTCGCAGTCAGCTTGGGCTGACGGAATGGCCTGCTTGTAGACAAGTAAGTAGTAATTTATTTGTAACCCGCCACTTCTAAAAAGCGGAATAAACGAAAAAATAAATAAAATACATAAAAGACACGTAAAATGACATTAGTTTTCAATCTTCAACCAGGAAGAAGTGGATAACGTAGTGCGCTGGTTGTGAACGGATCACGTCTTTGCAATTAAGGCCATCTAGGCTCAATTATTATTATTATAAATATATCAAACAAGCGTCGAGCGTATTAATTCTTGACTCCCACAAACATATGTAAATAAATTATGTCTTTATTGTCAGTAATGTGATCTTTAGCCTACATTAATCACATGTTTCTATCACTAACGCAACTTAGCCTACTTACCTGGCTGTGCTGGAGCGTTATCTGCAGTTAATGAAAGGAAATGTCTGTCTTACCCAGGTGTCCATAATCCCCGGTCCCCCTACGTGCAATATTAAAGTTTAACTAAAAATCCAGCTTACTTTTGCATCTTGTATCTGAATACACATATTTATTTTGACTCAGATTAGGGTTTTTATTTTTACAAAACAGGCTGTAGTAGTGGGGGTCCTCGCCCTCAACACAATCTTTTCCCTCTCTTGAGAAAAGCTGAAAATAACGCGTTTCACTACAGAAATGTTCGAGAAGGGCTTTTCGTTCCCTGAAGAGACAGTTGAAAAAACTGTTCTGTTTTTTCAGATGTCTCTTGAAGTCCCTTGTCACCCGACCAAATTGTTTCCAAGAGTGAGAAACGGAACAAACGGACTCATTTAAAACGCGACAGAGGGGCCATTTCAGTCATCCTAACTCCGGATCCGAAATTAAAAGCGAACGAAACAAAACTCATGACTCAAAATTTAATTATTTTTCTTGTATGGTAAAACTAGAGTAGTTTTCGAATATCTCTTTTAAGTAACGTAATTGCTTTATATCTTCCATTCACTGAATGGATCAGTCCATTTAGGTACAGTTTTCTTATATATGCTATATCATGCTACTCCCCAGCTTTTAAGGGAAATAAATAAATTACGGGCGAATCCCACTCACCTTCAAGGAAAGGCGTTTATTTTCCTTTTCCAGTTCCAGGATCTTGCTAGCACCTTCCCTAAACGCGAGTTCTTTCTGACTTTCCAGCGCTCCTTGAAGTTTTTGATTGTCTAGTTCCAGCCGTCGAAGCCTAGCCAGCGTATCGTTGGATAACTGCTCGCTCAGGCTTGTGTTTCCCGAATCTGAAAGAAAAGACAAAACGAGAATAACGAGAAGACGAAACGAGATACCAAACTTGGGCCTCTAGCATTACTTATAGTGATTAACGGTCTGTTGATGAACCTCAGATACCGTTCAAGTTCGCACACGACACGAATATTCTAGTATTTTAACTTTTTAATTGACAACCATAGGATTCCCCGGTTGGGATAAGAATCTGCATAAAGATGTCTCACGTAGTCTGATTTTTTAATCGTATATTCCGGATCTAAAATGTTGAAATATCTGCCAAATAATGTGAAAAATGCAATAGCATAGCAGTACTAAAAAAATAAGATTAAAAGTTTCTTATTAGATAATACTGAATTAGTCCCTTACTTCCTCTGCCGACAGTTCGTTATGTTTTGTCTGACTAATGTCAAACAACTGTGTCAATGTCAAACGGTTGTTTTCTTTCCCCTTCTTTTACCCTTTTCTTGTATTTTCTTTTCTTGTGACAGATGCATGAATACCGTCACACGTTACAGGCATTGCTCACTTAGGGTGGAGTTGGTCTAGAGTGTATAATTTGTGTTTTTTTAAATAAATAAACTAAAACTGAAAGATCACACTCGACGAGCTACTAGTTTACAGACTACTCCCCGACCACCCCTTTTTCGCAAGTTGCTTTATAAGCAATGAATTAACTAACACTGAAGGCAAAAACAATCAAAGTTGGACAGGTCCCTAGAATAGCAATCTTTCCATAGCCTATATTTTTTCTCAACCAAATCTCTTTCAGACTTTCCGACACGCTCCAAAGTCTGTAATCTCCGCATTCCAAAGGCGGAATAAGAAAAAGCCCATTTCCACCCATAATCTTCTTAGCCACGGACCGGAAATACTATATAACACCGCTTTACGGTCAGAGATCAATCAGAGGAATGATTATTGTCTTTCTGCGGAAGACGGACACCCACATCGCGGACAGCGGGGGGGGGGGGGATAGCTGTGGAGAAATTAATGGTCTTAAAAACAGATTTATATTTCCTTCTTTATATTTCCGGTTTCCACTTCGGGAAATCACCGGCAAATAGGCTTTCGCGTAGCGAGGCGACCCACCCGCTGGCTGTGGAGATCCCAGGCCCATATCCAGGAATTTATTTCGGGGGGGGGGGGGTTGCCCGCGGGTTGGACCAAAAAGCAAAAAAAGACATAAATGAGATTTTACAGCCTACATAAAAAGATTACTTTTGTGTGTTTCGGGGGACGGTCGAAGCCCCCCCCCCCCCTGGATACGGTGTTGGGAGAGCCCCAGATTTCTTTTTTTATATTCCCGGTTTCAACTTACCACCGGGCCAGCGAAACCAGCGATTTCCATCTGAACAGATCTCGTTTCCGCGTATTGGAAAACAAGGTACGAAAATGTATCTCCGGACAATGTTAACCAAATTTCCGTTTTCCGGAAAATGGACACGCGGCTCGCTGACGGCGACTGGGGGAACTACTGAGTCTTAAAATAGCCACTGTTTCTATCTTTATAATTCCAGTTTCTTTATATAAAAGTGTCTACATCGATCTCAAGCAAGAGATTCATGCCTTGTCAGCAACAGCTCCCGACCTCTATATTTCCGGATTCGCTTGAGGAAATAAAAGTATGAACCATATTCAAAGATAATGGAAAGCTGGAAACCAGGAGGACGGCAGAATAATTTATTTCTCACCCACTGTCCCACAGTTCCAGAAAGAAAAGCAAGTGGGGTGAATAAAGAAAGAAAAATACTCAACAACTACACACGAACAGGGGGCAATGGAGGGGGTCCCGTACGGAAAATCTCCACGTCGAATGCCATTTTCCACCTCGAATCGAGGACGAAACGTAATTTTTGGTAGCGAAACGCGGTCGAAAGTATAGCGAGGACGAAAATTGATGGCGAATTCTACTTCGACCCAAATTTCGCTGCGAATATGAAGGCGAAGGAGAGGGAGATCTCGCGTTCGCTATTGTGGTTTAGTAAGGGCGAAGGCGGATTTCCCTTCGACCTTAGTTTTCGCTGCGAAAATGAAGGCGAAGGAGAGGGAGATCTCGCGTTCGCTATCGTGTTTAGTAAGGGCGAAGGCGGATTTCCCTTCGACCTTAGTTTTCGCTGCGAATATGAAGGCGAAGGACAGGGCGATTCTATCCCCGCCTCATCTTTGGCGAAGGGCGAGGGTGTATTCAACTTCGGCTTTGTTTTCGCTGCGAAGATGATAGCGAAAGATCAGGGAGATTGCATCTCCGCCTCGTATTTGGTGAAGTGCGTAGGCAACCTTATAGTTTCACTGCGAAGTTACCATCAGGTGATGGCAAAAGACTTATCCTATAATACTTCGAGTTTTGTTTCCGCTGGCAATGTAATTGACGAGATGCAGAGGCTGTTTTTTGTTTGTTTGTTTTTTTATTTCGCCTATAGGCACTTGGTGAGCAATGAGAAAGAAACTACTTTCCGAGCTACTTTCGAGCTTTAAGTTTGCCAGAAAACTAGGGGCAAAGAGCCATCCAGTTCGATTTGTATGTTCACTATATTAATCAAATCCAATGTACGCAGTAGTCCCTAATTGCTTGTTTTGAGTCATGAAAAAAGTGTTAACTGTAAGAGCCACGGAAATGCTTTAATTTAAGCCCTGCTGTCTATAGTTCTGAAAATATTGCTATACTGTCAAGTTCAAAAAATTTCAGAAGCAGCTTGCGTGTTTAGACCTTGTTCTATGGTGCAAAAGCATCACCCGACAAATTTTGAGAGTTACTAGTCCTAAATCGATAATTTGGGGAAACATAGTTTTGTCTTCTATATTAAGTATAAATTTGGGTCTATAGTTAATATACGAATTACGAAGATCATCGAAGATGGGATGGGATAGGATTCGACCTTAGAGGATTCGGCCGTACCTGGTGGTCATGGTCATTCAGTGGACACGAATTTTCGTTACTACAAGGCCGATTATTACTAACAGTTTCGACCTCGACGAAAACAGGGTCGTTGTGGTTTAGCTATCAAATGTACGAGATGGATTCGCTACCAAATGAGGTTCAACCGCGGAGGCGAGTTCGCGCAGCGCTCTCGTTGTACAGGTACAGACAGAGAAAAACCGGGGTCTATCCGCGAGGTCGCGCTCGCTGTCCAGGGACAGCGAGAGCGAAAACGAGGTAGTTTCTGTTTCAAATGTACGAGGTCGTTTTGAGGTGAAAAACGAGAGAGAAAACGGCCTAGTTTGTGTTTCAAATGTACGAGGCCGTTTTGACCTAGATTCGACGTGGAGATAAGGTGGAATAGGCTGATTCCAGTAAAGTAGCAGTAATTTATCACAAATATCTGGTAACACGCGAGTACAGATTAAAGTTAACTGCTGTATTTGCTACTGGGATTAATATTATCTCTACCGAGATAAGATTAATCCGAATTAGAGAAAAGATTATCACAGTAGAAACAAGATAAATCCCACCAGGAGAAGATGTGCATGGGGAGTGTGTATAGAGGGGTGGGGGGGGGGGGGGAAGACGGATGCCGGAGCCATTAATTGACTGTCTTCACTGGCGGGAGAGAGTGTGCACAGGGGGAGGGGGGAGAGATAGATAGTGGAGCCGCTAATAGCTTTAAAAAACAGGATCGCTTTCTTCGCGGGAGACAGGAGAAAGTGCGCGATGGGGTAGAAAGAGATGTATCGTCGAGCAGTCAATGGTACTGAAAACAACAGCTAAAATCAACGCAGGAATATTTCTTTAAAACAACGGAATGCAAAAATACAAAAAAAAACGTCGGAAATGTCTTATGTTGACAGGCAATTTGGCACCACTACTGTTAAAGACATTTCCAGATTAAATTCTATCTGCTCTATTCTACTTAATTCTCTGATTATTTTTATATTAACGGTAGTCGGTAGCAACAAAATGTGATGGACTTCCAAAGCGATTTTTATTCTTTTTAAATTTCGCCGCACTCAATGGCTTGAGTCAGGCACCCCCCCCCCAAAAAAAAAAAACCCGACACGCACAACACCAATAAACAGATTCGTTAAAGATATCATGTCAAAGAGACCACCGATTCTCGCAAACAAGGTCTTCCGAGCTTGACAGTTGCTGCAGAGGTGACCTATCTTTGACCTGGTGAAACATCTCTTCGGTGGGAAGGGACACTGTCTCTATTCACTATTCAGGGGACAAACCAAAAGAGGAATTTACTCTAGGACCTAGATCGATAGCTGCTGATTCAATATGAACAAATTGCACAGGCTTTTATTAATAGTTTCCTGAAAAAAAAATGCCAAAATGGCAGCCAGCCCCGACGCCGTAAATCAAGCCACGAGCCACAAACGTCTATGATACTAGTTAATGTGAGCGAACGAAGTACATAATCGGTTGAAGATTTTGAATGCACGATTGCTTAAGCAATATCGTTAAAGCACAACTTAAGTCTTAAATTGTCCCATGGTTTTAATTATCAATATTACAGTCTTGATTTCCTGTCGTCATTAGGTCTGTGATATCGCTATAAAGACCGAATCCAGTCTTACTAAGGAAGGATAATCTTTCGCACCCTAACGGAAATTAGGGATGCCAACGAGATCATAAATCTGTCCACCTGTCTGTCTCTCATCACTAGTGAGGTCGTGTGCGTACAAGGGCTTTATACCTGAAGATTTAAGGGGGGGGGGGGCTTAGAAAAACCTATCTGGTCACATTGATGACAGAGCTGACGTAGGGATGCAGGGCCGTATACAATTATGGAATGGTGTTAGTTTTGCCTCCGATGGACAGTTCGACCGGAATCCGGCAAAAATCACAAGCATACGAACAAATCAAAAGTCGAGAGGCAGGTCACAGGTCACCTCTGAATTTTAACTCGAAACCAACATTTTTCAAGAGGGTTAAGACCAAAAACACAAAACCAGCACTAAAGCCTTTCATCGATACTGACTCGAATGAGGGATTTATTGTACTACCTCAGAGTGATTGATGCTCATAACGAGGCGAGTGTTACAAGCTGAGCCTAAAGCCGCTTTCACACTGACGCGTTGAGCCTTTCACACTGAGCTGTGCAACCTGAGCAACCTCTGCGTCGCGCTTGCGGCGAGGCAACGCATAGCATACGCAGACAGATAAAAAGCAACGTTGAGAGCCTAGAACCAAGAGAGAACCAAGTTATATTCTTCTTGCGTTGCGTCGACGCAAGCGTCAGAATCTTCAGCGAAAAATTGAAGTTTCTGAAGCAAAACTGGAGAAAAACTCACTAATGATGAAGAAACAATTACTCGTGATGAAAGCAACGAAAATTCAGCGGAAGAAACCGAGAAAGGAAAACGTAAATACGCATCCAGCATGAAAGCTTCTCGCGCAGGTTTGAAGATACGATATGCAATCTGTCCACAACTCAAGATAAACGCATGCGTAATGCATCGCAACGACGCGTTAATGTGAAAGCGACTTGATAAGGTTTTAAGCGCTGAACTGGTATCAGGACAATCCTCGGACATTTGTCTTATAATGGTCCGAGAGGATGGAAATTAAGCCGTTTGATCTTCAAAATGAGAGCAGGACACAATGGCTTGCTCGAGTGCGTGAGAGTTAGTGACCACTTTTTTACTGTCAAAATAATTGCAAATCGGTAATTTATAATAATGTAATAAATAACGAACCACATCGTAACTTTCAGTTAAGAAAACTTTAATTTGATTTTTAGAAATCAAAAATTGTGTGTGTTAGGTTTGACCAAAAGTGAGAGATTAATATGTTTTATTGGAAGTTTTGAAGGTGTCCTATTAATTTTTTTTTGGCACGACAAATTCAAACGAGTTTGTTGTTGTTTTGGGGATGCTGAAGCTATAACTTTGAAAAAAAAAATGGCTATCCGGATGTTTTGTGACCTGTGTTTTGGAAGGAATGCGACCATTTTATCTCAGAATGGCCAAGTCAACCATTTTCCCAGCTTAATACTTTAGCGAAATGGGAATCGCTATTAGCCCCCAAGCTGTTGGAAAAACTTAATGGCCATGCCGCCTGTTTTCCAAGAGAACATAAAGATAAGATGCTAACCTTAGCCGGGAAAATTAATACTACGGGAATTTCACAGGGTTTCAGTGGAATCTCAAACTGAGTACGTTTGACTTCCTTGATCAATATTAGAATCGTCAGGAATATGAGAGGACGCAGATCCGGGATATTTTAGAATGTGGCAGTTTGAACTATTGATCCTGTGAGAAAAAGATCAGAAGAACAGATTTGACCTTTCTTCTCTCCCTTATATCTGCAAATCAAACATCTTCATCAATCAATCAAGTTTAATGCCAAATAGCTAAAAGCTTCTGGTTAACAGTGAACCCCTCTCTGTACATCTCGATAACCAGCACGAATGTGTTACAGATCAGACATATATTCACTTCCTTCAGGTTGCTACTAGCAAGTGTCTAAACCCTTTGCTCGCTCACTAAATACAGTCGGCGACGCCGGGATTCTCAGATTATTTACATGCGCACAATGAATCATCAGTGAATAATTAGCAATGTCAGTAATAAGTTCATCCTTACCTGGATGCGTTTCGGCGACGCAGGGATTTTTATTATCCTTTATAGCATAACGTATCATAACTGAATAATTAGCAATCTAATGTCTGTGAATTTTTAACATCAGCATGTAATAAGTTCATCCCTGCAAATATTTTCAATGTCTCTTTTCATTATTATGTCTGTTCTTGCTAGAAATTGGTTGCTATTGTAAGACATGAATGTTTCATGCCTGAAATCCGACCCGAGCGGGTAGGTTTGTGTAAATCAGAAAATGAGGATTAGGCTAGATAAAAGTAGCCCATGTCCAGGGTTTTTTTCCCACGTAGCTTATTTTTCTTTTCCATTCTTTCTTGCTTTAACTAAAGCAAGTGGCTACGTCTCCACCTCCACCTCAGTGACGTTGATAAAAAATGTACCTAATAGTTTAACCTACTTTAACGTCACTTACACTTTCGTCCTAAACCTTACTTTCTTTCTATATTTTCCAACCCTAAAAACTAACACCTTTTTTCAAACTTTTCATTCTTTCATCAAAACTTTCTCCTATTTCATTTTTATTTCTCAAATTTTGTTTTCTTCTACTCTGGTGTAATTGAAGATCGGGTCATAAATAAATAAATAAATATATATTAAAAAGATTTCTTCCCTCCATACTACAGTATCTACAAAACTTTTTCAGTTCATACTTATCTATTAATATCTCTTTATTTTTCTTTCAATTCATTCATTCCCGAATTCTTCGAGGACTCAAGCAGCCAAATCTGTAAGTTAACCGTTTTGAAGAAACTTTAGGAAGTTCAAGCAAATTTCTGTTTCCATGATACTCCGGTCGAACTACTGGTCTGATGGGAATACCGAGTAGCCTAAAGATATAAAATCACCAATTTTTCTTGTGCTCTAATCGACCACTCAATCACCCAGATTATTCCAGTCCCTCCAGTTCACATAATCCATTTACTGCAGTATTTGAGCGGATTGCACAGTTTTATTCGTTCGCTTGATGCTAGCCACACTTTGTACAGGCTATGTTGCCCCATGTGTAAATAAGATTACTAGGATCTATGTGATACTTGTCGTGTGTTCTTTCCTTTTTTTCCTACTCCTTTCGTATTAAAAATGGGTAATAAATTATTCATTCATTCATTCATAAACCCACTTGCATAGCAACAGTTCCAAAACCCGGCTGAGATCATGGTTTCAGACGTCGTAAAGCGATTACAAAAGGGATTAACATAACTGACGGACGGCAGATCCTTTCCTTGTCTCTTTCTGTGGTTTCCGCTACGGTATAATGCAAAGACTGGAACTAATTTTCATCACATAAATTCCCAATTAACGGCCATGCTGACAACTGATGCAGCTTCTTCTGAATATTCTCCTGTATACCGCTGAAGCTTGCCTTCGTTGATTTTTTGTCCCATAAACAGGGCCGTATCCAGGGGGGGGGGGTTCTACCCTACCCCCCCGAAACATGCAAAAATAATCATTTTTTATAGGCTTTAGCCTCTGATCTATGTCTTTTTTGTATATTTTGGTTCGACCCGCGGGCAAAACCCCCACCGAAATAAATTCCTGTATACGGACCTGCCCATAAATAAAAGACGTCTTTGAATTTCATCGTGTTTTGCAAATAAAAGACGTCGCCTCTACAACTGGCATAGGAATTTACAAAGTAAGTACTGAGTGACTTTATCTCAATTAGGAATTAGAGAGGGCGGCAAAATCTCGATTTGTCGTCCGTGATCAAAAGTCGGAAAATAGTAAGGTAGCTATTGCAGCTAGGCCTACGCGAGACCCCTCCTGCAACAACTTTGGGATTCTCAACAACTTGGGATCCCTCCTAGACTAAAAAAATATGTAAGAATTTTCAAAATACTTTCAAATGTTCAACTTGACTGAGATATATTTTTATCGGGGGGGGGGGGGGTCACCGGAACCTGCCCACTTGACAGAAGCTACGGCTAACCCGGCAGAGCAGTGTGCCTTAGTTTTTGTTGCTCCCGTCAAATTCGATTATGTGTTTTAGTTTGATTTGTGTTGTACGGTCTCGTGTTGATGAATTAAAAATTGCTTGGGTGCACTATAAGCTTTTCAAGTTCAGAATCGGGTGTAGGGATGTCTATTTAAATTAGATATGAAGGGATTAGACGGAGTATTCTCAGTGTCCAGCCATTTGGGAGCCTAGTGCAGCGTCTGAAATCCCTGCGTAAAACAAAGCATCTCCTCGTTTCTCAAAATCCCGTAAGGCTACATTTCCATTCTGAACGAGTTCTACCTAAAATCTTTGTTGGCCCGTAAACGCCGCAACCTTGCACCAAGTTTGGTTACAAACTACTGGAAGACCCCGTTCATCGGTACATACTTCACCCTCCTCATATCCCAGACCGTACACGACCCCAAAAGACTAGTGCAGCCAGTTCCAAGAATTCAATCCGTAAGTACATCCCGTCTACGGTATGAGAAAAAGGTTCATTCCCTGTTTTTCAATACAAATCTTTAAATAACGTGGTTCCAATTTTTAATGTCGCAATTTTTATCTTTGTACTGTTACTACCAAATTGTTTGATGATGTGTGAATTCATTTATATATAAAGTATTTGACGAGAAGACGAAATTTCTATATGTTATAGCTGTTATAGCTGTTCTTTGAAGAATAAATGAGTGATTGATTGACTTTTTCATACATGTCAAATACCTCCCTTTCTGGACGGCTATGACAGAGACAAGGTAACCGGGCCTTCCGTGTCGCTGAATAAGAAGTCTGGTACAAGCAACAAGAGACTGACAATGCTATACGCGGGAAGTTACAGAGATAGAGACTATATGTGATAGCAGGGACCCATACATTTCCTTTACAGGGAGCTTGTCATTTTCTATGCTTCTATGTTGCTATGTTGTCCGATCCTTGCCTACTTTCCAAAAATCCCACTTGGGTCGAATCGGCATTCTTGTTTGCCTCATTGGACGTGCGCGCCAAAGAGACTTCTCCCTCAAGGCGCCAGCAGCCAATCCCAAATTTTGTCTATCTGGCCTTCGACGTGATTGGACCGTGGGTATTTCTCGAACTATCCTCCCTTCGGTCAACATAGCATCAGAAATCTCTTATTGACAAGCTCCCTGAATGGCGAGGCATTACAGGAAATGTCCCGATGAAAAATTCTCTCAAAATAGTAGTATGTAATAGTTCGAAAAAGTAGCATGCAATATCGACTGTGCTAGTACATACTTCTATGTCAAGACTACCGCGTTACTGCATGCTACTACATACTTCTAGGTCAAGACTACCGTGTTGCAGCATGCTACTACATGCTTCTATGTCAAGACTACCGCGTTACTGCATGCTACTACATGCTTCTAGGTCAAGACTACCGTGTTACAGTATGCTACTGCTTAAGATTATCCGACGCTAAATGCAATTGTATGAAAGTAGTTATACTACTACATACTACTGAGCTTGTTGAAGCAGTTGCTTAGAGTAGCACTGATAGTCTTTTATACTCTTGATAAAGTCGCTGCGGTGTTGCACATATGATTCTTTACTACTACATACCACTATGTTTTTCGGAGCTATAGCAGTATGAGTGATATTTCATGGCACTGCATATACTTCGTGAATATATATAACCTGCGTCTCAGTCAGTAATCGTAACAACCCTGGAGATGCTAGAAATGTATCATTGCCTTCCACTGTTTAGCATATGCCTTTTTTCTGTAAAGTTCGAAATATTTCCTAAACCGTTTGCGCAATTAAACTCTATTATCTAATACTAAAGCATTACCACGCAAATCTTGAGAGTGCCTGCCTTTAACCGATCAATTTTTTAAGAACTAGTCAAGTTTTTATATTAACAATAATGTAATGAAATAATTATCTAAAGTCAGTTATACAACTCAACATGGTTTGGAACAGAAGGTGAAGATAGTAAAACATTAAATCATGAAGGTGTGATTTAAAACAATTTCCCCGGTTACTGGAGAAATGCGACGCTAGCCCACCGAGCTTCCAGACAGTTCCAGGACTGTCCTCTCCAAAGTCTCCAATTCGCACAGAACTGACCTGATCCGATTTTGAACTATGAATGAATGGCATTATTGCCCTGCCGGCAAAAATCCGCCCGGTAACCGGTTAATTATTTTCATTAACGACTACTATATTTAGCTACTTTAAGAAGTAGGTCGCAGTTTTAATGAGAACAATAGCATGGAATCGTATGCAGTGGTATGGAGTACAGACACAGCGATAGCATGGAATCGCATGCAGTGGTATGGAGTACAGACACAGCGATAGCATGGAATCGTATGCAGTGGTATGGAGTACAGACGCAGCGAGGTCGGAATAGATTTCCCACGCACCATGTAGTAGCATCGCATAGTACCGTGGCACTTCATGCTAGTAGTATGCAGGAGCATGAAATACTACCTTCGGACTCAGCAGTATCCGAATACTATGAAGTAGTATAGTAGCATAGAAGTCTACGAAAAAGTTGCATTACTACTACATACTACTACGGGGGTAGTAGTATCATGCTACTACAGGCCCCAGAAATTTTTCATCGGGGTATAGGTCCCTGGCTATAGTGATAGCAATTTTACTGTAAAATGAAACGTCTTGACCAGTGTGGGTTCAGGAAAAGGGGAGGAGAATCCTTAATTTTGAGAAAACGTGCCTCCGCAGACTACCTGGAATCCACTGGATCCACGAGCATTCTTGATCCCCCCCCCCGGGCGCCTCCGTAGAACAGGAGGAGCTATCAGCTCAGACTTAAGAACTTACCGGACTTGAGCTTGAGGATGTCCAGTTCAGAGAGCTGCGCAGACTCGGTAAGGCTCGTCTTTGAGAAAATGGTAAGATGTGCGTTTTCTTCCATTAGCTCATGGAGCTTCTCGCGTTCCGAATCTCGTTCCTAAAATTATAGAAAATATATTGGCTTGATTCTCGAAGCGAGAGGCGATACAGATTCGCAAGGCAGTATGGCAGCTTATTGGGGCCATAGATCTATCCTGGACTGGAGCTTATACCCACACCATAGACCATATAAAGATAATACAAACGCGTAACGTTCCGCTTCCAACAAGGGCCTCGCTCCACTCAGCTGCTTGAGTTTGAATTATTTTTGCGTACAAATACATTATAAGACTTATTTACTTGAGAAAACTGGAGGCTCACATCAGTACTGATCTACGACAAAGCTTTGCATTTTTGCATTTTTACATTATCCGTGTTCGGCACTTTTCGAGCCAGATCAGGCTACCGCGTTTTAATGCCACGTACCTGGAAGCTATACAATTTTCTCCGTGTTTCTAATCAAAACCAAGGAGGCTGCCCGATGATGAAAACAGCTGATACAGGTTTATAACCTCTGGGGAAAACAGCAGAGTTTCAATAATGAATGGTTTTTGATTGGTGGGAGGCGAGATGAGGGGGCGGTTGGTAGGTTGTGACGAGGGAAACATTTTTCTTTCCTGTTTTTTTCTTTTTTTCTCTTACCTCTTTTTTCTTTTTTTTTTAAATATATTAGATTAGTTTTTCTGTTATTACTTATTGAATAATTTTAAGTTAAAAGGTGGTTAGAAGATACAGCCACCCACAGTATTTTTGTCTTTTATGTGGTTGTTGAGTTTTTTCTATAAAGTAGTTGTGTTTTTTGGTGAAGTAAAAAATATCTGAATCTGAGAGAGTTTGATTCGTGAAGAAATATTTATTAGTTATAGTTTTCTCTTTGTTGTTTCCACTTTTAGAGCAATGAGTTTTTTCTTTCTTTCATGTTTTGTTCGTTATGTTGAAGGGTGAAGAATAATTCAATCTCGAACAATCGACGAAACGGATCAAAGCTCCTCGCCGAAGCCGGTTGTTTCCAATCGGAAGATACGGAATTCGACTCTAGGACGGAAGGGCGCAGACCTGCTGGTCGGTGACACACAATCTCGATCGGCTTCGTCCTTTCAAAAAGCTTCTCATGGCTTTTGGGAGGTCCTGTCTGTCGTCGGAGCCCTTTCTCAACATTCTGCCAGATTTCCAGCCAGCAGCTGAAAATAAACCCCCCACTCGAGGATCAAATTCGGGGATGCAAAATTTAAAGCTCCCTCCTGCAAATTGCAGTGTTCGGTATGACCGTTCATTCAATAAAATTTTAACAGTTCAGTGACTTGACTTAAATTGTGACCTCAAGTGTTTTTCCATTTTTGACGTGCTAGTGCTATTCGTTTTTGGATAATTATGGCTAATTAATAAACTTGATTTGATTTGATTCTCCCCATATTTGTTTCTTTATATCCTCAATCACATTCTGTGGGAGATTGAACTCTCTGCTCCGCTAGAGCAATAAGCACTGTGATCTCCAAGGTTTCCTTCACAATATTTGCGATTTTCTGTCCACCTCTTATCGATGTTCGTCGTACCATAGCCTATATACCAGACAATTGCCCGACTTCAGCTATTGGCTATACTCACGAGTACGAGATTGTTGATTTGCGTTCTGTACTTCAAGATGTCGGATTCCAATTCAGAAACTTGCTCGGCTCGTTTCCTCGAGTTTTCCAGTTGGCTTTCCAGCATCTCCTTGGTTTCCTCCAGAATTCTGAAAGAAAATAGAATTTCAGTGGTGAATTTCTAAAAGTGTATTTCTTGTGTTAAATAGGAGGCCCGACAAGCTATGCTTACGGAGGGGGACCTCCGTTGTCTTAAAGTTTCTTCTTTTTCCAGATTTTGTTCGAATGTTCATTACCATGGAACCATAACAATATAATTAAATTAACACTAACACCGCGGCTCTCTCTGCTCTCTGGTACATGACATCTAGGATCGATTCTGGCGGTATGGGCAAAATATAATGGAATTTTATTTTTCAAAAACAGCGTTACCGCCGAATTTGACATTTTATTCATAAAAATTTTTTTTAACAAAATAACACTCTATCACTCTATACTCTTGTCACAAAAAAAAGGCACTAACTTATCGGTTATTGTACAACTCTACAAAATGCTGGAAAAAAAACTCCTTCTATATCTTTCATGAAGAGGGGCCACAAGTGCTAGCTTGGGGATTTTCTGGGATTTCTCTCGCTGGGGTCTAATATGTATAGGAGCATAGGGGGGAGGGAGAATATTACGTAGTCGGGGACCAGAGAGGTTTACACCGAAATCGATGCTAAGGCGGGTTCGTCTCTCTTCCAGGGTGGCCAGCTTGAACCTCTTTAGTAGGTAACTGTAGGGCACTTTACCCTCCCCGTTAATAATCATGAGGGCCCTTTTCTGAATGTTCTCGATACGGTATGTGTGCTCTATGCCGGTGTGAAAGCTATGCCGGTTTATCCACCGAGTGTTCTTGCGACTCGGCTAAACCCTGCTTGTCCTCTGATCTTCATAGATCTCTCCTACCGGATTACGAAGCCCCAAACCCGACTCGACCTGAAACAAGGCTTCGCGCTGCAACCCGTAATTGTACCAGACCTGTTCGCCCCGATATCCATTCTACTGACCGGTATCTTTCGTCATTTGTACCATATTCCGTATACTATTTTAATTCTGAACTGTGATATACTTGTTATTAATTGTACATACATGTAAATATTTTAAGGCAATTCTTGAGAAGTGACTTGGCATTCGCCCACACACGCTGATTCTGATGTGATTCTGCAGTCTGAAACAGAACATTTTCACTTTGTTGGCCATTGAGACACACGCTTTTGCAGATATTCAAATTCTCCGCCACATGACGAATTTTTGTTTGTCTTGCAAATAGCGGAGTTCCCAACGTCACTACTAGACTACGGTACGCGACGAAAAAATAACAACCCCTTGGAGTTGGAGGAGTCAAAACATTCCGTATATCAAAATCAAATGTATAAAAATAAGTTGGCTTTTCAGTTCAACTTTAATTAGGGCCGAAAGATGTATGATAAGTGTGTCGTAAAATCGGAATAAGCTTGGTACGCTAGCTTTTAGTACTACATCCAGGAGACTGGAAACACGAAGTGAAATGTGACAAAATGATACACAAAACGGATAGGCTACGTCAGCTACGATGCTTTGGCAGCGATATTTCGGCCCTTCTTGGCAAGGGTCCTCGTCAGGTTGTCAATCTTCAGGTCAACGTCGGACGGATAAACGGAATTTAACGGATTACAGATTTGTTCCTTCTCCAACGCTTTATGCTTTACGTTTTATGCATTATATGAATATATGTTTCGAAGTCAGCTTGGGCTCAAGGAATATCTAAAATGTGATTTCCAAGGAAGCAGGAGCAAACATTCGAACTTCCAAATAGGACTCCTAACAATAAAGTCACCGCGACCTCACCCGTCCCCTATCTACTTCTGACTACCGTCACGTAGCAAATAAAATACGAAAATTTAAAATCGGATTTCAAGCACGTCATTCACCCGACAACGAACCGAGAAAAACAATATAAAACGGTACGCCACGACAATCGGTTCCACTGTTTGCTCTTAAAGGGTCTCGAAAAAAACAACAAATAACAATGCAAGCGGCGAAATTCGAATTTGCTTCAGTACCCAGACACCCATTTTCCTAAACTCTCTTCAAGTAACTCGAAAAAGTGAAATTTGCTGAAAAAAGGCGAACACACACTTTTTAATTGAATACAAATTCAATGCGCCACCCAATAGCGCCACACGCCACTCGACAGAGGCCACACGCCTCCCCACAGAGGCCACGGAACAGAAATGCCGTGTAAAAGGACAAGGAACATTGTTGGGACAATTACTTCAAATCTGTAATTAAGTATTAAGTATCAAGTACAGTAGAGGTATACTTATTATTTGAACACTTCCCTAACTGTTTCACTACCATATTTTTATGGCACTGGCTGAAGTGCCATATACCGATCGCAATTCCGTCTGTTGGTCGGGAGATCGGTGATACCAGGGACCCGACCAAACTAAATTAGAAATAATCAGTTTCCCGATCCGACCATCTGGGGGAGTGGAGGGAGGGCAATCCGGAAAATTGAGTTGTGCGTAACTTTCAAACGAACGGGTGATCGGATGCGAATGAAACTTAATAACTAACTGAACAGAAGAGATGTCTCTGATGTCCTATTTTTTGTAAGTCCGAACCGGATTCGACAGTTGTGAGGGGTTGGGGGCAGAGGCGTCACTACTGGGGGGGGCCACCCCCCCCCAATGTGGTCGGCCAGTCGGTAAAAAAATAGCCGAGTCGGCGCGAAGCGCCGCGATTTTTAGTAAAAACGGTCGATTTTATACTCAGAAATAGTCGTTTATTCTTAGAAACGATCGATTTTTCTTAAAAACAGTCGGTTTTTCGTAAAAATAGTCAATTTTTCGTCAATACAGTCGTTTTTTTCTCAATAATAGTCGTTTTTATCCGTAAAAACAGTCGGTAAAAATGACCAGCCAGTCGGTAAATACCTCGTCCCCCCCCCAAACATTTTGGCTAGTAACGCCTCTGGTTGGGGGGACCAAAAATCTCGAGAAACGGTGAAAATGGAGGGGTCAGAGTGAAACTTGCTGAGAATAACAAGCATTTGCCCTAGAAGAATCGTTTACAAAATTAGACTGGATACGGACACTTTGGGGGGGGGAGGGGGGTTTCCCGGAATTCCGGTGATGGCGGTTTGGGGTATTTTCACGACGAAATTCGGCAGGAATATCAGCGACACTATCAAACTGACTTGGAAATACAAATTTTCTCGATCCGGTCATCATGGGGGGAGTGGAGGGACAGGGAATTCGGAATACTGAGTCATGCGTAACTTTGGAACGGGTAATCGGATTCCAGTGAAATTTAATAACTGAACAGAGGACTTGTCTCTGGTGTTCTTTTTCATGTCCGGACCGAAGCCGACAACTGTTGGGGGGGGGGAATACGTGACCCACTTAGACTGGAGAGTTCGGGATGGAACTTGGTCGAAATAACAAACAAATGCTCTAGACAAAAAAATTACATAACCGGATTGGACCCAGGCACTGTGGGGGAAGTTAAAGGGGGAGAGGTCCGGAATTCGGGTGATCGTAAGTTAAGGTAGGCTACTTCCAGATGTGCTAGGACGATGAAACTTGGCTGGAAATTTGAAGATTCGACAAGATTGGCTTATAATCGTCACTTCCAAAATCTGACCATTCCTTAAAGAACTAATCTTAACCGCAGAGTGAAAATAATACTTTTAATCAAACTATACAATTTCACGATCTCCCCATGAGCCCATGATGATTTTTGCCTCAAGGGTTTTGCTTACAAATCAATTTCAAGCTCCCTAAAAGTGCGCATCTTAACTGCAAAAAGTACTTAGATCAAACGATACATCTAGGCCCGGAATCATTTGTGCCACAGGGGTTTTGTTTAAAAAATTATCTCTAGCACCAATAAAGCGCGCATCTTAACCGAAAAGTGAAAAAAAAATACTTTTGACCAAACGATATATTTAATGATCCCCACAGCAGAGATGGGCGAATCCAATCACGAAAGGATTCGAATCCGAATCCGGATCCAGGGCGAAGTACGAATCCGAATCCAAATCCACCATTTCGTGGTGAGGATTCGAATCCGGAATCGAATCCGGATGCGAATCCAAGCTTGACAAAAACATAGGTTATAGGGTAGATTAAAAATCCGAGGTGACAAAAAAGCACTGATGCCTAAGGCAAATGTGACGGTTAATCGGACGGTGTAAACCATATTTCAGGTTTTAATGTGTGGTTGTTATAGTATGGGTCTCCTCTCGGCGACCAGGAATGAATTTGGGGTTCGTTAAGCATAATACTTTAAGCACAGTGTGCAAAAGTTCGGAAAAGATCAAAAATTGGGGTGGACTCGTAAGATTCAGGGTTTGGAATCCTTGTCAGAATCCGAATCCAGCCTGGCAAGCAGAAGATTCGAATCCGGCCAAAAGGAAAAATCTTGGATTCGGATTCGCCCATCTCTGCCCCAAGGGCCTATTATCGTTTTTGTCTTAAGGGTTTTCATTACAGATGAATTTTTAACGCCATTAAGTACGCATCATTAGCCAAGTTCAAAAATAAACTAATGTTTACCAAACGATACATTCTCGTGATTTCCAAGGGTCCATCATCATTCTTATCTCAAGGGTTTTGCTCACAAATTTTCAGAACAAACCCGCGAAAAGGTAAATTCTATATTTCATCCTCTGAACTGGCCTTGCGAGTGCCATATCAGCTTCTAGCTCTTGTTTCTAATTGGTTAAAAAATAGTCAAAGGAAAAAGAAAAATAAGAAATTTGGATATCAGCTAACAGCCAACTGTTTCAGGGTTTTCTCGGCACAAACTTTGAGTTGAAATTGGGTTGCAGAAAATTTTATAATAAATTTTTTTTAATGTGCTTCTTCTTCTTTTTGACAGTAGCTGGAGGTTTAAACGCCATCTACTTGGTTGGGTTATGTTCCATTTAGCAAAATGAAAGGAATACTAGGTAGCAGTTGTAAGTAAACTTGCAACACAGTTTCCAGATAAAAAGTGGCACATGTCAATAGACTGATGGACTAAATATTTTTGGCAAATATTTTGCAGCAAAAGTTGCATTGTATGGATTTTAGTTTTTTCTTTGGCACCGTGCACTGTTAGGCGACGTTCACATAGGCAAACCTCTACTGTACTTCCAAACGTTTTACATTTAAGTATCAAGTATTAAAGTACCTGACAACAAATGTACTTAAGTAGTACTTCACGTACTACACGTTTTAAGAATTTGTTTAATCCAAATTATAACTTTGTGTGAACTAATAACAATAGGTACATACGTACCCAGGCCCGTATCCAGGAATTTATTTCGGGGGGGGGGGGGGGTTTGCCCTTCGGGGGAGGGGGTTTGCCCACGGGTCGGACCAAAAAGTACAAAAAAAGCATAGATCACGTCATGTTGAAGCCTACAAAAAACGATTAAATTTGTGGGTTTAAGGTGGGGGGGGGGGGGTTCGAACCCCCTAACCCCCCTGGATACGGCCTTGTACGTACCCTTTTTTACAACCTTGGCTCACGTATTAGACCAGCCCTTAGGCGAAGCCTTACCTGTTGTCCTCCCGTAACTCCTCCACTCTGGCTTTATAGAAGTCGATGTCGTTGACCTTGTCTCGATATCTCTGAAGTTCGATTTCAAGCCGATCCACCTTCGACGCCCTTTCACGGACAATGTCGAGCTCATCGCGATAAGCTTTGGCGGCTCGGGCGTCCTGGATCAGTTCCAAATTCTGAAAATACAGAAGGAAAATTATAACTGCCAACTTAAACGGAAACAAAAGAGCCCCGAAAAGAAAACCGAAAACATTGATTTCTGGTTGTGAAGTTTTCCCTTCCAAATGACATATTTGTAGCCTATGTACTGTGTCGTTGTGTCAACAACTCCATCCATGATGATGATGATGATGACTTTATGTTGTATGTACTGATATGTAGTACTACGAAATACTTTCATTTGCCTGTGCTTCAGACTGGGATACTATTAAGCAATAGTATCCAATCTTGTTATAATCGCGTTTAGTGGCATCAGTTTACTACTTCATACAACTCATTTTCGACAATTTTTGTCAGAAAGATAGTACAGAAAGATAGTTCAGATAATAGAAGGAACAAATAGTAGCCCATATATATGTAAATGAAGGCCACCATAGAAAAAGATGCCCTATGGAGAAAGGGTATATTCTAGATGGGACGAGCATATGAAATGACGATTATTTCTACTGTTTTGAAACTGAACTGAAAAAAAAAAGAACCTTCGGTGTGAGATTGAGTAGGACCAGTGAGCGCCTGCTACTGGTAAGATCCCTTGGCTTATCCCGTCAGCAGGTGTCGGGCATTCCTCCGACGTCTATTAAAAATGGTGAATTGTTTATCGTAAGGCAAACACAAATTGGGACAAAAACACACTTCATTAGAAATGTTTCGGTAACCACTCCGTTAGGTGGCTCGCTTGCAACTCTACTGTCATTCCAGTAATTGAAGATTTACTGCATTTCCTGTGTTTTTGGGATCCCAAAACGTAAGTGAGAGATATGACATCGCAAAAGTTGTCCGTTGTGAGCACGATAACTCTCGAAAGGAATGAGATATTTTAATGAAACTTGGTGGGAGGATCCTTCGGGTCAAGGGAAAGGTCGAGTTCATAGATGGGCTCTGTAGCCCTACATTTAGGGGTAGGGGAGGGAAAGTTTTATTTGAAGTTGATTAGATATTCGAATTAGGATAAGAATACATGCTAAACACTTATGCGGAAATCATTTTCTATCCGCACAACTAGTTCGCCTGGAATCCGGACAAAACCGGAAAATTTACTAAAAGTAAAAGTTCTATTTGAAGTTGATTAGATGAAAGATTCAGGGGTAAGAAGAGACGCTGATTCCGTATATGACAATCATTGTTTACCCGGACATGTTGTTCGTTCGGAATCCGGTTGAAACCAGATTTTTTTGTTTATAAGTTTTAGTTTTATTTGAAGTTTATTAGATGTTCGTTAAAGAGATATGGAGACACGCTGAATTCGTTTCTGATCTTTCTTTTTTTGTTGGACAAGTAGTTCGCTTGCAATTCGGCCGAAATCGGATATTTGACAGACGTATAAAAGCAGAAAGTTTCGGTCAGTATCGTCAAAAATAGATATGGTTTATAGAGACACAAGACCTTTGGTCTTGTTGTTACAGGATCCCTCGCAATATTTACTATTTATGATCGTGCAGTTTTAAGTAGTCGAATACTTTAAAACTAGGCTATTTTGACATGATAGGTTTTTGGGATCACAAAACGTAAGTGGAGGGATACCTATGACATCGCAAAAGTTGTCCGTCTGTCCGTCCGTCCGTCTGTGAGCACGATACTCTCGAAGGGAATGAGATATTTTGATGAAAGTTGGTGTGAGGGTTCTTTGGGTCAAGAAAGAGGTCGAGTTCGTAGACGGGCAATGTAGCCCTACATTTAGGGGTGGGGCGGGGGGGGGGTCAAATTAAGGGGCGAACAAAATATATCTCAACAGCTAATGAAATAGTCGATTATGAGGCAATAAAAAGGCATGCTGAACACGATTATGCAAACCATTTTCTCGCCGGACAAGTGGTTCGCCCGGAATCCGGCCAAAACCGGAAAGTTTGTTAAAAGTAAAAGTTTTATTTGAAGTTGATTAGATGTTCGATTTAAAGGTAAGAAGACATCCTGAACGCTTAAGTGAAAATCACTTTCTTCCCGGACAAGTAGTTTGCCAGGAATCCGGCCAAAACCGGAAAAATTTTTAAAAGCAAAACTTTATTTGTAGTCGATTAGATGTCCGATTTAGGGGTAAGATCCGAACGGATGCTGAATCCGTATATGACAATCATTTCTTACCCGGACATATAGTTCGTCCGGAATCCGGCTGAAACCGGATAATTTTTTATAGGTTAAAGTTTTATTTTAACTTGATTAGTTGTTCGATAAGGAAATACACTGAATTTGCTTGTGAGCTTTTTTTTGCCGGGCAAGAAGTTCCGAAATTCGGCCGAAACCGAAAAATTGGCAGAAGTAAGGCAGGAAGTTCCGATGATTTCGTCGAAATAGATATGACTTTGAGGGGTACACACATACTCAATCCATATCCGAACTTGGTTTTCTCAGATGATTAGGTATTTGGCCTTGATCTGTTTCTGAATTTTCGCAGTACGAATGTTCAAGGAGTCTGGCGAAGGCAAGACCCAATTGTCTGGATTACATATTAATTTTCTGGGATCCCATCGAAACCTTTGGTCTTGCTCTGATAGATAAACTTCTCGCAAACAACCGCCGAAAGCATGATGTGCATCAAAAGTAGCGAAACAAGGCAAGTGAGAAAATCAGTGAGTTGTCGTGGGGGGGGGGGGGGTAGAAAGGGAGAAATTGGTGGAGATTATTTTCAGGGATATAAATTTTGGGGGGAGGTAAAGAATATGGGAAGGTTGCTTATTTTGGGTATGGCACATAATATGGAAACTTTTTTGCAGATTTGTGTGTGTTTAAGTTACAGTGAGTTGGGAAGAAAGGGATGCTTTCATCTCGAATTTGTTTATTAGAAGTTAGTTGTTTGTATCTTTGCATTAGCCATGGCGTTATTTGGTATCATTCAGCGTTAATAAATATCAGTCATATTCAAGGCCGTATCCAGGGGGGGGTTAGGGGGTTCAAACCCCCCCCCCCCCCCGAAACCCACAAAAGTAATAGTTTTTTGCAGGTTTTGAGCTCTGATCTATGTATTTTTTGTACTTTTTGGTCCGACCCGTGGACAACCCCCCCCCCCCGAAATAAATTCCGCGAGCAAACCCCCCCCCCCCGAAATAAATTCCTGGATACGGCCCTGGTCATATTCCTCTTCTTGCTCTAAGTCGAACATAAACAAGGTGAGACCAGGCGTATGATATTCCTTGACAGGCAGGCACTAGTCAGATTTATATCAGATGAGTGAATCCAGGTTCGAAAGACAAAGGAGACAACTTATAATAGTATTATCCCAAGGTCTTAGGGGATTCCCTTGAAAGATCCACAAAAAATTCCCAACAGTGGGAAATAGTTATTGCTTCCTTATCTGACGACTACAGGGAATGAGATCTACGGATGGAATCATAACAGAGAAGGAATGGTGCAATAAAAATTGGCCAGATAGAACGTAGCTTTCGCTTGCATTGCATCAAGTTTGCTAAGGTGTAGCCTAGGCCTACTTCAGTTTTATGAAGGATGCGGTATGTGAAGTTCCTGGCAATCAAATTCACTTCCACACTAGGCAAAACTATGAATGATTATTTTGTTAGCATATTTATAATAAAATTAACGTATTAATGCGAATCAATACATGCTTCACTGATATTTGTTTTATGCACCTTCGAGTGGGCCTTTAAAACCCAATTCATTCGTCATGACCTTGTTCTGGGTCAATGTAAGAGTAATAACGGCAACGTAACCATTTACTATCCTTGACAAAAATCACCAAATGACAAAATCTTGTTATCTTTTCTTACGAGAGATACAGACAAAAGATCCTCTCAGGACCGGACAAAGAGATCCAGGACCCTCAGGCAGTTAACAGAATCGGGGTCCTCTTTTCGGTAATTAAGCACAAGAACCACTTTTATTTGTTTAACTTACGTTGACTTAAAAAAAAAAGCAAATTTAAAAATGAAATAAACAAGTACTAGCTACACTTTTTACACATTATAATTTCCACTTCGGCCCTTGACTGGGGCCCTTCCGATGTGGGGCACCAAGCCGCGCCGAAAAACAAAAAGTCAGGGTTCCCGTTCTTTTGGTTTTCTTCTTCTTCCTTGAGTCAGGATCCCTGTTCCGAGGCAGGGTCCCTGTTTTGATTTCAGTCAACGAACCTGGCTCCTACTCGAATTTTAAATTAACCAATGAACCCGGCTCTTACTTTGGACCTGCCCATAGGAAGAAGTTCGCCACTACCCCCTCCGACTGAGCCAAGTATAAAACTACCATACAGCTATTCGGCCTACTCTGCCATCTCATGCCTTAACTTATGTGGTCACATCCAGCCTTTCAAATGCAAACCTTGCGTGATCGTGAAGTGGTTTTAATCGACGTAGTTCCCCAAAACGGTTGTTGAATCCGCACACACCGGCCGACCGGATACTCACACATCCTTGACTTTGATGTCAGGTTAGATTTAAACTTCAACAACATCTCACGATTGCAATTAAAGAAATAGGAGTCGCGTGTATCACCGGGAAATTTTCAAATCGTCATAACAAGTTGGCAACGCTCATCATAGTGATGCAATGTTATGTTTATTTATTGTCGATCAAAGAAAGAAAGAAGAACCGAATAGTTTTAAAATAATTATCTTTTTTTTAAGAAGTTAGGGAATTATTCATTTTTTTGTGTTTTTCACGTAAGAAGTTACGGTACATGGTAAAAGAATTTTACGTATTTAAAATAAACACCTTTAATATTTAGCCGGTCGGAACTAAGGGTCTCATTTGAATCAGTACGGAATTCCAGACAAGCGTGACGTCACACCCATTTGATCTATTTAACCTCGGAACACGAAACATCGTAGTTTTATTCCTACCGGTGAATATATATATAGTCGAGCGGCCAGTGAGGCGCCGGTCGCGTTTACATTTATAAACCGTCCTAGGGACAATCAAATCCTATGTTAGGTCCTCAATCACATGAGGTCACAATGTACGTCACACCGTATGGTATTCCGCTATAATGTATACAGCACCGAATTTTATTTATTTATTTATTTACTTCAGCCGTAGGTAGCCATATACAAAGGGAAAAACACACAATAACACTACAAATCACACATAACCAAATATGTAACAAAGATCATCGAACCACAAGTTGGAAAGTCCCTAGCAGCATTCTCGGAACGACGTAAGAATGACAGCAAACGGGAACACAAGTAACATCGTAAAGGAATTGAATGAATTTGAAGTTTTGTCACTGTTATGACACTTGACGAAAGGAAAATTTCATAACAAGGCTACTACGAAACGTGGCATTTTGGCAGAAGTATCATATTTTGGGGTAGTATTCGATCATGAGCCGTTCCACCTGGATTCCCCCGCAATAAATAAGAGGGTAATACACAATGACGCCCTTTCGACGAATCGCATTTCAAAGATTCCCTCGAATAAACTGAAAAGGGCACTGACATCTTGCTCGATCTCACGTACCACACCGGGCTGGGCTCTACCACAGAGGCTGGACTTGCTAAAACCTAGCCTAGGTAATTTTGTGTACTGTCTATTATCGAACAATAGCTACGAGCTCATATGGCACTTGTTACGAGTAGACGGTACAACCAAGTAGATGAGAACATCACAAACTATATACGCCATCCAAAAATGCGGTTCGGACCTAGAAGTAGAATATGCAGTTTCACTCAAGTCTGTGCATTTCTGGCATCGCCTCGGATCATCTGGGACAAATGTCTGTTGTAACTTCCAAGTTTGAGCCGAATGAGACCACTTGTTTGATCCCTAGACATTCAAGTTTCATCGTCCTAGCTTATGTGCAAGTGCCCGAACTAGGAAATGCGATCGCTATATGGCACTTGGCCTAGATGACCCAGCGGTCGGATCAAGTCGTACCTAGTCTTAAAGTATTCAAATAGTTTTTAACAAATAGTAAATAATGCTAGGTGTGCTTTAAAGGCTATAAGAACGATTCTTTGTGTATGTTGCAGGAGGGGGGGGGGTCGGACCCCCCCCCATCTGGATAGCCTTTTCTTTGTTCCCTGAACCTTTCGTAAGATAAGAATCGATTACGAGACAAATTTATGAGAAAACACGAATCTTCCGCACGTCATTTTCTCTTGATGGAATCTCTACATCCTCCCTTTCTAAAAATCGAATCATCCTTTCTTTATGAAGGTCGTTTGTTACATTTTTCCCTCAGGAAACGACTACTGCTCAGGTTCAATGAGGCCTGCCATTATTCAACCTCTTTCCTTATAAGACAAGATTTATCACTGTGCAAGTACCGTAATGCCTGGATCCACGCTTAATTTGACTAATTCATTGGAACCGACTCGTGCTTCTCATCACATGACAGCAGAAGGACGGAAGCAGAAGCAATCAAATCCACGATAGTCGATCCAGCGACCCTAGTGGTGAACTTCCTTCTCAGGAACTTCCCTGGCGTCTCCTAGTCATTTTACCTGCCTAAAACTGAACAAAACCCCTAAATAGCCGGTTCCAAGCCCAGGAGGGTTGGGGGACAAGCTTGCTACTTGTGCCAAAATTCCCCGAGAACTGATTCGTTGGCACTAGCCTCGGATATGACTACCCAAAGCCCGATAGTGAAAGCCTCCGATATGCGACCTCAAAATTTATAGAGGCAAAAGCCTTTATTTCAATTATATTATTATTATTATTAAAATACCCAAGACCAACACCCGTTTCTTGACTGCGAAACAACAGCTAAAGCTCGGATTTCGGATGGATTTTAGAAAAATGTAAAAATCCGGACGGGAAATGATGCTGTGTAATCCTCGGTGTAATCGCAGCATAGGCTACAAAAATATACAAGCAGGATGAGCTACTG
The DNA here is from genome assembly GCA_023053555.1 of Branchinecta lindahli. NCBI lineage: Eukaryota > Metazoa > Arthropoda > Branchiopoda > Anostraca > Branchinectidae > Branchinecta > Branchinecta lindahli. Next base: position 30,217,906 of record JAKZAO010000009.1, on the reverse strand, counting down.
GTAGCAACAACAATATTAAACCCGCTTCTACCATGTCTCTTACATAACGTACCAGAAAGACAAAACTGTGAACTGGAAACAAGAAATCGCGATCCAGACTTGTCCGAAAATTCCTTAGATGATATCCACCTCAAGGCTCAAGCTAACACCTTCAAACTTAACAAAAAACATTTTCCAGTTTACTGAATTCCCTGACTTTTCCCCACTTTTTCAGCAACATACCGAATTCCCTGTCTTACCCCTGGACCCATGGCTATGACAAGACGGACGAGTTCGTCGATGCTAGTTGCAGACGGGAAGTGTTTTAAGATCTGCTTTCAAACAGACAAATTTGATGTTTCCGACTTCGCACTAGTTACCAGTTTATTCTCGTGTTTCGAAATCTCGCACATGCGGTTAAAAAGCAGGACAGTTGAGTGCGTGGATAGGCTACGTCAGCCGAGTTTTATTCTAGCAATATTTCGGCCCTTCTTGGCATGGGTTTTCTTCAGGCTCAAGCCAGAAAAGCGAACCCATGACAATGACAGTACATGTACGCTTCTTTGAACACTTCTCTTAAATTCGGACCAGCTTGGTCTTATTTTTCGCCTCTAAAACAATCAAGTTGAACATAAAAATAAGAATTATCACCAGAGCACCAAGACTGATATGAAATTATTTCCACGTAATATTTTTTATGTTTTAATGCTGTTTTTCTTCTGCTGAACTTTTAGGTTAAACCTCCAAGGCACAGGTGCTAGTCTGGTCGAAGTTTACGTCACTTTGAAAAGTCGTGTACCCCTCGGCCCACACTGCACACGACGTTATACATTGTTTCATGACTGACGACAAATTCTGATAAATTGTATTTTGGAAACATTCCCTTTCTTTTTTTACTCCGCCTCTTGAAACTGGCGGGTCATAAAGAATCTGCTTGCTTATTAATATCCAAGTTGTCCTAGTTTTATAACTGGTTATTATTAGTAACGACGTAATCAGCTACCCTACTGTTAGGAAAGAATAGTTCAGGAAAGCCCAACACGACGGAACCGCGAGAATTGGTCGTGGAACACTGTCCGACAGAGTTTATTGTCTTCGACTATATGCTAATATCTCCATCACGGCAAAACACGCAACTGTCTGCTGCTTGACATCCGTTTTGCTGCTATGCTTCTTGGTAGATTAAACTGGAGCAGGAAATCAGGAAATCATATGCAGTGAGAGAATCCAGATGGAATAATGTGTGCATGCTAGGTTAGAGGTCCTTGGCTTAGCCAAAACCGAAAACCTACTACACTCGAAAAATATAGATTCGATGCTCTATTTTGTCTTCATAAACATTTACGATTTGAAAATTGAATTGGCAGTTGGTCAACAGATTCTTTCCAAGCAAAGAGGATCTGATTGCAACTTAGAAATTCCAACCATCGTTTTTTCTTACCCAACTTATAACGCGACATAGCCGTCTAAATTGTTACTTACATAGGATAGGTTACTTACATCCCCACTATGTGATTGTGGAATCGGATAGTTGAAACATGTTTGCATTTGTATTTGAGTGTCTTATTTATAGTCCCCAGTTTTGAAATGATAAGTAGATTGAGTGAACACCGAGTAGATATTCCACTTTGCCTTAGTTTAGTGAGTACTACTAAGAAAATTAGAGAGATAGTTCTTAAGTTTATTATGAATACGAAACGTTTTGAAATTGTTTAGATGAAGGCTGACAGAAATTTATCCCTGGATTATTCGCATTTTTTCTCATTTTTCCTTTGTTTTTTTATGCCGTGCTGATTCTACAGTTTAGTGTTATATTTTTGTTATTAGGTTGTAGTTGTGAAATGCCGTATTATCGATTTATTCACGAATAAAATAACGGGTCCTTGATAAAATGTAGGCTACTATTTTCATTTTTTTTTACTTTTACTAGGCCTACAGTGGTCCATCCCGTAATTCTTAAATGTGTCGAAATGACAAATACATTATAACGGTCGCATAGAAAGATAAAATAGCCTCCTGCAATTTGATTTAAATTTGATTGATTGATTGATTGTTTGCAAAGGTCTATAATGGATGAGGAAACAACTAGTGAACTGAAAAAGGAGGGGGGGGGGTCATACCGAGGAGTTGCCCACACCCGGCACCTGCTGTACAATTCTTCCCGGCACCGGGTGACACCTGCCAAAACCAGTGGTGCCGGCACCGGTGCCGGAGCGATTAATCTTTCAAACGCTTCTAAACATGCTGATCCTGATGTTCTAACACATTGCAACCGCTTCCGGCTGGTCTGGTACCACGGCATCGGGCACTAGCTGTACACTAGGTGGGCAACCCCTCGGCTCGTACAGTGTTTTGTTGCACTCGAATTATCTGTCTAATTACTGTTATATTTTACTTTTTAACATTTTATCTTGACGAGGAAACAAAATCTCGGCATGCTGTGGCCTTTGGGCTGTTTTTGAAAATAAAACGATTTGTATCTGAATACGATTTGTGCTTACCTCTTGTTTGGCCTTTGCTAGTGACTGTTTTGTTGACTCCAAATCTTCTCTACTTTCAGACAACGCCTCAGCCTTCTCCTCCCTGAAAAAGTTCCAACTATTACATCGATGAATAATATGTCATGCAGAAGCCCGTATCCAGGAATTTATTTCGGGGGGGGTTGCCCGTGGGTCGGACCAAAAAGTACAAAAAAGACATAGATCAGAGGTTAGAGCCTATACAAAACGACTATTTTTGTATGTTTCGGGGGGTGGGTGAACCCCTGGATACGACCCTGGCCATGGTCCACAGACAAATCGGGAGACCGGCAAATGGACGAATGAAATAATACGATGAATAGATGGAAGTTATAAAAGGGACCTGCGCAAAGAAACCGGGAATAATCTGTAAATGGATAAAGTCTATAGGTTTCCATTGTCAGTGCCTGGCAGATAGTTCAGGTTCAGGTTCTTTTTCACAACAAATTGTTTTTTAGAGTTGACAGAATCGGAAGAAAGGTAACGAATGCTTAGTCGGTTCGGAAACACTTCAAACGAATTCTTGAACAAACGGCTATGAGTTACTTCAAAAAAGATTACTATTCACTGTCCAGACGATAAACACTATAAAATTAGAATTGGCAAAACACCAACTACTTTGAAGATTCTACGAACTGAATTCAAGCTTGGATAAGACAGTTCTACCGCAAATTTGGCCACAGTCCATATTAACCAGAAATTCAGTGCGGTGATACCCGAAGGGTATAGCATAGTCTTATGTTCAACATCTGTTCCGCAAAAATTCTTCATTACATCATGATAAACATGACATATCATGTTCCCAACATACATGTCGACGATGGAGGATTCGAAGATGTCATGGGAAAACTTGATATGAAAATTCCATACTCGGAACTAGCTGAAACCCCAAACTCTGACATCGCTCGTGACAAAAAAGTGGTCTTTAAAACCCAAAGTGATCCAAACCCGTTTATACTAACACCTAACTGACAAAACAACCAAAATGCAAACATCGGTTAGAAACTCTTTTTAACACTATAAAGTGGTCATCAGCTGGAACTGTAGGGATTTAGTTATTTTTCACTTCCTAGTTTTCTTTTCTTTATATCTACTCCGTCTTTCTTCCTCGTGCTGTTTCTGACAAGAGAAAATTAAAATCCCCACCAACATCAGGATTAGGGTACTTTATAACGGTAAGCCTGATTCAGCTGGTCACAAGTGCAGACCTACAAGATAGAAAAGACTATGTTCTACCACTTAACTACTTTTTCCTACAAAAACCGAGTATGCAAAATTTTCGCTTCCAAATACCAAGAATAAATAACGAGACAGAATTACTCTCTCCCTATCTCAGTCATACAAACATGCTGAGTCGAGTAAAATACGACCGATTCCCGATGCAGAAGAGCGGGTTCGTGCCACATCACGTTTCGTTACCTCTACAAATAGCTAGATCGCCGGTAAGTTGTGAAAGAGGAAATCTAGAAGTCAACGCTGATTGGTCCCGTGGAGACGCTCCAGAGAGGATCAGCGCGCGGAGTACGCCTCCTTCTCGCCTCTTTCGTTATTTCTTGTGCGATAGGCAACGGTGAAGACGGAAGAGACAGGCATCAGCTCAAAGCTACAGTAAATACTTCCAGGTCCGCTCAGATTTGGCGGGGTTTTCATAGTCGCTGCACGGACTAAACACAGAAGTTCTTACTGATTATTTGTTCTTGCAAATACTGAGCAAAAAGACATAGAGTGCTATTATTTGTTCAGCTGCTGGATTCCAGCTGAACAAAGCACTCCAAACATAGGCTGCAAATCGAGGGGAGGCCTACTCGAAGACACGGTGCACACCGAAATGCCCGGGGAAGATAGGCTATTTGAGGGTAGTGGAGCGGGTTCGGGGGCACGGGTGAGGCAGAGTAATGCGGGAGGAGATACGGGATCTCTTCCCCGAACAGGCATCGGTCCACAGACCATCGGCAAAAATAGCATATTTTGTGACGAATACCCATGTAACCCGCAAGTTACCGCCACGGTATATCCAGGGCGGAAAAAAGAGTGTCAGTTACGTACGAGAGAAAGTCATGTTGTTAGTGTGGTCTTTTTGTACTGTTTCGGCTCCAAGCTACGAATAGACCTGGCCTAAATTACAAACTGTCAGAGCTATCATCCGCAAAATTTGCTTATTTTAAATGTTGTAAATTTCTCCTTGGGTTCCCAATTAGTTTTAACAATAGAGAACTAGTAACTTTAAACTAAAAGACCCGATGGCGACGCTTTGAAAGAAATATGGTTCGTTTTACAAAAAAGGCAGTAATTTTCCCATGGGCACAATTTCTTCCCCTTTTCAAACAAGTTTATTTCACTTGTTCTTTCAATTGTTTGGTTGCACTTTTACAATCTTATATAGTCATGTTGATTTTCTATAATATAGTTTCTCGCCCAAGTTACTTATTTTCTGGTTTACTATTTCCTCTACTATATTTCGAAGGAGACTAAAAAGTAACAATAAACAATAACAAAAATATGTGTTGACGAAACCCGACACTTTTTATATAGCTTACTGCAAACTCTCGTAGCATTTTAAATTCAAACCAGACTTTTGTTGTCGAATGTCACTGCTGTCACTACTCTGCCGAATCTGATTCCCACACTTAAAAGTGTATGTTTTTTACATACTACGTTAAAAGGCCGTATCCAGGGGGGGTTAGGGGGTTCGACCCCCCTCACCCGAAACCCACAAAAGTAATCGTTTAGTGTAGGCTTTAAAATCTGATCTATGTCTTTTTGGTACTTTTTGGTCCGACCCGCGGGCACCCCCCCCCCCCAAAAAAAAAAAAATCTGGATACGGGCCTGCTAGGCTATATTGTATGGCCGCTTGGCTGAACAACATTATCCTTCACCTTCACAACATCATACAGATTTTTACAAACCTTTGCCGAAGTGAGCTTTCGCAGCAAACGGATGAGTTGCGTTTTTTTATTCTCAATTCTCTGTTTCGCTTTTCATTTCTCAATGCTCGCGAAATTTAGCGTTTTTGATTGAACGACTAACAAGAGTGACAAACGGATGATCAAGAAGTGACTATCCAACCCAAATTTTCGATTCTGCAGCTTTCCTCGTTCTCATCTTCGACAGAAACACAGGAAACGGAGAAAATTGGCTTTATCTCAATAGTAAAAAAAAACGCGAAATAGGAAAATTGTGAGGAGAGTCTCGAGCTGGTCTCGAGGAGAACTGTAATTAAAAAAAAAAACACAAGACCAATTTAAGACCCCAACGTTACGCTAAACAAAGCCTAATTCTTTCCTGAACTTCTTTTTCACCCCCCCCCCCCCCCCAAGTCTCAAGCCGCTAAACCCGACACCAAAACAAGTTGGAACCATGCAACCCTGGTGCGTCGACGAGATACACGCAGTCATTCAGACAATATTTTGTGGAAAATTTTAACAAGTGAGAGACATTTTATTTTTGTAACATATATTGTTTTATTTATCCTCGCGATATTAACAATAAAGTTATTCATTCATTCATCACTTGCAGCCTGTATCTGCAAACACGATAGGCTAACATGCAATATAACCTGGCTCCAGCAGGGCGAATGACCCCGAAGAACTTTTCGCCTTTCTGAAGTGCTAAAGTTTGTCCTCAAGCGTCGTGCAAAACCGTGTGAAAAACCGCAAGCGGTAGCTTCAATTATTCAACCCCTCCGAATACGAACAGCACCCACAAAATCTGTTAACGATGATGGCCGTATGCCCGGAAGTACACTTCCGTGAAAGGTGATTTTTGATGTCCACCTGCCGTGGATCTCAGGGTATACATGCTCTAATTCAAGAGTAAACCATGAAATCCAACCTAGACGGTACAGTCGAGGTCCGCTTCTTCTGAAACTGGTCATAAGGTATTTCTATTTATTTGTTTATTAATATATTTGGCGTCAAGCTTTGTCGAAAACTACTTTAAATTTATCCCAAACGGAGTAATCAAATCTTGAGTCTGAGTAATAGACCCGGGATGGGGGCCCAAACTTTATCCCCCCCCCCCCCCCCAAGGGTTGCTGAACTGGCGCCTCTATCCTAATCTACTAACGACTGGGCGGATTGACTATAGCCTAATACTAAACGTGGGCGACTGGGAAAGGAAGATCAGGACTAAGGTTTACGTGACAGCAGTTACTGATATATAAAACAGTCCCAGTGCAATAATACGGGCCTCCAATCTCATATATTGTTAAAGTTTTTTTTTTATTGACAGCTTGGGAGAGAAGGCAGGCTGCTTCTGTCCTGACAAAGACCATGTCCAGGAGTATATTTCAGCTGTCCCCCATCCTCAATAACCTTCTGCAGATTCTGGCAACTGAATATCAGCCTTCAACTGTTCCCTCGTAAGAAGAAGGGGCAGGGGGAAGGTAGGCAAAGAGGCAGGCTTTACTGCTTGTTATAAAATTAAACAGGTGTACAAAGAGTAAAGAGGAGTGAGAAAGGCTTCGACGACTCATGACGTGACATAAAACGTCTTTGTCCAGACATAAAACATATGGTTCATGAATCAGGGTAGCAGTCACACCAACAAAGCTTGACGGGTTTGCTGTTTTTGATACCCCGTCACAGCCCGTTATTTAGCTGTCGTGAGTTATGGCAGAAAGCAGTTGGAATGCATATTCCTAAAATAAAGACCTCGGCGGGATCAAAAAAAGGAAATGATTTTAAGCTTTTCCGCCCTCACATTGGGCTGTTGGAGCTGTATTGCCAGGCAACTTGTCCCTTCGGAAGTATACTGTTACAGGTTTCGCCGGATTCCAGCCGGACCGTTTCAGATGTCCTTTCTTCTCTTTTTCCTCATGACTTCGTGATCAAACGGGCATAAAACGTGAACAAATAAATATTAAAGCACAGCTCTTACTCTAGTGATCTTGCCATGATGAAATGGCTCAGCAATATCGTTCTTCGAAAACACCATTACTTTCCACGTGAAATTAGCGATATTCTTGTTAGCGCTTGTCGAATCTATCCAGCTTTCCTGCTCTCCGACGCGGCGGCTGGACGCAAAATATTTGAAAACTGAATGCCCCGTGTTAAAAAGTGGAAAAACCAAGCAAAACAAAACAAGTCCAAAACAGGAGATAGGCATGACGGCCTACCATATCTTCCAAAAGGAAAAACAAGACTTTGAAGCCTATATCGTGTCCTCCTGCGTGAAAGGGCTGTTGGCGGACCTTGAAGCTTTCGGCGAAATTTGCGTTGCGTGCCTAGCGAAACTCGGCTAGGCGGAGCATGTGCTAAAAAGTCGCAGGTAAAAAAAACGAAGCCATGGGGAAAGGCGGGGATTGCAGAAGCCGATAATTTCATAAGGGAGCTAGAGATAAACTAAAACGCAGGATAAGCAAGAGGGGTCATTTAAGCCTAAATAACAGGTGAATTCGATTAATAAAATAATAAGCCCGATTTTATCTTAATCTTTTTCTATGATTTTGATCTGTATCGAAAAACCTGGTTACGAATCCATTCAGTCACTGTGGAATCTCTTGCGGAGAAGAACATAAAGAAATCGAGATCTACGATGACTGGTACTTAAGCCTACGGTGTGATGACTGCCAAAGATTGCAGTTACGAATAAAAGCAACTTCAGAAGGATGGATCCTGTTAGGCCATTATTCCGAGAGTTAGTTCCCGAATTTTAATTAATACATGCGATATATTACCACCATTTCTCCTCCTAAAACGTGGGTAATACCTGTCACAGGACTTTGGCTCGTAGGGAATTCCATTAATGCATAACCGCGCAGACCATTGTTTGCACGCAAACATTACCATTCAGAAAGAGTAACGCATAAGATAAAAAAAAAAAAAAAACCAAGACCAAACACTCTAACAGTGCCAGACTTTTTTTTCAGTCTGACAAGCAAATAACATGATGATCAAACAAAGAGACAAGAGGTTAAAGGAACAGAAAACTTGCCTCAAACTTGACTCGGGGTGCTAGCTACCATATCAAGAATGTACCCTGAGTCGATATTGAGAGTAAGAAAAATTCTCGTTACGACCATTGCAGTTTCTCGGCAGTTTCCGAGAATTCGACTTTTGTGCAAAAGGTTTGCAAAAGCAAAAGGTTTGTGTGCCGCGACTAGGAATCGAACCCCGCCCGTTTTGTCGGGGAGGTCGTTACTCTGTAGTCTACATGTAAAAAGGCGAACTTTTACAGTACATGAGTGCATAATTACAGTGCATAAGGGGCAAGGGCCTGCCAGCTAGATTTGGGAACACTAAGGAGGGGGTTCGAGACGGTTCGAGATGACAAAGAAGGGGGGCCTGTCGACAATAAGACCCTGTATATTTATCCAAGCCCCCCGGACGATTCGATGGCCGAAAGTTGCGTAGTCAAGTTTACTGTTCCTTTAACGTTCTTTTAAAGTTTATCCAAGGGCTAAACTGAAAATTCAGCCCAATCATACCTGCCACCTTAAAGTAACAGTGCCATTACAAGGCTAATTCATACTCCTATTAAACTTTAAGCATACGCAGAGAAGACTGTAAAATAAATTCGGAACGCTGGAATTTTACATCAATATTTCATGTTTTATCTTCTGTACGGACAGCTCACGCAAATCTAGTATTAAATGCCAGGATTGCACGAAAACCAATCCCGAAATGAAAGAGATGGCCTGGGCTCACCGTGAACCCTCCATGCATAGCAGGCTCTCCCTTTCCATCCTAGCCGATTTGTAAGATGGGGTATTTCTTGCTTACAATATTAACGGAAACGGCCGGTCGGCCACAAGATGGTGTTGTATCAACTGCAGAAATCAATGGACCCCGAGGTGAAAAACAAGTTAGGATTCTTGCACTGTGACCCCCTGGACCCTTGCCAAGAAGGGCCAAAACATTATCTTATTCTAACTATAGTTCGGCCCTTCTTGGCAAGGGTCCTCTTCAGGATCAAGCTCGAAAAGCGAAACCTGTGATCATCAAGACATTGCCGAAACAAGACATTGGCTGCCTAATCACTGCAACACTCGCAGACATGATTCGCGATCAAATTTGGCTGAAGGAATACTAGATTGAGGCTTGGTCACTGCCGATCAAAAATTAATCGGGCCGTGACTGGGCACCTAATGTCAACGGTTGTACCGAGAGGATACTCACTCTCCGGCATCCGGTGTACACTCATTCCCGGCACCTTTCCGGCATTTCCGGAAACATTCCAACTTTTGTCTTCTGTCTACTCTCCCCGAAACAAAAGTGAGTGACGAGGTCAGTGATAACAGCGGAGACAGTTATTTTTTTAGAATTCCACCACCGTACAAGCTACGCAATCTCTTTGTTTGCGATATTATATCTCTTTATTAAAATTTGTGAGTCCAGAACACGGAATACTGAACCAGTATGGTACCTTTTGGCCCCTCCTTGCAAGCCAGTGTATACGGGTTTGGGAGTGACTATCCCCATGGGTTATAGGACACGAATTCGACAGACCAATCCTTCTGCCCATATACATCCTACATAAGCCTGCGTAGAAACTAAATAATAATGATTTACAAAAAAAAAGTAATTCGTCTACACTTCGGCCCTAAACCATAACCTAAACTTATCGCACAAAGCGAGGAAAATAAAAGATAAACTGGAACAAGATAGACAGAATTACTCTGATGGCGGCTAAAGTCGATCAAAAGTCAATAACAACAAAAAATCATGAAACACCTACGTAGGAAGGGCATTGTCAGCGCGATCTCACAATTACGCGGTTGCCACGAGCAACTTAGCAATCGCAACAGCAGTCGGTGAACCTGACACGTGACGTCATGTGAAAAATTGTTGTAATTATTTTGACAAACGCAGCCTGTCACCCGCCCTTTTTAGATACAAATGATGTTAAGTTGAACATGCCAAACAACTTGACAAGCGCAATAGGGGCAAACAGAGGGTCGCAACGGAGTTCCCTAGATTATTATTTGGGATTCATATCGCCTTTCTGCTATTTTGACTTCGGCCTACGTCCGCATTTGGTCTTATTTTCCTTTCTGGAAGCGCGGCCGTTAAAGTCCCTGTTGTACCTCTCTGGCGAATGATAAGTAGCCCCGAGGGAAAATAAAATCATTATATTTATTGCCGTTTCTGTAAATACCTGCTGCGCCTCCCTCCCTGGACCAGCTATAGAAAAATCGCCGCGACTTCTAAAACAAGAGCTGTAAGCTCATATGGCACTTGCATGGGTTGAGATGTATTATTTGATCAAAAGTAATTTTCGACTGTGCGGTTCAGATGCTCACTTTAAGGGAGCTAGAGAAAAAGTATTTTATCGTAGAACTTGGCTGTAATGATGCGCACTTTAAAGGCACTAGAAATTCATCTGTAAGGAAGACCCTTGAGGCAAAAACGATAGCAGGCTCTTAGGGATCATTGATATATACGTATGATCAAAAGTATTTTTTTTTTCCACTAATGCGGGTAAAATGCGCACTTTAAGGGTGCTAGAATTTTTTTTTTTTTTTCAAAACCCTTGTGGCACAAATGATCATGGGTTGAGATGTATCGTCTGATAAAAAGTACTTTTCGACCTTGCGGTTAAGATGCACACTTTAAGGGAGCTAGAACTTCATTTGTAAGCAAAACCCTTGAGGCAAAAATGATCATGGGCTCATGGGGATCACGGAAATGGATATTTTGCTTAAAAGTATTTTTCTTAATTTGCGGTCATGATTGGTACTTTAAGGAATGGTCGGATTTGAAAAGTGGCGATTTCTCAGCCAATCTTGTCGAATTTCTAATATTCCAGCCAAATTTCATCGTCCTAGCACGTCTGGAAGTACCTTAACTCGCAATCACCGGAATTCCGGACCCGCCCCTCAAACTCCCCCCACAGTCGCCGGAGCCAATCCGGTTCGGTTTTGGACTTGTTTGTTATTCCCACAAAGTTCCATCCCGATCTCTCCAGTCCAATCCGGTCACGTATTACCCCCCCCCCAATTGTTGTCGGATCCGGTTCGGACATGAAAAAGATCACCACAAGCACGCCCTCTGTTCAGTTATTAAATTTCACTCGAATCCGATCACCCGTTCCAAAGTTACGCATGGCTAAATATTCCGGATTCCCCCTCCCTCCGACCCCCCCACGACTATCGGATCGAGTGAATTTTTATTTACAAGTCAGTTTGATCGGGTCCCTGATACGCCTCCCAAGTTTCGTCGTGAAAATCCCAAAAACCGTCATCACCAGAATTCCGTGAAACTCCCCTCCAACTCCCCCCCCCCCAAGTGTCCGGGTCCAGTCCAAACGTGTAAACGATTTATCTGGAGCAGATTATTGTTCTTCCCAGCAAGTTTTACTCCGATCCCTCCATTATAACCGTTTCTCGAGATTTCCGGTCTTCCCCCACCCCAACTCCCCCATAGCTGTCGAATCCGGTTCGGACTTCAAATGGAACATCAGAGATATGTCATTCATTCAGGTATTAAGTTTCGTCCCAATCCGATCACCCGTTCGAAAGTTACACAACACTCAATTTTCCATATTCCCCCGCACTGCACCACATATACAAACCCCTTTGACCCTCGAATGCACTAGCTCTTTCCGATGTTAACAGAGTGATCCGATGCAAAGCGTGACGTCACGCCGCGCGCAGACCTACTAGTGTGAAGAAAGGGGTAGGGGTTTTACAAAAAGTACTAAATTCTCAGGATTCCCCCGCCCTCTACTCCCTCCACGGTGGTCGGATCGGGGAAGTGACTATTTGCAAGTTAGTTTGGTCGGGTCCCTGATATGCCTGCCAAGTTTCATCGTCCTAGCACATCTGCAAGTACCCTAACTCGCGATCACCGGACCGACCGACCGACCGACCGACCGACCGACCGACCGACCGACCGACAGACCGACAGACCGACCGACGGAAAAGTGATCGGTATATGGCACTTGAGCGAAGCTGCAAGTGCCATAATAAATGAACCGCTACCAGCTGGGCAGACGAAACAGAAGTTCAACGATACTGCCAGTCAAGAATGGAAGCAGGCTTATTTCCAATAAGTTTATTCATAGGGACGTACGGTTTTTTTTCAATCCAACTCATTTGATTTTTGCTAAAAAATTTCGCGACGAACTAAGCCGGAAACCTTATTTTTCCAAGGGAACAGCATACATGTTTTTACTAAACTTGACAGGTCCTACATTACTCAAGGCTAGTAATCATAACTCTCCTGAAATAATGGAATGAAACCTGCAGCCTCCCCAGGTTCACTCGGCTATTTCACAGACGCCAATGCTTAGGAAAGGCAAGTCAGCAGCGAGGTCAGCGGTCTTCTTAATCTTCGCACATGGTTTGCTTTGACCTTGAAAGGTTCTGTTTCGACTATTGTCGTAGCCCATAGGCCAAAAAGTGGATGACTACCAGAGCTGGTGGACTCGGATTCTGGACTCGTCTCGAGACGCCTTTTTCAAGGACTCGGACTCGTCTTTCACGGAGCTGTCCGTCCGCAAGAGCTGTGGACTCGAACTCTGGACTCGTCTCGAGACGCCTTTTTCAAGGACTCGGACTTGGATTTGCTGGACTCGCAGCAGCGCTGATGACTACACTGTCAGAAGTTTAAAACCCCTTCACATAAAGATCAGCATTCATGCACTGAATTCAGCCTACTCTCGTTTTTCACCACACCACCCCCTTACCCCCCTGTTTATGTGCTAGTGTTTTTGTATGTATAGTTATTTTGGTATTTTCTTCCTTTCTTTTTCTTTATTGTACTCCACTTGTCTTTCCTCTGGAATTTGTGGGTAACAAATAAATTATTATTATTATTATTATTAATGTTGTGAAACTTCTAATATCTTTCCAAATAGGCCTATAACTCAGAAACGTTTTAGGTTAAACTATGACAATTCTGTGTATCCTCGATGTTTATATATTTGTCTATTTCCTATCAACACGTCGAAAATAGATAGGCTAAGGCAGAGTAAAAAAAATTATGGAGACAAAACCAAAGAGCGCAAAGGTACCTAACACGGTGTAACAAAAATACAAATATTGCAAATGAATGTATTACATCATCAAAGAATTCGATTTGCTGTCCCTATTAGAACACGGAAGTTCATTAGACATCTAAAAAATCTTAAAAGCTGATTTTCTTTGTGGCAAGCTGTTTTTTGCTACTTTTGGGTATTTGGTACATTTTCTCACCCTTTACTAGGCTGATGAAGTGGCTGTGGACTCGTGACTCCCACCGCACTTAGAGCACTCACCGTTCTTCTTCCAATTAAAGGACCCCTCTGGCTTTTTCTGTGTATACATACCTAGCCCCCTTATGGAATTACAAGATTCTAAATCCCCACCTTTCTCTATTGTTTCTTTTTCTTCCTACGAATTTTTAGCGCTTTTTCTGCCGCGACAAGTTTTGCCCGTTCCACAACGCAAAGTTTGCCAGAATCTTCAACGTCTGCCAACAGCCCTAAAACACACAAGGATACGAGAATCTTCTGCTTTTTACAACTTTCATTTGCTTAGTTTTCCCACTTTTTAACCACAGCACGTTCAGTTTTCAAATGTTTTGCGCCCAGCCGTCGCGTCGGAGAGGAGGAAGGCTGGATAGGATCGACAGGCGCTAACAAGAAAATCGCTAAGCTCAGGTGGAAGTGGTGGTATTTTTGAAACTGATCCATTTCATAGTGAAAAGATCATTTCTAGTAAGAGTTGTGCGTTAAAGGCCAGGTGACGTGCTTACTGAAACTTTACAAAAATTTATCTCAAGGATGGTCAAACTGTGTTTAATTGTTATCAAACTTCGTACATTCAGACAAACATATTCCCCTCCCCCCAACTAGTAAACGTTTGGCTTTAAATTACGGGAGGATCTACTTACAATTCTTGCCGAAACCGCCTTAATTTGGCCCTCAAATCTGCCACTTCAACTACGGCATGGTGCCGATCTGAAGCGGCGCTCGAAGTCGAATTGACTGAGGAGGGAGTTCGAATATCCGACGCCGCTTCTTGAAGCACAAGCTGGGTGACTTGCTGAAAGGACCAAAGGATACAATTAAGGTACAGTTTTCTATTTGTAAATTATATTATTCCTCAGTTTTGGGGGATGGAAATAAATAAGCGCAGTAAGCAGACGAATTGTAACAATGGGTACAAAGAAAACAGCGGTAGGATTTACTACTGTACAGATAGATTAAATCCTAGTACGGACAAATCCTCGTCTTCCGAAGATATAAACAGACCACATTCGGACGTAGATTATCCTATGGATTGTTTTCGAACCAGTGAAAGGTTGCGCTGCAGCATATGTCTGAACATGCCTAAATTTCAACATGATTAGGACCTCCTAAATCTCGTAATGTAGCTAGTACTTTAAGGACAGCAAAAAAAGAACAGCGCTGAAAAAATATAACCCGATACTGACAGAAGACGACGTTTACGACTTTTTCCCAGTACTCGAGCTTACTCATCTCGATCGCTTACGGTGACTCGTAGTAAAGCCATCGATTTTCCCACGAAGAGAAAAAAACAGTAAATTTTCTCACTCGTAGCCACAAAGGTTAATTAGCCAAGGTGATAAAACACTCTCCGTTTATTGTAAAGTCGGATCCAAAATTTCCCTTTGAAACAAGGCCGCTTGCATTCGGTGACCAGGCATATCTGAGAAGTTGCTGCTGTTGCACAGAAGAAAGCTGTCGGTATGAGGATTTCACACTCACGCCATACGAACTCAACTGTTTGTGTTTCAGTGAACTTGTACGACACTTGTGGCACTTGCAGCTAATGATAAAAGACCGAGGACCATATATATGCTACACGTCCAACTCAATAATGCACAAACATGGAAATTTCATTAAAACTAAAGAACACAACTTTTAGCTATTTATAACCTGCCAGCATTACTTATAGATTGGCAGAAGTTTACTTCGCAATAAGCCTACCAGGACGAGAAAGGACAGAGATACCTTCCCCAAAAATCTCCCTACGAATTTCCGAAGCCTCTGGCTTGAAAATGCTCGATATCCATTTCTTCACACACGCAAAAAGAAGCATAATATTTTCTTTTTCTTTATTATTGTGTTTATTTTGACGGGTTACAAATAAAATCATCATCAGTATATAGCGATCGTGATGTCTGTCGTTCTGGGTGGGGGGGGGGGGGCGCATTTTGATCAAATTTGGTTTTGTTATGAATAAGAAAGGGTTGGGGTTTGTATTTGCGGGGTTATTTTCTGACCCAGAAATTCACGCAGGAATGAAGACGGAATGTCCCCAAAATAGGATATTCATAGTTGCAAAAAACTTCGGTTATATTATCGCAGGTTCGTACTTCTAGCTAGTCTGACGAGGACCCTTGCCAATACATCGCTGGAGGAAATCTACGCAGACTTATCCGTTCAGTGACATCAAACAAGATGTGCAGTCAGCTTTGGCTAAACGAATACCTAAACTTAATTTTTAATTTTTTTGCTGCGTTGAACTGATAGGCTACGTCATTCTTGCAATATGTCGTCCCTTATTGGCAAGGGTCCTCTTCAGGCTCAAAGCAGGGACCCATACATTTATTTTACAGGGGGCTTGTCAATAAGAGATTTCTGATGCGCTCTTGACCGGTCGGAAGATAGTTCGAGAAATACCCACGGTCCAATCACGTCAAAGGCCAGATAGACCAAATTTGGGGTTGGCTGCTGGCGCCTTCAGGGAGGAGTCTCTTTGGCGCACACGTCCAATGAGGCAAACAAGAATGCCGATTCGACTCAAGTGGGGATTTTTGGAAACTAGATTTGGATCGGTCAACATAGCAATATAGAAGCATAGGAAATGACAAGCCCCCTGTAAAGGAAATTTATGGGTCCCTGCTCAAAGCTAGTAAATAAACCCGTGACCATCGACTCCTTAACTCCCTTCTCCTAACTCTCTTTCAAACGGAATCGCTGCGTTCGAAAAGAAGCGTGTGCGTGGCTAGTCCCCAAGCCTTCTCCTGTCGTGCTCAACGATAACAAAATAGCTTAAAATTATCACAGATTACAGATTAATTTTCTAGATTTGAGCCTGAAGAGGACCCTTGGCAAGAAGGGCCAATATGACTGGAATAAAAGTCATCTTATGTATCCGTTCAACACAGTCAAATATGATTCGCAGTTAGCTTTGGCTGAATGAATGCTTCAAGTAATTTACTATTTTCATTTGACTGTTTTCAATGCGAAAAACAAAACCCTAAAATTAGGAAAGGTTTTCAAAGAAGCATACAAGGCCGTATCCAGGGGGGGGGTAGGGGGTTCGACCTCCCCCCGAAACCCACAAAAGGAATAGTTTTTTGTAGGTTTTAACCTCTGATCTATGTATTTTTGGTCCGACCCGTGGGCACCCCCCCCCCCCCGAAATAAATTCGTGGATACGGGCCTGGAAGCATATCTCTATTGTAGAAGGTCAACAGTGTTTGTGGAGGGGGAGGGTGCAGGTAAAAAAAAAGTATCGATCAAGGACGTCCAGATCAACACGAAGTATTACTTTATCATTAGTTATTTAGGTGTCACATTTGGATGCAATCCATTGGCTCCAGACTGACAGTATCTTGCATGGCGTCTCAAAGTATCAGACAGTTTTGACAGAAACAAAAAATCCAGAATGGTTGCTTTTTGTCGTGCTGGATGAACTGAACCCTGTGCGAAACAGATGAATCATAACCCGAACCCGATATATATTACACCACACCTGAATGAAGCTACAACGCTTTCCACTCCGCACAGAATCTGATTATTACGGTACGGTAACAATAACGATATCCAAAATTAAATATGTCCGGCAGAAGAAAAAAACACGGACTTTTTTTTTGTCATAAGGTATCTAAATCTTGCACAACCGCTAATTCCGACTAATCAGCTCTTCAGAAATAACAAGCCTGACGATGATCCGATTCGAAAAATGCTAACAAGGCAAATGCAACAAGACCAAAGGTTTCGATGGGATCCCAAAAATGTAATATTTGACCCAGACAACTACGTCTTCTCTACGCCAGATCCAGTCTTCGCCAGGCTAATCATCTGAGAAAATTAAGTTCAGATATACCTGTATAAGCCATATTTATTTTGACGATACTGATCGAAACTTCCTGCTTTACTTCTGCCGAATTTCCGTTTTCGGCCAAATTCCGAGCGAACTAATTGTCCAGCCAAAAAAAGATAGTTCAGAAACGAATTCAGCGCATCTCCTTATCCCTATAAAGAACGTCTAATCAACTTCTAATAAAACTTTAACTTATAAAAAAAATCCGGTTTCAACCGGATTCCGGACGAACTATATGTCCGGGTAAAAAATGATTGTCATATACAGATTCATCGTATCTTCTTACCCTTAAATCTATCATCTAATCAACTTCAAATACAAATTCTACTTTTAAGAAATTTTCCGGTTTCGGACGGATTGGCGAACTACTTGTCCGGCGAGAAAATGGTTTTCACCATCGTGTTCAGTATGTCTTCTTACCCCTAAATCGAACATCTAATCAACTTCAAATAAAACTTCTGCTTTTAACAAATTTTCCGGTTTCGGCCGGATTCCGGGCTAACTACTAGTCCGTCGAGAAAATGGTTTTCACCATCGTGTTCAGTATGTCTTCTTACCCCTAAATCGGACATCTAATCAACTTCAAATAAAACTTTTGCTTTGAACAAATTTTCTTGTTTCGGCCGGATTCCGGGCTAATTACTTGTCCGGTCAAAAAATGGTTTTCACCATCGTGTTCAGCATGTCTTCTTACCTCTAAATCGAACATCTAATTAACTTCAAATAAAACTTTTACTTTTAACAAACTTTCCGGTTTTGGCCGGATTCCGGGCGAACTACTTGTCCGGCGAGAAAATGGTTTTCACTATCGTGTTCAGCATGTCTTCTTACCCCATAATCGATTATCACATTAGCTGTTTCAAAATATTTTGTTTGTCCCTTAATTTAAACCCCCTCCCCTACCCCTAAATGTAGGGCTACAGTGCCCATCCACGAACTCGACCTTACTCTTGACCCAAAGAATCCTCACACCAAGTTTCATCAAAATATCTCATTCCCTTCGAGAGTTATCGTGCTTACAGACAGACGGACGGACGGACGGACAGACGGACAACTTTTACGATGTCATAGGTATCCGTCACTAACGTTTTGGGATCCCAAAAATCAGCATATTGCTATTATTGGGGTGGTGTCTTTCAGAAATGAGAATGCAATGTACGATTAGGGGCGTAGATTGATTCCGTGACATAGCCTAGGTAAGACGTCTTTAAGGAAATAGGGCATTTAGCTTCTGACCAAACTAGGCTCGGCAGTCCAATGTCTGCCTCGCTTCTCCCAACGAAGACGACGAAAACCGTCAGTAAACGTCAAACACACTAAAGTTATGGCCCAGCGAGTCCTCAGTAACGGGATTCAGTACTTGCCTAATCAGCCAGAACAATGAAATGTGCTAGCAGCGAAAAACGCTTCATTTAAACACAAGCACTTGAATTAAAGAGCTGGATATTTTCACTGCTGACACTCCTGACCCGATGAACCGAAAGTGTCAGTGCTGGATTTATTCTAAAAGGGTTAACGACATTCTCTAACAAAGGAGCAAGTGAATGACTGAAGTTCGTGATCGAGGTCTGGCGTCTGAAATTCAGGCTGTGTAAGAAAGTAAATAAAGTCAAGATTAGTCTGACGATCAAACAAATACTGGTTATTAGCCGTCATGTACGTTTTGTAAAATTAAAAATAATGAATGACTGAAGCGAAGCCACTATAATCGTGAATAATTTTGTTTTCGCAGGCGCCAGACCTAAAGCCTACAGAACAAGCTGGTTACCGTCCCCCATCAAGTTTCATTAGCCATCCCAGATACACAAAACTGAATTGGCTAACATCCTTCCTAGCCTAGCCTACATCTTTTTATCTTTTTTTTATTAACCCGGCACAGCAGAGTATAACAAGACCAAAGGTGTCGATGGGATCCCAAAAATCTAATATATGATGTTGATAGATCAATACTCTTTACTTGTAATATTTAGAAACAGATCAAAGTTTGAAGTTTCAAGCCCCTCGCGAAGGCCTTCTAGCAACCGACTCTTACTTACAAGTCCATCTCCCCGTGATAGACATGGTACCGTATCGATCTTACCATGAAATACACTGGCAAAAAATAAAGGGTATACCAACTAGCAAAAGTTGGCAACCCCTCATCACCAAAGATTCTAGCAACCGATTCTTACTTACGAGTCCATGTCCTCGTGATAGAAGTGGTACCAAATTGTTCATATTATACCATATAAAGCACAGGAAACAAATTGTAGGTACACCAAGTAGACAAAACTGCTAACCCCTCATTGCCGAAGATGATTATGGTCTAACAGCCTATTTATTAGACCACGAAGCCATTAGCAATCCCCTACTTGTCTCACAATTGGGATCGGTCTATTTTTGGTTTCAATGTTCACCCTTCTACTGAAGTTGTCAATCCCTCTAAACTTTCCAACTGTTATATAGCCCGCAACTACTTTCTCTTTACCAACCCCACATACCAACCCCTTCGACCGTCGAAAACAACTAGCTCTTAGGTTCATTGAGTACGCGCTCTGCGCAGAGCTACACTACTATGCAGACCTATATACTATTTTCAAGAAAAGGGGTAGCCGAAAGTTGGTCGACACATTTTGTGTCCGGTTTTTGCCGGATTCCGGGCGAACTACTTGTCCGGCGAGAAAATGGTTTTCACCATCGTGTTCAGCATGTGTTCTTACCCTTAAATCGAACATCTAATCAACTTCGAATAAAACTTTTACTTTTAACAAACTTTCCGGTTTTGGCCGGATTCCGGACGAACTACTCGTCCGGCGAGAAAATGGTTTTCACCATCGTGTTCAGCATATCTTCTTACCCCATACTCGACTATCACATTAGCTGTTTCAAAATATTTTGTTTGCCCCTTAATTAAACCCCCTCCCCCACTCCTAAATGTAGGGCTACAGTGCCCATCTACGAACTCGACCTTACTCTTGACCCAAAGAATCCTCACACCAAGTTTCGTCAAAATATCTCATTCCCTTCGAGAGTTATCGTGCTTACAGACAGACGGACAGACGGACGGACGGACGGACGGACAGACGGACAACTTTTGCGATGTCATAGGTAGGGGAGAGCGGGGTACCATGAACCACGGGCTACCATAAACCAGGGCTGTATCACCCACTTCCTGTTGGTGTGATTGCTCCTCCTTTTCATCCAATATCGACCCCTGGTCCCTCTAGGTTCTGATGTAGTTCTGTTCAGTAGGCTATGGACCAATACTCGACTCGTGACGGCAATAAGACTATTTTTGGGGTGGTAAAGTAAAAAATTTGTTTAAGACTGTTTGTTTACTTTTCAGGTGATAAACCTGTCAGATCAAGATGATTGTCGGGTTTCCAATGGAATAATATCATGGCTTTAAGACTGTGAATTGCGCTTTACGTTCCGTTTATTACTTTTTTAGTTAGCTATTTCTTAGCAATTCCTATGCACGGGGGGATCGATGAACCACTTGCCATGGGGACATTGAACCAGTGGTTGTAGAGGGAATGTCCAATGTTAATTAATAATTTGGACCTTGAAGTGGAGTTCTGGAAGCATTTAGATAACCAGGAACCCGTTCCCACCAATGACGCGATTCAGTTTGAAATTCCAAGTGGTGTTTCACCTCCGAAAGTCATAACCTTTTGGTGGAACATCCGGCTAAACAGGGATAATTATTTTTGGAGTTAACGTCGGATGATTCCCACTTGGTTAAGATTTAGTTGGTATTTTTTAATCTCTCTACATTTAGTAGCTTGTACCTTTATATATTACACGAAAATTACACAATATTATAAGATCAATCATACTGGTTCATCGTGCCCCGAGGGTGGTTCATGGTACTCAGGGGGTGGGGTACGATGAACCAGCTGACCAAGTTTTCTAGAACCGTCGGTGTGTTCCACTCGGATAAATTACATGTCAAAGAAAAATACTCGGAGATCGGCCGATAAATAAGCTACATTTTGAAGTGAAAAAGATGCTGAAAGCTCATTTGGTTCGCCTGGAAAAAAACAAAACACAAATGTGGTTCATGGTACCCCGCTCTCCCCTATCCGTCACTAACGTTTTGGGATCCCAAAAATTAAAAACAAAATGGAACAAAACATACCAGAAACGCTAAACTGACTCAAAATGTGAGACAGACAGGCCGGCGGAAGCTAAAATGGGATGTTGAGGATACTAATTTTAATTTACGGCCAAAAGATTTAAAGATATATCCGGAAACTTGTATCGCAAAATCAGGAATTTATTTTTGTAACTTTCAGGTGAATACTGAATCGCACTAACGATTAGCCTATAATTTTGTGTGTGGTTACAGAAACTTCGCAGGTAATCCATAATTCTATCGGCACAACCTTGTTGCCTGTCAACTCGATCAGTCTTAGGACCCCCCCCCCCACATCCAAAATAAATCATTCAGCACTGGATCCCACCAAAACCCTTTGGTCATTCTAACGTCTAGTCGCCAAATTGCTTCCTTGCCATGGTCATTTCCCGGCCACATGTTTAATATTCAGTCGTCAAGCAGAGAACTGAAAAATGTTACCACTGTGTCGAGGCCACATTAGCTCTTTTTCAAGAGGAAACTTGCGGCGCATTTTCCTATGGTTGGGAAATCGTTACGCTGAGAAAGCAATGTCGTATCCAGGGGAGCCGACCCCCCCCCCCAAAAAAAAACAACACAAAAATAATCTTTTTTTGTCGGCTTTCATCTCTTATCTCTGTGTGTTTTTTGGACTTTTTGGTCCGACCCCGCCCCCCGAAATAAATTCCTGGATACGGACCTGCGCCCCACGTTACGCAATTCGACAATTTCGGTGGAATCATGTCAAGTAATGAACTGCACCAAACTGAACTGAAAATAGCTATAACAAGAAAAGCGAGAAAATACTCTCCTCGTGCGATAACATCATCAAATGACGCAACAGTCTCATTGCTTCGCATGCGTGGTCATTCAGTTGTAACAACTTGAGTGCACTGGCCGAAAATTTGCAGGAAAATACCAATACCATATATCATTGCAAGTTGACTCGAACTTGGCTGTCAAGAACAGACATCAATAATGCGTTTTTGCTTGAATGGAATCTGCTATGCGGTGGTGCTCTTTGTTTTAATATTTGTTTTTAAACTCAGCTGACACATCCGTTCAACGCAGTAAAGTCTAGTGCTCTTTGTTTAGTTTGTCACATTTTTGGGATCGCAAAAAGTCAGCGATACCCACGAAATCGTTAGTCCGTCCGTCCGTAAAATGGTTAGAGGGATTACAGCCGAAGGGTTTTATTTGAAATCGCCCTCTCCAAAAACCGCATGGAAGATATGCTACTGAGATTTACCAAGAACAAATAATCAGACAGAACCTCCGTGACAGAATCTCTGTACTATGACTATGCGGAGTCGAATATTTCCCTGTACCTTCACTTCGAACGAGTGGAGCACATCACGTTTCCTTACCTCTACAATTAGCCTATATGAAGCCGCCTTGAGGAAAAGTAGAAGACAAAGCTGATTGGTTCTCTGGACGCGCTCAAGAGCGGGTCAGCGCGCGGAGTACGCCTCCTGCATTTTTTGTTCTGCGATGAGCAACGGCGAAGACGGAAGTAGAGTAGACAGGTATCAGCGTCAGCTCAAAGCTAGAGTAAATACCTCTAGCTCCGCTCAGTTTTGTCGGGGTATCCATAGTCGCTGTATGGTACCAAAGACAGAGGTTCTATCTGATTATTTGGTCTTGGTTTTACATAGTGCACATGGCCTTTCTAGCACACCCATTAAATCTCATCTTAATCCCTTCCTGTTAGGTCTCAAAGCCTGTAAAACATTCCCTCTTCCAAATCCTCAACATCGTGACCGGATCCTCTTCGGACATACGAATGGCACGTCTGAGGCATATGCTCTGACTCTTGATTAAGTTCCATGTGAATCGGATTACCCGTTGGGAATTTAGGAGTGCCACGCTCAGACCCCCCCCCCCCCCAGACAGGAATGGTCTGATCCAGATAACAACGGTTGTTAAGTGACTCGACAGGGTCTACTTATACCAAGAATAAATAATCCGATAAAACTTATGTCTTTAGTCGCATGCAGCGAGTACCAGCGTCTATGAAACCCCGACAAATATGAGCGGACCTAGAGGTATTTACTCTAGCTTTGAGCTGATGTTGATACCCGTTTACTCCTCTTCCGTTTTCGCCGTTGCTTATCGCACAAGAAATGTTGAAGGAGGATGGCAGGAGGCGCACTCCGCGCGCTGACCCGCTCTGGAGTGTGGAGCGCGTCCATAAAACCAATCAGCTTTGACTACTTCTTTTCTACGATCGGCGGTTCACGGCGATTTAGCTGTTCGTAGAAGTAACGAAACGTGATGTGGCGCGAAGCTACGAACCTCCGCTCATTCGTAAAGGACAGGGTATGGGGAAATACTCGACTCCGCGTAGTCATATTACAGAGATAGGGAGACGGAGGTTCTGTCAGATTATTTGTTCTTGCTTATACATACCACTCATCCTCCCACTTTATCTGGAAGGTCCGAACTAGTAAAAGTGGAACTGATGAAATTAAAGCGATACGTCAGGTAGAACATTACCGATGTACATATTTTCTCAAATTTCTGATGGCGCTGCTCTGATGCTCTGACATTATCATAGCGCCCAAGCTGAAATGAACTCGATCAGCAGAAGTGCCATCCGGCTTTTGCTACCGAAAGTTCGGCCTAACTGTACTTGTTTTAAATGATAAGATTCACGGGTCAACCGAAAAGGGCTGAGATAAGACAACCTGGTTACCCATCAACAAGAACAAATAAACAAACGGAAGGTAATAAGCAGACGGAGGGTCTCGCGATCTCTGTTATACGGCCACGCGGAGAAGAATAGAATCCCGATTCCCTGCCCGATGCAAACGAGCGGAGGTTAGGAGCTACGCGGAACATCACAATTCGTTACCTCTACAAACAGCTCATCGCAGTAAAGCCCTGGAGAAGAAGTGTCGAGAGTAAACGACTATTGGTTGTAACATTGTGACGACAGTATGCTACGGTATGTTCCTTTCAATGCGCAGCGGCTAATTAGAGGGAAGTAGACTGGCGTCAACTCAAAGTTCGGCAAGTATTTCTAACTCTGCTTAGTTTTGTCGGGGTATCCACAGTTG
This sequence comes from Branchinecta lindahli, assembly GCA_023053555.1. NCBI lineage: Eukaryota > Metazoa > Arthropoda > Branchiopoda > Anostraca > Branchinectidae > Branchinecta > Branchinecta lindahli. Next base: position 30,193,251 of record JAKZAO010000009.1, on the reverse strand, counting down.
CTGCATGGAACCAAAGACCGAGGTTTTATTAGCTTATTCGTTCTTGGCATCACTTAGTCACTAGACAGGCTTGAAGACCCGATAAAAATAGGATTCGTGAATAGTCGCTTTTCATAATGTGAGTCTTCCCTTTCGGGTTTGTGCGCACAGGGTTAGAGTCTGTGAGGCTTGAATCCAATCCTGAAACGTAGACTAAAATAGGCTAAAGAAGGTGATGAGGGTAGACTCACCAGAGCGTATTCATCTCGTTCCTTGACTAGCCTCTTTACGTGGTCGACCAGAACAGAGTACAGGGCATCCTTTTGTTCGGGTTCTACCTCTTTAGGGTTGGACCATTCCCCACTCCAAATAGTCTGAGGGTTGTCCGTAACCTAGAAGCGAAAGCCAGTTTCAAGTTATTTGTCTTCATTACGACAGTGTACACACATCAACGTTTAGCAACAACACACCAACATTGACTGAAGAATGCATCTTCACACACAAATACAGAGCGTGTTCCACCCTACTTCCCGTAGTTACTACGCTAGTTACCGTAGTTACTACGCTAGGCTGGAACGCTTTTTTTATTTTTCCGGTCAAATATCAGACATCGAGGTGATCCTACCAATCACGTGACAGAGATGCGTAGTTACTACGCTAACTACGCTCCCGAGCGTGGTAAGCAAATAGTTACTATAAGTTACTATTTTGAGAAGGTTGGAACGGTCAGCGTAGTAACTTTTCCTGAGGCTGGAACGGAAATAGTAACTAATAGCTAATATTGGTAGAGGGGTGGAACACGCTCACAGTCGTCGTAACAATGGTATCAGAAGTGGGATTTAAGATCTTGTCCCACATCGTGGTCGTAACAGCTACCGACTCGTTATACGCATAATATAGGTAGTAATTTCTATCGAACACCAAAGACTGGTTTGCGGCCTACCAAAACTGATTTTCAGTCGATCTAGCTAAGAAACTGACAACATTCTGAGAACTTATAACTAAAATCCCTTGTTGTCAAACTGCTTTTCTGAATCACATCGCTACAAATAATTGTTTTTAATATCTTTTAAGCTTGAGCAGAAGTCTCAAATTTTTACTTCAATTATCTATCTTTATCAATAGACTAGTCCAGTAATCGTCGCAAAGTAAATGTACAAAATCAATAAAAACAATAGCGAAAGCAGCAGTGTTATTTAAATCTTTATTAGGCCCGGCCTCGTGTGTGCTGACCTTTATCAAAATTCTAGGCTGTAAGTCACCACGAAGTAAATACAAAATAATTAGTAAAAAATAGAAAGTACCGTTTACAATCAAACGTGTATATGGTTTCAATCCTTTGGGAGTGTTAGCAAAGATTACTCGAATCTCTTGAACCTATTAGGCTCGGTCTGAATTCTAATCGACTTATATTCTACATACATACGTTGTGTGAGCTTATCTTTATTAATAGGCTAGGCCTGAAGTTACCATTGATAAAAAAAAAATAAAGAACAAAAGCGAATGGATAGCAAGTGTACGAACGGGTTGAATTTCGTGTTTGGTCTAAATGATCAGAGGACGGGTCTTCCATTTATTTCTCCGGTCTGGTGAACCGAGTCCGAGCATGTGAGTATTCCCTTGTTAAAAACCCAGTACAGGCTCTAGATTTCACCAGTACTACCCTTCAAAATCAGTCCAACCCACACCCCTTAACCCAGATACCGACATGCAAGTAGCCAGGCCTACAGCTGTAATAGCGCAATTCATCAAGCGTAATTAGAATACAATTCGTCCAGCCCGGGTTAAGACGTTAATTAGCTATATATCAAAATCTCTGACTGAGATATTCCAGAAGGCAGGTCTGGTACTCAAATGGATCGCAGACGTAAAATACTAATTTTCTGAACAGATGGAGGTAACTTGAAAGGAGTATCGGTTTACCATGCCTTCTTCTTGGGGGTCCAGAGTACTGTTTGTTTCCGGGGCTGAGCGCGGAACCTGAACAAGGTTGGAACATCGATGGTTGATCTAGTATACAAAAAAATCCAACCCATCCTAATATTTAAAAGTAGTCTGAAAAATACTGTTATTCCGAACAGACGGAGACAGTTAAAGTACAAACATGGACTTCTTAATTCCAATCTAATCTTTACCTTTTGCTTCACTCAACTCAATCACTCAAAACCGAGCTCAAAACAATGTTGTGGGCACGAGACAAGATTTCATGCTGGCTATCAATATTCGTGTCCTCATAGTAACCCCTTTTGATGAAAGTCGAACACAAAAATTAAACGATCCAAAATTTTAGCAAGCGTAAGTTCATGTCTAACAATAAAAAATATGCCATTGTCAATAATTCACAGATAATTTTTATTTCTCATGGAGAGAGAGCATTTAAGAATTCTGGCATCAAGTAATCGCTGGAATGAGTAACAAGCTCTGAGCAAAGGGGTTGGGGGGGGGGTGAATGCACTCGCAATTCGTCATAACCTGGTGCTACTTAGGTGGAAGGAAAGTTACAGGTGTCAAGGAACAGCGATTAATGTTGGTTTTAAGCAAAAACCGCGTATTTTGAGACCGTCTTTTAAGCATCACTTGAGAGTAGCCTGTTATCAAGTCGTATTGGCCTACATTTCTGTTCAGGCCTATATGGTTGCCTAACGGAACCCGAACTCGGGTGGCCTATAGATCTTTTAAAAGCCGTTTACAGCCTAATCTCTCCGACAGACACAATCCGGGAATACTTGATTTAATACTAGACTAGGATTTGGGTGTTGCCCAATCTCAATAATTATTAAAAGCTACTACCGTGGTCCCAGCCTCCGAAATAATCACAACCGAATCGGTTTCAGCCCATTAAAAGTAGTTACACTCGCTAACTACCACGCTGATTGTCACTAGAATTCGAAACCTAGGAAAACATAATTCAAACATCGAAAATTCGAATTTTAAATCCATTTCGGACTAATGCCTTGAACAGACGTTAAGAGTACGTTCACACGCATCGGGAAATTTAAAAAAAACCGATCGGTACCAAGGGAAAACCGATCGGTTTTACGTTTTATCCCATCGGGTTTTGAGCTTGAAAAGAATCCAAGCTCGAAACCCGATGGGATAAAACGTAAAACCCATCGGTTTTCCCTTGGTACCGATCGTTTTTTTTTTTTTATTTCCCGATGCGTGTGAACGTACTCTAAGGGTCGGGCACAAGTGGGCTTGCGCCCGGATATTCGGTATTATCAATGCCAGAAAGCACAACTCTTACTAGAAATGATCTCTTGGCGATAAGCATTTTTGCAACTGGTTCCTGGTGTTAAACTTGCTATGTTTCTTTTTATCTGGCCTATTTTTCGGCGTGATATAATATTGTCGGAAAAAAACTTTCGTTCAATTTTTAAATGATTACGCTCTTGTTTCCTCTATGCTCACGAAAGTGCGGAACTTCAAATCATAAAGAACGTTAAACCAAACCGCAAAGTTTTCAAACATTTGCGAAACGAGGACAATGTTTTTTCAGCCCCTTTTCGGCCAAAAGGCGTAACAGTTGTGGAGTTCGATTGATAATCCCAGGATAATCCTTTCAGTTTTGGGGAAGTTTATTGGGATTTTGGGACATTTCTGGCGTTCTTCGACAGCCGCGACTTATTTTTTTTACCACAATCTGGCAACACTGCGGCTTAGAGACAATTCAATCAATTAGACTAGGCAATAATAAAAGGGGACGCATAGAATAGCTGCTATCGACATGACCGAACGCAACACGGCTCTGAAAACAGGCTTATCTGTTCCAATCAGACCGCAGTCAGGCGGTCCCAGACTTGCTGACAAGCCTAATCGATAAGTCAACAGTTCTGAATAGGCCTACAACAAAACAAAAGGTCTAGACCTATGATAGATTGAAAAGAGGACAAGGGGTTTCGGTCTAAACCTATGGACAAGATAGAAGTGTCCATGAACTTTTTCTCTCTTTCCGTTTATTTTTCTTTTCGGTCGTGTACGGCGAGAGGTGAAATAAGGGAATGAGCGTATAGCAAATTTGCTGCTTCATAATTTTGAAGAAAAAAGGAACAGTCTAAAATGTCCGGAAACAAAGAAACTACCTAGTTGGTCATTTTTATTCTGAGGAAAATAACGATAGCCGAATGTGTATTTCTCTAGGCCCACCGTTAACTACTAAACTATGGAGGAATCCAACGGTACCGACCGGTAAATGCTCCCCCCCCCCAGTCCTATTTTAAATTCTGCAGAATAGAATCACTTTTACTAGCCAAATGGCTAGTAATGGCCAACTAAAATTTCCCTTGACATCGCGTGTTTCGTTCTCATGTTTTAATTGCTTACTGTCATTTAAAACACTTGATGGTGTTGCTTTATTACGAGTCCCCCGAGTATCCGGGACTGATATGATATGAATTTATGGACGATGAATACCAATAATATGCAGATACTATGAATAATTGTTTTCATGTTTAAGTAATTCTTCTGTTGCAAATTGAAACAGCTCCCATGGAACAAAGTTACGTCACTAGATAAGTGGCACCTCTGCGAAAGACTTCGTATGATTAGGGTAAACGAAACCATAGCAAGAGAAAAATATTAAATGGATCTATGACAACTTCCCGATGAAAAATACCCGAGTATTAGTTGTATGGAGTAGTACGAAAAAGTAGCATGCAGTAGTAACTGTTGCTACTACATGCTCCTACTAGCAAACTGGATGCTATCGGATATTACTACATAAGATTAACCCAGTCGGAGGCATGTTTATCAAAGTATTCCATACTACTACATATCACTAATCAAACTACCCCATGCAACTTTTTCGTACAACTACCATACTACTACACAGTCAAAGAATTTTTCATCGGGTTGGTCCTACTAAAAAATGACAAACAAAAATATGCTGGACCATCAGATCTAGGCTAATTTAACGGGTTGCTACGTGGGCTAACGGAAAGGGAATTCTACAAACTGGGAAAGAACAAATTTATAGTTATAACTTAAAAAATCCACATACCTGTTGAATACATTCCACGATGGAGTGTTGCGTATCCACGGGCAGTTTCGTGATGTCCGAAATAATTGACTCTTTCTTTGGCCCCTGAACGGCACAACCTAGCACCAACAGCAGCAACAATTCAAGATTCGCAATGGCCTGGTCGGAAACCGGGTCTTTCCCGACTGTTACTGGATCGGGAAGTCGAACTAGGATCAGCTGGCCCAATATATCCTACAACAGAAGTGATCTTTATGAATAAAGTTTAGACGAATGAGCATTTATGTAGGTCTCATGGCCCCACGACTATTCGGTTCTCGTCTTCTCGCTCGCTACTCCGAGTGTCGTTAGACGACTCCTTTGAACTGACCTTATCAGTGCTCCAAGCGGATCATTATCAATTTGTCCCTACCCTCGCCTCATTATCAGCATCAATCACATAGATAGTAATAGATCCATCAGTTAGTAAGCAGGAAAGAGAAGCTTTCACACTTTAAACTGAAGAGGTAGTGCAAACCTCCTATCGTTCAGGTAGGTAGGTTTGCACCTATTTTCTGCTCATGGAACATAATTTAACACACGCAATGCAAACGTGTCTATCTAGTTGACTGAAAACCAAGGCTCCACCAACTTTCTTCCAGGCTAGGATCAGTAGCCTATACATTTCCGTCTCACCCTCAAGAAGCAGAACTGTGGCGAAACTTCCAGATGAGACCGGAGCTCTTAAGCTGAATCAGCTTACTGCATTCGCTTGGCATCTCATTATTTTGCTTCCACCAGGCCAGGGGGAAGGGGGGTTTATGTAACTCTAACACTTTTAGGTTGCCTCTCCAGTAACAGGCCTGTTACTGTTTTGAAAGTTTTCCAAACAGAATACCTGACTGAAACGGATGACCTACTGAACAGATACCTAACTGAAAAGTCTAACTTTTTGCTGCAACAAATAGAAAGTAAAATAATATGGGTTTTAAAGTATAGATAAGAGAAAATGAAGGTGAAATATAGAAAAACAGTTAACAGAAATGTTGTATTTATTGATTTAATGAAATCAGATTCGAATAAAAATCGATGAAGGCCTAAGTGACGTTAAGTAAGGATTTTTAATGTTCTGATAATGGTCTTTAACGTTACTGAATGAAGGTGGAGACGTAGCCACTCGCAATGGTTCCCTCCGTTGTGAAGAGAAGGGAAAAGAAGCAACGCGGGCATAAAAAAGAGAAAAAAAGACCGAAGAGTCAAGTTTCGCGTACAAACTGAAAAAAAAAAATCAGTGATGACTTCGGGGCAACTGAAGTTAAACATAATAAACGGTTTTGTAGAAAAGTGTCTTCAAAAAAATCTCTCCCACTGAAGCTTTGATATTGGAAGCGTTACGAACTCAGCTAAATCAGTCAGGGTATAGTAGGTGCCGATTCAAAATCACTGAAAAATCCTTGATTCATTTCCAGGCTACCGAACGACAACCTTTCGATTTTGAGTCGTCTACCTATTTTCTTTTTTTAACACTGGCGAGAAACACAGAAATAAAGTAAAATTAAAGAACGTAATCATGTTTGTTTTTTTTTGTTTAGTTTTTAATAAGTGCTTTTTACTTTCTTTTCTATTAGGCTACTCCGCTATAAATAAAATTTAGTCACAAATAAATATTGCTTGTCATACAGATAGAGCTCTCGTCTAATCATACCGCTTTTCGAAAAAAAATGCTGAAAGGAATACAGCCTTGTTACTCTGGTCGCAATAGAAAAAGCCGTACTCTCCTATATGGACGGGCTTTTGGAAGACCAAGGAAAATGCTATATGGATGGCGGCGTTTTATGCAAGCCCTCGGTAGCTCAACTGGTAGAGCCGTCGCCTGGTAAGCCAGGGTCCTGGGTTCAAATCCTGGCTGAGGAGCATTTTTGTCTTTCAGTTCACCAGGCTACTTACAAATAGACCCAGGAAGTAGTATGCGCGGCTTACCAACTAGCCTACAGAAAAACGTGAGCAATTCTAAGAAAAAACACGAAAGTTAAGAAAGGCTAGGTTAGTTGTTCCTAAATTAGGCCAGTCGCGCCGCAGTAAATAGCCTACGTTGGAAGACCAGCGACCATTCACACCTAAGTTTTCGATACCCAGTATACCATACCGCAGTTATCGTGCGGCCCAGAATTGCTGCTTGCAAACCATGCGTGTTGGGACGCAATCTGTATCGAATCGACATAAGTAATTATGGGTAGCAGAAGCTCGGGATATTAGGAATAACCAAAATTCCATACTGTGAAGACCAATGGTTCCCAAACCCCTTTTTCATTTAACGAATCATTTAAACACTGATTATTTCCAAGCTATTTTTAACATGGATGCACTGGGCCGAGTGAGCAAAATGATCTAAAAGAAATAACCTACCTCGTAAAAGCTCTTTAGACTTCTCACGATAAGGTCCAAATTCCGGACGCGCCCATAGACGTCGATCGCTGGACACGTCTTGGATGTAAGAGTTCGCGAGTCTCTGAAATAAGATGAGAATAATCAGTTTGTGCCGTCAAAAATCGGAACATAGGATCACTCCTAGCCAAGACATGACCTCGTTTTTTAAATAGTTTAACAAATTAGGGGTTACCGGTACGTCGTTCCATGTTCAACTTCTTTTTTATATGAACCCACATAATAGAAGACGGAACCAATTTTATGTGGACTAGGACAGTTGAAGTTGATTTTTTTGTTCGGTCGGCTATTTTGTTCTGTAGGCTATTAGTTCAGTTTTTTTTTTTGCCACCCACTAGGACCACAGGTTGTCAAACGGATCTGTTTTATTTATTTGTTTACAATGAACTTCTCTCTCGTGACGAACGGCAAACGCAGCCTATATAGATACACCACATATAACAAGGGGGACAGCACACCACCCTGCCTAAGGCCGTTGACAAGCCGAAAACTATCACTAACTGCCTACATGGTGCCAAAAAATGCCACACTAAAATAAGATCGGCCTATAACCAGTAGGCTAACAGTGACTATCATCCACCCAGACCACCAAACTGAATTCGGATTTAGCCTACGGTTGCAAGCTAGAAACGAAAATTTTACAAAGAAGGCCTAAAACGATTTTATCTTCAATTTTTTTCTAGAAGCACTGATTTTTAGGGAATTTCTTGGAAGTGATAGGTTCATTTCACATCGATAGTTGCACCATGCCATAATTACTGTGTAGATAGTTTTAAATTTAGCAGTAGCCTACCGACAACCTTAGCCTACTGGGCACTGAAGTTCTGGGCCCAGAGGCGTCACTACTGGGGGGGGGAGGGGGGGACGCCCCCCCAATGTTGTTGGCCAGTCGGTAAAAAATAGCCGAGTCGGCGCGAAGCGCCGCGATTTTTAGTAAAAACAGTCGATTTTTTCTATGAAATTCATTTTTTCTTAAAAACAATAGGCTAAAAAACAGTCGGTTTTTCGTAAAATAGTCGTTTTTTCTCAAAATCAGCCGATTTTTCGTCAACACAGTCGTTTTTTTCTCAATAATAGTCACTTTTATCCGCAACAATAGTCGGTAAAAATGACCAGCTAGTCGGTAAATACCTTGTCCCCCCCCCCAAACATTCTGGCTAGTAACGCCTCTGTCTGGGCCTCAACGTCATGTACGACTTTATACAATTATACCAGGTCGACTCGAAAGAGCATGGAGCAAAAGGCTCAAAGGGAGATAGCATTTGCTACAAATTAAAATGGTGGGAAAGACCTGGGCCACACGTCCTGCGCTATTTCCAAAAACAAATGTTATACCGTACATTTACTTCGGTCCGAATATGACAGAGCTAAACGTTCAAAAGGAGATTAGGTTAACTCGATCTCAAATACATATAGCATTGCGCACAAACTTAACTGGTTTAGATGACCTGGCCCCAGCTCCTTGCACTGTAAATCTTAAGAATAAATCTTACTTCCATCTAAGCTAAAGTTTCAAAGAGAGATTAGGTAAACTCGATCTTGAAGGAGTTGCATCATAAGCATTTTAGCACTTGCAACAGTTGCAACGTCTAGACCCCCCCCCCACCCAAGACCCAAGATGAAGCCACGACTCGATCCGACCGCTGGGTCATCCAGTGGCACGGGTCGGAAGTGCCCGACACGGGGAGGCTGGGATCATAGTTTGACTATGGATCTAACAAAATGTTTTTATTGTAGCAGGCATATGGGAAATGTGTCGAAAAATCAAACTAAATATTTGCATTATCGATTTCTCTAAGTATTTTGTTTTCTGTTTTTTCTTAGTAAGTCCCCGTAAGTCCAAAGAATTAAGGATGTAAACTGGATCACAATAAACAAACGCCGTAAATTACACTAAATTCGTTATAGTGATTTCTTAAAGATTATGAAATTAAGCTAAATAATATTCAGCGTCCGGGACAAAAAATTGTCAAACTGACCGATGATTTCTACTTCTGACATATCTAAACGTCCACAGGGTGATATACTTAGTTTAATCCTTTTACATGCCACTCGATCTTCTCGAAGACTTTAGTACTCTTTTGACCTGCGTCGGGGAATCAGTGAATAGTTAATTAGCAATGGCGACCTTGCTTTCAAGGGTGAATTGTGTTCAAGTAATTTGTGGATAAGCTTGGATGTCCTGATGATTTTGAAGAAAACAAAGGTAACAGTGTGTTCGTTAAAATCCGACCCATCGAAAAATGATGGTGTGTTCCACCTTCTCGGCCCACATGAATCACATACTTTAAATAGTAAGGTGTAAATATGTAATTATTTTATTTTATTCATTTATTCATTGAACTAAGGACCAAATTGGGCAGAGACAGGCGAAAAAGCGGCCCCGAGAGCACCAGAAGGAGGGGATTATCAAAGCACATATCTTTGTCTGGATTGAGAGGGAAGATTTCGCAGTTCTGGAAAAGATGGGAGGGCACCACCAACAAACATTCCGGAAGCACTACAATTTAGGGAAAGACCGAGAAGCCACCTAAAAGTATTGTTATAAAGAACCCGAAGAGAGTTCTCACTCATAACAGAAAAAGATTGCACAAAAGCTAGATCGTACAACGGAGTGCAGTAAGCCCTGAAAAGAAACACCTCACGGCAAGGTCGCATTTCCCGAACTTACGAATGAGTAAGTTAGCCCGGCATAGTCTTTGGGCTATATAGGCTAGTCTTTGTTCTGGACTCCAACGGCCAACACTACTTATAAAACAGATCTTATAGGCTACTCATACCAGGTCAGGTCCGCTCCAAAGAACTCAGGTGGCTACTAATATCACAGCGCTAAAGGTTCAAAAGAAGACCAGGTAAACTCGATCTTAATTACACCTAGAATTGCGCACAAACTTACTGTTTCGGACGCCCTTATGACGTAATAAATCTTACTTACATCTCAGTCAAGAATTCCTCCAAGAATGGTCCATTGGCCAGGTCAAGGTAATCCAAATCTCGTTCACTTTTGACATTGCTCTTTTGTGCACTTTTTAACCAATTCACTAATGCACTATTCATAAACTGTGAAACATTTGCTGTTTCTTCACTATCCTCCATGATAGGAGCTTTCACAAATATAGATTCACTGTTTCATAATAACCACCACTACTGTAGTAGGCTAGTAGCCTGTAACTGAAATTTCTAAGTCGACCTTGAGACAGATGTGTGCTTAATATCTGATTTTCATCCCAACTTTCCGCAATCCCTCAACCAGTCTCTGATTTCACCTAAAACAGAAGAACACAGTTGTTACAACTCTAGGGAGCATAGACCTATTTATTATATGATAATCCGTGAAATAGGATACCATAAAGATTCATCTTGCCCAACTGTTTGGAATTTGTGATGATAATCTCATCTTACCAACTAACAAACAAATGCTTGTTTCTTTTCTTACTTGTAGGCTAGTTCCCCGCCAGATTTTCTCTCTCTTTTTTTCAGATAGGCCTAGACCAGGCCTAGACCTAGTGAACCTAGTAATGGGTGTTTTCAAGCCACCTATCAGCAGTAACCCTGAGGTTGTCCATGGTTGACTGTGAAAATTCAAGAAGGTTGTGACAAATAGCTTATGGTAAACTTAGGCCTACATATTAACTTTTATTATGACAAGCATCCAGCCGGAAAAGCGACCAGAAAGACCTTTTTCGCTCTAAACTGTGAATTCAGGTGATCAAGGTAAATATTTCGAAAATCATGATTTCTGTGTCAAAATAGGTAAATCAAGCAAATATTCACTACTTCTAACGAAATACTAAATGATATGTGGTTTTAAAGTTCTTCATTTTGTGAAATCAGAACCAGATCAGAACCTCCTGGTCCTCCAATTCTGGAGGACCAGAACAGTAAAGTTCAACGTTTTTAACTTTCGACAGTGCAGCTTTTGGCCATAATTTATTCATTTATTTATTTCAGCCATAAGCTACGCTCAGGGAAATACACACATTAACTCAGCATTAACTACTACAGTACTGCTACAGTAGAGGTATGCTTATGCGAACACTTACTTTAACAGTTTAACATGAACAGTGCTGTTTTGGGCTAAATCGTAAAATGAAATTGAAGATTTAAAATACCTATACAGGTGTTTTCAGATGCCGTTAATTACCTACTTTAGATAACTGGTAGTTCGCTTTATACACAGCAAGTGCATGAAAATAGCAAAGTCCACTGTCAACTGCTGTCAGTTTCAACAGGTCAAGGCTTTATATGTTCAAACTTACCTCTGCAAGAACACTAGATTTCAGGAGGAGCAAAGTAAATTATATTCACCATAGGCTACCAAGCACTAGTCACATTAAACTGCCATATCTATCCCTGTACTAGATAGCCTAGTTGCACCAGAGCGTCAGAGCTGCACAGGTTGCACTCCTTCTTGAATCTTTATTATTTGTTTTGTTACTGATCTTTCGCAGCGTTGCGACTTGAAACTCCGCCCAAAAAACGAGTGCGGCGGAGAGCATGCCAAAATATGGTGGGGCAAATAATGTCAGCAAGCAAGAACCAGGTAATCAGCAGGTTCCAGACTGTCGCCAGTTCCTATGAAATAAAGTTACTGACTTGAAACTTCGGAAACGGGACTTCCTAAGAGCCAGCGGACTTATTTTTAACTTAGACACTGCATTTTTCTATTTTGAAAACGCAGTTTGCTCGTAAAAACACACGAGTAAATGAAAATGAGATGAACTAATGCAACGTACTTGCTTTATTTGTTTCTGATTACATGGCAACTCGCCAGATGACAACCCCCCACACCGACAACTGGGAACAGACAATTGGTGACGCAGTCATGTCGTCACACCGATAACTAAGCCAAACAGACAACTCACCTCGCCAACAACTCACCACAGTATCATTTCGCCACACGACCAACTTCCACATGGATAAATCGCCACAAAAGTACTATTTAAAAAATCTTCAAATCGTTCCAATTTAATAAATAATAAGACGATGAGTTAACTATTTTCTTCTTGCTTCGTAATTTTCTAACGAATTTTCTATTTGGAAATCCTAATGGTTTTGACATAACAAACCACATCAGTTTCAGACAAATTGGTTGTATTGGGAAAAGGGTATTTTTATAGTTTCAACGAAGAGTTTGTCGTTCCAATTTCCCACGACTGACATTTCCAGTTCAAATTCCCGGAAGGAAAAGCAAATCAGCCTCGATGAATTTATTCTCGAGAACTCTCCACTGTGAAAAGGCGCTAAGAAAACTATGTCTCTGATTGGTTTGTATAGTTAAAGTTTAACTGAAAAGCCAACTCATTTGTGTGTCGTTTAATTGGATACACTGGATTATTTGGATTCTGCAAAGGATTTTTTTTATTTTCCACTATCTGCTCTAGTTATGAAGCTCAAAGTATCTCCAGCCGTCCCCACAGCGTAAATTCTACTATGTCGCAGGAAATTTTAATCTCCATACAAATGCGGCTTTTCAGTGGGCAGAGCTGAGATTGGTGAAGATTGCTTAGTGCCTGAACAAAAAAAAAATTGACAGATCTTTCTTGTAAGGCATAAAGCAAAAATACAAGCGCATAGAGGCACCACAAATCACACGGAAATTCCACTATTTGAAAATCTATTATTCGTGAATAGTGGAACAACGAAGTAACTCATTTTCAGCGGGTCTTCAAGCCAATTTAAGTGAATAAGTGATGTGTAACTAAATTGTCCTATCCTAGCCTTTTTTGGTTAAACTTTAAATAACGCGAAAGGCGGGAGCTTCATTGTGAAAAGACTCTACTTGGTAAAATAGATTTGGCTAAAGAGCAAAAGCATAAAAATTACTGTGAAAGACAGACCGATTAGGTTAAACAATTGTGTTTAAACAAGAATAAAGTACTTCATGCTGGACGTTTGGCGAGATATCAAACTGTCGCAAGTTGTCTCCGTGTCATATATCACCGTGGCAAGTTATCGGAACGGAATGGCAAACTAACGCTATGACGATAAAATTCGCTTTCCAAGTGCTGGCGGAAACTAGCGGAGCGCGAGAACATCTCTGGAAAGCGAAGCGGCTTTTAGCCAAAGTCGCAAGAACAGCCGGCGCATAAGCTCGCGGAGATTTCCACACCGCCCTTTAAATGGCGGGCTTATCGGTGTTGCAAGATGTCACTCTGGAGAGTCTGGAGAGATATCGGTGTACCGCAGGTGTAGCGAGTAGTGCCGACTGGCGAGTTGTCGTGCTGCGGGATGTCCTGACACGAATCTCGCCAGATGGAAAGCAACGTTGGAGTAACTTTTCAGCAGTTCTCCTGCTGCTACAAAAAGTTGTTCAAATTTCCGAAGAGGACCTTGCGCTATATGGACTATAGCTGCTTACCCGGATTTTTTTCTAGCAGGCCCATTGGAAAAGCGAAAAATTCAAACCAAAAAAGATAATAACGCAGGAATAGGGTAAGTTTGGACAAAAGCGACTTTATGAAAACAGGATTTCCAACTCAAGCCGATATGGATTAGGCGGAAACCTTTTGCAAACTAGAAAGCAGAAAGGGATTCACACAATAGGTTTCAAACCGTTTTTGCGATGAAGGGAGATAAAATCGTATCCGATTTCTCAGTCTGACAACAGTGCCTGTCCAGTCAATCCTGTTTTGGCGAAGCATTTGAAATCGTCTAGGAGCTTGGTTAATCTTGGAATCCAGGATGGGTTTATTTGGAAAGACTACCATCGATCCTAAAGAAAAGGCTAGTGCAAATATTGATTCTCTTTCAAGAAGCTTATTCTGTTTCAGGATTTTGGATTGTATAAGCGTATCCTACCTCTACTGTAGCCCATCAGAAAGCCTGTAAAGTCGTAAAGAGCCAAAAAGAGGTAAAAAAGCTACTAATTTCTGAACAAATTTCTATGGAGCCAGTCCACTCTAGACTGGCCCCATAGAAAACCATTGCTGGTAGTTGGCTGGTAGAGCTGTGTTTTTGATCTTTGTTATTTTGCCGGACAAGTAGTTCTCGAATTCAACAGAAACCGGAAATTTGGCAGAAGTAAACTAAGAGTAAGGCAGGAAGTTTCGATCAGTTTCGTCAAAACAGATATGACTTACAGGGGTAAACAGATATGCTGAATCCACATCTGAACTTGGTTTTCTCAGATGATTAGCCTAGTTATTTGGCCTTAATCTGTTTCTGAATTTTTGTAGTAAAAATGTTCAAGGATTCTGGCAAAGACTTGATCTAGAGAAGACAGGACCCAATTGTCTGGATCATATTTTAAATTTTTGGGATCCCATCGAAACCTTTGGTCTTGTTATTGATGAACTGTTATTTTTGTTGTATTAAAATTCCACCTAAACCTTAAAGTTTAACTGAAAAGCCAATTTATTTGTGTGTCATTTAATTGGATACACTGAATTATTTGGATTCTGCCAAGTTTTTTTTTGATTTTCCACTATCTGCTCTAGTTATGACGCTCAGAATATCTCCGGCCGTCCCCACAGCGTAAATTCTACTATGACGCAGGAAATTTTAATCTCAACACAAATGCGGCCTTTCAGTGGGCAGTGGTGAGATTGGCGACGATTGCTTAGTGCCTGAACAAAAAAAAATGATAAATCTTTCTCGTAAGGCATACAACAAAAATACAAGCACATAGAGGCACCACAAATCACACGGAAATTCCACTATTTGAAAATTGATTATTCGTGAATAGCGGAACAACGAAGTAACTCATTTTCAGGGGGTCTTCCAGCCAGTTTAAGTGAATAAGTGATGGGTAACTAGATTGTCCTATCCTAGCCCTTTTCGGTTAAACTTTAAGGATTTGTGATTTCAGTGTAAGCTAATGCTGTCATTTACAGGTCAATGAGTGGTGTCGGAAGTTAAGGCAAGAGGGATTCCAGATTGATCGTCAGATACGAGGTAAGATGTCAGTCAGTCAAAGCGGTTATTTCTGAAACTGATTGCTGACAATGCCGATTTTGTTTGTCAATAAATATGAGCATAAAAAATGAAATTGCTCGTCAGTCAAAGGTTGAACATAAAACATGAGAGTCTCAATTAAAATGTTTGAGCACAACGTAAAGCGAGGCAGTCTAAGAGACAAACGTAAGAATAGTAATACTAATAGTTTATTTCTAACACACTTTGGCTACAGAGTAATCTAGAAAATGGCATGAAAAAAAAATAATGTCTGGAACCAAGAACAGATAATCGTGCAGGAGAACTGTCATGAAGTAAATATGCAGTTCCCTTTTCTAAGCATAGGTTGTGAAGTAGGCTATTCAGCTGACTGCGGATCATGTCATAGGCGCTTGACCGATAGATCACCCGACATCTATTTGAGCGATATTTCTCTCTTTCATGGCAGACTGCAGCAGCACCGCAATTTTTTGATGAACAGCCAGTCTGTAAATACCTCCCCCCCACAAAAAAAAATATTTTGGGTAGTAAAAACTCTGACTCTGCTTCTAGAATAAGAACTTAACACTAAGAATCTCGGTTCAATCTTGACCTTAAATGATAGGCTACTTCGGTGAAAACATTATTTTAAGCCGCCAAGGCAGAATTTTTTCGAGGTCTGTAGTCTTAAACAGTAGTCGCCTTTTTTGCCCAAAGGGCTCAAAGGCCTCTCTCCTAAGTCCTCTGTCCTTTCGGCTAATTTGACCGTTTTTGGTAGAGAGTCAGACGCCGTTCCCCTGAGCAGATAGATCGACTCAACTCGGAGTTGCTAATCTCCTTTTTTCCACAGGCCTGGGCAGAAAGGACAAAGGCCTTGGTCCAAAAATGGTCAAAAGAGCAGTGAGGAGTAAGTGCTTGGTACAAAAAAGGGAAAATGAACCAAGGCCATGGTAGATAGGTGAAAAAAACGCGACTAATTAGACGGGCGCACTACTGTATGCGCTGGAAGTTCGACAAAGACCTTTACGGTTTTGACAGCTTTTTGTAGCCATTCAGGGGAAGGAGGCGATTCCACTGTGAGCTGAACATCTCATTTTAAGACCAAAACTTTGGTGATTAATCGTTTTTTCTTTTTCTAGCCATTCAGCGCGAAGAGGAAAAAGTTAAAAAGAGCTTAAAAGACGCAGCTAAAAGGGGAGATAAAGATGTCTGCCTCATTCTGGCCAAAGAGATTGTCCAGTCTAAGAAAGCAATTACCAAAATGCACGCCTCTAAGGCTCAGATTAATTCCATCTCTATGCAGATGAAAAATCAGCTAGGTAAGTCTTTCACAGGATTCTCCCGCACCCTGGGCCACTACAGGGTGTGTTCCAACGTCCTAACAATGGTGACTACAAGCTAGGCTACCTTTGTCGTTTCAACTTTTCCAGAGGAAAGTTCAGATTTATCATCATCATCATCATTGGTGCGAACGTGAGCGCCTGTTCGTGCATTGGTAAAAAGCTGGAACATACCCTGCGTGGCCTCACTATGGGCTGGTTGTACCAGTTGTAGCTGAAGGCTACTGTCGTCTTTCTAACCCGTATAAAGGATTGTACAGATTATTGTGACCGAGGGAGCTTTTATTGTGTGCTGGTCAGAGGTTGGAACATACCCTCCAATTCCTCAGTTTGGCGCGTCTTATTTTGCTCTCTGGATCTGTATCAATAGTGACTATTTTAGTAGTATTTTTTAGTAGTAGCCTATTTATTTACGTACTAAAATGAGACAACATTGAAAACCATCATCAAGACATGCGGATTGGCGAGACCGTCGTGGGTTTTACTGGTAAGGGGTTTGCGGCTCAGCGTCCTCAGTTTGGCGGATCTTATAGTGCCAACACGATCAGGATTATCCGCCCCGATTTTTTGCACTTTCATCACCAAGTTGAAAAAATCTAAACTTTTCCATCGAAAATTGATGATGGTGCCGAATATCCGGGCAAGAATTCAAGTTCAGTCAATCAATCAATGAATAAGTATATTTCACATAATATTTCTGTAGAACAAAAATAACCTTGTACGTCAAAACAAAATGGTTTGAAAAATACATAAAACAATGGTTAATGCAAAGTAAAGTAAACTAAGTGTCAAACGCTGCTTTGTTATAATTAGATACGAAAAGTTCTCGATCACCCAGCACTGATCGTCTGTTCAAGGCATTAGACCACTCCAAGGATGTGTAGCCTACCAATAGTACCTAGCTAAAAGCTGCCATCGTCCATCAGCCTGTGTGAAGATATAAGGATTGGCGCGACCGTCGTAGGCTAGTAATAACTGGGAAGGGGTTCGAACCAGGGTCCTATCCAGGGGGGGGGGGTTAGGGGGTTCACCCCCCCGAAACATACACAAATAATAATTTTGTATAGGCTTTAACCTCTGAACTATGTCGTTTTTGTACTTTTTGGTCTGACCCGCGGCCCCCCCACCCCCGAAATAAATTTCTAGATACAGACCTGGTTCGAACACACAATTTTCTCCGTCGCTTCGAAGTTTTGACACATCGCATGCAGGTTTTCCCCATAGAGAGATTGCACCCTATCCGACAAAAACGGATATTTCTACACCATCATCAGGGGAGCATAACAAAATAATTTAACTTTGGGAGATGTAAGACTTTCGACTTAAGAACTGAATTATCAGCGTTTGGTCACCATTCTGAGTCAGGGACTTCCTGGAAATGTTAATTGGACTATTCCTTGATTGTACAGTTTTATTTTTGCAAAAGAGTTTCCTTGGGCAGTGACAGTTTGAAGGCTTCAGAGTTTGTAAACAAAAAACGGAGCCTCGAATCCTATTGGTCGGTTATCACGTGTTATTAAAAAACCAACCAGTAGGAACAGGATTCGCTTTTGTAGTGAATGTTTGAAGCCTTCAAGCTCTCATCTCATTTCTGATGAAACTTTTCTCCAAAGCCGTGATTATAGCCTACAATTGAGAAAAAGCCAGCGAAATGTGTTCAGTTATTTAGAGGCTTAGAATAGTTATCAAACATGGATAATTCAGTCTTAAAGTCGAATGTCCCATACTTCGTAATGTTAAATTACTCTTTTTCTACTCCTGTCTGTTTTCGCTGGGTAGGCTGCAATCTCTATAGGGATGCAAATTTTGCTTGCGAAATCTTTAAAGTTTAACTGAAAAGCCAACTTAATTTTGTGTCACTTAACTGACTAGATTGCATTATTTTGGTTGCGTTAAGGGATTTTTTTTATTTTTCACTATTTGCTCTGTTATGACGTTCAGGATATCTACAGCCGTCCTCAAAACGCAAAATTCTACTATGACCCGGAAAATTTGAATCTCAATACAGACGCGGCTTTTCAGTGGTCAGTGATCAGCTAGAGGAAGGTGGCTCACTGCGTGAACACTTACATTTCGTAAATCCTTTTCGTCAAGCATACAACACAGATACAAGCGCATAGGGGTACCACAGTCAGACCGGGAAATTCCACTATTTGAAAATCGATTAATCTTGAATAGCTGAGCAACGAAATTTCGCATTTGCATCGGGTCTTCAAGCCGCTTTAAGTAAAAAAAAGTCATGGGTAACTAGATTGTCCTATTAAATCCCTTTTCGGTTAAACTTTAAAGTTCAACCGAAAAGGGCTGCGATACAACAGTCTGGTTACCGATCACTTATTTGCTTTAATATGCTTGAGGACCTGATGAAATTGCGTTACTTCGTTGCTCCGCTATTCGTATAATCGATTTTCATCGAATTAACTTTTGATGTGTGGTTCCTCTATGTGCTTGTACCTCTATGTTTGAACTATTTAGTAACTATAACGGTAAAGGTCGGGCTTCACTACCCAGATTTTTCGCCCAGATTCTGGGTTCCTTTTTCTTCGATATCATTATGGGTAGTGAAGACAGGTCTGAAACGGTCTGAAAACACCCCGGAGGCGTCCGGGAATCTGGTAGAAAATCTACCAGATTCCCGGATTCTGGGTGAATCCGGGGAATTTGAAATTAGTTTTCATTTGACTTGGAAAAATTATTGTGCTGAGGTGGTAAAATCTAAGAAAATGACAGAAGTGATGAAAAAT
Organism: Branchinecta lindahli; assembly: GCA_023053555.1. Classification (NCBI taxonomy): domain Eukaryota; kingdom Metazoa; phylum Arthropoda; class Branchiopoda; order Anostraca; family Branchinectidae; genus Branchinecta; species Branchinecta lindahli. The sequence continues at coordinate 30,173,911 of JAKZAO010000009.1, read as the reverse complement.
GCCCTAAAGTGGACTGTTGAAGAGACATTTGATTTGATTTCTGTTTGGGACCGTCTTCACAAAATCCGGACTCCAGATTCTGGGGTGTCTGGGTAGTGAAGCCCGACCTTAACGGTTTTTGTTACATGCAACAGCGGACTTTCTTCAGAAGTGACCTTACTAATCTGGATCTGAAAATTTGCTGAGCTTTGCTTCATTAGCCATTGAAGTACACGCTTTTGTTTGAAATCAAATTCTCCGCGTCTGGATGAATTTTGTCTTGTCGGACCAGCAGTTCATCTTCTGAACGTCACTACTAGAGCCTAAGATGAAAAAAAATAGAACTCTCATAGCAGACTCAAAGTAATACAGTGTATTGAAATCCATAATATAAGAATAAGGTGGCTTTTCAGTTAAACTTTAAGTCCGTCACGTATGCAAATGTGGAAGGGTTGTGTAACCACATAGTCCAGTGTGAAAGCACCTTCAAGCGTCATTTTTCCGAGTTCTGCGCCAAACAAACACAGCTTTTTTTTTACCGCCGGTGCCATCTTTCTAGCAATCGTTCGAATGACTGGTGCCCTCCAGCGTTCAACAGAGGTTATGAAAAGCATGTCCGCTCTCATAAAGATTCCAGAGGTGGCGAAAACGATGCGCGACCTTTCCAGAGAAATGATGAAAGCGGGACTGATTGAAGAAATGATGGAGGACACCATGGAGAGCATTGGAGACCAGGAGGAGTTGGAGGAAGCCGCACAGGGCGAAGTTGATAAGGTATTGCCGGTTTTTCCTGTGATAACTCGAGGTAAAATCTATGCAGTGGGAAGGGTCAGGCCAGTCATGCACAAATCCTAAATTTTTGGGCTTGGTGCCCCAACGTCAGGGCATGCCCCAAGGTATGGGCACCATGCCCTGGAGCATGGGCATGGTACTAGCATGTCACCCCCATGATATTTGGTTGAACTGAAATTGATTACATACCTAATTAGGGCTGTCTTCCTCTCCTAGACTACAAGATACTTGATCTTATGTTCTATCTAACTTCTTTTTCCAGTTTTAAAAATATTAAAAAACTTCCAAGAAATTTAGCCTTTAATGAAGGCCACTTTTTCCTATTGGTTTACCTATCCATTTCCAGGGAAACAAGGGGAATTCATTCATGGCTAAATTTCTTGGAAGTTCTCTAATATTTTTAAAATTGGAAAAAGAGGTTGGATAGAACATAAGATCTGGTATCTTGTGGTCTAGGACAGATATTTAGGTATCTAATCAATCTCAGTTCAACCAAATATCATGGGGGTACCATGATAGTACCATGCCCATGCTCCAGGGCGTGGTGCCCCAACGTCTGGGCACCATGTCCATACCTTGGGGCATGCCCTGACGTTGTAGTAGTAGTAGTAGTAGTAGTAGAACAGTTTTATTGAAGATAAACATTATTTTTTCCATAGCACAACAAAAGCGGGGCTTGCGAGGCTGTGCTAACTTAAGAAAACAAAAACAAGAGAAAAAATGGAGAGTGGAGAATGAGACCATATACCGAAACAAAAAATAAATAAAAAAGAACAATTAACAAAAACATTACCTTGCGTGACCCCCGAACAACAAAAAACAACAAACGATAATTACATCAACGATAGGCTACAAAAAAAAACTTGGAAAAAGAACTTATTTAATCTGCTTCGAAGGTATATCTGCCGAGCAACTCCATACGTAAATCAGACTTGAACTGGTTAAAATTACCTATTTCCTTAATATCTTTTCTAAGTTTATTCCACAGCTTGGAAGCTCGATACATAATAGAGAAAGAAGACCTACTAGAAACTAGCCGAGGAACCTCAATATTTCCTCGTATCCGAGTATTGTGTTGGTGGACATCTGACCTCTCACAAAAAATTCCTGCAAAACAATCCGGAAGACTCTCATTATAGTACTTATATATAAAAATCAACGTATAAAAATCGCGTAATCCAGCGGCAGGCATTACATTTATTTGACAAAAACATAGGCTCTTGTGTTGGTGATGACGAAAGTGAGATGGCTTTTTTCAGATACCACGGTTAGATGATACAGTCGAAAACGTGGTATCTGAACACCAGCGCCCCCCTCCTGAATACCGCGGTAACTGGCCAGATATTCAGTAAACTGCAAACACGCTTTAGACCATGGTATCAGATACCACGGTAGCTGCAAAGATGCTACTAGTGCTACTCGAACACTGCTAAATAAATGTTTTGTCTTGAGCAATCCTGACGCCCCATCAAGCTATTCACGCGAAAATTAGTTTGAGGTAGATGACACCCATGACAAAACGGACATCATGATGACCGTTTTTCCTGTTGAATGACGCCATCCACTCACAACGTCCCTTTAGATAGATTGCAACCTGCCCAACGGAAAACGGAAAATTTCTTTGTCATCGAAAAGAAGAAAAACTAACAATTTAGCTGTTTGACCTTTTTTGACCCTTCATTTTCGGCTAGACGCTGAATAATCGGCGTTTGGTAACCGTTCTGATCATCTAATATATTGGAAACGTTTGTCTGATCCTTTTTGATTGTTTTGGATATTGGAGATTAGGTACTGGATATCGGTATTGGAGGAAAAATTAATCAGAAATATGATCTTGAAGGCTTTCCAAAAATAAGCCTTGTATCCTTTCGGAGGCGTTTGCAATTTGGTTCAGTTCAGTTCAGTTCGGTTTATTTTCAAAAATTCCTTCACGGACAAAGCCAAGCACCGAATTTTTTCGTCGTGTATACTATCATCACATAACTAAACAATAACAAGAGCTACGAGCTCATATGGCACTTGTTACGAGTAGTAGTACGAGAAAGTAGAAGAGAACTTCAAAATAAACACCCCGCCATTCAAAAATGCGGTTCGGACCTACAATTAGGACATCTAGGTTCATTCAGTCTGAAAGCTCTAGATGACGTACTTAGAACCTATGCTTGTTCTTCCCACCAAGTTTCATCCCGATCCCTCCACTCTAAGCGATTTCAAAGATTTCTGGTTCGCGCCTCCAACTCCTCCCAATGTCACCGGATCTGGTCCGGATTTGAAATGGGACGTCTGAGGCACGAGACCTTTCTAAATATCAAGTTTCGGTTAAATCCGATAACCCGTTCAATAGCTGAGGTTGCCACTGGATTCCGGATTCCCCTTTCGTACACTCCCCATCGACGGTCGGATCGAGGAAACGACATTCTCAAGTCAATAGTTCGGGTACCTGACAAGCCTGCCAAATTCATTGTCCTTGCACATCAGGAAGTACCGAACTCGTGGGATTACTACAAACTCGGATCCCCTCCAACTCTCCCACAGTGACCGGATCCATTCCGGTTATCCTATTCACATGTTCTTCACACCAACTTTCATCCCGAACCCTCCACTCTAAGCGTTTCCCAAGATTTCCGGTTCCCCCGTCCGACTCCCTCTAATATCACCGGATCCGGTTCGGATTTAAAATCGGGCGTCTGAGACACGAGGTCTTTCTATATATCAAGTTTCATCAAGATCCGATCACCTGTTCGCAAGTTAAAATACCTCACTTTTCGGATTCCCTCTCTCTCCACCCCTACCCCCCAGATTGTCGGATCCGGGAAACGACTATTCTCAAGTCTACCTGTTCGGGTCCCATACACGCCTGCCAAGTTTCATCGTCTTAGCGCATCAGGAAGTACCGAACTCGCGGGATCACTAGAAATTTGGATCCCCCCCACCTCCCCCTACTGTGAACGGATCCGGTCCGGTTATGTCAATCACGTATCTAGGGCTTGTGCTTGTTTTTTTCCACCAACTTTCCTCCCGATCTCTCTACTCAAAGCGTTTCCCAAGATTTCCGGTTCCCCCCTCCAGTTCTCCCAATGTCACCGGATCCGGTACGGATTTAAACTGGGATGTCTGAGACACAAGGTCCTTCTATATATCAAGTTTCATTAAGATCCGATCACCTGTTCGTAAGTAAAAATACCTCATTTTTCCAGATTCCCCTCCCTCCAGCCCCCTCCCCCCCCCGGATGGTCGGATCGGGGAAACGACTATTATCAAGTCAATCTGTTCGGGTCCCTGACATGCCTGCCAACTTTCATCGTCCTAGCACATCAGGAAGCACCGAACTCGCGGGATCAATAGAAATCCGGATTCCCCCCCAACTCCCCCAAAGTGAGCGGATCCGGTCCGGTTATGTCAATCCCGTATCTAGGACTTGTGCTTGTTCTTTCCACCAACTTTCATCCAGATATCTCCACTCGAAGCGATTTTAAAGATTTCCGGCCCCCCCCCCCAACTACCCCCCATGTCACCGGATCCGGTCTGGATTTAAAATGGGAGGTCTGAGACACAAGGTACTTCTATATATCAAGTTTCATTAAGATCCGATCACCCGTTCGTAAGTTAAAAATACCTTATTTTTCCGGATTCCCCTCCCTCCAGCCCCCCCGGATGGTCGGATCGGGGAAACGACTATTATCAAGTAAATCTGTTCAGGTCCCTGACATGCCTGCCAATTTTCATCGTCCTAGCACATCAGGAAGCACCGAACTCGCGGGATCACTAGAAATCCGGACCCCCCCCCCAACTCCCAGATAGTGACCGGATCCGGTCCGGTTATGTCAATGACTTATCTAGGACTCATGCTCATTCTTCCCACCAAGTTTCATCCCAATCCCTCCACTCCAAGCGTTTCCCAAGATTTCCCCCCCCCCTCCAGCCCCCCCCCAGAGTCACCGGATCAGGTTCAGATTTTAATCGGACCGCCTGGGGCACGAGCTCTTTCCAAATATCAAGTTTCATTAAGATCCGATCACCCGTTCGAAAGTTATAAATTCCAAAATATTCCGGTTTCCCCCCCACTCCACTCCCCCCACGATTTTCGGATCGGGAAAGTGACTATTTCCAACTTAATCATTTGGGGTCCCTGATATGCCTGCCAAGTTTCATCGTCCTAGCTTATGTGGAAGTACCCGAACTAGCAAAATCCGGACCGACAGACCGACCGACGGACGGACAGAAATTGCGATCGCTATATGGCACTTGGCCGAAGGGCAAGTGCCATAAAAAACAACAGCCACATTACTAATAATCTTCATTTAGTCAAATAACATGTGTCTCATAATAAAACTCGCAATAAACCTTACATCATAAATGACATATCAACTAAGCAAACATCTTTGAATAAAATTTCTTATTTAGTCAAGAATAACACCAAACAAAAACTAGATATTATCTACAGTTAAAATATTTACAATTCAGTAACAATACACACACAGGGTATACGGTTAAATTATGGAGGTGTTCCGGAATGCCCGTTAAAAAGGTCAGTAAACGACGGAACAAAACCTTTTTTTTTATATCGGTCGTGGATACAGGGTACTGGTTGCAACTTTGGATTCAATTCGACGCTCGAGTCGTCGACAATTCGAGTCAAAGCCTGTTTCTTAATTTGTCAGCATTGCCAATTCCGAGTCAGGTCCGTTTTCGTTTGGTAGGGCGCAGTCTCTATTTTGAGAAATAGAGACAGACCTTCTATTAAACAATACTGTTACAGTATTTGTTGTTGCCAAAATGAGACTCCGACCATGACCAAGGTGTCAAGAGGAGTGTGCTGGGCCGAACCAGGGACCCATACATTTCCTGTAATGCCTCGCCATTCAGGGGGCTTGTCATTTCCTCTGCTTCTATGTTGCTATGTTGCCCGACCTACTCCTACTTTCCAAAAATTCCGCTTGGGTCGAATCGGCGTTCTTGATTGCCTCATTGGACGTGATCGCCAAAGAGACTCCTCCCTCAAGGCGGCAGCAGCCAATCCCAAATGTTGTCTATCTGGATAGTCGCGTATTCTATCCCCGTGGGTATTTCTCGAACTACCGGTTGGTCGGTCAAGATCGCAACAGAAATGTCTTATGACAAGCCCCCTGAATGGCGAGGCATTACAGGAAATTTATGGGCCCCTGGCCGAACCCATATAACCTTTTCTTCGCTCGCTTACCGAGGAGAGTAAGGATTTGGTGAGAATGAACTATAAAGGGGGAACTGAGCAATCGTAAGGGTGTCGTAACTGAGCTTGTCCAGAACCGGTGTACTCTCATTGGCTAAAAATCGCCGAAAACGGCGGTTTTGTCACGTTACGATGGCTGCCGACAGCTTACGGTGGCCAGTAGAGACCCCACTTAAAGGACCCCTCTTGCTGTTCTGCCTTTTATATTATCTATATAGCTTCCGTCTGGAATTATAAGCTTCTGAAGTCCCCACTTTTCGCTATTGTTGCGTTTTTTCCTACGAATTTTAGCGCTTATTCGGCCGAGGCTAGTTTTGCCAGTCACGCAACTCAACTTTGCCAAAAACTTAGAAGAATAGTGATTTATTCGCTCACACTTTCACGGTAACAAAACCAAAATTGGTGAGTACTGTCATGCACAAATTCGTCAACATAAGATATACATTTAAAAATACGTACAATGGTCAAAGGCTATTTAAAATATCCACAATCTTTGGTATAAAACTATTTTGGTAACGGCTGTGTTTGGCCGCTACTGGTTGGAATATTGGGACCTTCGTAGAGACCGCTCGCTCTCGCCTTTCCCTAACATTATTGTATGGGGGAGGGAGAAACTCATTGTAGATGGGGTGCGAAATAAGTTTTTTACCGATCTCGAGGCATAGGTTCAGTCTCCGTTTCTCCAAGGTATCAATTTTGTACGTGCTTAGAAGAAGGGAGTAGGGTACTTTTGGGCCTTTATGGATAATATGGAGAGCACGTTTTTGTATTCTTTCAATACGAGAGTTTTGATCTGCAGTTAGGCTAAAATGCCACACCGCGCATGCATACTCCATTAATGGTCTTATGAAAGAAGTATAAATCCTGAGGATGTGAAGACTTGGGACATTATGCTTTGATAAAAGCTTCAACATGTACAGGCTTGAGTTTGCCTTACGGAGTATTTCTGCTGTATTATCTTCCCAGTCTAAAGTTTCAGTGATAACTACTCCAAGAAGTTTTAGTTTTTTTACAGCCAAATTCTCAATGAGCTTTGGCTCAAATTGCGGGGGTGATTTTAAAAAAGAAATAGTTAAAACAGCGCTTTTTTCTTCGTTAACTTGCATATCGGACAAAGTCCGCCGACAACTCTTTTACACATAACGACGTGAGAAGCTTCAAAGTTTTTTTTTTTCATTTTGGAAGACGTGGTAGACAATCAGGTCTATCTTCTGTTTGGACTTCTTTTGTTTTGCTTGATTTTCCCACTGATTAATGACGGCGCGTTCAGTTCCCAAATATTTTGAGTCCAGCCGCCGCGTTGGAAAGCGGGAAGGCTGAATAGAGTCGACAAGCACTAACAAGAAAATCTTTGATTTCACATGGAAAGTAATATTGTTTTCAGAAGATTATATTTCTGTTTTCTTCCTATAGGTTCTGTGGGAGCTAACAGCTGGGCAACTCGGAAAAGCGCCAGCCGTATCCAGCGCTACGCCCGCCGCAGCTACACCAGAGCCATCTATCACATTGGAAGATGAGGCGGAGCTAGACGAAATGCAATCCCGCCTAGAGGCGCTGAGGAGTTGATTGTTTCATTGTGGTAAGTCGATATTTATTATAGTCTATTTTTACTGTATTTATCTTTGTATTTTTCTAATGCACTTATGCCTTTGGGCAGTGCGTTATAAATCATTCATTCATTCATATATTCATTCATATATATTTGTTATAGTCTATTTTGAATGTATTTTTCTTTGTATTTTTCTAATGCACTTATGCCTTTGGGCAGTGCGTTATAAGTCATTCATTCATTCATTCATATTCATATTTTCCTTAGTTAATTCACTGGAAGATCTTTGCAGCTCAGTGCAGTCATACACAAACAATTCATACAATGGATAAAAACGGAAACATCAGCTACGACGCCTTGGCAGCGATATTTCGGCCCTTCTTGGCAAGGGTCCTCTTCAGGCTCAAAACCGCTCAAGTTGGAAAAACGAACTTGTGGAAAAATCGTTTTCGTTTTTCCAACTTGAGCGGTTTTGAGCCTGAAGAGGACCCTTGCCAAGAAGGGCCGAAATATAGCTCTAATATAAAATTTGGCTGACGTATCCGTTTTGCACTGTCAAATATGGTTCGCAGTCGGCTTGGGCTGAAGGAACATTGGTCCTTATCAGGCTGTCGAACGTCATGGACAACGTTGGAGAACGGAAGAAACGAACCTGTGTCAATGATTGAAGGTTCGTTTCCAAAGCATCGTAGCCTATCTGACGTTTCCGTTTTGTATGAATTTTTATTTATTTATTCATTTATTTTCCTCAAAACTGAGGAGTACAATATATAGATTATGAAACAAAACCACTCCTAAATCAACTATAATCCTTTCAGTAAAATGCCGTGAAATAGTTAAAAAATACACATCATTTCAACAACTATAACTTACAATAAGTAAGTAAGTAATTTATTTGTAACCCGCCATTTGAAAAAGCGCAGTAAATGAAAGAAAATAAATATAACATATAAAAACACAGAAAAAGACACTAATTTTCAGTCTTCAGCAAGGAAGCAGTGTAGAAGGTCGTGTGCTGGTTGGGCTCTGTTGTCAATAATCTTTGATAGCGACGAGGAAACATCCAAAAGGGATGTTTACTTACTGTTCAGTTACTTACGTATTACATTATTCACTTGTTACAGAATGGGTATAGGTTGTGGGTTAGGAGGGCTTCCAATGCTTTTTTGTAAAAGTTTGTCAGCTTTTTCTTTAAAATTAAAACTGGGTATTTTACTTTAAAATCAGAAACTAAATGCGAATTACTGAAGGAAATTGGGAACCCAAAGAGAAATTTGGAAAATTTGAAATTATGATATTTTAATAATAGAAATGTTGCAAATGTTTTTCAATGTTTCCAAGTCAGCTTGGGCTCAAGAAGTATTTATAATACACAAATCTTCAGTTTTAGGGCATGGTGCGCCAACGTCAGGGCATGCGCCAACGCATGAGCACCGGTGTGCAGGCATTGTGCCACCATACCGTGTAGCAACGGCACAGCCAAATTTGTTGACTTGAAAATCTGTGTTTTGCTACCCTTTTCAGACATATTTTATGAGGGTACTGTGCCCTCTCTCCAGGGCATGGTGCCCAGCGTATGAGCAGCATTCTCATATGTTGGGGCTTCCCGAGGCTGGAGCACCATATGCCCTACATTTGGGGATTTGTTTATGATCGGGTCAATGGTTAACGACGTTAGCGAGTAAGCCTAGACTTGTCATAGGTTGGGACTTTCTGCACGGTGTAAAGCGAAGGGCTGGACTTATAAGCCTTCAAATATAACAAATTTGTACCGAACCGTCTGGAATAGTCACTGCTAATTGTTTTCGCCTATTTGGATTAATGAATTAAACAATTTACTGCCCATCAAATTTGGCCAGGATAATAATTGTAAATTGATGCTGAGTTGTACATACACACTAAGCCATGTTCCACCCTTCTAACAATAGTAACTATTAGTTACTGTTTTCTTTCCAGCCCCATGAAAAGTGACTATACGCTAACCAAAATAGTAACTATTTACTTGCCACGCTCGGGAGCGTAGTGTGGTAAGTAAGATGTCTGTGACGTGATTAGCCCGATTAGACCGTGGTATGACATTTTGCCGAAAAGAGAAAAATACGTTCCAGCCTTGACGCCAAGAAGCCAGGAGCCGTGACATCATGCGTGATAACTACTGTAAGAAGGGTGGAACACCACCCAAACAATTGTAAAAATCGCAGAATTCTATAGCCTATACACACAGTTCAAACACGCACATTTTAATATTTCATTTTTATCTTTGTCGTAGTCCGCATCGTTCTCCTGTTCATCTTATGGTTTGTCGAGTCAACGTCGTTTCCTCTGTTGTTGTTTTGTTAGAATTTGTGATTTAGTTTGTTCGCTGAAGACGGTTGTCCAAGTGCGGTCACTGCCCTTCCTCCATGGCGTGAAACCTGTCACTTGTCACTACTTGACTCCTCCCGAAGGAGGAGCCAGCACCAAACGGTTAGCACCAACGGCTGGCACCAACGGTTAGACTAGGCCTGTCGACATTGTCACTGTTGCTATTTGCTGACGATGCGGTACTGGTAGCGTCTACCCCTGAGGACCTTCAAATATTATTAAATATTCTTATAGATTATCTACAAAAGAAAAAGATGACTTTGAATGTTAAAAAGACAGAAATTGTGATATTCTCAGGAAGGAAAAAAAAAATTAGGGGTGGAAATTCCACTATAGAGATAAAGAAATCAAACAAACATCTAAGTTTAAATACCTCGGAGTGATTTTTTCTGAAAAGGGTAGCTGGAAGGAGCATATACTTGAAATGAAAAAAGAGGGAGGATGGTCTCCGCAGCGATACTAAGGAATTCGGTTCTAAGAGGTCTCAAAAATATGAAAATTCACACGAATATTTTTAAAACTAAAATCCTTCCAACAGTATATTACGGTGCAGAACTTTGGGGGTTTGACGCTGCCGCACAGCTTGAGTCGATGCAGCTGCTCCACTTCAAGAGATTGATAGGACTTCATCCAACAACGCATACCCAGGCAGTCAGAGGAGAGCTTGGCCTATTCACAATGAAAAATTCTAGGCTGATGCAGATACAACGGTTTTGGTTGAAAATTATTAGACTACCGGAGGATAGGCTGCTAAGAGTAGCATATAAAGAACTGCTAGAGATAGGAGGACCAAAATCTTGGCCGTTCCAGGTTAAAGCCATGCTAGATCGGACCATGGGTCGGATCACCTTCTTTTAATAAGTAAAATAAAGCTGAATCCGTCACATGAAAATAAACGGAATGAAAAGGCTTCGTTTTAACGTGAAATGAAAAATGAAAATCTAAAGTGTTTTGCTAATATGATGGACGAAACAAATTTCTCGCGTGTAGTTGAAGAAAAATGTCCAAATAAGGCAAATAAGGCATGAGACAGTGACGACTGTAATGAATGAAACATGTCCTTTGCGGAGAATAAACCCTAATAGAAATTTTCCTAAAAAACCATGGACATCAAAAGCTATTCTAGTTTCGATAAAGCATGAAAACCAACTTTATGTGAATTATTTAAAGGATCGTTCAAATGACAATTTTATAAAATTCAAAAAATTTCGGAATACTTTAAATTCGGTAAAACGGAAAGCCCATAAACTTTATTTTCAAAATGAATTTCAAGAAAATCAAGGGAACATGAAAAATACATGGAAAACAATAAATAAAATTTTGGGTAAATTTCGGAGTAAGGAGGAGGTGAGATCCATGGAGACGCCAGGAGGTCGTCTCACTGATTCTCACCACATAGCTGAATTTCTATGTGATTATTTTGCGAATGAAGGAAAAAGGCTTTGCGATCAAGCGCGGGCTAACCTACGTACATCTGCGAGTTTGGGATCTATTTTTGAAAGGCAGCTTGCAAGTGAGAATTCTTTTGAGTTTGCAAGATGTTCAGAAGAAGAAGTGGCACGTTTTCTGGCCATGATGAAGTCAAGTTCTAGCGGAATCGATGAGTTTTCGCTGAAACTGATAAAATCTGCAAAAACGAGTGTTGTACCTGTATTGACACACATCATCAATATGTCCCTAGATCTTGGAGTTTTCCCGGAAGCACTGAAGATTGCAAGAGTGATTCCTCTTCATAAAGGGGGAAAAAAAGATGACCCATCGAATCGAAGACCTATCTCTATTCTCCCGTTTTTTTCCAAATTATATGAGAAAGTGGTACACGCCCAGTTAAGCCATTATATGGAAAAAAATAAAATTCTAATGGAAACCCAATTTGGGTTCAGAAAAGGGCTATCTACAGATATGGCAGTTCTAAAATTGGTTGATTGGATTAATGATGCATTTGAAGCTGGTCTAATACCCGCAGCTGTGTTTTTGGACATGAAAAAAGCGTTTGATACGGTAGACCACTCAGAGCTTATTCAAGCTCTTGACTCAATTGGGGTTAAAGGCTCAAGCCTGGAGTGGTTTTCATCGTATCTACGTAACCGATATCAAGTGGTTCAGAATGGTTCTTTTTTATCAAGAAAAAAGAAAATAGAGTGCGGGGTCCCCACAAGGGTCAATCCTGGGACCCCTCCTTTTCATTATTTTTATTGATCGAGTGAAGCATTACCTGTCAGAGGCTGGTGTCATCATGTTTGCGGATGAAACTTTGCTCTTTCTGGCAGCGCCCTCACTCGATATTTTGTATAACAAAATTGACAATGCAGTTTCTGAATTTTTAACATTTTCTCAACATAATCTGTTAACCATAAATTTTTCAAAAACTTTTTTCATGTTATTTTCTAGACTTTCGTCGAGCGAAGGTAATGATCAAATCACAGTTCAAGGAAATGTGATAAAAAGAGTAACAACAACAAAATACTTGGGATTTTTAATTGATGAAAACCTATCGTGGAAAAATCATTCAAGTGCGATAGCTGAAAAATTAAGCAGAGCCCTTGGGGTAATGCGAAGAATTAAAAATGTGGTCCCAAAAAAGATCCTTAATATGATTTATTTTTCTATATTTTCTCCATATATTAGCTACGGATGCTCAATTTGGGCAAGTAATTTTGTAACGTATTTCAAAAGAGTACAAAAACTTCAGAATAAAGCTGTAAAATTATTATCGGAATTTCTTGATTCTGATGAGGTTCCTGCTCATGAGCATTTTAAAAAGAATAAATTAATGTATGTATCCCAAATTTGCGACTATCAAGTTGCAATTTTCTCGTATAAATATTTGAATCAGATGCTTACCCCTGCTTTTGAAAATCTTTTTACTTATAACAGACATCGTCATTATCATAATACAAGAAATGCGGATAATTTAAGTCATGAGTTTAGAAGCACGACTCGGGCATCTTTTGTAATTCGCCATTATGGTCCTTATGTTTGGAATATATTGCCCGATTGTGTGAAAAATGCGCCTAGTCTTCCTGCTTTCAAGTCACGGGCAAAGAAGTTTCTTTTGTCTCGGGAATGAAATTGAAATTGGTGTGAAACCCGATCCAGGTTGTCCATTCTGTTCAAGGTATTGTTCTCCGATTTTCTTTATTTGTTGTGTCTCATCTTCTTATTGTCTTGTCTTTTCATCTTTATCATTCATTAGCTGATTTTTTAGTGTCTGAGTAGCTCGGTATGAGTGTAGTGAATAACTATAATTGAATAACCTCGCTTGCCCTTCCGAGCTTCATTGCCTTTCTTGGCAGGCGAAAGGCGAATAGTGTCTGTCTTTTTAATAAATGTATCTCTACTCTACTCTACTGTAGATCGTGCTGGATTGTCATTTGCTTGGAACGGGGGATCAGGCCCAGAGGACCACTCCCACTTACTGAAACAGTTTGAACTTGCTATAAGCGACCAGGAGATACAAAGTTGGCATGGGGCAATTCAACTTTAACTTTCAGCTTAACTTTAAATTACTACAAACAAATTAATGAAGCGAACTTTTCATATGGAATTTTATTTTAAGTTAGGTCTACCAGCACAGACTCTGGAACTTTGGTTCCAGCTCCGAACAAATTCATTACGACTCGGTTTTTAGAAAAAAGGTGTTTGAGAGGAGGAAAAATAGGGATGGGTTAACCAATGATAATTACATATGTCCGATGTGTTTTATTGGTGAGGACACTGTTGCCCACCTTCTAGGGCAGTGCCAGGAGTCTCCTTTACCGGTTCAGTTTGGGGAAGGTTTGCTCTTCCCTGGTATATTGACATCGACCAAGGACAACGTTATTAAATTGGTGGTAGAATATGTGAGGGGGAATTTAAATAGGAGATAGTTCATTTGTTTATAGAAGGATCAGTACGTTTTCAATGGACTAATGTTTTTGTATGTCGTGTATGTAAAAGTCTGTGTATGGCCCATTCGAGGCTAAATAAACACTATTCTATCCTATTCTGTTCTATTCTATCCGTCGGCCACTCCCGGGCCTCGGAACTACCTGACTTTATGAAAGAAAAAAAAAATCAGAAATCGACAAATATATTCGAACAATTATTTATCCCTCGCATAACATCTCAGAGGGATAATTATCTGATCCACCAAACAAACGAAAATCTAGTTTTGTTTGTTGTATCTCCAGTCAGATCTATTAACCCTTCCTTTCCTGAAGCACTCCTCCCAAACATCCAAACATAACTTGTTGCTATACAACAAGAAACGCATACGTCAGAGAGATTAACATACAAAGTGTTTTTCGTGAAACTTGGAAGCCTCTAAGCTCGTGGTCGATGGCCCTGAAGTGAAAAGTTACCTGAGTTTATTCCAGCGATATTTCGGTCCTTCTTGGCAAGGGTCCTAGTCAGGCTGTATTGAAGCCCGGTTTCATAGCTACGGCCTAATGAGGGCTCACAGTTGCAGTGAACATCGTCCTCGTTCTCAAAACGGATTTCACAAAACGTAGAAAAATGAGAAGAAAAGAGCATGACCGCAGATAACACAAGGATGCGGAGTTTCAACAGATAATACTTAGGGTTCTAGCTGTTATGATTGTGCTAACGTTACGCATTGAATGTTATCGAGAACAAATAAACTGAGCGGACCTAGAGGTATTTACTCCAGCTTTGAGCTGATGTATGTATGTATGTATGTATATTCTTTGTAACCCGTTACATTCAAATGAACAAGAACGGAGTAAATGGAAGAAAAAGAAAAACAAAAGAGAAAACACTGTTAACCAATTACAAATATGTACAGCACTACAAATGTTGATACCCGTTTGCTCTCGCCGTGAGTTCCAGGACAAGCTCCAAGCAAGCCTTGACTTTGTTACTACCAAATACCCGAATGCAGGAATTATTATGGCAGGCGATGCAAATGAACTTCGCCTGAATTACATGTGTAAAGACCAAAAACTTGAGCAAATTGTAGATTTTCCAACCACAAAAGGTGGTGCACTAATCTTAAACATTTTTACAAGTCCCGCTTCCTCCCCTTGGTGGAAGCTACCATTTTATTTTACATTTAGTTCCTCTACTCAAATTTAAAACACATGTAACCGTTTCTGAGTATTCCTACCGCCCAATAACAAACCAAGGGCTTTTAGACTTTGGTACTTGGATTTCTTCAGAGACTTGGGAAGATGTAACAGCTTGTGAGACCCTTGATGCTAAGGTTTCTCTGTTTCAAACAAAATTAATGAAACAATACAAGTCTTTTTTCCCTGAAGTAACAAAAAAATTCTGCTCTTCCGATAAACCTTATATAACTGAAAAGATAAAATCACTCATTCAACAAAAATTAAAACTGTTTCGTCATGGAAAAAAAGATGCTGCAACTGCTTTGCGTAAAACGATAAAGAAAGAGATCAGACGAGCTGCTTCCAATTACGGAAGGACCAAATTAAATGTTCTTAAAGAAAGTAAGCCCCGCCAGTGGTTTAGAAAGGCAAAGGAGCTTGGTGGTCGTACGCGTAAGAATCTGGATTTCCATTTGGATGAACCACCTCTGAAGACCGCAAACGAGCTAAACAAGCACTTAGCCGCAATAGTTCAAACTTTCCCTCCATTTTCAAATAGCCATAAAATTCCCAGTACACCAGTAGAAAATATTCCATTAATTACAGTCAACGAAATTATCAGTAAAATAAAGAAGCTTAAAAAAACGAGCATTTGCCCATTGACATCCCCACTGATCTGATCAAAGCTTTCCCAGACAAATTATCTATTCCGCTGTTAAGTATTTTTAATGAAATTAGTAAATCGGGAAATTATCCGTCTTGTTGGAAATTGGGGTACGTTACCCCCATTGAGAAAAAGGGAGGTCTAAATGCTGATGTACGAAAGTTTTCTTGCTGATTGGCTGAAGGCCGAAATTCTAGAACTGATTGACCTTAAACAGTTCGGGAACCTTAAGGACACGTCCACCTCTCATTACCTTGTGAGTTTACTTGATTTAATTTATAAAAACCTTGAGAACCCTGACACATGGTTAAATCTTTTATTAATTGATCTCCAGAAAGCTTTTGATCTTATTGATCATAATATCCTTGTTGAAAAATTGCTTTCAGAGTTTAAAGTTAGTCCTTTTTTGGTTAAAATTGTAGCTTCTTTTTTGACAAATCGATTTCAAATTGTCAAATATAATAATGTTTTTTCTGAACCACTCCCTATTTTTTGTGGTGTCCCCCAAGGTACTTTACTAGGTCCGATTTTGTTTTTAATTATGATAAATAGTCTTATTTCTGATTACCCTGACCGATGGAAATATGTTGACGACCTCTCAGCTCTTGAGGTTTGTCGTCGCAATATTAAGAGCTCTGCAATGACCATTCTGGACGACATTACCCAAGAAGCTGCTTTGTCGCAAATGAAAGTCAATTCCAAGAAATCTTCAATTATGACAATTAACTTTTTAAAATCTACCCCAGCTTTTCTTGACCCCATTCCACCAGAAATCTCCGTTAAAAAAATTAAACTACTCGGAGTAACTTTAACTAATGATCTAAAATGGGATGCCCACATCAATAATATTTTAAAACAAGCCTCCCCATGTATTGCTGTGCTGAAACTACTTATAAAGTTTTCTTGCCCATCTAAGACAGACCTATTCTTGAATATGCTTGTCCTGTTTGGCACTTCGGTCTCTCTTCAGAGCACACATACCGTATTGAGAACATTCAAAAAAGGGCCCTCATGATTATTAATGGGGAGGGTAAAGTGCCCTACAGTTACTTACTAAAAAGGTTCAAGCTGGCTACCCTGGAAGAGAGACGAACCCACCTGTGCATCGATTTCGGTGTAAAAACCCTCTCTGTTCCCCGACTACGCAATATTCGCCCTCCCCCCTACTCTCCTATTCGCATCAGACCCCAGCGAGAGAAATCAAAGAAAATGCCCAAACTAGCACCTGTGGCCCCTATCCATGAAAGATATAGAAGGAGTTTTGTTCCAGCATTTGTTGAGTTGTACAATAACCGATAAGTAGGTCTTTTTTAGTGTTTTTGTATATTTTATGACCAAGAGAGTGTTATTTTATTTATTTTTGTATGACGAAAAGGTCAAATTCGGCGGTATCGCTGTGACAGCTACTTTTGAAAAAATAAAATTCTATTCTATTCTATTCTATATAATGTAGTATTAAAAAAAAAAAATTATCGCCCGTACGACAAATTCCTCAAGTTTCGCTTGTGAATTAAAGCTTCTGCAACATCAACACAGGATCTGTATACTCTTTGCCACCTATAGAAGCCGATGATCTTGCTCTCCTTAGTTTCTGGTATCCTACATCCAAATCAAGGGTAAACATTCAGTTTGTTTGAAAAAAGTAACAGATAATGTTGCTTACAACACCCCCGTTCATACCTAGATCTAGTGCGATGGTTTACCCTTGGTTCACACTGCTACGTCGTATGCGACACGATTTTTTCTTTGCTGTTCCGACGTGCGACAGAATCGCACGGATGTTCTCACCACCACGCAGACGCAAAAGGAAAAGGAAATTTTTCATCGAGAGTAATCTGCAAACAGACAAAGGAGCCCTTGGGGAAACGACCTCTGAAGATGTGGGGAGATTACACTTCTAAACACCACCCAGCATTAGGAAATTTTCAGTCAAAACCTATAGGTCATCTTGTTCAAAACAGGTTAATACAAGTTTTTTCAGAAGATATTTTGCATTCAGCCATCCTAGGATTACAGTCAGAACAAGGTAGAGCAATTTTTAGTCTTGAAAATTAACTAATCTTTGTTCTTTCTTTTCTTTCCCTAAAAAAATCGCATGCGTTATGTCGGATGAGTTGAAATTTTTCAACGCATACGACACTGCCACAAAACGCACAGTTCTGCGTCACTTGTTGTACGATTTGTGTCGTATGTCGGATGACGCAGAATTTTGCGCGAAATCGCAGCAGTGTGAACCATAGGTTAGAGACACCTGCAGCTAAGAGCTTCTGAGACTGAAAAATACTGTAATAATATTCAGGGGCACCACCACAGACGCTCTGGGTGTGGCTGGTTACGAGACTGGTTACAGTGTTGCCAGATGCTTGACACAAGATCGCGCAGCAAGAGGAGCAAAAAAAGAGCCTCAGGCGCATTTTCGCTATTTTCCTTTTTATGATGAAGTTAGATGCCCCCCCCACCCCACTGTTATCGGGACATTTATTTCTTTCTTAAATAGACCTACAGCCTTTTGTTTTGAAAAAGTCGGTTAAAATAACTAGCTGGTCGCTAAAGACCTTGACCCCCCCCCCATCCATTTTGGCTAGAAACGCCTCTGGTTCTGTTATGAGCAATACAAGAGAAAAGTTAATCAGGTCTTGTCTTTTGTGGGAAGAGAAATAGTAGCGTTAAGCTATCAATTATTTCGAAAATCCACATTTCCGAAGTGCAAACTGCTTACCAGCCAATTATGCTATCTTAAGTGACGAAGCCAAATATCATAGCACTCAGTTTGCGGTTACTCGCTGGCATACAAAATATGAAGCTGTGGAGAGGGACATCACATTCCGAACCCACATGACCATTACACGGTGTTCTCGAATGAACTTTTTTTTCATTCGATAAAGATTTGGGATCCCCGCAATTGCTCTGAGTACAAAATGACGAAGTGGTATTTACAAACAAATCCATGTCTGGTTTTCACTTTTAAGATATGTGGATAGCAAAAAGCGCCCAATTTGCGCCGAGATTTAGGGGAATGCGCAAAAATGGCGCAATGCGCACATCTGAAAAATTCTAAGCGCAGCCGTCTCGAAAACTGCCCAAATGGCGCAAATGCGCACCGTCTGGCAACACCGGCTGGTTGCAGCTGAGGACTTGGACGCCTCGGCACAGCGCTTCGCGATGCGCCACGAATCATTTGCAACATGTCAAATCCTAAGTGTTATCTGTTGGAACTGCTCATCTCATCGTTGTGTTATCTGTTATGAAACTTCCGACAGTCAAATATTGTTGATTTGTCGTAAAGCTCGATGATAAGACGGAACAAAGCTCTTTCTGTACATATCATGTACCCCCCAGTCCCCCATATTGATTCAGTGTAGGTAATAATGTTTTCAAGTTGTCCAGGGCTACTTTGAGGCCTAGACTTACCATTTCACGCAATTTTCTTTTCATTACTGAGACTGGACATAGCCTAGAGACTCCGTCTCAATGAGCCATGTACTTAATAAACTAATAATGTTGCCTTGGGGATTTTACCTGTGGGGGGGGGGGGATGGGGCAACTATTTAGACTGTTTGCTTAGAAAATTGTTTTTCCCAGAATTCTTGTCTCTTCCACTTATCCTGACAACGTAGGCGGCTGAGTGTAGGCTAGAAGGCCATTTGGAGATTGCTGTGTTGTAGAATCATAGGCCAACGTGCCCCCTCCCTCCCTTGCCCCCGCTACGCAAAAAAAAGGGATATGATCGGATTAAACCCAAAATATCTTGTATTTTCTCGAATGTCGTTGCCTAGAACAAATAAATTTGTCAAAAAACCCCAATTGCCATGATGATGGAAGTGCACCATCCATTTCACAACAAATTCCTGATTTTGTATGGCTTACGCAAAAATGGTGTATTCGTACCCGCTAAAACAGGGTTATTTTGTAAATCTCACACGAACCCTGAATACTTTTAGGGCCATAAGATGCCACAGCGTTTGCCGCACATTTACAATTTACACAATCGGTTTATTGATTTGTGATATCTTGCAAAAAAAAAAAAATCCTGGATATGTCATTACAGTTGGTGTGATCCAAAAGATCCATTAGTCTATTTAGAATTTTAATCGAAATTTTAAATGTGCAATTCACAATTTTGAAATACAACTCGTCAGTATCAAACATGAATTGAAATAACATTACAAATTACAACAAGAGCTGTAAGCTCATATGGCACTTGCATGGGTTGAGATGTATTGTTTGATCAAAGTAATTTTCGACTGTGCGATTCAGATGCGCACTTTAAGGGGGCTAGAGAAAAAGTATTGTATCGTTGAACTTGGCTGTAATGATGCGCACTTTAAAGGCACTAGAAATTCATCTGTAAGCAAGGCTCTTGAGGCAAAACGATAGCAGGCTCTTAGGGATCATTGATATATACGTTTGGTCAAAAGCATTTTTTTTCCACGCGCAGAGCTTAGTTTGAAGATAGGGGTAGGGGTTTGACAAAAACTACTAAATTCTCAGGATTCCCAAGCCCTCCACTCCCCCCAGATGGTCGGATCGGGAAACTGATTATTTCCAGGTTAGTTTGGTCGGGTCCCTAATACGCCTGCCAAGTTTCATCGTCCTAGCACATCTAGAAGTGCCCTAACTCGAGATGAGTGGACCGACCGACCGACCGAAAAGCGATCGGTATATGGCACTTGAGCGAAGCTGCAAGTACAATAAAAACAAGAGCTGTAAGCTCATATGGCACTTGCATGGGTTGAGATGTATTATTTGATTAAAAGTAATTTTCGACTGCGCGGTTCAGATGCGCACTTTAAGGAAGCTAGAGAAAAAGTATTTTATCGTAGAACTTGGCTGTAATGATGCGCACTTTAAAGGCACTAGAAATTCATCTGTAAGGAAGACCCTTGAGGCAAAAACGATATCAGGCTCTTAGGGATCATTGATATATACGTATGATCAAAAGTATTTTTTTTCCGCTAATGCGGGTAAAATGCGCACTTTAAGGGTGCTAGAATTTTTTTTTTTGCAAAACCCTTGTGGCACAAATGATCATAGGTTGAGATGTATCGTTTGATAAAAAGTACTTTTCGACCTTGCGGTTAAGATGCACACTTTAAGGGAGCTAGAACTTCATTTGTAAGCAAAACCCTTGAGGCAAAAATGATCATGGACTCATGGGGATCATGGAAATGCATATTTTGCTTAAAAGCATTTTTCTTAATTTGCGGTCATGATTGGTACTTTAGGGAATGGTCGGATTTGAAAAGTGGCGATTTCTAAGCCAATCTTGTCGAATTTCTAATATTCCAGCCAAATTTAATCGTCCTAGCACATCTGGAAGTACCTTAACTCGCGATCACCGGAATTCCGGACCCGCCCCTCAAACTCCCCCCACAGTCGCCGGAGCCAATCCGGTTCGGTTTTGGACTTGGTTGTTATTCCCACAAAGTTCCGTCCCGATCTCTCCAGTCCAATCCGGTTACGTATTCCCCCCCCCCAATTGTTGTCGGATCCGGTCCGGACATGAAAAAGATCACCACAGGCCCTCTGTTCAGTTATTAAATTTCACTCGAATCCGATCACCCGTTCCAAAGTTACGCATGGCTAAATATTCCGGATTCCCCCTCCCTCCGATCCCCCCACGACTATCGGATCTAGTGAATTTTTATTTACAAGTTAGTTTGATCGGGTCCCTGATACGCCTCCCAAGTTTCGTCGTGAAAATCCCAAAAACTGCCATCACCAGAATTCCGGGAAACTCCCCTCCACCTCCCCCCCAAGTGTCCGGGTCCAGTCCAAACGTGTAAACGATTTATATGGAGCAGATTCTTGTTCTTCCCAGCAAGTTTTACTCCAATCCCTCCACTATAACCGTCTCTCGAGATTTCCGGTCTCCCCCCCCCCAAACTCCCCATAGCTGTCGAATCCGGTTCGGACTTCAAATGGAAGATCAGAGATATGTCATTCATTCAGGTATTAAGTTTCGTCCCAATCCGATCACCCGTTCCAAAGTTACACAACACTCAATTTTCCATATTCCCCCGCACTGAATCACATATACAAACCCCTTTGACCCTCGAATGCACTAGCTCTTTCCGCTGTTAACAGAATGATCCGATGCAAAGAGTGACGTCACGCCGCGCGCAGACCTACTAGTGAGAAGAAAGGGGTAGGGGTTTTACAAAAACTACAAAATTCTCAGGATTCCCCGGCCCACCACTCCCCCCCAGATGGTCGGATCGTGAAACTGATTATTTCCAGGTTAGTTATATCGGGTCCCTGATATGCCTGCCAAGTTTCATCGTCCTAGGACATCTGGAAGTACCCTAACTCGAAAACAGTGGACCGCCCGACCGACCGACCGACCGACAGACCGACCGACAGACCGACCGACCGAAAAGCGATCGGTATATGGCACTTGAGCGGAGCTGCAAGTGCCATAAAAACAGCTCGTCATAGTTGCAATTCCAGTTCTTATATTTCTCAAACAAATTAGTAAGAAGGGCATAAATAACAAAAGCTGGAAGCTCATATGGCACTTGCAAGGCTGGATGAGAGGATGAAAGTAGGAATTCGTGGTTTGTTCTGATCATTTCTAAGCAAAACCCTTGAGATGAGAATGATCATGGGTCCTTGGCAATAACGAGAATGTATTGTTTGGTAATGCATTGGGCTGTGCGCACTTAAGGGCACTAGAAATTCATCTGTAATCAAAACTCTTGAAGCAAAAATGATGATGAACATGTATGTATATGAAATGAAAATGTATATTTTACTCAAAAGTATTGTTTGTACTTTAAGGAATTCAGTTGTAAGCAAAACCCTTGAGGCAAACATGATCATGGGCTCATAGGGATCACGAAAATGTATATGTTGCTTAAAGAACCTCTATTGCTTATTCTGCCTTTTATAATATACCTAGCTCCCTTGTGGAATTATAAGCTTCTAAAATCCCCACCTTTCTCCACTGTTTCGTTTTGTGCTCACGAATTTTAGCACTTTTTCTGCCGTGCCGAGTTTTGTCCGTCACACAGCGCAAAGTTTGAAGGAATCTCAATGTCCGCTGACAACTCTTTCATATATAAGGATATGAGAGTCTTCTGTTTTGACTTCTTTTATTTGCTTGGTTTTTCCAACTTTTTAACCACAGCGCGTTCAGTTTTCAAACGTTTTGCGCCCAGCCGCCGCGTCGGAGAGCAGGAGTGCTGGATAGAATCGACAAGCGCTAACAAGAAAATGGTTTTCAGGTGGAAAGTAATGCCATTTTCGAAAAGCGTTTCTTCGGGATGGTTTCGTAGGGAGAAGATCATTTCTAGTAAGAGTTGTCCTTTAAAAGTATTTTCTGTACTTTTCGGTTAGGATTAGTACTTTAAGGGATGGTCGGATCTGAGAACTGACAATTTCTAAGCCAATCTTGCCTAGTGTCTAATTTCCAAGCCAAGTTTCATCATCCTAGCACATCTGGAAGTACCTTGATTCGCGATCACCGGAATTCTGGACCCTCCTCGAACTCCCCGCACAGTGCCCGAACCCGGTCACTGATGTATCTAGGAGTTGTGCTTGCTCTTCCAACCAACTTCCATCCCTATCGCTCCACTCTAAGCGTGTCACAAGATTTCTGGTTCTCCCCTCCACCCCCCCCCCCAACATTCATCGGATTAGATCCGGACTTTAAACAGGACATTTGAGACATGAGGTCTTTTCAGATATCAAGTTTTATTAAGATCCGATTACCTGTCCAAATGTTAGACATACCTCAATATTCACGATTCTCCCTCCCTCCACCCCCGCACGATGGTCGGACCAGGGAACTGACTATTTCTAAGCCAATCATCTCTAATATTCAAGCTATGTTTCATCGTCCTAGCACGTCTGGAAGTACCTTTACTTGCGATCACCGGAATTTCGGACCCCCCCCCCTAACTCCCCACAGTGCCCGAATCCGGTCCGGTTCTGTCACTGATGTACAAAGGGCTTGTGCTTGTCCGCTCCGATCGCTCCACTCCAAGCGTGTCACAAGGTTTCCGGCTCCGCCCTCTGACCCCCCCCCCCACCTTCATCGGATCCGGTCCGGACTTGAAACGGGACATCCGAGACATGTGATTTTTCCACTTATCAAGTTTCGTTATAATCCGACCACCCGTTCGGAAGATATACATACCTCAAGATTCTGGATTCCCCGTCCCTGCACTCCCCCACGATGGTCGGATCGGGAAGTTGACTATTTCCAGGTTAATCTGGTCTAGTCCCTGATTTGGCTGCCAAGTTTCATTGTCCCAGCCCACCTGGAAGTAACTTAACTCCGTATCGCCGGAATTCCGGAACCCCCTCCAACCCCACCCCACAGTGCACGAATCCGCTCCGGTTCTGTCAGTGATGTACCTAGGGCTTGTGCTTGTTCCTCCCACCAATTTTCATCTCGATCGCTCCACTCTAAGCGTGTCACATGATTTCCGGTCTCCCCCCCTCCGACTCCCCCACATTCATCGGATTCGGTCCGGACTTGGCGTGGGACATCTGAGACATGACATCTGTCCAAATATCCAGTTTCATTAAGATCCGATCACCCGTTCGAAAGTTATGCATGCAACTAAATTCCGGATTCAGGCTACCCCCCACGATGGTCGGATCGGGCAAGTGACTATTTCGAAATTAGTTTGGTCGGGTCCCATATGCCTGCCAAGTTTCATCGTCCTAGCATATCTGGAAGTACCCTAACTCGCAAACACCGGACTAACCGACCGACAGACCGACGGAAAAGTGATCGGTATATGGCACTTGGCCGGAAGGCAAGGGCCATAAAAATGGTTCATGAAGGACCAAATGGTCAGAATGACTTATACAACGACAGAAAATGAACGACGTTTCATATAAACTCTGTCAAACGCGTGTTATACCCGACATTCGGCATTATGGTAGACATGGGGATCAAGGGCTCCGCGTTAATTCGTCAGCACCCCATCCAATTTGTCGCATTTCTGTCTTCAAAGTTGAATTTCCATTCTTTTTCATATTGTCCTAGTTTCCTAATCAGAGTGAAATTGTTTCCTTATGTTTTTGACGTTGGAATGGAAACTCCCAGATGATTTGATTCTTCACATTCTGAAATCTGATTTGCTCATTCTGATCGAGATTCTGATATTGTTTGCCTGTGAAGATGTGAGGCTGAGGGGGCCGTTGATTTCTTCGTACTCAGAAAATAGAACCTAAAAAGTGTTGATCCAGTTGACAGAATGTCGATTTCAGTTTATCAAAGTATGCTGATTTCACATCTTTAGTCGTTTTCTCGCCAGACAAACCTCGACCGGAATATTTCGAAAATCGACTACGTTGTGTAGGTGCATTGTTGGATTTAAAGGCTTGATGATCTTCTTTTGTCACCGCGTCAATATGAATGAATGAATTTGACGCACAAAAAACCCGAGGGCGATGGCAACAAGAAAGTGCAAAACACAAACGCACAATGAATCTTTATCCCCATTAATCGAAGAACCTTGTTCTATGATCTGTCGCAAACCTCAAACCAATATTGCCATATTCATCGTTCGTCATCTTTTACCATACTTCATTGAAAACACGCTTTTCATAACCTGCCTTCTCTATTCACTTAACTCCTCACACGAGAGCCGTCACGTATGGGCGGGGGGAGGACCCCCCCCCACAATGTTGTCGGTCGGTCGGTAAACAAGAGCTGTAAGCTCATATGGCACTTGCTGAGATGTATTGTTTGATCAAAAGTACTTTTAAGGTTACCGGCCTTTTTGGTTCAGATGTGCACTTTAAGGGAGCTTTATTTCTGAACTTGGCTGTAATGATGCGCACTCTAAAGGCCTAGAAATTCATCTGTAAGATAAACTATTGAGACAAAATCGATCACAGGCCCTTAGGGATCATTGATATATACCGTTTGGTCAAAAGTATTTTTTTACACTTTTCGGTTAAAATGCGCACTTTAACGGTGATAGAAATAAATTTTGAAGCAAAACAATTGTGGCACAAATCATCTTGGGTTGAGATGTATCTTTTACAAAAAAGTACTTTTCGACTTGGCGGTTCAGATGCGCACTTTAAGGGAGCTAGAACTTCATTTGTAAGCAAAACCCCTGAGTAAAAAATGATAATGGGCTCATGAGGATCATGAAAATGTAAATTTTGCTTAAAAGTATCTTTCTGAATTTGTAGTCAAGATTGGTACTTTAAGGAATGGTCGGATTTAGAAAGTGGCGGTTTCTATAAGGTAATCTTGCCGAATCTCTAATATTCCAGCCAAGTTTCATTGTCCTAGCACTAATGGATGTACCTTAAATCGCGATCGCCAGAATTCCGCCCCCCCCCCTCAAACTCCCCACAGTCGATCAACGGAGTCAATCCGGTTGTGTACAAAGATCAAGACATGACAAACATCACCAGAGACATGTCCTCTGTTCAGTTATCAAATTTCACTCAAATCCGATCAACCGTTCCAAAGTTACGCATGACTCAATATTCCGGATTTCCCCTCCCGCTACTCCCCCCACGACGATCGGTTATGTAAATTTTTATTTATAAGTCAGTTTGATCGGGTCCCTGATACGCCTCCCAAGTTTCGTCGTGAAAATCCCCCAAATCGCCATTACCGGAATTCCGGGAAACTCCCCTCTACCCCCCCTCCAGTGTCCGGATCCAGTCCAAATGTATAAACGATTTATCTAGAGCAGATGCTTGTTCTTCCCAGCAAGTTTCACCGCGATCCCTCCATTCTAACCGTTTCTCGAGATTTCCGGTCCCCCCCCTACTCCCCCATAGCTGTCGAGTCCGGTCCGGACTTCAAATCGGACATCAGAGGTATGCCATTTATTCAGTTATTAAGTTTCATTCCAATGCGATCACCCGTTCGAAAGTTACACACTACTCCAATTTTCCGGATTCCCCAGCCCTCCACTCCCCCCCAGGTGGTCGGATTGGGAAACTGATTATTTCCAGGTTATTCGGATTGGGTCCCTGATGCTCCTGCCAAGTTTCATCGTCCTAGCACATCTGGAAATACCCAAACTCAAAAAAGTTTGACAAAAACTACTTAATTTTCCGGATTCCCCGGCCCACCACTCCCCCCCAGATGGTCGGATAGTGAAACTGATTATTTCCAGGTTAGTTATATCGGGTCCATGATATGCCTGCCAAATTTCATCGTCGTAGCACATCTGGAAGTACCCCAACTCGAAAAAGTGTGACAAAAAGTAATTAATTTTCAGGATTCCCAGGCCCACCACTCCCTCCCCAGATGGTCGGATCATGAAACTGATTATTTCCAGGTTAGTTATATCGGGTCCCTGATATGCCTGCCAAGTTTCATCGTCCTAGCACATCTGGAAGTACCCTAACTCGAAAACAGTGGACCGCCCGACCGACCGACCGACAGACCGACCGACCGAAAAGTGATCGGTATATGGCACTAGACAGGAGCTGCAAGTGCCATAAAAACCGAGTCGATAAATTTCTTCTTAAAAACAGTCGGTTCTTTCGTAAAAACAGTAGGTAAAAATGACCTGACAGTCGGTAAATGTCTTGCCCCCCCCCCCCCAAAAAAAAAAAACATTTGGCTAGTAACGTCTCACGCTCGCACACTAAATGTACCACACTGTCAACATCATATACGTAAGGACCGCTCTTGCCTTCTCCCCTACCAATATATTTTCTGCTAGACCCTAGCGGTCAACTATATCTGCTCTCATTTCAGTTATGTACTTAATTCGAGATCAAGTTGTGGGGTTTAGAAACATGTTGATCTTTTTTTTCGTCGGACCATATCTTCGACCGGAATCCTGTGAAAAACGAAACATTTGTGTAGCCATATATTCCTTGATGAAGTTGTTGGACTATATATTTGATAATATAAAACGGACACGTCAGCTACGCAGGTCAGTTAAATTTTTTAGCTATATATCAGCCCTTCTTGGCAAGGATCCTCTTCAGAATCAAGCTGCTCAAGCTGGAAAATTGTTGGACTTTGATTTTGATCTTTTCTGTGTTAATTTTTTGGGGGGGTTTGATCAAATCTGTGAGTGAATCGGCACCTGGATTCTATACACGGCAATTAGGCTTGCGTCAGTTTCCTTCCATTTTCCGGGAAACCGTTTTTGACCTGGTCAGTAAAGTCAAAACGAATCACAGTTTGGGGTCCAAGTGAAACCTTTTAATAAAATCAATGAATGATTTATTTTATTACGCGCAGCCCGTTAATTAGGCAATGGCGCATTGTAAACAAGAGCAAAAAAAGACAAACCCATAACAAGAAAATTTCTTGTTCAGTGTTTTTCGTTGTATATATAATATAAAACAAAGACCTCTAAATTTACTGAATTAGCTGGCGCATTGCCCATTCAGTGGCAGTCGCTTCGCTCATGCTTTATTCGGCTTTTAGATGGTCTGAGCAACGCATTTCGCTTCATATTTCGGCTTAAAATTTCGTCTCGTCTTATTATGGGGCAAAAAAACCTTTTCGTTGATTCATTTTTTTTTTTTTTTTTTTTTATAAATAGAATGGGCTTGTTCCAACCAAAAACAATACTTCAATGCCCTGAGGCTAGCCTGTAGGGGAATAAATAAATCTAAAACGTCAACAAAAATTACTTGAAAATAGAAAAGAAAGAAAGAAGAAAGAGAGCTTGACTCACCTGATCTGAGACGCCCAAACAACACAACAAGCAAAACACTTTCATTTAATTCTATTCAATTGTTTATTCTTCACCAGAACCAACATTCAGCATATTCGTATACAAATAGTCCGTCTTAATATATTACAACAGCTTATGTGTGAAAGACGGACAGCAAATCACCCACAACTATTTATAAACAGTCATTACTTTAGTAAATTGAAAACCTATTTCAGCTCGCGCCGTATCAACTTTCTTCACTCAAACATCTTCAATCGACTTGACGTCGCTCCTCAAGGTAGTCTTCGCCATAAGGATGTGTGCCTGTACTAGATAAGATTTCTACTTGGCTTGTTTGTATCATATTGTTAGCTCAGAGCAAAAAAAAAATCATCTTGCGGGATCATATGACGTTTCTGCTTAAATCAATCACAGTTCTGTATTTCGTGATGCCTGCAAACTTTTCCTCGCACTAAAGTACCATAAACCTAGACAAAACTATCCATACGTTCGCGTACCTCAGCTTGCTACTTGAAAGAGTCTAACCCCTTTGCTCACCATCATGATGCAGTTCGGCGATCTGGGTTTCTTAGCGTCCTTTCGTGCGTATCGCAAATCATTCGGTTGATAATTGGCAATAACACCAGTAGGCTACACTGTGCAGTCCCATGATACCAGTCCTATCCTACCCAGTGCCAAAATTTTCTGGCATTCCCCTGATGTTAAAAGAAAAAAGTTCCAACCGTGCGATGACAATTGTTATCGCACAGCCAGCCATGCGATAACAAGTGATATCGCACGGTTGGAACTTTTTCTTTTAACATCTGGGGAATACCAGAAAATTAAAAAAGTGTACTAGTGTTATAATCATTATCGCCCTTGCTTTTCTTCGGGCGATAGCGGAAAATTTGGCCCTTGGGCAGCATGATAGGCAGATATTACCCTCGCTGCGGTCGGGCGATATCAGCATATCATGCTACCCGCGGGCCAAATTTTTCCGCTATCACCCTCAGGAAGGGCGATGATATATAATGTCATATCTGAGAGTTTGATTTCATCACGTATCACATTTTTATTTCTATTCTTGCTTTAAACGTGTTGGTATGTAGGACAAGAATGTTTCATGCCTGGAATCTTAGCTGATGTCAAGGTGACACAAAAGAGAAGGTAGATCTGTATTAAGCAGAAGATTGGATTGGAATAAAGGCGGCCAGATTTTGATACGGACTCTAAGGGGATGTTTTCGCGTGGATGGCTCTGGTCCTGTCGACCTCCCGTCGAGCTCAAGGGACATTTTCGCGTGGATGCCGTCGATCTTTTTGTCATTTTCGCGTGTACGGATGAACAGGTGAACGGGCCATCCAGCTCGACGGGCGCCTCCCGTTCAACACCGCTCCGAGGGCAGCGTTGAGCTGAACGGGGATATTGTGTGGACCTTCCCGCTCAGATGCTCCCATCCAGCTGGTTGGGCATTTTCGCGTGGACGGAACCCATCTTCCTCAGCCGTTGAACGCCTGATCGTTTTGCGGGATCACCCGTTCAGCTCTAAAGCCATCCACGCGAAAACGTCCCCTAATACCCCACTACATCACTGGGCGTGTTTTCGGCACATGTTGACATTTCCTTTCATATATTTGAGTAATTTCCGGGAGATGTGTTCGGCTGTAGTCCGGGAGACGAATTCGCCATTTGGAGAATTCACGGGGAACTTATTGAACTAATGAGGAACCTTTTGATGTTTGTCAGAAAAACACATTTGTAACACTAGTGAAATGCTTTTGTTGTCTTTTTCGCATTTGGTTTGAATCAAGGGGAAACCTTCGAAAGCTGTTTGATGTTGTTTCGCCGAAAAGAGCACAGTAAAGCACAAGTTGGAATAGATACAGGTCGTGTTCCACCCTACTTACCGTAGTATCTACGCATGACGTCACGGCTTTAGGCTTCTTGGTGTCAAGGCTGGAATGCATTTTACTACTTTCGGCAAAATATCGTGCCACGCGCTATTTCCCCCAATCGCGTCACATAGACCGTAGTTACTACGCTCCCGAGCGTGGTAAGCAAATAGGCAGGGGCGTCCCGAAACTTTCTTCATTGGGGCGGGGGGGGGGGGGCGAACCTGGTAAAAATCGACTGAATTGGTACCTGATTTCTACCGATTTTTTTTTCTAAAAACACAGCGAGCTGCCTAAAAGAAGCTATAATGTATTAAGTTTTCGCGGTCCTCCACATCTTTTTATGGCACTTGCCTTCCGGCCAAGTGCCATATACCGGTCACTTTTCCGTCGGTCGGTCGGTCCGCTGATGGTACTTGCAGATGTGCTAGGACGATGAAACTTGGCAAGCGCATCAGGGACCCGACCAAACTAACTTGGGAATAGTCACTTTCCCGATCCCACCACCGTGGGGGGAGGGGAAGGAGGGGAATCCGGAATATTGACGTATTCATAACTTTTGAACGGGGAATTGGATCATAATGAAATTTGATATTTGAAAAGACCTCGTGTCTCAGATGTGACACTTCAAGTCCGGAATGGACCCGGTGACTTTGGGGGGAGTTGGAGGGGGGAACTGGAAATCGTATGACATGTTCAGAGTGAACGGATCGGGATGAAACCTGGTGGGAAGAACAAGCACAAGCCCTAGATTCGTACTTGACAAGACCGGAACGGATCCGAACACTGTGGGGGGAGTTGGAGGTAGGGTTCCGGAATTCCGTTGATCCCGACTTAAGATGTTTACACATGTGCTAGGACGATGAAACTTGTCAGGCATATTATGGACCCAACCGAACTAACTTGGAAATAGAATATTGACATATTTATAACTGCTGTTTCCGGTAGCAGACCGGTGGCCCGCATTGGCTAGGACGGATTTGCCAAACTGCAAAATCAGATGTTCAAGCCGGACGCATAGTGCCACCCAAGTTCGAAAACAAACATGCCTCAACCTCTTTCAGAGCTCTCGTGCTTACGAAGAGATCCGAGAGACGGGCAGAGAAAAGTCGAGAGGTATACCTTCATGTGGATCCGTAATTTTAATTACAATTAATTACACATTGACTTAAGAAGCTTAAGTGGGCCTTTCACACTGGCCTACTTAAGAGTCTTAAGTGCACTTAAGCTTCTTACGTGATCCGTAACGTAAGGAATTTTTACTTAACGTAGCCACTTAAGAAAGTTGAAAAAAGTTCAACTTAAGACCTTACGTTACGTAAAATTAGAAATTGGACTGTGGATGAGAAAATCATCAAGTTTGTTAATAAGATGTATTAAATAAGAGAGAGAGAGAGTTACTTTACAATACTACATGAAAGAATATGTGAAAGTAAATGCCTGAGAAAGCTTTGCAAAAAACTCAATGATGACATGGGGAAAACGTATACAGATATATTTTTTACATGTTTATGTATACATAAACTACATTATGTATACATACAGGTATATGTTTCATCCCTATTTTTTTATTTTTTTTTAGTCAGTAGTGTCATTTCGGATGCCAATAATATGGCAGCCATGCATCACTGTTGAAATTAAATGAAATATTAGGATATAGGTACATTGGATATAGATAATAGGTATCCTATGCCGGCCGTTGGGTATATCTAGTATTTGGGATAAATGACAGGTCCCTAAAAAAAGATAAGTTCATTTTCAAGGCTAAAAATTGTTCTACCTTTTTCCAAAAGAAATCGTAATCCTAGGATGACTGAGTGCAATG
Organism: Branchinecta lindahli; assembly: GCA_023053555.1. Classification (NCBI taxonomy): domain Eukaryota; kingdom Metazoa; phylum Arthropoda; class Branchiopoda; order Anostraca; family Branchinectidae; genus Branchinecta; species Branchinecta lindahli. Next base: position 30,141,978 of record JAKZAO010000009.1, on the reverse strand, counting down.
ACTTTTGAGTAAACTTGCATTAAGGGGGAACGGAAGTCTAAACTCGTTATGGCCGATTCAGAGAGGGTTTTGGTCGGTGAATAGGTCAAAGTCAAAGGACTCCTTCTGTGCGATGTCTATCTAAGTCTCAGAGGTCATCAGAGGGAATTGGGTTGTGACATTGACCACACATCGCATTTGCATCAGCTGTAGGTTGCTGCCTTTTTGTATCCTAGAAGTGCCTGAAGCAGCAAGCTTGCTAATTACTCATTCTTCGAGTAAGAGCGCTTGTATAACAAACAGACGGGCGAGAAAGCGTGTCATTTTCTTGTAACAAGGCTAAAAGTTGCTGTGGGATCCCGAACGCTAACAAGCAATGGATTTGTTAGAGAATCGGTCTTGAACATTGCGGTCTTTGTCAGATTCCGTAGACATAACTTCTTTACCCCTCACGAGGTCCTCCCATAATCGTTGGCTTACCGACGAAACGCCCCCATGACAAAACGTCCCAGTGGCGAAACGCCCCCCGTGACAAAACGTCCCAATGGCATAACCTCCCCACGGCAAGGGGAGGGGAAGTTCAAGATCTTTTTTTTGTGAGCCTTGTACTCTTGGATAATATTTAAATTGTACACCTAGGCGGTTCTAATTCCTTATTTCCATCCCCTGGTCTTAAATTGATTTGCTATAAAATGAAATCCCCCCTTCCTCCCCTCCCCCCAAAATATCATATTCTGTTTATTGGTTCATTTTAGCCGGGGATGTTTTGTCGCGGGGACGTTTCGCCGACTACCCGACGTTTCGCCATGAGTACGTTTAGCCACGGGCACATCGACGAAACGTCCCATGACAAAACGTCCATGGCGAAACGTCCCAATGACAAAACGTCCCAACGGCAAAACGTCCCTAAGTAGAGATTTTTAATTTGCCTCGATCTTCAGGTGCATTATCGAGGTAAAACAACTTCAGAGTGAGCATTACAGATGAGGGAGCATTCCTTATAAGCAGGAAAGATATAAGCATAGGACCGGTTGCTTCATAAATGTATCGTTTTCAGTTGAAATATGTAGTGTAATATGCCATGCAATTGACTCGTAACTGATCAGCTCTCTAGGTCGCTTGAAGCAACATGCACAATCTGAGGAGCACCAATATGCTCCTCAGAGAAAGGGGAAGCCCGCTATGGCTCAAAGGGGGTCAAACAAGGCAAATGCAAAAATAAACGTAGTGCCGTTAGGCTGGATAAAAATGGGGTGGTTCCCAAAATCACCACGATCTTTTTGCCCACTCTCATAATGCCTACGATTCAAAATGCCCACGGCTCAAAGTGCCCACTAAAAATGCCAACAACTCAAAATGCTCACGGTTCAGAATGCCCACGATTGGATTATTTGAGGTGTTCACTCCGCAATAAACATGAATTAGGGTTGAGTGAGCAACGGGAGGAAACCGAGTATCAGAATGACGATGATCGTATGCTGAACTAGTGTAATCTCAATTATAATATAATACTGGTAAAATATTTACAAGAAACATTTGTATTGCCTCGTGCTTAGATGCCGCAAAAGCGTTCGGCTTTCTTGAGGAAGCCTCTGACTGATAAGCAAACTGCACCTGTACTCTGACGAAAGGCCTTATACAAAAGCCTGATCAAAATATTTGAACGTATCTGATTGTTATCTTTCTAATAGGCACAGGGGCAGACAGACTTTACGAACTCGTATGCACGCTTTCAGTAACATTTTCGGCTCCAAAAATGCAGTATGAATTCTGATCTTGAAATTTTTAAGGCCTTTACTTCTGAACTGATTGAGGACCAAACAGGGATCTTAAACTGTTATTTTTAATTGAGAAATAAGACGTGCCCTCATGATGCAAGTTAACTGGAGGATTTGGATAGCCTGGTTTTGGTTTCTATGTTGGCACAAATTTATACGATATTGCTTCTGTGCTTTCAAGAAAAGAATTCTGGACTGATCAAGAAACAATAAAATAATTCCTTTCAAATCCTCTTCCGTGCACTGTCAGAAGTTTCATAACAGATCGCGCATAACACTTTCAAGAATAACACCTGTTCACTTAGAAATAAAGTGTTATGACCAATTAAGTGTACACTATTTCGTGCCTAGATCTCCAACAACACCTTCAATTGGTAAAAATACTACACTGTCAGAAGTTACATAACGACAACAGAAGGATGCGCGGTTTCAACAAATAACACTTCGCGATGTTATCTGTTATGTTTCTTTCGTTCCCGTTAGTATTTTTACCCATTGGAGGTATTGTTGGAGATCTAGGCACGAAATAGTGTAAACTTAATTGGTCATAACACTTTATTTCTAAGTGAAAAGGTGTTATTCTTGAAAGTGTTATGCGCTATCTGTTATGAAACTTCTGACAGTGTGGTTAATCGTTTCCCTTATAATCTCCCAGTCCGTTGTCTCAGGATGATCAGTAATCTCATAGGCCTAGCTATCCCTCAGCGACGAAAAAAAAAATCTATAGCGGGGGACGTTTTGATCGGGGACGTTTCGCCACGGGGACGTTTTGTCGTGGGGATGTTTTTTCATGGGGACGTTTTGTCAAGGGGACATTTCGATTGGGGACGTTTTGTCGACAACCCGTCGTGAGGACGTTTCGCCAGGGGAAGTTTCGCCGGCAACACCCGAGAACCCGAGCACAGTTTATCATAAACGCGACTATAAATTTGACCCAAAGTGGCATCACATCTAATTTGATCACAGTATCGTTGTTACAGAAGGACGAACAATAAGGTGGCACTGATGTTTTGGGTCGCAAAAATATCAACCGAGATCTCGACTCACTTGTCCTACAACCGCTTTCTTCTGGGGCACGTCGATAAGGGGATGAATGATGGAATTAAATTCCGCTCTGGCCTCAGCTAAGCTAACACCGTAATTACTCTGAATGATAATCCAACCATCCTTTACTTCTTTCTGGAATCTCCTCTCCCGTTTGAATTTCATCATGCAATTTGGTCAAAAGCATTGAAAAATCAGATCAGTGTCATTAATCTCCCCTCTTCACCTCCTGTTGAGAGCCTCTGTTTTCCCCACGGGTTTAGCGGTCCGATCATACTTATGATAACAACCCATGCTTCGAAAAATGTATCTGGAAAATGTGACGTTTGGACAAAAGAAGGGACTGTAACTACAGTAAAGGAAAATTAAAAAATACTTTCCATTTATTTTATAAATCACCATGTTAGCTACCGGTAGATTCCAAATTTCCCCCTATACAGTCCACCCAAGTCGTTCATAAACTCGTGGCGGAAAAGCCAAACTTTTTCTTATTTCTACCCTACCTGACAAAAGGCGTGTCGGCTTTAAAATCTGCTCCATTCTTTTTGTAGCCCTTAAAAAGTACTACAAAATGGGTATCTTAGAATTTTGCCGCCAACATCGTGCTGGTCTCATAAACTTGAAACAAACATTTTATTTTAACATGGGAAAAGCGTATACCTGCTCTTAACGAGTTTAGACTTCCGTTCCCCCTTAACCTGTTTTGAACTAGATGACCCACTGGGTTTGACTGAAAATTTCCTTGTGATAGCTGGTCCTCTGAGAGGTAATATCCGAGCGTCTTCAGAGGTCATTTCCCCAAGGGTATCTTTGTCCTTTTGCAGAGTAATCTCGACCAAAATCTTTATTTTCCTTGTTTGATGGACGCTGCAGAAAGTGCATCTAACTTAGCCCAGTCGGAAGGGGACTCTCAGTATGAATAGGCTACTTAACGTAAGAAACTTAAGCTGTAACGTAAGTACTTAACGTAAGGTCGTACGTATTCAGTGTGAAGGGCGCTTAAAGCTGGGCGAGAAATCCCGTCTAAATGTTGCCCATGCCCATTGCCCAATGTTGCCCTTGCCGATTGCCGTCCGTTCAACTTTGTAGACACAAGTAGGCGGGAAAACAACCGTCTTGAGAATCTCCTCTTTCTCCCCCCCCCCGTCCCAATAAAGAGAAATCAAATTAGATCTTTGAAATGTGAAACTTTCCTGCTACCTCCATGGTTACTTGGATCACATCTAAAGATTCTCTGCGTAGCAAATAAGGAAACTAATTCAGTTCTGTAGGCTGGCTTGAAATAAATGTTTTGTTGAGAAAAGCTTTTCAGTGGATCCAGCTTGTTAGGAACCGGAAAAGGGTCCTTAAAGAAGGTCCAGGGGCGCTTCCCAGTGCTTGGGAATGGAGGGGATGAGACGACCTGAAAACATACGACTGGTTAATTCTCGGGATGGCCCAAGAATTATCCGGTTAAACTTAGGAAATCTTCCTGTTTCTGCCAAAATACAGAGATTTTGGTACAAACCAGCTGTCACAAAATTCACGATTTGGTTATATACTGCCTCTATGAAAATTCAAGCTCTCAAAATACTGTTGTCTGGTAAAATACGACTAGAAAATCTCTTCGTAACCATAGGGCTCGAAACAGGTCACGTACTGGCCAAAATCGCAGTTTGTTAACTGCCTTTATGTCATCCTGGCAAGCTCAAAAGATACGACCGTCATTCTGACAAACTCAAAATACGACTGGGAGTATGATTCTCTAACGCATGTGTCTGGTTATGGGGGGAGGTAAAAGCGAAACAAGGCAAGCGTAAACATCATAGAGGTGTCGTAAGGGGAGGAGGGAGAACATGACGTAATAAATTTGGGTCTGCCAGGCTTACGAATGGATTGAGCGATTACGGTATTTACGGAAGCAGGTTGCATTTGCATTATAGGTACGACGGTTCCTTTAAAGTGTGCATTTTCTCGGCACGGTGTAAAAATACGTTTGTCCAAACGATACATTTTCATGTTTCCCCAGGGCCCATGATCATTTGTGCCTAAAAGGTTTTGCTTTAAATGAATTCTTAGCCGTGTGCATCTTTAACTGCGGAGCGAACGAATATTTGTGTGCCATTCGGTTTTTGTAAGGTCACATGTCCTGCTGTTAAGTTACAGGTCAAATCTGGCTCGGCCACCGTGGGGTCAGTTAGGAAAACCTGGGGGAACACTTAGGCTGGAGATAACCGGGTGGAACGTAACGGGCAGGACTATTATATGCTTCGGAGCAGCTGCAGAGGGTATGATGTACATGCTACCTACCATTTATTGAAGTGCCATACCAGCTGACAGCTTTTGTTTGTTCTCGCTGCAGAATTTTGCTACTGCTGTTAAATGCAAGCAGAGAGAAGAAAAAACATCTCTGTTTATCATGCTGTCAGGAAATCTCGTATTTTTTGAAGGAGCCCATCTCGTGCATTAGCTTGGCTTTAACTAATTGGTTTCTGTTGGTTGAGAGCATCTCTACGTTTTGCTAGCTTTCAAAAAGCTCTCTTTCATGAGTCCCTTGGAGCACGCTTAATAGAACAAATTAAATTATCTGTCGACACGTTGAGTGAGTTTACAGTACACTTAATCCTGGGGAACGTGAGTTCTAACAAACGAAGGGATGTTGTTTCTTGTCGTCCGGACAATAATGAGTGAATTATTTCGTGATGTAACTTACGGCGTTTCACAGCTGCAACCTAACCAAATTGTAAACTACGGATGTATCCATATACTCAAACAAAATGGGGAAAGACAAGATAAGTAAGATGGAAAGTAAACGATAAAACCAAAGGTTTCGATGGGATACCAAAGGGGAATATTTGTCGATCTTTGCCGAATCCGTATACATTTGATATCATTGTAACAGACCACACTGAACAACAGCCACTAAGTCATACTTTCCAGCTAAAAGCATACCAGGCTTATTCGAAAAAATCGTGTTTTGACTAGATTCCGACAGGACTATCCTTCCGAGGCGAGAATAAACAGTATATCCTGATTCACCGTGTCTTTTTCGGGCACACCTACCTCCTTCAACCAGATGTTACCGACATCAGAATTTTATTTTACTTCTTCGAAATTTCCGTTTTTGGCAGGTCTCCTGTCAAACTACTTGCCCGGTGAGAAAATAAAGCTTATAGAGGAAAATGAGTGGCAAAAATTCATTTTTCCCATACATCATTGAACAATGCACTTCATCGAACTATGGGACAAGTACACTATACAAAGTGTGCAAGTCGGGATTGCGCTTGCATCGCTCTCGTCTTTGCCAGGTTGTCTGGGCGCTGTTGTGGTCGGGGGTCGCTGAAGACGGTAACGCCGCCGGATGTCGCTCAGAAGTCCCTGACCTAGTTGGCGCTCTACGCCGCCCCGTTAGAGACTAAAAAAATATGGCCAAAGCCTATAGCGAACCTTACGGAGTAAGGGGTAATACAAAATGTACCTTTTAATTCTCTATTGCATGACTAAAACACGTGGTCCTCATACCCTTTATAATCAAATCCAACTATCTCCTCACACTGAGCGAAGGAATAGCATCCTTCACCTGCACAATGTATTACTGACAATAACTATCTTTCCATTTATATTTGCACGTGAATGTTCCCACTTTCTCTCAGTCCCTTAGTTTCTCGTCTTTCTATTGGAATACCCCCTCCCAATAATGCGCTTCTCTCTGACCTGTCACTTCCAATTTGGCTCAAGCGGGGGAAGTTGTTTTCTTATGGATCTGACCCATAAGTGTGTTTATATTCGATTTCGTTTGCTTGTCGCCTAGTTACACGGTCTTGATAAAACAATAGTACTGATTGCGACCAGGTAATTTCGTGATAACCACTCTTTCTGATGGTTAGATGGGTACAGATTGAAACTATAGTGCGTCAGGTATGTTTGTTGGTGAATGGCATCCTTTCTGTTCTTTCCCTGCGGTCACAGATACTTTCCTCGAGCAGTCCTGTGCTGGTAGTCCTTTGAGGACCACAACTTCACATGTCTCTGCCTGTGTGGAGACCTTAGGGGAAAACGTCAGATAGACCGTCAGGACCAAAGACTCCGTCTTTGGTCCCGTGAAGCGACTATGGATACCCCGACCCGACAAAACTGAGCGGAGCTAGAGGTACTTTCTCTAGCATTGAGTTGATATACCCGTCTTCACCGTTGCTCATCGCAGAACAACATGAGGCACGCTTCCCCGCTCTTGAGCTTGTCCAGAGAACCAATCGGCTGTTACTTTGAAAGTTTCTTCTATTCGGCTTCACAGCGATACAGCTATTTGTAGAGGTAACGAAACGTGATGTGCCGCGTAGCTCCTAACCGTCGCTCGTTTGCATCGGGCAAGGTACTGGGAAATATTCGATTCCGCATGGTCATATTACAGAGATAGATTTACTGGGGTTCTATCTGATTATTTCTTGGTGCGTTCAAGTTGCATTTTTATTTTAGACTAGTGTTCGAATCAATGAACGATCCACTCTTGTGGTCTCAGCAGCAGGTTTTCCGTTTTCACTGTTTTTTTTGTGTTCGTAACTCGTTGAACCATGAGCAACTGGGACAGATTGCCCGTGAGCTAAATTCGTAATCTGACAACGGGTATCAGGTCTAAATTTCGTGATCTTGTCGGCTAGATATTTCTTGTGGGGGCCTCAACCGCCATGCTGTTCGTAAACAGTATATGATAAACGTTTTACTTTACACTCCACGTTTGAGTGCTTGCGCACTTGTTAATTTTATAGCGACCCCCGGTGTGTATACTTTTGAATTAAATCAAAGTAAAGTAAGCACTCATTACTTGCTGGGCATTTTTAAACGAGAGGTGAACCTGCTGATACTTGTGGTAGGAAAGGCGTTATTATTTTTAATACCGGCCGACTGAGGCCATTTCCGAGTTCGATCACGTTTCTGCCATTGACCATTTTTCCCCTTGCCATTTAGGACCAAGATTTTTTTTTTAGGTCAGATTATTCTTTTTATGGCACTTGCAGCCTCTGGCTCAAGTGCCATATACCGATCGCAATTCCGTCCGTCGGTCGGTCTGTCGGTCGGTCGGTCTGTCCGAATTTTTTTGTCCCACATGTTCGAGTTAGGGTACTTCCAGATGTGTTAGGACGATGAAACTTGGCAGGAGCATCAGGGACCCGACCGGACTAACCTGGAAATAATCAGTTTCCCAATCCGACCACCTGGGGGGGAGTGGAGGGCTGGGGAATCCGGAAAACTGGAGTAGTGTGTAACTTTCGAACGGATGATCGGATTGGAATGAAGCTTAATAACTGAATAAATGGCATACCTCTGATGTCCCATCTGAAGTCCGGACCGGATTCGACAGCTATGGGGGAGTTGGGGGGGGGAGACCGGAAATCTCGAGAAACGGTTAGAATGGAGGGATCGGAGTGAAACTTGCTGGGAAGAACAAGCATCTGCTCCAGATAAATCGTTTATACATTTGGACTGGATCCGGACACTGGGGGGGAGGGGGGCTGGAGGGGAGTTTCCCGGAATTCCGGTAATGGCGGTTTTGGGGATTTTCACGACGAAACTTGGGAGGCGAATCAGGGACCCGATCAAACTGACTTATAAATACAAATTTACGTGATCCGATAGTCGTGGGGGGAGTAGCGGGAGGGGAAATCCGGAATACTGAGTCATGCGTAACTTTGGAACGGTTGATCGGATTTGAGTGAAATTTGATAATTGATCAGAGGACATGTCTCTGGTGACCTTTGTCATTTCCGGACCGGATTCGACAACAATGGGAGGGGGGGGGAATACGTGACCGGCTCAGACTGGGAAGATCGGGATCGAACTTTGTGGGAATAATAAAGAGATGCTCTGGATAAATCACTTACGGAACCGGATTGGCTCCGGCGACTGTGGGGGAGTTTGAGGGGGGGGGGGGGGGATTCCGGTGATCGCGATTTAAGGTACTTCCAGATGTGCTAGGACGATCGAACTGGGCTGGAATATTAGAGGTTCGGCAAGATTGGCTCAGAAATCGCCACTTTCCAAATCCGACATTCCTTAAAGCACCAATCTTGACCGCAAATTTAGAAAAATACTTTAAGCAAATTATACATTTTCATGATCCCCATGAGCCCATTATCATTTTTGCCTCAAGGGTTTTGCTTACAAATGAAGTTCTAGCTCCCTGAAAGTGCGCATTTGAACCGCAAGGTCGAAAACTACTTTTTTTCAACAAACGACACATCTCAACCCATGATCATTTGTGCCACAAGGGTTTTGCTTAAAAATTTATTTTATCACCCTTAAAGTGCACATTTTAACCGAAAAGTGAAAAAAAAATACTATTTACCAAACGGTATATATCAATGTTCCCTAAGGGCCTGTGAGCCTATTGTCTCAATAGTTTTTCTTACAGATGAATTTCTAGCGCCTATAAAGTGCGTATCATTACAGCCAAGTTCTAAAACAAAATACTTTTTCTCTAGCTCCCTTAAAGTGCGCATCTGAACCGCAAAGGTAACCTTAAAAGTACGTTTGATCAAACACTACATCTCAACCCATGCAAGTGCCATATGAGCTTACAGCTCTTGTTTTTTAATCTGCGCATTCATCTCGTTATTGAAAGTTCAGTGTAGGTTTTCCTTTTCCTTCTTTGTGCTGCACGATTTCCCGTTTCTCGCTTTTCCGACCGATTGCGTAATAAAATTTCACGATCAGACGACCATTTTCAGATTTCTAATTGGCGATGTCGGATTTGTTCACGCCTGAAAACTTTGAATTCACCAATGGGAAACCAGTAAATTTATGAATTGCCCAACTGATTATATCGGGCAAATGACTCGGAGAGTTTCTTGTAAACTTTAACGCTGTTTTACTTTTAATGAAGAATAAAACTGACCTATTCAATGACGGTTTTCCATTTCTTTTTACGTTTCATGCGATATAAGCACCTTACCGTCGACCATTTGTTAAGTGAGCCACCATGACATTATCTTATAAACACCAGTACACCGTGCAGTCCCATGATATCGGTCCTATCCTACCCAGTGCCAAAATTTTCTGGTATTGCTGCGCTCGGGCGATATCAGCCTATCATGCCACCCGCGGGCCAAATTTTTCCGCTATCACCCTCAGGAAGGGCGATAATATATAATATTTTGAAACAGTTAGGCCTCCTCTATACTCTAGTAATTTATTTTTTTTTTCTTTTCAGATCCCTCTTTGTTGAATTACTTCGGAGCTTGCTACGATTTTTGTTTTTATTAACTGTTTTCCTGGTCTGTGAAAGTAATCTTGATAGTGGCCTAGCGTGTGAATAGAATCGGCCCGTTTATTTAAAAGCTCGCCGAGGCACCGGGAAATGCGGCTTTTTTGGGCCCGAAATCGATACTGCATTGAGTTTATACCCACGCCGTAAATCATGTCTGGATAATATAAACACTTAACGTTCCGCTTTCAAAAACCGTACAGGACCTTGACAGGGCCTCCCTTCGCTCGGCTACTTGTTTTGGATTATTTGCGTACAAATTTATATAAAACGTATTTACTTAAATTTTAACCGAATAAACTGAAATATGAAAGTCTAGTTAATCATCACTTAAATAGGCTTGAAGACCTATGAAAATGCGTTACTTCGTTGCTTCGCTACTCACATAATCGATTTTCATTGAATGAAACTTTTCTTTTGGATTTGTGGTACCTCTGTGGGCTTGCACCTCTGTGCTTTAAATATTTAGCTACTACAACGGTAAACTATTGCTGAAAATAGTTTTTTGGAGTATCACACGCAATTTAAATTTAAATTTTTATTTATAACCCGTCTAGGTAAAGACGGAGTATAGTAAAAGATAAAAAAAAGAGAGAAACACAACAACACCAACCAAAGTAATTAATATTCACTAAACCGGAACATCATGGATAGAAGAAATAGCGGGCATTCTTTAGAAGTGACCTTACAGTCTTGAATTGAACATTTCTTGAGCTTCACTTCGACAGCCATTGAATGCACGCTTTTGTTGAAATTCAAATTATCCGCGTCGGGGTGAACTCTTCTTGTTGGGCCTGCAGTGCGTATTCTAAACGTCACTACTAGAGCCCAAGGTGAAAAAATCCCTTAACAGTGTCGAAATAATTAAGTTTAATCCAAGACCTAAAAAGATAACCTGGCTCTTCAGTTAACCTTTAAGAAAACTTAAAGATCACTGCAGTAGGCTATCGGTTTATGGTCCCAATATCCACCATACCGCGATAAGTTGTCTGTAGCGTATTTATTCACAATGGACGTCCACTACCTATCCTTTAATGTTCAAAGGTTTAATTATTGTTTTCCATAACAAAAGGGTGATCTAGAGCTTTAAAAGAGCCATCTAGTTTATGTCAGCAAGAACAAATAATTGGATAGGACCTCCGTCTCCATATCTCTGTAATATGACGGTGCGGAGTCGAATATTTCTCCGTACCCTGCCCGATGCAAACGAGCGGAGGTTAGGAGCTACGCGGCACCACGTTTCGTTACCTCGACAAATAGTTATATAGCTGTGAAGCCGCGTAGAATAAACTTTTAAAGTCAGCCGATTGGTTCTCTTGACGCGCTGCAGAGAGGGTCAGCGCGCCTCCTACACTAATTGCTCTGCGATGAGCAACGGCGAGGACGGAAGTAGACGGGTATCAACTAAGCTAAAGGCCTAGAGCATGTACCTCTAGCATCGCTCAGTTTTGTCGGGACCACCATAGTCGCTGCACGGGACTAAATACGGAGATTCTATCTGATCATTGGTTCTTGATATAACGTATGATGCTCCCGACAAGTTGGAACAATTCTATCTCTTATGAAACAAAAATTATAAGAGGGAGGAACTCATTTTCTTATCACGCTGGACGGTGAAGCGAAAACAATAAGAATCGCAACGATCGTCACTGCAGTGCTACTGGGATAAATCTTGTCTCTAATGAGATAAGATTATCTCTAATTCGGACTAATCTTATCCCAGTAGAGATAAAATGAATCCCCGTAGCAAAAACTGCAGTTAACTTTAGTCCTTACTCGGAGAAACTTTTTACAGTGAATAACTCGGTGGGACGCTTCCTTAGGCTCACTTTCGTCTACTGCCTAATATGTCACTGAAAGTCAGCCTTTTGCCCAAAAATAAGAAAGTGCTTCATGCAGGGAAGCCTATATTGTTTCAAACAAGACCAAGTCTAGAGAGCACCATCTACTTTTTTCGTAGTTGCGCGTCATGGAGCGAAAACCGACGAAGCTTATAAGGCGGGAGGAAAGTAGCCGGAAAATCATGCAAGCGGAACAGCTTATACACAACCATCCAGGGAGATACCCCTCGGTCGCTTCAAAGCGGCCTGTCAAACTATTGATTGTCCCTAGAACGGTTTATAAGGGTAAACGCGTCCGGTGCCTCGCTGGCCGCTCGGCTCTATATATAGCAGCCAATCAAAAATAGTCTAACAGGCCGCTTTGAAGCGAACAAAGGGTATCTCCCTGGATGGTAAGAATAAGGCGAAGCGGAAGGACCTTGGGAGTGATTATGAACAACACATCATGGACTTTTGTTGTAACAGAAGTTACAGTCGAAACTTTAACCTAGGGCTGGTGACTCGACCCTTTGGGTATTCAGCCCTCTCCGCCAAGAACCGGTAATGGTAAGAACATCTGTCTCTCGCAACTCCGCCGACCAAAAATCCGTTATGGTGTTTCCTAGAACGGTTTTGTTTGATATAACTGTTTGATAATGATGATTTGTCTAAGAACGAACTTTCACAGCATAATTGCCGAACTTGGTGTCTCCAGTCAGGTACAAATCATATATTCAGTTTAAGGAAACGTGATTTTCATAGAAACTTGAAGTAACGGACGTATTCCTTCAGTGCACCCTCGAATCACTACCCCACTAGCTCCATACTTACGAGAAAAATCTTGGGGTCTTGTCTTATTGCCCATGCCTAAACGACTGCCCAACATTAGGATTCAAATCAATGTGACTGTTGAAAAACACAGGGCATCAGTAATTCAAGCAACTGTATCCACGTACTTGCTGTTTAGAGCTCTTCTTTTACTGTTACTATTTTGTTACCACCATGTCCTACAGTTGTATCCAGGACTTCCATTTTAGGGCACTGTTCTAGAAAAAGGGTCTGGTTTAGCGGACTGATTACCTAGCAGTTTTGACATTATAAAAAATGTTCTTTAGTGATCATTGAATTCCTAAGCGTCGTTTCATAATTAGCGATTTAGAGCTCTTCTTTTATTGTTATCACCGTGTCCTACAATTTTGTATTAAACACTATTTACCACGAAGGATTATTTCCGACGAAAAAACCCTGTCTTCAATACTCAGATTTCCAGATATCTTGCACAGCCCTGCTGCCAACTTATTTTGGTGATTTCACCGTCCTTCAGCAGTTCACATACGTTCCTTTCCTTATTAAATCTGTCAGTCACTGTCACGTACTGCCCTCCTACGCAATCCTGTCTGTTTTGAATTTTAAAATCCTGTTGTTTTCCTAGTCTCTCGTCTATAACGCTTCAGATTCCGGAACAAAGCAAGGCATAGCATCATGCTGGAGCCAATAGTGAAAAAAAAATCGCTTAACACAATCCAAGTAATGCAGTGTTTTAGTTAAATGTTGCAAAAATAAGTTGGCTTTTCAGTTAAACTTAATAAGTAATTATTTCCCCTTTTTAGGGGGGGGGGGCATTTTTAATAAAAAAGGCGATTTCCCGGACAAAGTCGAAAATGTACGGGAAGTGTCGTTACTTAATTGCCTATTATCAAGGACCCTCGATAAGTTGTTCTTGACTTAGTTACTCACAGCAAAATTAAGTATTCTTTAACACAGAGTGGAATGAATGCATGTTATTAATACACTATACTTGATATTGTAAAAAAGCGGAGTATTAAAAAGGAAAAGGGAAAACACAAAGGTAATAGAAAAAGGAAGAAAAATAAAAAATCTGAAAAAAAGACTAGAGCACCATCGCACAATCCAAGGAGTTTTCCTTACCAAGAGAACGGGCATAACGGGAAAGCCGATAACACTAAGCCAACTATTATTTAACACAGAGTGGAATGAACACATTTTATTATTTCACTATACTTGATATTGTAAAAAAAGCGGAATATAAAAAAGGAAAAAGGAAACACAAAGGTAATAGAAAAGGGAAGAAAAAAAAGATCTGAAAAAATACTAGAGCAAGACTAAGAGAACGGGCATAACGGGAAAGCCGATTTGGACGACCCTGTATTACATTACATTAACACAGAGCGATCTTGCCCCCCCCCCGTCCTTGGGTCATTAGTAAGTCACACTGTGTGGTATGTCGTTTTTGTATACTAAAACCAAAACAGTTCTGATCCAAACTATATCGTGCAGAGCGCCATCTCTTTCCGATCGTGACTAGACATCATCTCGCGGAATCCGAAGAAACCTGTGAACAGGAAGAATACGTCCTTGCTTTATCGAAGTCAAAGCATGTTGCGAAACTGTCAATCTAAGGCTTTAGTCAAAGTTCTGTGCCATAGTAACCTCATTTCCTTCTGAGAATTGAGAAATGATTTGCCGCCAAAAAACGGTAAAAACAGAACTGCCATGAATAAAGTCGGGCGCCTAGATACTACCGAAAAACACTTCTGATGAAGATTTGACTCCGGGGCCCCAGAAACCGTATTTTCATATTCTAGAAATCGTTATAAGTGCCAATCGAGAAGAGGAGGGGAGCTTGTCGAGACCAAGTCCTGTTATAATAACCGTGTGTGGGGAATCCACGGTCACCGTCGATTTTTTCCAATCTCTCCCCTTGTTCTTCCCAAGTTGGTCTAGCCAAGAGAATAGGGATTAGTCTCGTTGAGCTTATATTAAAATCACTCGTTTGTAAATGTAGCAATGAAGTGTAAAGCCTGTAGACTAATCAGAGTTTCAGTCACGATCACAATCCCTATTGGAACAGAGAAATTGTAATATGCATTCCAGACAATCGGATCTATTTGTTGGAGAAATTGTTTATGTGAGATTCGAAGCTGAAGCTTCGATGATGGCTACTTCTGAGGGAGTTAAGATGAAATTCTTCGATTGGAAGTTCTAACAATTTTGGATATAGAAACAAAATTGCTTATATCAGAACATAAGAGTCTGGAGGCTGCAAACAGTGTTGTCACTGGTCGCAGAATTCTGCGATTTGTCACCGATTTCCTCTTCTTCGACAAAGCGACCCAGACTTCTGCGACCGGCAAATTATTCACGACTTTGGCTGTTTTAAGCCTTTTCCGAGGCCTATTGACTTCTAGCAACAACACGGAGAAAATTCGATAACCGGTTTTACATATCAGTTGCATGATATGCGAACACCGTCTGGAGAATGATTTGCATGGAAAATAGTGAAGCGCTGCAAGTGAGAAAATCACCGAGATGTCGCTGGCGGGTTTAGAATGTAATATGTGAAATTAGGGTCTACGGGTTTAAGAATTGATGGAGCAATTACGAAAGTGGGCCTATGTTGCATTGGCATTTTAGGTACAAAAGGACCCTTTAAGGACATCTAATTAATTATGCAGACGACCAAGCGAGACATCTCGTTAATGTTGGTAAAAAGGAGTCAGTTTCATAGTCGCCAGAATTTCAACGGTATTTTAGGCCTAAAGTCGCAGGTTCCGTCAGAAACAAGTGGCAATACTGGTTGCAATGTTCATTCCAAAGAATTGGATTTTCTATTTGGAGGAGTTGTTTTCAAACTGTAAGCTCAACTATGATCGGGAGGATAGTGATGATGGTTACTTATGTCGAGATTGAGATAAAATATTCATTTGAAAGTTCTAGCAATTTTGGACAAAGAGGCAAAACCTATTTTATTAGAACGTAGGAGTCTGGAAACTGCAATATTAGCTGCGTCACTGGCACTCAGGGCTGTCTCTGTTTTTTTTCTCACTGTTGCTCGGTTCTTGTCCTATTGCGCGTTTTTAGTCTCACCGGTGACATCACAAGAACCTGCCTCCGAGCAGGTCCTGGTTAGTCCGAAACGGGTTAGATCGGGGAACAGTCACCGGTTGAACCTCGAGAAGAACAAGAAACAACACGCAAACAAATCCTCAAACTGATTCAATCCCATTCAAATCCCATGTTAACCAATCAAAAACGTCTGTTGTGGTGACGTTTCTGGCTTTTCACTAGGCACACGGCGATTCTTCATCGGCACGAAGAGTTAGTCACCAAGAGTATTCCCTAAGCGCAACTGCAGGCCCAGGAGAAATTAAGGTCTAAGGCAGGGCCGTATCCAGAGGGGGGGTTAGGGGGTTCAAACCCCCTCCGAAACATAAAACAAAATCCTTTTTTATAGGCTTTAATTTCTGATTTATGTCTTTATTGTACTTTTTGGTATAGACTAGGTCCGACCCTCGGGTAAAACCCCCTCCAAAATAAATTCCTGGATACTGACCTGGTCTAAGGTAAGGGAATAAGAGTGTTGCATCATTCCGAACATGTACAGTATCCTCTCTGCTGCCAAAGTACCAAAACTGTTCTTATTCTACTTGGAATACCGAATTTTAAGTGGCTTGTGACGAGGGAAACATTTTCCTTTCCTTTTTTTCTCTCTTTCTTTTTTTTCTCTTACCTCTTTTTCCTTATTTTTGAAAATATAATAGATTAGTTTTTCTGTTATTATTTATTGAATAATTTTAAGTTAAAAGGTGGTTAGAAGATACAGCCACCCACAGGATTTTTGTCTTTTATGTGGTTGTTGAGTTTTTTCTATAATGTAGTTGTGTTTTTTTGGTGAAGTAAAATAACTGCGGGTCACGTCGGCAATTTCAAAACAAAGAAATTCAAAATTCCAGTTTCTGTTTTCGTTCAGTAAATGCAATCAGAACGCGTAACGTTGTCATATAAAATGCACTGCAGTACGATGAGCTGGAAAAATGATAAGATTTAGTTTATTTTCAACCCAGCAATTCCCGCGGATACCCGCGTTCTTAAGCCACTCTGCTCCGTTTTCGACAAAACTTTTTTTCCTCTGTAACAGAAACGGTTCCAGCTAACGGAACAGCTAGGAAAGACAAAACAAAAAATACAAAAAAAGTAACAGAAATTCCTTGACTATCGATAAGACTACCACTTAGAGATGAAAACAACAACTTCCCCAGAACTTCGACTGTCGCCAATGTTGTGTAATGCGTCCCTCTAATATCCTCTTCCACCCTCTTGCTACACCCCATCATTAATGAAAACGTTAAAGTCGTTATCACACCGGCGGTAAAGTTCAATAACAACAAAGATATCACAGACAAGACCATACAATAACTCGTATCGTACGTCACTAAGAACCACTGCATTATTATAGGAATGCACCTTAAGATACAATACTTTTCTAATGTCCTCAATGGGCGTGCAGCTATGTATCCCCCATAAACGGATCCCAGGATGGACGATCCTTGCCCAACTACACCGTTCCATAATGCAAGCTGATCACTGTTCACTTTTCTATCGACCAGGAAGAGGGGGAAGTTGCTTAAACAACCCCTCTCTCCTAATTTGTATAGGGTTATAAAAATTAACACTTTCAGAGTACTTTTAGACTCGCGGAAGCTTCTCCAGAGCTTATAGAATATTGCAGAAATCGAAGCACCCTCACTGGACCCTTTCTCTGGGATTTGTATCATAAAGAGGGCGATTCCACAGATGAAATATAGCAAGCCGAAAGTTGACATGGTGGCGGTGTTGCCGATACGGCTGTAGAGCCACAGAAGAGTGCCGCCGCCGAAGAGAGAGCCGAGCTTGTAGCCTACCACCTGAAGATACGGATTTAAATAAGGACATGAGGCGTACTCTTGCCGTTCCCCAGAGGCTCGAAGAGGCTTTTATTTTTTTAGGAGACGTAGTTTTTCTTCTTTAGATAATTGCTTATTCTTTTTTGACTCACTGAACTGTCCATTTGGAGCCTTTGGTATGTTGGCAGTTCGGGGATTCGTCTGTTACTTTTTTCGATTTATAAATCAATCAATACATCAAACACTCCCTAAACGGAAAACAACGAAAACAGGCAGTGCATCACGAGAGTGCATCCGAGTGGATTTTGTTCGAGAATTGGCAGATGTACGTCTCTTTCTAGACATATTCAGGTCAGGTGACGCAATTATTAGTCTGTGAAGGCTACGGTCCACTTTTGTTTATATTTTTTATACATTTCAGAATTGCGTTTTTTCAAAGACAATTCATAATTACAATAAAGCAGACGCCACTTTCTCAAAATCAGTCTTACTCCAAAATCGAACTCAATAGTTGCGTTTTTGCAGATACCACGGT
Source organism: Branchinecta lindahli (assembly GCA_023053555.1). Taxonomy (NCBI): domain Eukaryota; kingdom Metazoa; phylum Arthropoda; class Branchiopoda; order Anostraca; family Branchinectidae; genus Branchinecta; species Branchinecta lindahli. The sequence goes on along the minus strand of JAKZAO010000009.1, from coordinate 30,123,898 downwards.
AACTGGATCTGCAATTAGTCGTTTTTGCAGTTACCGTGGTATCTGATACCACGATCAAAAGTTGTTTTCGCATCAGATACCACGGTACCTTGCGAAATACCACGGTAACTGCAAAAACGCCCCTTGACCGTGGTACCAGATACAACGGTAACTGCGAAAACGACTTTAGTCCGTGGTATCATTTAACATGGTATCTGCAAAAACGCAACTAATACTGATCGCAGGAATTCCTTATAACAGTACCTAACATCTGTTTTTCAAAAAACAAATACACCAGCGACTCCCCAAACCGATTCCCCACCAAATCTGAAAAGGAGTTCTTTCTGATGATAGTGATGGTAATCGGAGAGATCCGCGCGCGTCCGTGGAACGTAGAAAGTCAGTCTCTTAGGCATTCAAAAACCCCGGGAAATGGCGAGAGTATGCCTATGGTTGAATTTTGTTGCTAGCTTTGTAGACACTAAAGGCGTATTCTCGCCGTGCCCCCAGGACTCATCAGGGAATCGAAGGGAATGGCGAGGATAGAGGGAGTCACTCCACGCGGACTCCGCGGACAGAAACAGCGAGAACACGGGGAATGCTTCCAAAACGAATTTTGTTCGAAACAAAATAGGCACTTGACGAAATTAGTCTGGATCAAGGCCGTATCCAGAGGGGGGGGGGTTAGGGGGTTCGACCCCCCCCCGAAACCCACAAAAGTGATAGTTTTTGTGGGCTTTAACCTCTGATCTATGTCTTTTTTGCACTTTTTGTGGGCAAACCCCCCCCGAAATAAATTCCGCGGGCAAACCCCCCTCCCCGAAATAAATTCCTGGATACGGGCCTGGTCTGGATCCACTTTATTTTTGGTTTGGTTTGTTCTGATTGATTTTTAATTAATTTTACATAGCACCAACACCAGCAACAAGTGCGCAAGCGCTCAGACGTGGAGTGTAAAAGAATGAATTGGATTGTAACGTTGAATTTCCCGTAACGTTTAATGTTCGTATTGCATAGTTATTCGTGAAACCAACAATTGAGCTCTCAAAGAATCTCCAAACACGGCTCAGGCTCAGGATCGAACACCCTAATGTCAAAGTCATAAATTTTCATAAGCGCGTCCCATCTGACACCTTCCACGTGAGAACACATGTTAGTTCATTTGGAAACACAATCCTTTCGCGTCAGTCGTAATTCGGTCTCCTATCACAGTATTGTCCATCTTTGTCTTTCCAGTATTGCTTCGTATAAACCCCGTAGGCTTGTTTCAATACACTACTGACATTACTTTCATCAATCTTGAAATGTGTTTCGTTTATTATGCCTTGTTCAAACATAAAGTTTCATCATTCCTATCCTTCCGCGAATTCACATGTTGTGACTAATATTGACAGCTCAAACCCTTTGCGAAACATGAAACCAAACAAACGCAATGCGCATCTTACGAAAAGTCCTGTTTACAACTATACGAGGTTTTAATTTTGACGAGTGTCATCGTTCACGAACTTAACACATGGGCAATCTGGGCCCCGTTGCAAAATCTCACAAAATCTCAAATCATGGGCAATCCGGGCCCAGTTGCCCATGAACGGGGAGGGTGGGGGAGGTTCAGTCTCAAGATGTTCTTCGTGGCCAAAGGATATATACATATATATCCACAAGTATACGAGAGTTGAACTCGAGACAATGTCATAGACGAACGTAACTCATAGGAAATCTGGGCCCAGTTACCCATGAACGGGAGGGCGAGGGGGAGGGCGGGCGTCAAATTGCTTATCTAAACCTAAATATCCTCGACTATACCAACTAAGAGTTTGATTCCAGTAACGGGTCAAAAAAATTTCTCATGGGCAAATTGGGCCCGCTTGCCCATGACCGGGGAGGGTGGGGGGTGATTCAACTCCACATAGATATTCCCAACCCGATGATCCAAAAGCACAAAGGAATTTCATCCAGTTATTGTCAAGTTAAAAACATAAAAAAATGGGCAATCTGGGCCCAATTGCCTCTGAACGGGTGGGTGTGGGGGGTGGGACCCCCAAAAGGCACAACTAGACCCCAATACCCACAAGTGTACCAAGTTTGAACTTGATACCTGTTGATTCCTGGCACGGGTAATGAACTTTACTCCTGGGCAATCTGAGCCCAGTTGCCCATGAACGGGATGGGTGGGGGAGGTGCAACTTTAAAAGTAATTTCCCAGCCCTGGGATCTACAAGTACAAGGAATTTCATCGTCTGAAGTCCAACTATGGTTAAGTTTTGAACATTATTCACTGGGCAATCTGGGCCCATTTGCCCTTGAACCGGGTGGGTGTGGGGGGTGTCCCCCAAAAGGCACAACTAGACCCCAATACCCACAAGTGTACCAAGTTTGAACTTGATACTTGCACTGGTTCACGAATTATGAGCTCCACAAAATATGGTGAAAACCGAAAGCTGCTAGAGCGCTCGCAATAGTGGATTGTTCCAAGGAACACTCCAATAACAAGACCAAAGGTTCCGATGGGATCCCAAAAATCTTCGCCAGGCCAAACAGCTAATCATTAAGAAATCCAAGCTCAGATATGGATTCAGCATGTGCGTTTACCTCTATAAGCCGATCGAAATGATCCTGGCTGTGAATTTTGCGGTTTTGGTGAACTTCAAGAACTACTTGTCCGGCGAAAAACTAAAGCTCAAAAACGGATTCAGCGTATCTCCTTACCCCTATATCCAACATCTAATCAACTTCAAATAAAAATTTAACTTATAACAAATTTTCCGGTTTCAGCCGGATTCCGGACGAACTATATGTCCGGCTAGAGAGTGATTGTCATATACGGATTCTGCATCTCTTCTTACCCCAAAATCTATCATCTAATCAACTTAAAATAAAACTTTTACTTTTAACAAATTTCCGGTTTCGGCCGGATTCCGGGTGAACTACTTGTCCGGCGATAAAATGGTTTTCGTATTCTTGTTCAGCATGTCTTCTTACCCCTACACCAAACGTCTAATCAACTTCAGATAAAACTTTAACTTCTAACAAACTTTCCGGTTTTGGCCGGATTCCGGGCGAACTACTTGTCCGGCGAGAAAATGGTTTTCATATTCGTGTTCAGCGTGGCTTCTTACCCCCAAATCAAACATCTAGTCAACTTCAAATAAAACTTTTACTTTTAACAAACTTTCCGGTTTCGGCCGGATTCCGGGCGAACTACTTGTCCGGCGCGAAAATGGTTTTCATATTCGTGTTCAGCATGTCTTCTTACCCCATAATCGACTATCACATTAGCTGTTTAAAAATATTTTGCTTGTCCCTTAATTTGAACCCCCTCCCCCACCCCTAAATGTAGGGCTACAGGGCCCATCTACGAACTCGACCTTACTCTTGACCCAAAGAATGCTCACACCAAGTTTCATCAAAATATCTCATTCCCTTCGAGAGTTATCGTGCTCACAGACGGACGGACGGACGGACAGACAGACAACTTTTGCGATGTCATAGGTATCCGTCACTAACGTTTTGGGATCCCAAAAACGGATTCCCCTTCGAATCTGAAAGGGAAACCTTTTTAATGATGGTGATGATAATCGGAGCATTCCCGTCCGCTTGGAATCGCGAGAATACGGGGAGTGAGTCCCCGGGACAAACAAAAACGCGGGGACTAGTAGAGTCCTCGGGGAACGGCGAGAATAGCCTACGCCTTAAATACTCTAGCCTTAACACACGAGCACCTTTTACCAAGAGTTATCGCAAATTCGAACTACACGTTCAGGCAAGTCCTGTGTCGTTATTATAAAACAGACGCCGTTGGCAACTTCATGCTGACTTTGCGCAAATTGTGTGACATATGAATGTTAGATTGGACAGGCAAATATACTGGAGATACAAATAACTGAGAGATGGTTTACTGCTTGAGAAAAGACGACGAATTTCGCTGATTTTGCAATGGTTTCAAAGATTCTAAAAGGGTTGATAAAGCGGAATGAAAGACTACTGCAGGTCTAGTTCAGGGTATGATGGTCTGGAAACTGCCTGAAATTGCCCAGTTGGCGACTACAAAGTACACTCACAACTCTCGCAAGACACCAGCAACAACATTGATTTCCGAATAAGGCTAAAACAATTATCTTCAAATGAAGTTTTTACCTGGGCAGTGTTGCCATATCCAAGCTCGCTGTCGGTCAAAATATTGACGGCAAGGGTATCCACAGCAATATCTTGGGTGGCTGACAGAAAGTTCATGACAAGTAAAAGTGGCCCAAGCTGCCCAACGTCAGTTATGTCAGTACCGAAACCTAGAATATATACGCTCTAACTTGTCAGTTCGGTAGGCTACATCAAGCTGAAAATGGCTGATGGATTGGCAGACAAAACAGGAAAACTTGCGCTGTTCAAACTAATACTGATCGCAGGAATTCCTTTTAACCGCACCTAACATCTGTTTTTCAAAAAAAAATAAACCAGCGACTCCCCAAACCGATTCCCCATCAAATCTGAAAAGGAGTTCTTTTTGATGATAGTGCAAACTTTTGATTTTCTGCAAACTTGTGCTTGCGAACTTGTGTTTCATTTTTGTTGTTGGGGGGGGGGAGGGATGGCTAGGGGCTTATCATTTATTGTGTAATCACCAGTTTGTGGGTTTAGGGGGGCCCCACCAGTTTGTGGGTTTTGTGTAGTTAGGGGTATTATAAAAAATTGTTGGCGAAGAAAGTTGTCGCAAAACTTATTTTTCAATTTTTTTTGTGGGGGGGGGGGCTAGGGGTTTTTGAATTATTCAGTAATAGTTTTGTTATGGGAAAAGTTAGGGGTATTATACACATAAATGATTGGCGAAGAAAGTTGTTTGGTTTAGTTGCTTAGTGTAGTAGAGTAAGATATCTGTTAGTTAAAGTTTGATTTCAAATATTTTCTCCTTGTTCAGGTGGTAGTTGCCACTTCCAAAGGAGGAATGAGTGTTTCCGTTAATAGTCAAGTTGAAGACGCATAAATCGATAAATCAATCAGAGACTCCAATGCTATGCTTGCTCTACACTTCCTTTTTTTCTCCCCCTGTGGAAAATTATAACTCTGAAAAACAATGTATCCGTGATATTTTCTTTGCTTATTGCTTACGGCTTGCCCTGATTCATCTCCCATTACAGTCCCGCAACACTCATATATTTTTAAAACAGTTTTCAATCAGAAGTTCGGCGTCAAAACCGTCACAGGATCTTGGGAGAGAACGCCGGCTCGTATACTGTTAACCTTGCATCCTCAAACCCATGTTCTCGACGCTGTCTTCACAGTCCCACAACACTTATATAATTTTAAAACAGTTTTCAATCAGAAGTTCGGCGTCAAAAACGTCACAGGATCTTGGGAGAGAACACCAGCTTGTTCGCTGAGGGACTTTGGACTCCCCATAGAGATGTCAATTAACGAACCCGGCTTCGCCCCCACTTTGGGGGCGGAAAATTCAGTCAACAAACTTTCATCACACGAATTTTCATCACACGCTGCCTTACAGGAATTTAGTTTCAATTACAAATTTTATCTAATTAGTTTTGTTGATATACTGATTTTAGAACCATGAGGGTCCCAAATGCAGCTGTCCTAATATTTTTGATAAAAACGAAGTTTTGGGTGTTCTTACTTTCAGAAGCTAGCGATGTGATCAAAGCGTAATACATTCCCGGAAGACCTTCTGCATTTCTATAATACAGTAGAGGTATGCTTATGTGAACGTTTGTTGACTTCGGATTTTGCCATTTCCATGCACTTGCTGAGTCTAAAGCTAACTAATAGTTAGCCAAAGTAGGTAAGAAGGGCAGCTGAAGACACCTGTACAGATATTTTGGATCTTCAGTCTACCATTTAGCCCAAAACTGCAGTGTTCACATTAAGTAACTGTTCACATAAGCATACCTCTACTATACAAATTCAGCATTTCTACAAAAAAAAAAAAAAATATTAAAAACAATTCAAATTACCTCGCTACTACTACATTCGTCTGATCGATATTCGTCATCATTTCGTACCTTTATTTTGTATTATATTATGTTACTGTACGTCACTGTTTTGACATGTGCTGTGTCACGACGATCCTCTGCTAGCCATACTCTATTGATTTTTTATGCAAATAAATAATAAAGCCTAGCCTATCTATTTCATTACCTCAAATTACCCTAAATCGCACTGTTCAGTGACAAAGTTGGATGGTAGTCCTGTGGTTGTCGCTGGTTTGGGTCATTAGTCAGACAAGGCGGATTTTTGTTAGTGCCTGGTAGAGGATTCCGGGCATCCAACTTGTACTTCCAGGGTTTGAATTTATTTATTTCATCTATGAATATCAGACTGCACTGCGTAGGAAAACCGCCTGTTACGTTGGGAATCCTTACCTATGAAACATACTGCACTGAGACTCAGGATGCTGAAGATCAGCCAAAATCTGTTTGTCTTAAAGACAAGGATCGGTGCCCATAGTGTTTTCAAAAGCCACGGGACAAGAAGAAGTTTCAGCAACGAGATCCTATAGGAAAAATAACAGATCATTCACGGTTTAACTTTTTTAATGGGCGAAGAAGTCATCCCACAAATTAATAAGTTAAAAAAAAAACAGCTCGAACAGTATTTGACTTTCTTTTCTCATTTTAATGTATCTTCCCTAAGAAAGATACAACCTTAAAGGACACGTCGTACTTATGATAGTAAATCATTGCAAATCACTAGTATTTCCATCAATTCTCGTTCCCCATATTCTACATTCCATAAGTGTAGCCTATCCTATCCCCTCTATTAAAATTTCGCTTCACACGTTTGTTCTCTTTAAATATCAGGCACCCCGCGTCATTGTTTCTGGCAAGCTTATTGGTGAGAAGACCAGTTATGCAAATTTTGCCACGTTTGTCATTCAAGACAGTAATTCCCAACCTTTTCCGTACCGCGTACCCTAATCAATGTTCAAAAAGGCTGCGTACCCCTTTTTGAGAGTCAAGGTTCTTGGCTACTATGTTTTCCTAAGACCACAGTGTCAACTGACGTGTATGTCAACTGACGTGTATGTCAACTGATGTGTATGTCAACTGACGTGTATGTCAACTGACGTGTATGTCAACTGACGTTTATGCCAACTGACGGTAGGCGAACTGACGTGTAGGTGAACTGACGTGTAGAGGTGTAGGTGATCTAAGGTGCCGCGAACTGACGGATTTCTTAAATACGTCAACTGACGTTTATGTCAACTGACGTGTATGTGAACTGAGGCTAGGCGAACTGACGTGTAGGTGAACTGACGTGTATGTGAACTGACGTGCAGGCGAACTGACGTGTAGGGGAACAGACATGTAGGTGAACTGTCGGATTTTTTGTTTATGCCAACTGACGTTTATGCCAACTGACGTGTTGCGGTAGTGACAGCGACCCACCAAAACTACTTGATGAAAGCATACATTTACGAATTCAGAGATATTGGGACCTTCAGGTACCCTTTACGAGGGTCTCGCGTCGCGATCCCCGGTTGGGAACTACTGATCCAAGACAAGGGACATAAAAAGAGGCTAAAAACGGCCGACGTCTATCGGCTTTTTTAATGGGCGAAGAAGTCATCCCACAAATTAATAAGTTAAAAAAAAACAGCTCGAACAGTATTTGACTTTCTTTTCTCTTTTTAATGTATCTTCCCTAAGAAAGATACAACCTTAAAGGACACGTCGTACTTATGATAGTAATTCATTGCAAATCACTAGTATTTCCATCAATTCTCGTTCCCCATATTCTACATTCCATAAGTGTAGCCTATCCTATCCCCTCTATTAAAATTCGCTTCACACGTTTGTTCTCTTTACATATCAGGCACCCCGCGTCATTGTTTCTGGCAAGCTTATTGGTCAGAAGATCAGTTATGCAAATTTTGCCACGTTTGTCATTCAAGACAGTAATTCCCAACCTTTTCCGTACCGCGTACCCTAATCAATGTTCAAAAAGGCTGCGTACCCCTTTTTGAGAGTCAAGGTTCTTGGCTACTATGTTTTCCTAAGACCACAGTGTCAACTGACGTGTATGTCAACTGATGTGTATGTCAACTGACGTGTATGTCAACTGACGTGTATGTCAACTGACGGTAGGCGAACTGACGTGTAGGTGAACTGACGTGTAGCGGTGTAGGTGATCTAAGGTGCCGCGAACTGACGGATTTCTAAAATACGTCAACTAAGTTTATGTCAACTGACGTGTATGTGAACTGAGGCTAGGCGAACTGACGTGTAGGTGAACTGACGTGTATGTGAACTGACGTGCAGGCGAACTGACGTGTAGGGGAACAGACATGTAGGTGAACTGTCGGATTTTTTGTTTATGCCAACTGACGTTTATGCCAACTGACGTGTTGCGGTAGTGACAGCGACCCGCCAAAACTACTTGATGAAAGCATACATTTACGAATTCAGAGATATTGGGACCTTCAGGTACCCTTTACGAGGGTCTCGCGTCGCGATCCCCGGTTGGGAACTACTGATCCAAGACAAGGGACATAAAAAGAGGCTAAAAACGGCCGACGTCTGTAGAATTTGCTATAAGGATAGCTAAGTTTTAAAATAGTCAACTATCTCACAACATCTTAGCCAAGTATATATTTACCGTGCGAGTACAAACAATATAGGCTATACAGTACAAACAATATATAGTGCGAGGTGTCCTTTAAGCAGGAACTTTTTTTCTCATTGGCCTTGTCAAGGGGGGGAGACAGTTGTGAAGTAGAAAAGCTCAAAAAGATTATCATTTGATCCATTCTGGGTGCAGAATAGACCATTAATGACAATTTAAGCAACAGGAAATGACTCAACTTAGCTCACCTGGAAAAAGAAGATCCAGTAAGACGAAGAGCTACAGGGATTAACTTGTCTTGGAAACCATAAGGAAGACCTTGGACAAAGTATAACAGCATCAACACAAACAGCTTGAACTTCAGTGAAGTCATAGTCTGCAAACCAAATCAGATTTTCAATAAAATAGAGTGTTTACTGATATTTTACCAGCTTCTGATAACTCCCTCTGAGAACACTTATTTTTCTAAAGTAAAATCACTGCCATTGGGTCAATGTGCTAGCCTACTGAGTTGTAGCTCTCAACGAAGAAAAATTATACTGGGCAAAAGGAGAGGAGTAGGCTACACTACAAAAACTTTATTTTAGAGTTTACTGCATTAAACGGATAATTCGGCTGCTTTTATTTGACTGATCTATCAGTCAAACTGAGCAAGACTCAAAGCTAGAAGATTGAGCGTTTCCTAGAATAGGTATTTTTTTTATAGCTCACTTGCTTGAACCTAGCATAACAAGAGCTACGAGCTCATATGGCACTTGTTACGAGTAGTGGTACGAGAAAGTAGAAGAGAACTTCAAAATAAACACCCCGCCATTCAAAAATGCGGTTCGGACCTACAATTAGGACATCTAGGTTCATTCAGTCTGAAAGCTCTAGATGACGTACTTAGAACCTATGCTTGTTCTTCCCACCAAGTTTCATCCCGATCCCTCCACTCTAAGCGATTTCAAAGATTTCCGGTTCGCCCCTCCAACTCCTCCCAATGTCACCGGATCTGGTCCGGATTTAAAATGGGACGTCTGAGGCACGAGACCTTTCTAAATATCAAGTTTCAGTTAAATCCGATAACCCGTTCAATAGCTGAGGTTGCAACTGGATTCCGTATTCCCCTTTCGTACACTCCCCATCGACGGTCAGATCGGGGAAACGACATTCTCAAGTCAATAGTTCGGGTACCTGACAATCCTGCCAAGTTCATTGTCCTTGCACATCAGGAAGTACCGAACTCGTGGGATTACTACAAACTCGGATCCCCTCCAACTCCCCAACAGTGACCGGATCCATTCCGGTTATGCTATTCATTTGTTCTTCACACCAACTTTCATCCCGAACCCTCCACTCTAAGCGTTTCCCAAGATTTCCGGTTCCCCCGTCTTCTCCCCCCAATATCACCGGATCCGGTTCGGATTTAAAATGGGGCGTCTGAGACACGAGGTATATATCATATATATCAAGTTTCATCAAGATCCGATCACCCGTTCGAAAGTTAAAATACCTCACTTTTCGGATTCTCTCTCCACCCCACCCCCCAGATGGTCGGATCCGGGAAACGACTATTCTCAAGTCAACCTGTTCGGGTCCCATACACGCCTGCCAAGTTTCATCGTCTTACCGCATCAGGAAGTACCGAACTCGCGGGATCACTAGAAATTCGGATCCCCCCCAACCCCCCTCCCCCTACTGTGAACGGATCCGGTCCGGTTATGTCAATCACGTATCTAGGGCGTGTGCTTGTTTTTTCCACCAACTTTCCTCCCGATCTCTCTACTCAAAGCGTTTCCCAAGATTTCCGGTTCCCCCCTCCAGTTCTCCCAATGTCACCGGATCCGGTCCGGATTTAAACTGGGATGTCTGAGACACAAGTTCCTTCTATATATCAAGTTTCATTAAGATCCGATCACCCGTTCGTAAGTTAAAAATACCTCATTTTTCCGGATTCCCCTCCCTCCAGCCCCCCCCCCGGATGGTTGGATCGGGGAAACGACTATTATCAAGTCAATCTGTTCGGGTCCCTGACATGCCTGCCAATTTTCATCGTCCTAGCACATCAGGAAGCACCGAACTCGCGGGATCACTAGAAATCCGAATCCCCCCCAACTCCCCCAAAGTGAGCGGATCCGGTCCGGTTATGTCAATCCCGTATCTAGGACCTTTGCTTGTTCTTTCCACCAACTTTCATCCAGATCTCTCCACTCGAAGCGATTTTCAAGATTTCCGGCCCCCCCCCAACTACCCCCCATGTCACCGGATCCGGTCTGGATTTAAAATTGGAGGTCTGAGACACAAGGTACTTCTATATATCAAGTTTCATTAAGATCCGATCACCCGTTCGTAAGTTAAAAATAACTTATTTTTCCGGATTCCCCTCCCTCCAGCCCCCCCCCCCCCGGATGGTCGGATCGGGGAAACGACTGTTATCAAGTCAATCTGTTCGGGTCCCTGACATGCCTGCCAATTTTCATCGTCCTAGCACATCAGGAAGCACCGAACTCGCGGGATCACTAGAAATCAGGACCCCCCCCCCCAACTCCCAGATAGTGACCGGATCCGGTCCGGCTACGTCAATGACTTATCTAGGACTCATGCTCATTCTTCCCACCAAGTTTCATCCCAATCCCTCCACTCCAAGCGTTTCCCAAGATTTCTGCCCCCCCCCCTCCAGCTCCCCCCAGAGTCACCGGATCCGGTTCAGATTTTAATCGTACCGTCTGGGGCACGAGCTCTTTCCAAATATCAAGTTTCATTAAGATCCGATCACCCGTTCGAAAGTTATAAATTCCAAAATATTCCGGATTCCCCCTCACTCCACTCCCCCCATGAAGTTCGGATCGGGAAAGTGACTATTTCCAACTTAATCATTTTGGGTCCCTGATATGCCTGCCAAGTTTCATCGTCCTAGCTTATGTGGAAGTACCCGAACTAGCAAAACCCGGACCGACAGACAGACCGACCGACCGACAGACTGACAGACAGACAGAAATTGCGATCGCTATATGGCACTTGGCCGAAGGGCAAGTGCCATAAAAAAGCAGAAAAACCTCTATGTCCCAAGAATGTGCTGTTTAACATTTACAAATTTCCTAATTACTACCAAGGTAATCACTTTTGCATCAAAACCGCTAACAAAAAAAACACAAAAAAAACACAACAGATGAGTTTGTGACTAAGCGCCTTCATAGCTGCAGCACTCACACAAATTCGACACAAGAGAATTGTCCAACGCCATTTCAGAAAACATACAAATATGTAGATACAATACTTAATTGACTTTCACACAGGTAGCTTATGCTTAAACAAGCCACACAGACTTCACTCGGGTTTCAGATAGACTTCAATAATTTCCAGATGAAGGTGTGTGTGTGTGGGGGGGGGGGTACAAATTTGTCTGAAGTGATCGATTTAAAATGATACATGGCATAGTAAATGGGTATTCAACTAACTGTTGCATCTAGAAGCAGTTGAACTTCTTAAGTGGGACATTTCTGGAAAACCCCAATAGGCTATCTGATTTAAAGCCAAGGCCAAGCCAAGCAAGGTTTTCAGATCAGGACAATCTGGACTTTTTTGTCTATTCTCAATTTTTTCCAAACAACAAAAGCTCTAATGACATATTTAAAAGAGAACTGTCAATAAAAACAACAAAACAATCAACCGAATCAAGGTACAATATGAAACGTTTTGTTTATTTTAATTATGTTGCACCCAGCTTTTGTATAGTGCTTTGCTTGCTTGTGCTTATTGTCACTTTTTGCTTGTAGGTGTTTGGGTCTCCAATAAACAATTGAAATAGAAAAGAGAGGAAACGTTACATGGTGTCAGAAGTGGGATCATGGACAGCACACCACACCCAACGATAGACTGGTCTTCACCAAACCTGAAGGCAGCATGGAAGAGGTTCAAGCAGCATTGCGAACTCATGTTCTCTGGACCACTGAGCGGAAAGACGGAACCTGTCAAATGTTCTTACCTGCTCATTTGGGTTGGCGAGAAAGGTCGCGATATTTTTAACACTTGGAATCTGACAGCTGAAGAAACCAATAAAATCCGAGTGTATATGGACAAGTTCAATGAGCACGTTCAACCAAGTGCGAATCCAATTTTTGGAAGATTCATATTCCACAAAAGGAATCAAAATGAAGGTGAAACTGTGGAGGGATACACCACAGAGCTAAAGTTACTAGCACTTGACTGCGAGTTCGGTGACACTGCAGATGACATGATTCGAGACAGACTAGTGTTCGGACTAAAGAATGACCGGATAAGAGAAAAGCTCTTGAGTGAAGGTGGAACATTGACATTAGCACGAGCCATCCAGATCAGTAGAGCTATCGAAACAGTTCAGGAGACCCAGGCACAAATGAACTTAGCAGGGAAGCCACCTTGCGTGAAACAAGAAATAGAAGCAGTGAGGAGAGTAAAGAGTAAAACACCACTGTGCTATTCGTGTGGTGGTTTATACTCACGTGAGCACAGATGCCCAGCAAAGGGAAAGACATGCTCGAAATGCCAAAAGCCTAACCATTTTGCTAAAGTATGTAGGAGCAAGACCTTACATGAAGTAGAGGCTGCAGAAGATGATGAAGGAGAAGAATTCCGCATTGAAGCTATTAACAGCTTGTCTGCAGAAGTTCCAGAGAAACCTTTCGTAGCAATAAGGCTTACCCAGTATAACACTGACATTAAGTTCAAGATAGATACGGGAGCGGAGGTGAATGTGTTGCCTACCACAGATTTTTTTAAGCTCAATCTCAAGGGGGCCCCTCCGCAACTGACCAAGACGAAGGACATTCTGACAAGCTATAGTGGAGGACAGTTGAAGGTTGTTGGAACCACTAACCTAATGCTACAGTGTAAAAAGCAGCGTCCTCAGAATCATGTTTTCTATGTTGTAGAAACAGATAAAGGACCTATCCTAAGCAGACAGACAAGCGAGAAACTGAACCTCATAAGGTTCCTTATGAGTATCTCTCCAGAAATACCAGCAGCGCCACAACAAAAGCGTACCGAAGTTGATAGATTGCTGGAAGAATTCTCAGAGGTATTCGATGGTATTGGTCGGCTCCCAGGTACTTGCCACATACACCTCAAGGAAGGGGCAGTACCAACTGTCCAGCCACCAAAACGTGTGCCGTTTGCACTGCAGCCAAAACTTAAACAGGAACTGGAACGCCTAGAAGCACTAGGGGTAATAGAAAAAACCACCAAGCCCACAGAATGGGTAAATTCTATTGTATTGGTCAAAAAGGGTGATGGTTCCCTAAGAATATGTCTGGACCCAGTTGATCTAAATCGCTGGATCAAGAGACCCCATCATCCAGTTCCACTTTTCGAAGACATAGCAGTAAAATGTGAAGGAGCCCGGAAATTCTTCAAAGTGGATGCAAGGAGTGGATATTGGTCAATGGTCTTGGATGAAGAATCGTCTGAGTTGACCACATTCAACACTGTATTTGGCCGATATCGCTGGAAGCGATATCCCTTTGGTCTGGTTTCAGCCCAAGACGAGTATCAAAAGAAAATGGAAGAAGCATTTGAAGGAATCGACATAGGGCTAATTATTGACGACATCGCTGGCATGGGTGCCACAGATGAAGAGCATGACAGGAAGTTAGCAGAGGTCCTTCTAAGAGCCAAAGAAAAAGGCGTGAAATTTAACAGAGACAAGTGCGTATTTGATGCTACAAGCATACCGTATTTTGGACACATCTTGACAGAAGAAGGAGTAAAGCCAGACCCCAATAAAACGAGAGCTATACGAGACATGCCAGCCCCGAAAAGCAAAGAGGAGCTGCATACATTATTGGGAATGTATAACTACCTATCCCGATACATACCTAACCTGTCCACATCGAACCAGCCACTTCGAGATCTGATGAAAGCTAAGGTTTGGGCCTGGGATGATACGCATGAAGCTGCCCGAAAAACAATCCAGGACTCAATTTGTAAGAACCTGGCCTACTTTAATCAGCATGCCAAGCTAACTGAAGTGGTAACTGATGCCTCCCAACATGGAGTGGGCGCCCAGCTCTTAACGGATGGAGCCACAGTAGCGTTTGCCTCAAGGTCACTCAGTGAGACAGAGAGGCGATACTCCCAGATCGAGAAAGAGTTATTGGCCATAACTTTTGCCTGCAAACACTTTCATCAATACTTGTTTGGGCGTAAGGTTTACGTCACAACAGACCACAAACCCCTGGAAGCTATCCTGAGCAAGGCAATAAACCGCGCCCCACCAAGACTACAGCGTATGATGTTGGCCATCCAGCCTTATGACTTGACATTCCACTACAGACCAGGAAAAGAAATTCCTGTGGCAGACACACTCTCCCGTTTGCACCTCCCTGACGTAGATAAGGAAGCTGAAAGCGAGGGAGAACTGGCCATACACACTTTCTTCAAACAGATACCAATCACAGAAAAGAGGATGGAGCACATACGACAGGAGTCGCTCCAAGATGAGGAACTGAGCATATTGATGCAAGTCATTGAAAATGGGTGGCCTGAAAACCGAAAAGATGCCCCCGTTTCAACTACCCCCTATTGGAACTACAGAGATGAGTTGGTCGTGAACAATGGGCTCATTCTAAAAGGGGAAAGGGTTGTCATTCCCAAAGCACTGAGGTCGGAAATGTTGAGGCAACTCCACCTGTCACATTTGGGAATCGTAAAAACGAAAGAGAGAGCCAGAACTGTCCTGTTTTGGCCAAACATCACTGGAGATATTGAGAAAATGATCAACGCCTGTGATACCTGCTGCAAGTTCCAAAACAGGCAACAAAAGGATCACCTCATCAACATGGAAATACCTGCGTACCCTTTCCAGCACGTTGGAGCGGATCTGTTCACATCGGGAGGTCAAGAATACCTCATCACCACAGACTACTACAGCAGATGGTTTGAGATTGACAAGTTGACTTCAACCACTTCATTCCAGGTAATCAGCAAACTCAAGGCGCATTTTGCACGTCATGGTGTCCCGGAAAAGCTGACAACTGATAACGGCCCGCAGTTCTCATCACAAGAATTCAAAACGTTTACATCAAGCTGGAACATTGAAAATGTAACATCAAGTCCACGATACCCACAGGCAAATGGCCTTAGTGAGAAGGCTGTCCAAACAGCCAAACGCATCATGGCAAAGGCATTGGATAGCAGGACGGACCCATACATGATGTTGCTAGAATTCCGGAACACCCCGGTCGACGGAGCATACTCACCAGCTCAACTGCTGATAAGCAGACAGCTGCGCTCAGTATTACCAGTTCTGCCACAAGCCCTACAGCCCAAACTGGTAGATAGCTCAACATTCATCGAATCCAGAAGGAAAGCTCAGCTGAAGCAGAAAACTGCATACGATCGAGGATCAAAGACGGCAACAGAGCTCGACCCAAACCAGAAAGTATGGGTAAAACTTTCTGAGGACTCAAAATGGGAAAAAGCAACCATCGAGAAAAAGTACGATAAAGCCCCTAGATCCTACAACCTCTCCCTCGAAAGCGGAGGCACATTCAGACGAAACAGGAGGGATATAAGACCTCGGTATGATTTCGCCTCACCCACAACATACGATGGGCAACAAATAGGCGAAGCTGACACCATACCACCTTTGGAACAATCACGTCGAGTGTCTACGCCAGATAAAGAAACCTACACCAAGTTTGCCACAGAAGACGAAAGGAGTAGCGCACCGCTGCAAGTGCAAGCTCCTACTCGACCCACCCCAACTACAACAGTCATACTCCCAAGCCCCTTGCCAACTCTGACCGGCGATGCCAGTCTCTACAGCCAACCAGGCAGTAGTCCTGTGACTATCACAAACCAGCAAGTGGAACAGGACACCACTGCAACGGGCGGCGGCACACAGCCCCTCGCCAGCAGGACACAGACCCGTACCACCACCTCGGGTCGCACTGCAACGAGCGGCGGCACACAGCCCCTCGCCAGCACGCCACAGACCCGTACCACCAGCTCGGGTCGCGTCGTGAAGCCAGTCATCCGGCTGAACCTCAGCATTGATCGTCGAAGTCAGTCTGGCAAGCGCTTGAAGTCGAAATGAAAATAAATCGTTAGAAGAAAGAAGATGAAACGTTTTGTTTATTTTAATTATGTTGCACCCAGCTTTTGTATAGTGCTTTGCTTGCTTGTGCTTATTGTCACTTTTTGCTTGTAGGTGTTTGGGTCTCCAATAAACAATTGAAATAGAAAAGAGAGGAAACGTTACACAATAGTTGCATTTTCGCAGGTACCATGGTATCTGATACCCCACAGATAATAATAATAATAATGGTATCTGATACCATAGTCCAAAGTCATTTCTGAAATTACCGTGGTAACTGACATTAAGATACCAGGGTCTGGAGGGAAATAAGTTTGGCACTTGTGATGTGGGTGGATATTAGTATTTCTTTTGGGATGACTTCTATAAGCTCAAATTCGGCCATTGTAATTTTTGTAAAGCAACCGCAGTATCAGATAAGGTAAAACATTGAAATTTGGACACATATTTACATTCTTTTTTTTCTTCGATGTTCATGAGGACAGCATTGCCGGTATCGTTTCGCGAATTAGGTTTGTTGAAAGAGCAGAATGTCAGACGTTTTCTGAGCCTCTCCCACGGTTTTTATTTCTTCGAGAATAAAAGCTTTCTGGCGTGGAAGGGATGCCCCTCTGCTTTTGTGTTCGAACAGGGAGTAACCATCTCGAACAGCTATTGGACATTACGGACATACACTTGTTCGTTATGCTTTTAGTTGCAAACAGAGAATATACAACTGTCCGACTAACTTTATGTTGTCAAATACGGTGTCCGAATAAATATTTATCCCATAACTATTCGAACAAAACTAATGACACGGTATATCGCAATCAGCCACCTTCAACAGAAGCATTGACCTTTTCCCGGCAATTTTTCGCTTTACGGAACCACTTCAAAACAATTAAAAAGTATCATCATCATCCAAATCATCAAGCCATTGGGAGAGACGATGGCGTCGTTCCCTTTCGGCCTCTCTTCTCGGCTCGGTGGCCTTCGTCGTCTGCACTTTCTTTCATCGTTGGTTGGGCGTATCTCTGCCTGGGCGTATCCTACCTTTTCGTTGAATTTTCCCTAACAAAACTGTTACAGCGTTGCCATAAAACAGCGGTAGTCGAGTTTTTGGTTCTCACAATTAACGGCCATTCCGTTTGTCTGCAAGTGCTAACACTTTGAAGCGAGCAGCCGTGAGAGATTAAAGAAAACGTCAGATTTGAATTGTTCTATCAACATGTCCGAATTCCGATGTGTTCGAATTTCAATGTTTTACCTTACAAAAGGATGCAAATTGACAAAGTGCAAGGCTAGTTACCATGTTACAGTATCTACAAAAATGCAACCAATGTCTTGTCCTTATTCTAATACTTGTAACCCTGCTTTATTTGGCAAACAGATGACCCTAATTTAGGGTCTAAAACCCACTAAAACCTATCTGAAACACAATCAAATCAATGTTTTATTATTATAACTGACAGAGTATTCTGAAATTTTGATTTGGATCATAAAGCTCATGATTACCTTACTTTAATCTTAGTCCAAAGCAAGAAGCATTAAAATTGATGTCTCAGGCATAAGATGTATGAGAATCATAAGTTCCAGTGTTTTTTTATTTTAAAAATTTGCGCCGTTCTGCGATCACTGAAGAGCTTTGCTGTGAAGAAGGCAGGAAGAAGGCAGGAGAGGTAGGTACAAACGGACATACTCTA